>OZ018324.1:154802671-155475171 GCA_963969495.1 Ceratothoa steindachneri | reverse complement strand
AAAAAGGAGTGTTGGGGAACACCAAAAAGACACTTGGAAGTGTTGAGTACGATACCGTACTCTTCAAGTCGAGCGAAACCCGGACGAAGGTGAGGCGGATGTTCCTCCAAAGACGAAGATGCAATCAGGAGGTCGTCTATGTAGCAGAAAACGAAAGACAGACCTCTCAGAACCTGATCTATAAAACGCTGGAAGGTCTGGCCACTGTTACGAAGACCATAAGACATCCTGTTCATGACGAAGGAACCAAATGACGTGGTGATAGCCGTTTTGGGGATGTCATCTGGATGAATGGGAATCTGGATAAAAGCACGAGCCAGATCAAGTCGAGAAAAGATTGAAATACCGAAAAGAACAGAATTGAAATCGAACAGATAGGGCAGTGGATATCTATCGGGGATAGTACCGGCATTGAGTCGCCTGTAATCGCCTACAACTTTGTACTCCCCGTGGGTAGATTTGGGTAAAATATGAAGCTGATAGGACCAAGGAGAAGTAGAGGGGCCAGCTATGCCAGCTTCGAAAATGAAGGGGAACTCCTGCTTCATTAAGACGAGTTTATCTGGGGCTAATCGACGGGGACGGGAAAATACAGGCTCTCCAGTCGTCTCTATCCGGTGAACCACATTGTGTTTAATAGGCCTGTATTTCATGGATGGTGTGCTAATTGCAAGAACTTCCTGTAGCAGGCGCTGAAATTGTAGATTGGCTGAAGGAAACTGGATATAGAGAAGAGAACTCTGCGACGGGAAAAAATGAACCCGAAACTGTGAGCATTGTAGTGCGATCGATAATCTTGCGGTTACGAGAGTCGACCCAAAGGTCGTGGGCAGAGATAAAATCGAGGCAAAGAATAGGAACGTCGACCTCGGCAACAATATAGGCCCATCGAAAAACTCTACGGAAGCTGAGAGTCAACTGAAAGAAACGCCTTCCATAAGTCCTTATATCCGAGAAATTAGCGGCTTTAAGGATAAGATCAAAGGAGGAACAAGCTTCATCGTACATAGGAGATGGAATAACACTACATTGAGCAGCAGAGTCATCTAAATATGAGAAACCAGAGAGTGTGTCATAAATGCAAAATGGTGGATCGACCTGAGGTGAAGGAACGGCAGAGGTGATAGACCCAGAGCCGGATTAAGGGGTGGGCCCAAGGGCCGGGGCTTTGGGCCACCCCTCAAGAGGAGGCCTCCCACCAAAAATAAATTTTAATAGAAGTAAACAATTTATTTTTAACCCTTTAAGTGTTATTTTTTGGTATTATATATATAAATATATATATATATATATATATATATATATATATATATATATATATATATATATATATATATATATATATATATATATATATATATGTTGGTGATGTTCATAAGGTGTTTTAGATTAACTGATAACGGTTTGTAGGGAATTTGGTATTACTAAGACATAATATGCTCAAGTGTTTGATTTGTGGTAAGACTTTGTTTACATAATTTCGCTCGTATTTTATGAGAGGCAGGGTCTATAGACCCTGATGAGAGGTAGGTAGTGTCATAGACAGTATATCTGGGTTTTACAGTGTTTTTATGTCAAATTGGAGGTGCCTATAGGTGTGAATGGACACTGCCCAACAGCTAACAATGAGCCCCCCACCAAAATGGGCCCCGGGCCACCTACATCCTAAATACGGCCCTGGATAGACCCATTGATCACTTACGTTCTCAGTTTAAATTAGTCGAAGAATTTGAATTAGTAAGAGAAGAGTGAGTTGGAGCATTAGTTTGAGGAGAGTGAATAGATTGTTGAGGTGAAATTATTGGAATAGCGTTAGATTGAGGAGGTACTGGTTGTAAATATGTGCAGTGTTGTAGACATTTTACTGCTTGTGCCTCATATTTGTTGTGATACCAGCACCAATTAGTTGGTTGGATGAAAGTAACATTATGATTAAAATGACGAATTTGTGAAGAGCGAGCATTTGATTGAGAATGAGAATAGGTAGTATTGACAAGGTTGTGCACAGTGTACAGCTTCGCTACCATATTTCTCATGGTACCAGCATAGACTCCTAGTTTGAGAGTGAAATTATTTAGGAATTAAAGGATAAGAGGAAGAATGAGCAGGAGAATGATGTGCCTCACCACTTGTGCTGGAATACACACGTTGGTTTTGTCTTCTAGGGAACGAACAGCGCCTGTCGCTCCATCCACCCTTGTGACCGTACAGTCGCTTGGTCCCACATTGGAGTTTTTGCAGCTCTCCTTCTATCCTCTCCAAAGTGGCAGCTAAGTCCAGGGAAGAATGTAAAAAGGAGGCGTTACACGGGTCCGGCCTATTAAAAGAAGGCGTCGTTGGTAACCGAACCTGCGAAATAGCTGGATTAGAGGGAGGAATGGGACATTGTGGGACAGTACCCCAGTTTACGTAAGGATTGAGATATATTATCTCTGCTGCTTTGGCGATTTCATCCACGCTCTTGTGCTCACCAATCATTAATCATGATGAGGGGCCTAATGTGGTCAGAGATCCCACGCATGAAAATCTCCGTTAGGAGCGAGTAAAAAAAACCTCTGACTGATTGCCCTTCGATCTGATCAATTGATCAATTCTTTGAGATGTTCAAGGAACCGCGTTGGACGCTTATCACCCATTTGTTGATTATTTAGTAGTTCCCTTAAGTCTTTAACCTGGGATCTCCCAAATTCAAGCTTGACAGGCTGCCTAAACTCCCCCCATGTACCATTTCTCCCACTTTGTAACAAAATTCCCCGAAACAAAGTAAAGATACTTATTGGGACTTTTTGCGTGATGCTTATTATGCGCTCTTGATCGGTTATGGCTTGATGTGCCAGTAAAACTTCGCATAATTCGAATCAAGGGATCGGATCAGTCGTATCGAAAGCAGAAAGATTGATTGAAGTGTGGTTGGTGCCTCGGGCACTGACATCCTGGTTTATAGCTGCAGGATGACTAATTGCCACGGGGGACACACATTTGGTCGGGGAAATTGAGGAGGCCTGGCTCGCTTGTGTGGTGGAGGCAGTTGGGGTATACGACGTGACCTGACTATTCATGGGAAGGGATGTGTGATTTGGAAACTTCCGGTTAAGAAAAAAATTGAGGAGGTTGAAGAAAGATGAAAACAGAAAACAAACTTACAGTGAAAACGAAAAAAGGGCGGCGTGTAAGCCGCGCCGGGGGGGGGGGAGAGAGAAAGAGAGAGCGCTACAAGGAGCTACAAGAAAAACAAGTACCCTATAAGACCTTACGGTGCATTCAATGAGGGTACCTTTAGACTACCAGTCAAGCGAGCATATCCCCGCTCAATTGTCTTACGTCCTCCCTAAACGGACACTTTTCAAGACTTTGTCTAGTCTTGACTTGAACTGGTGAACAGAATTGCAGTTGACAACCTCCACCGGAAGTGCGTTCCAGCTACCGCAGATACTGTACGGGAAAAATTTCCCAAACAGATCGCGGTTGTAACGCTTCAGCTCAGGTTTAAAGCCTTGATTTCTTATTCTGCTCTCATTAAGGCTGAAAATATCCCTGTGGTCAACATTGTCGAACCCTAGAAGTATTTTGAAAACTTCGATGAGCTGACCATGCAGCCTACGGGTTTCCAACGAGAACAGATCTAATTCCCTTAATCTATCTTAATAAATTTATGTCTGATAGAGGGAATCAGTTTGGTTGCACGCGTTCCAATCTCGCGATGTCCTTTCAAAATGAAGGACTCCAAAATTGTACGGCATACTCCAGGTGCGGTCGGACAAGTGAGTCATACAAACACAGTACAATCTTCTTGTTCAGATATCCAAATTGACGCTTTATGTAGCCTAGCATTCTTTGAGCCATTTTCTCCGCCTCAATGCACTGTTCCGAGAACTTAAGGGCACTAGTGATTGTTACACCCAAGTCCTTCCCAGTGCCAGTGGATTTAATAGCAATGCCCTTAAGGATATACTGAGATTAAGGGTTTCGGTGGCCGATATGCATCACTTTGCATTTGTTCACGTTAAATTGCATTTGCCACGTGTCCGACCACTCCCCAATCTTCCGAAGATCATCTTGAAGGCAGGCAGTATTTTCTTCCTTTGCGACGTTCATACCAAGTTTGGTATCATCGGCAAATTTATAAATCTTCGCAACCATGTCGCCGCGCATGTCATTGACGTAGATGATGAATAGTAGTGGTCTCAGGACAGAACTTTGAGGAACACCGCTAGTAACGGGCACCCACTCAGAAGCCTGTCCATTCAACACTACCCGTTGTCGTCTGCCGTATATTCAGTTCTCTATCCAACTTGCTACATTTCCTTCTACGCCCATCGCACGCACTTTCCGAAGGAGGCGAGTACACAGATCTCTTCTTCCTCAGTAGTTGAACAATTTCTCGATTGAACCACCTTAGTTGAACCGAAGACCGACGTAAGCTTTTTATAGGGATAAATTGTGATTGAAGACGCCTGAACTTACTTTTGAAACTGTTCCACAAGTCTTCACATTATCGCACCCTTCCCATCTCACATCAGCTAGTTCTGCACGGAGACATACGAAATCTGCCCTTCTCAAATCAAGTTGCCTCGATTCTCGCGTCGCGGACTGTACCTTGGGGACTTTAACTACAAATCTAACTAGTCGGTGGTCAATACCACCGATCTTTTCGCCTACAGAGAGCTCTTCAACGATGTCTTCCTCTGATGCGAAAATCAAGTTAGGAATATTGTTTCCTCTCGTTGGCTCTCTCACTCATTGAGTCAGAAACTCGTTGTCCGCGAATTCCAGGAGTAGCGCGTTCTCACCACAGGGTTATCTCGTTTCCCAGTCAACTTGTGTGTTGAAATCCCCTATGACACACTCTGTCTTCGAAAAGTTTTCCTAGTAGCTGCTACAGATCCCTGTCCTTTTTAACGAGTTGAGCAGGAGGTCTATAAAGCACTCGGGTCCTGTATTTGGCAGGACCTATTTCTAGGTCTACACCTTGGAGCTCGTGGTTGGATACAATGTTGCATTTTGTCGAGTTGAAGGTATCCTTGACATAAAACATCACACCGACACTCTCTGTCTGGCCTATCTTTTTGGAAGAGTTGGTAACCGGGAATCGTTAATTCACCTTCAAAACACCGGTTTGAGGTTTTCCCCCACGACTCTGTTATGGCTACCATTTCAGGTTCTTCCGTCGCTAAGAGGCCACAAAGTTCAAGAAACTTGTTCCGGATTTACCTCGCATTAAACAGAAGAACTTTGAAGGAGTCCACGACCCTAGTACTCTCTACGCTCTTCCGTTTCCCGTCTTATTCGTTGGCGAGGAGGCACCCCTCTTTGCGACCTCTGAGAAGGTCGTTCCAGGAGCGACACGGGTGTACTGGCGTACGTCGGCCCTAACTCTGGGCCGGATACTCCTTTGGGTCCTCTCTACGACATCCTGGATCATATTTGATAGAAAGGCCTTTCCTTTAAAAGAAAGATGTACTCCATCCCTTTGGTAGAGATCATTCCTACCATAAAAGGTGAAGTACGGGTCCATAAAAAAAAACCTTTCTGCCGTACACAAATCTGCCAGGCGCCGGTTCAAAGAGACGTTCATAGAGTGAGCGGTCTGTGTTAGACCTCTCTTCGGGAGCATCCCGACCACAACACGCATGCGGGTTTTCAGCCCACAGTCGTCCACGGCGACCAAGACCATGTGGAGGATTTTATCCGTAGGGCCTACCCTACCTCCTCTAAGGTAGAGGTCGTTGCCACTTACCATCAGAGACACGACTGAACTCTCAGAAATCTGAGATTTCTCCGCCTCTACTCTGATGTGGTGGTTACCCCGTCCTGGCAGGCAGCTTACTTTCACACTAGTGCGAAGGCGAGCCTCTAGCAGGGGCTGTAGGCCCATGCTTTAGAATCACCAATAAGAGTGACCCTTGCACATTTGTCTGCAGACGACCTAGTCTTTCCTTTCGGAAGCGATTTAACGGTTTCCTTTTCTTTCTCTACATTTTTCTTCTTCTTCTTCTTTTCCTTGTTTTTTCTTTTCTTCCTTTGTTTTCTCTTCTTCTGTTTCTCGTTTCTCTTCTTCTGCTTCTACTTTCTCGTCCTCTGTTTCCACTTTCTTTTCTTCCTTTTCTACTTTCTCTTCTTCTCGTTCTAATTTCTCTTCTTTCTTATTTCCCTTCTTCCTCGTTCTTTTCTTCTTTTTGACTCGTTGAGCCAGTCCTGCAGCAGAAGACTCCTGCTCTTGGACGTCAGAAGCCTTCTCGCTTGAGCGTCTGCACCTCTTTGTTTTAAAGAGTTAAACCTCCCTTTTGAGGAGGGAGTTCTCCTCTATCAGTTGAGCGATGCTCTCTCCCGGGTGCTTCTCTAGTTCGCAGAAGTCACAGATAGTAACGACATTTGTGAGCTTCTTGCAACTCCTGCCCCCGAAGTCTTCACTCGATCTATAAACTTTGCAGATTTTGCTGGTTAACTTGCGGAACGGAGGAGCATTCTACTTCGCCATCTTACAAACTTTGGGGCCATACGCATTAAAAAGGGGTTTTTTTGTATGTAAGTTTCTCTCGCACAAATCACATCTGCTTACTTCCAGGAGGTTTTCGGTCGTTCGGCGAACCAAAACCCTCTGACCAAGCACACCAACCCTAAGGTCTCCTCTGGGCCGGACGTCCCCAATCGTGCCGCAGCTCCCAACCGAGCAGCACGAGAGCCCCAGCTAACTGGTTCTCTGATTTTTCGACAGGAGTGCTTGAGGTGTAACTGTCTTCCTACTAAGCCCTACTAATCAACTAAAAACGGCCAGACTTAAGACAAATAATAAAGCTAAGTGCCCACGACTTCATACGAGATCTTAGGCTGATCTGGCAACTAGCAAGGCACAAAAGCTCTCTCACCAAACAGCAGTTGAGCCTTTGTTCACCAAGTATCGGGCACAGGTGGCTGGTCAGGCCATTACACGTTAGGAGAAAGCTTCTAAGGGTTACCTAGCATTTCTCCATTAATCGTACCCCAAACGCCTGAGATCCATTCAATCTCAGTCTCTTGCAACCTATGAGTGCTCCAAGGCGTTATTTAAAGATGTTCCAATTCCTTTCTTCTCACGCGGCATAAGGTAATAGAGATAAATGTTTGTTTTTTGTTGTTTCTACTGTCTTATCGGGCACTGCTAGTACCGCTTGCAGATGCAAAGCTTTTTGTCAGATATTTTGAAAAATTATTATTCATATATATATATATATATATATATATATATATATATATATATATATATATATATATATATATATATATATCCAAGATTATTTGTATTAGTAAAACATGACATAAACGTATTTACATTTTATATAGATGCAGAATCCAATTAAAATCGTAATAGTTATTATGTCTTACTAATGTAAACTTAGAACCTTTTTTTTTTCTTCGTTTTTATCAACATACAATGTCTTGTCCATTTTATCTAAGGTTTAACATTATTTTGTCCAGTCTAGTTTTAAAAGTGTCAACTGAACTGCTTAGTATATATCATATTCAATCGGATATTGATAAAGCTTTTTATTTAAATTTCGAATATATCCTTTTTTTCTTTAGTTTCCTTTATGAACATCCAATTTAAAAGCATTTAAAAAAAATTCACGTCAAAGAATAATTTATTAGAAATGTTAGACCTAAACATATTTACAATCGTTTGTTAATTTATTTAAACAAATATTAATGAATATATTTTACTAATATTTAATATGAGCATGCGTTTTATCTTTTCAATGTATGTTATCATGTCACTTGTTAGCTAACATATTTGCAGTAGATTCTTAGCTTATATAAACAAACAAATAATAATGAAGAGATTTTACTAATCTTTAATATGAGCATTCGTTTTATCTTTTCAACATACAATGTCATGTCAATTATTATCTAACATTTCTTAAAATTTTGTTCAGTCTAACCTGAAATGTTTCAACTGAACTACTGGAAACCACATCTTCAGGTAACTGATTCCAGATATTTACAATTTTGTATGCAAAGGAGTTTCCGCATAAACTTGTTCGAAAATTCTTTAGAATTATTTTCATTCCGTTATTTCTTTTATTAGATGTGCTGAATTCGAACCAAGTATTATAGTCTACGTTATCTATTCCTTTCAAGATTTTGAACATTTATATTAATTGACCTCTCAATCGTCTTGTTTCGAGGCTGAATAAGTTTAACCTTTCTAATCTTGTTGCATAATTATGATTTCGTAGTTCTGGAATTAATTTTGTGGCTCTTGCTTGTACCTTCTTTAATCTTTCAATATCTTTTCTTAAGTATGGTGCCCAGACTTGAGAACAGTATTCGAATTGTGGCCTTACCAATGCATTGTACATATTCAAGATTGTAGTTTTATCTTTGTATGTGAATTGGCGTTGTATATATCTGAGAAGCCTTAGTGCTTTCTGTTCAACTTCAATGCACTGTCGAGTAAACTTAAGATCATTTGAGATATACACTCTAAGATCATTTTCATTTTCAGTACTCGAACAGTTTATATTCTCCTCTTGGATTTTTATAACCGATATGCATTACTTTACACTTCTTAATATTTAAGGGTAGTTTCCATTCTGCCGACCATCGTGCTATCTTATCAATATCTTTTTGAAATTCAAAGTCATCCTGTTCAGTTATTATTCCTTTTCCTAATTTGCAATCATCTAAGAACTTAGAATTTTTTTTATAGCAAGTCATCGTCTATATCATTAACATACCTAATAAAAAGCAAAGGTCCAAGGACAGTACCTTATGTAACACCACTACTAACAGAAACCCATTCTGATGCTTGTCCGTTAATAACTACTCGTTGTTTACGATCAGTGAGCCAGTTTTCGATCCATTTTGCTATTTCTCCTCTTATTCCCAAGGCTCTTACTTTACACATCAACTTCTTATGTTGTACTTTATCAAATGCCTTTTGAAAATCTAAATACAAAATTTCATTTGATATGTTATTGTCATACTCGGTGTTTATATAGTGAAAAAAATCTAATAAATTTGTGAGGCATAACCTCTTTCTCCTGAAGCCATGCTGGAATTCGTTTAATAATTTATTCTTCTCTAAATGCTCAAATATTTTATCAGCAATACAGGTTTCAAGGAGTTTTCCAACTACAGAGATTAGGCTTATTGGGCGATAATTACTAGCTGTCTCTTTACATCCATTTTTAAATATTGGTGTTACATTGGCCAACTTCCAATCTTGGGCAACAATTCCACTCTCTAACGATAAATTAAAAATCCGCGTTAGATGTTCAGCTACTTGATCGTTGATATCTTTTAGAACTCTTGGAGATATATTATCTGCTCACGGAGATTTGTATTTATTCATCTTCTTAATAGGTTTTCTTGTAGTGTTGATGGTGCATCTAACCTATTCAAGTGGTTTAGTGATAGCCTTATTAATAGTTGTCATGGGATTATTAATCATGCTCTCTTTTGTTAAAACTGATGCAAAATATTCATTTAAAGTATTAGCTACATCAATATTATTAAACTGCAAAATATCATATTTATCTTTGATTGGGTCATTGCTGTTTTTTATCGGTTTTCTGCTATTTACTAAAGTAAAAAAACTCTTTTGGATTTTTTTTACAATTTAGAGCTACTCTTATCTCTTCATTTCGTTTGGTTCTTTTGGCTTCAGCTTTAACTTTTCTTCTCATTTCTAGATAATGATATCTGTTTTCTGCGTTACTGTTAGATTGTAGCATTCTGTATACTTTATCTCTATCTTTAATGAGTTTCTTAATTTCGGCAGATAACCATTTAGGTTCATTGACATTTTTAGCGCTACAAACCTTCAATGGTATGAATTGAGATTGCTCATTTAGAAGATTGTTTATAAATTCACGCCATGCTTCATTGATTTCTTCGTTATTTATGATATAATTGCTCAAGCTCTTTCTTAGACCAGCAAAATTAGCTATTTTGAAATTTAGTTTCGTGATGTTGACATTTTTCCTAACATGTGGCATATTAATTTCAAATCCAATTAGGTTATGATCACTATTTCCAATTATTTCTCCTATATTTAAATTTGAAATTAATTCGTCGTCTGATGTTAACACTAAATCCAGTATATTTTCACCTCTTGTTGGTTCTTTCACCCACTGAGTCAGGAAATTTTCAGCAATCTTTGTCCTTCTGGGTCAGCAGTTTTCATAGACCAGTTTACTTTAGCGCAATTGAAATCTCCAATAATCAATGATAGCTTGTCTTTACTGATGCTGGTCAAGAATTCATAAAATTGATTATCTATCTCCAGAATTTGATGGGGCTTCCTGTAAACCAAATTGACATATACATTTTTTGAGGGGGGTTTAGTTTAATTCTTATTATTTCAAAAACAGAGTCAACGCTACATTCTATAGGATGCAAATCTTCACGGGCATGCAAATGAACACCTCTTCCCTCTCTCATGGTTCTATCTTTATGAAATAACTTGTACTCCTGTAGTTGAAATTCTGAAATAAGATCTCTTGAGTGGGATTGAATCCATGATTCTATGATGCCGATAATGTCGTATTTCTTAATTGATACTAGCGCTCGAGAGAGAGAGAGAGAGAGAGAGAGAGAGAGAGAGAGAGAGGGAGAGAGAGAGAGAGAGAGAGAGAGAGCTACAAGGAGCTACAAGAAAAATAAGTACCCTAGAGACCTTACGGTCCATACAAGGAGGGTACTTTTGGCGCCATCCTCGAAGGTGTCTGTTGGCAACCTCGAAGATCACTCGCGAGGATCTTAACAGTGATTTCGCAAGACATTTCTAGTCTTGACTTGAACTGGTCAACAGATTCACTGTTGACGACTTCCGTCGGAAGTGCGTTCCAACTACCACAGATACTATATGTGAAGAATTTCCCACACAGATTACGGTGGTATCGCTTCAGTTCAAGTTTGTAGCCGTGATTTCTTGTTCTCCCCTCGCTGAGCTAGAAAATATCCCCGTAGTCCAGTCTGTCGAAGCCTCGAAGTATTTTAAACACTTCGATAAGCTGACCACGTAGTCTCTGAGTCTCCAGCGAGAACATATCTTATTCCCTTAATCTATCATCGTAACTTTTGCTTTTGTGCTTAATAGAGGGAATCAGTTTGGTTGCCCTGGAGTTCTTCGAAACGAAGAACTCCAAAATTGTACGGCATACTCCAGGTGCGGTCGGGCAAGTGAGTCATACAAACACAGTACAATCTCCTTGTTCCGATATCCAAACTGGCACTTTATGTAGCTTAGCATCCTTTGAGCCATTTTCTCGCATTAATGCACTATTTCGAGAACTTGAGGTCACTAGTGATTTTTACACCCAAGTCTTTCTCAGTGTCGGTGGATTCAATAGCAGTGCCCTTAAGTATATACTGAGATTGGGGGGTTTCGGTGGCCGATATGCATCACTTTGCATGTGTTCACGTTAAATGGCATTTGCCACGTGTCCGACCACTTCCCAATCTTCCCAAGATCATCTTGAAGGCGGGCAGTATTTCTTTCCTTTGCGACGTTCATACCAAGCTTGGTATCATCGGCAAATTTAGAAAGCTTGGCCACTATGTCACTGACCATGTCGTTGACGTAAATGGTGAATATTAGTGGTCCCAGGACAGAACCTTGAGGAACACCGCTAGTAACAGGCACCCACTCAGAGAGAGAGAGAGAGAGAGAGAGAGAGACAGCTGAGTTCGTTTTTGCCGGGAGGAATCTCACGTAGAAAGAATAATATAAATTTTACGTAACTAGACGTTAAACTGTATTATACTTAATTGAAAACAACAAATGGTCTAGGGCACCAATTATAGCTTGAACGATGATTTGTTTAATGACAAACTTTCCTAGATAGCAGCCATTAAACCTTACTATATGAATTTAAAAAATAAAAATGCGTTGAAAGAGAAAACGTGAGAGGATCTAATTCAGTCGGGAAGGTTTCAAAAGTATGACACATAAATTTAACAAAATTTCTTGAACAAATAATGGAATGTCGCTTAATTATTGAATTAGATAATACCTTTATTTAATTGGATATTATGGCCAATGAATGAATATATTGTGTATTTTAATGAAATAAGATATATATATATATATATATATATATATATATATATATATATATATATATATATATATATATATTTATATATATATTGAATATAGGAAAATGGGCGATGATTATAATGTTAAGAGAAATAAGCTATATAAGGTGGATATTATAGGGAATAAGATATAAAATATGGTTTAAATAAAATATAGTCACGCACTTAGCTAAGCCACAACCTAAGCTATATATATACATAATGGGGGAATTATATAAAATATAGTATAGTACAGCCACGGCGTTTTTGCAGTTATAATATCGAGGGAACTTGACTGGAGCGCTGATGAAATAAAAGAGTTCGTTAAAATGCGCTCGGAACTCGGGAAACAGGAAAGTATATTCTGATTGTTTAATTTCGAATTGGGTTGTAAAAGGATTTGATTGGTTGATGGTTGGGAGGAATCGTACTTTGATTTTGATGTAACCGTATCGGCATCAAAGGTCGTAGAAAAATGGATTTGGGGTCGAGATGCATAATTTTCTCAGACGAGAAATTGCCAACTGCCTCTTTAAGAACTTTGTAGGAGTTTGCAAAGATGTCAGCCGCTACAACCTATACCACTCCTTCCGCCAAAGACTACACACGTACTCCCGAGGGGTTTAGAAAAATACCCTATACGGCACAGCGGGCAGGAAGCCAGGGATGCTGTACGGACGTCCGCACGCTCATTTCCATGTATCCCAACATGGTTAATGACCCAACAAAAGGAAACCTTGTATCTTTATCCGTGCCTAACTAACAATGACATAATCTCCTGCACCAATGCGTGGGCGCAGTTAAAAGAACGGAGGGACTCTAAAATACTTCTAGAATCACTAAAAATAAGTGAAGTAGCATAAAGGTTAAGGAAGGTTCCAAAGTTCGGCTTTATTTCACTGAAATAAACAATTACAGAACATAAGTATACAGAGAAAATAATACACGTAATGAACACACTCTCACATAAGCACACACAAATATAGGCATATGTACATTTAACAAACAAACAATTAATATAACTGACATAATGTTGGTTTTCACAAACCTAGGAGTCCAGTTAATAGAGGAACTGCAAGATCTTCATCTCCATACATTATTCATATCATCGCACGTTACTACACGCTACATATGTTTAATTTTATTTAATATTCAACCTGAAGAAAGAAACAGGTTAGTTATGAACTTAACTTAACTAAATAAATTATAACAATCTCCCTCTCTACAAAAAGAAAAAGGCTAACATACAATGAAATACTAGATCAAGCGTCTAATGCGAGTATTTAAAGGATCTAGCAGGTTTCAATGTAACGTTCAACAGGTTTTCGAGGTCAAGTAGAGCAACGAAAAATAGTTTCAGGGGAGGCGTCAGGGGATGTCTTTTTTTTATATAGAACAGTCAAGTTTTCTATATCGAGTAGATCGATGAGGGATATTTTCAGGGGAGGCTTCATAGAGAGCAACTAGATGAGGAACATCATGACATGATGAATTAGGATCTGATTCAGTTTCAACATTTATAGGAGCATCAAGAAACGGAATGGGGGATTTTGTATGGGAATTAATATTAGGAATATCTTCGATCTCGTTTAATTGGCTCTCTCTGGTTAGGGCCAAATCGTGGATAGCCACCGTATCTTCTCGGCCGTCTGGAAATCTGACGCGTGCATATTTAGAAATGGCTTTGATTAGTTCCACTTAACGTATTAAGGGATCATCCTTATTCCGTACATGTCGTTTTAACAGTACTTTACCAGGTGAAGCAAGTCAGCTAGGTATACTCATTCCCGCCGTGGTCTTTCGAGAGAATAAAAATAACCGTTCGTGAGGAGTTGCATTCGTTGAAGTACATATCAATCGACACAAGGAATGAAGAGCATCTGGGAGGACGTGTTCCCAATGATTAATGCTCAGGTTTCTAGAATCCAACGCCCAGGTAACAGTTTTCCATACAATTCCTACATGGCGCTCGCATTTCTCCATTCCTGGGAGAATGGTAAGGTGTTGAACGACTCGTTGGAACCTCTTTCTTGTGCAAAAATAAGTTTCTTTGACCAGACATGAAAGAAATACCTCGATCTGAATGCACGTACCCTGGTAACCCGAAAAGAGAAAACAACGTAGTAAGACACTGTATAACAGTTGGAGAAATATCCTTATAAGGAAAAGCAAAGGGAAAACGCGAGTATTCGTCTACCAGAATTAATAAATACTTATTGGGAGAAGAAGAAGGTAGTGAAGTCCAGGCTAAGCTATTGCTATTGTTAAGCTATTGCTTCTCTGGGCGATAATGTCAAGGTTTTGACCTTTGATACGTTTCACACCCTGACACCACTCGATTAACGTCATCTACAGAATAAGGCAAGTTTCTTACTCGAACAAAATAAGAACATAAGAACATAAGAAAAGAAGGAGACTGCAAAAGACCATTCATGGCCTACACTTGGCAGCTCCTGTTCCATTCAATACACAAAAGATTTCTTACCAGAGAAAAGTCATCAACATTGTCACCCTTAACAGGAGTTCGTCAGATCTAATCTACAATATACATAAAATGCATCCAGAGGATTATGTCCATTCATGCAACCGCAAAATATAATCTTCCCACTCCTTAGAAAAATATATACATATGTACATAAAAAAAGTCAGTCCCATCTAGCAGCTTCATCCATATATTTATCTAATCTATTCTTAAAACTACCCAGAGAGGAGGCTTCTATCACATGCCTAGTGAGCCTATTCCATTCATCTACCACACGATTTGTAAACCAATTCCTCCCAATCTCCTTCCTAAACCTATACTTATCAAGCTTAAACCCATTGCTACGTGTCCTGTCATGTTCACTAAGTATAAGAACCTTACCCAGATCCCCTTTATTATATCCTTTTACCCATTTGAAGACTTCAATCAATTCCCCTCTGACTCTTCTCCTTTCCAATGTATGTAGATTTAGTTTTCTGAGCCTTTCACCATAAGGTAAGTTCCTTAGCCCACCAATCATCTTTGTCATCCTTCTCTGCACAGACTCAAGTAAATCAATATCCTTCCTATAATATGGTGACCAAAATTGTACTGCATAGTCTAGATGAGGCCTAACTAGCGCCAGATACAGTTTTAGAATGACTTCAGCACTCTTATTGCTTACACTCCTCCTGATGAATCCCAATATCCTATTAGCTTTATTCTTAGCATTTAGACATTGCTTTCTAGGACGAAGGTCTGAACTTACCAAAATACCCAAGTCTCTCTCACAATCAGTCCTCCCTAAAATTCTGCCATTTAATTTATAACTATTCAATGGATTATTTCTACCTATACTAAGTACACTACATTTGTCTATGTTAAACTTCATTTGCCATTTCTCGGCCCAATTGGACAGAATGGTCAATTCCTCCTGCATTACAACAGCATCAGAATCAGCCCTAATGGCCCTACCTAGCTTAGTATCATCAGCAAATTTACTCAGGTCACTACTTATACCTATGTCAAGATCATTAATATAAATTAAGAATAGCAAGGGACCCAAAACAGATCCTTGAGGAACTCCACTGCTAACACACCCCCACTCAGATTTAACTCCATCTATACTAACTCTTTGCTGTCTGTCACTAAGCCATGACTGAATCCACCTAAATATACTGCCATCGATCCCGTGTGCTTTAACTTTGCTCAGAAGTCGTAAGTGTGGCACTCGATCAAAAGCCTTACTAAAGTCCAAGTATAAAATATCATAGTTTTCATCATTATCTGCTGCTTTATACACCTTACTATAAAAAGACAGCAAATTAGTCAGACAGGATTTACCCTTACTAAAGCCATGCTGTGATTCTTTTATCAACTTATGCTTATCCAAGTGATCTCTAATATTCCTTGCTATAATAGATTCCATCATTTTCCCTACCACTGATGTCAAACTTACTGGTCTGTAATTAGACATATTTGTTTTATCCCCTTTCTTAAATATAGGTATCACATTGGCTTTCTTCCATGCCACTGGCACAATGCCACTCTCCAATGATTTTCTAAAGATGCATGCTAGGGGCTCACTTAACACATCCTTACATTCTTTCAAAATTCTAGGAAAGAGCTCATCAGGACCGGGTGCTTTACTACTTTTGATTTTATCAATTTCCTTTGTCAATTTCCTTTGGTGAAATCGTGTAATCCCTGGATGACAGAGAGCTTTATGAAGCTCAACAAGATTATTGTGTGTCATGCTTGAGCAGAAAGTGCGTGTTAGGGCCTCAGCAGCTCTGTTGAGCATCAATTCTAAACGCCATCTAGCAATCTTTCCGTTCTTTATTTTACTCTTTTAACGTGAATCAAACATGTAAGATACAGATTTTTTATCTGTAATTAAGGTAAACTTACGACCGAGAAGAAAATGACGCCACCTTTTGATCACCTCAACAAGAGCATAGGCCTCTTTTTCGACATAACAGTGATTTCTCTCGGAGGAATTTAAGGATCTCGAAAAAATGGCAACGGGTCGTCTATTCTGGTTCAAAGTGGCCCCACTGACGCTATTTGAGACATCAGTTTCCAGTGTAAACAGTCAATTTTAATCTATTTTCGCCCTAACAGCGTTAATAATATCTGATTTTAATTCCTCGATTGCATTTATAGCTTCTTCGGAAAGTATTAACTGACAATTAATTAGGAGACGAATTTATTGAGAAAATCTTGGAACCCACCGCGAGTAGTATGCAAGCGATCCGACTAATCGAGATAATGATTCTTGGTTGGTCGGTACGGGCATATCTTTGAGAGCAGCAAGGCGTGAAGAATCTGGGCGAAGTTCATGCTGGCGAACCTGATAACCTAGAATACATATAGTATTAGTTGAAAAGGTGCATTTGTTTTTATTTAAGGTCATTTTATGTTTCACAGCAGTTTCGAGAAACTTAGGTAGGTTTTAATCATGTTCCGCTTGCGTGCGGCCGCAAATAGTAACATCATCTAGGTAAGCATACGTGGCCTCGAGATTATTTTTATGAATAAAATCGTCCATAATTCTCTGGAAGCAGGCAACGCCGTTAGTTAGACCAAAACTTAAGAATTTAAATTGAAAAAGCCTCCCATCCGCCTCAAAAGCAGTGTAAATTTTATCCTCAGGGTGAAAGGGAACACAATGATAAGCACTACTTAGGTCGATGGTGCTAAATATCTTATAGGTTGATATCTTATTAACCAATTCTTCAATAATGGGTAATGGATACGCATCCAAGTAAGTAAATTTGTTAATCGTCTGAGAATGATTAATTCGACACAACATGAATTTGAGCTCGCCAGGGAGAGGTGCTCGGTTCGATGATGTCTTCCTTGAGCATGCGTGTTACTTCAGAATGAATAAATTCAGAGTCAGACGTTTTAAATTTGAGTGACTTCGTAATGACTGGTCTGCACTCAGATGATAAACTGGTGAAAACTCTTGGAGGATCCGTAATCATAGAAGCCAGAGAGCACACTTCAAGGTCAAGTTGAGAACCTCCAAAAATTAGGTCAAAGGAGGAATGTTTACTTGGGAAGGGGATTCTTAAAATAATAAAAGCGCAACATTTAGATAAAAGAGACAAACGTACTGCCCGGTACTCACAGCTTCCGACTTTTTTGCGAACCTCACAACATTCCTTGATAGGAGATGTTAAATTTCTAGAGGCCATATATATAGTCATTCACTTCCACTTCTAGAGATGACTTTTTCAAAATTGATGGCACACTAGCGAGAACGTATCGTAGGTTAATGCTGAAATTTCATTTTTAGATGTCTTGCATACCTTCGATAAATGTCCTCTTCTCTTTGATTTGAAGCAAGTGACGTCATTTGCCAGAGAGCGAGCACGGTTCTGGTTCGAGGAATTTCCGCAATAATAACATATTTTATGTTTTCAAAGCGAAGGAGATGCAGCACAATTTGAACCCTCAAGATTGAGATTAGAACTGTCGACTTCAGCGCCCAGCTCATGCGATTCAACTGAAGCTACAGGACCAGAAGTGAATGATGCATAGGCCTCTGAATCTCTTGTGGCAATCTCTAATGCTCTTGCTCGACCAACAACTGAAGATAATATAAGCATATTGTTTTCTCGAAGTTTCGTTCAGATTTTTGATAAGGAAAGCCTAGTAATAAAGGCATCTCGAATATACTCGTTTCTATACGTTTCGGCATTCACAGCCTGGAAATTGCAATCCAAACTGAATGTCTGAAGAGCACGTACATATTCATGAATCGTTCCACCATCTGATTGTTTACGAGTCGCGAGCTTGTGTCGCGCCACCACCTCATTCGCAGGTTGAATAAAGGTACTTTAAAGAGCATCGTCGAAAGTAGTACATTCGGAAATTATCTCGAAATTTTCAGGAGAAACTGAATTGGCTAGGAGGCCAAAATACGAATCGTTTGTACATTCAATTGACGCTTCGTACCTCGAGAAGACAAACAACCAATGTTTAAATCCATGTGCAGCTTCTGGTGCAGTTGGAAGAACATCCAAACGATCGGGATGAAGACCACGTTCCATTGTTCTTAGTGAAATAAATTGAAGTAGCCCAAAGGTTAAGGAAGGTTCCAAAGTTCGCCTTTATTTCACTGAAATGAATAATTATAGAACATAAGTATACAGAGAAAATAATATGTTTAATGAACACACCCTTTCATAAGCACACACAAATATACGCCCATGAACATTTCACAAACAAACAATTAATATAAGTGGCATAATTTTGGTTTCACAAACCTAGGAGTCTAGTTATTAGAGGAATCTCAAGATCTTCATCTTCATACATTATGCACACTATCGTACGTTACGACACACTACATATATTTTTAACTTCTATTTGATATTCAACCTAAATAAAGAAACAGGTTAGTTATGAACTTAATAAATTATAACAATAATGAAATCGGTAAAAGTTAAAATTTGTCAAAAAGCTAGAAGAATAGCTGAAAGTTCAGTTGTAAATATAGATGCTACCCTGTTCAGGGTCAGCTGTAGAGACTTCTCGGAGTAAACAACAGCCATGCACACACCCACACTGCGGTCAGGCTTAAAAGCGTCAGTATATATTGGACATAAGTGTGTGTGGGGGAAGGCAATCACCAGGAACCGCAAACGAAGTCGGGAAGGGTCAATTAACCCCTTTTGAAAATGCCTCATGCTGGTACATATGTTAAGTGGAAGGGAGGCCCAATAAAGTGGGCACATAAGTGAAAATTGGAGTACAGCAACGAAATCTAGACGGGAGATGTCGTCACCCGTTCTGAGTCCCAGAGGTCTGGGCATGGACGTTAGTCAGCCATAGTGAGCTGCAAATGGGGGCCGCAAACAGATACTCATGCACTGCGGTAGTTCGTGTCTTCTACAGGTGGAAGATATAACGCAATCACAGACCCCGTCTATGGTAAAAGGGCGGCAAAACGCTACTCTTGGCTTACAGACTATTGACAACTGATGTATGAAAAGAACCGATGGATAGCCGCACTCCTAGATTTCAAATAGGGTCTAATAACTTTAAGGTAGATGCGGATCCCGAAGAGTATACTTGACACCCATAATCTAAACGAGGTTTGGTAAGGGCACTGTACAACATCCACAGCGTGTATCTCTTACTACCTCATGATGCATGGGATAAAACTTTTAAGAGATCAAGGGTTTTCAGGCATTTGGCCTTAAGATTGCGCAAGTGGTGTAGCTATAGGTTGCGGAAGCTGGGCAAACCTCTTCGAGAGTGGTGTGATTACTAAGGGTGAGTTGCCACCGAGTTTTGGTACTACTCTTGGGGCAGCCAAATGGGTTCCTTGATTCGGCTTGGCGGCTGCCTGTTTACTTCTATTGTGAATGACTGGTATTCAGAAGGCACTGATTCCAAAAGAGTAGAAAGCGCTCTTCTTGCTTGATTGTAGGCTAGGTAAAGGTGATCAGAGATTTCGTCAAAGGTAAAAGAAATATTGAAGTCGGATTAAATATTCTTTATTCGGCGGGAACATGGAAGGTTTTCACTCTTCAAATGTCTTTTCTTGATAAGGGAATTCATCTTTAAACGCAGTCTTGCTCTCATTTTACATACACGGCCCGCATGCATGCATGCACTATTTTAACATTCACTTATAATTAATTTATATATTTAATTAGTTCTAATAATATTAAATTTATTTTCTCTACTTGCATTAACTTATTTTACCAATTCTTACACAATTATTAAATCTTACAATTTCTATATAATAATATGCAAGGAATTAATGCAACACTTTCCCTTAAATTAGGACCGAGCTCATATCAGACCACTCAATACATTCAATAGGAATTCAACATAATAATATATCTCTTCACTTTATTTAACTTAATTCATTTGCAATGTTTTACATATTTGTAGCAAAACGAATACATATTTTAATTTATTTTCTTAAGTCATACTTTGCATGATTGCTAAATGTCCCTATTTCTTTTATTTCAATGTACTCCAGTCTTTTGTTTCTCTTTTAAGTTCGTTTGAAGTTTCTTTTAATAACGAAAAGAAAAATTTCTTTTCTACTCGTAAAAATAAGTAAGTGATTGAGAGAATGACAATAATTTTAAGAAATATGACTAAGCTGTTTAATCTATATTACAATGCAAATGAGAGATATGTACGATTGGGGAACAGTGATTTTTTAAGAGTACTCATCATTTAGATAGAGGGAAGTAGGAGAGATGGCAAAGAAAAAATAATAGCGTAGGCGAGTTGCGAACAGCTTCCCGCGTCGCTGGATCACTGTTAGCCAGCGGCGAATCCACTCGGCCATCCTGAGTCTCAAAAAAAGACTCATTCAAAAGAAGCTTTTAAGCATCTCGCCTGCACTTCTCGTACGCTATACAACCCCCCCTCCTAGAAGCGGAGCGTATTTTAAAGAAATGAAGAGAGCCCGTTTGGAAATGTTATCCAAAGGCTAACGCTCCCTCTCCCGGGTCTGGGGCACCCTTGTAAGTAGAGGGGAGTAGGAGAGGGGGAAAAGAAAAAAATAATAACGTAAGTGAGTTGCTAACAGCTTCCCGCGTCGCTGGACCACTGTTAGCCAGCAGCGAATACACTCGGCCATCCTGAGTCTCAAAAAAGACTCATTCAAACGAAGCTTTTAAGCCACTCACCTACACTTCTCGTACGCTATACATGGAATGGTATTTTGGTTTAAAGCTATCTCATTATAAGACTCCATTAAACCCCAAAGTGCTCATTTTGAGGTATCTTTGTTTTAAAGCTACTTCATTATAAGACTCCTTAAAACTCCAAAGTGCTCATTTTGAGGTATCTCTGGTTGTCTTGTTCAATCTTGCAACGTGAGCACTACATAGCCATATCAATTTGTAAACGTGGGTTACACTACGGAATTTTAACGGTGACAAATTCAATCTTCGTGTTATTTAAATGAAGTAATGGGAAGGAATGAAAACCTCTCAACCTGTACTGGTGCATCACCTAAGTTTTAGCAACTGAGAAACGATATCCTTTCAAACGAGCTCGCGTGGATACTAGATCAACAGCTAATTGTAAGCGGCGGGCTGCCGGTGGATGCCAAGGTCATCCGCAACCAGAGTGGCTGAAACTCCCTATACTTTCCTATTTTTCATTCCTCCTCTTGTTTTACTCAAATGGTGTGTAGGGCAGGCTTAATAGATGAGCAAAGAGGCTCTGATGGCTTTTCAAGAGGTTGCCTTGGTCTATTCTTTTCTTTTCTCTTTTCTTTATTCTTTTTCATTCCAAAGTCATCATTACTGTCCTCCCTCAGTTGTTGTGGCGTCCTGAAGGGAATTTTGCCTTGCATGATGTGTCGGCTCCATCATGTTGACCAGTTTTTTTCCGACATATAATATTCAGTTAATGAAAGTTTTGCTATTGAATAATTTTGTACAAATTGTTGTTGTTGTTGTTGTACAAATTGTTATTTTTGTTGAAGATCTTGTTGCTAATATTATTTTTTTAATATCGATTTTAATTTTATCAGGAGATATTGAGCTCAACCCTGGACCTGGTCATCCTCGTCAGATAAAATGTCGTCTACTCTATATTAATATTAGGGGCCTACATGCCAATATTAAAGACTTGACTGCTTCATCCAAGTCTCATGACATTTTGCTCTGTTCAGAGACCCTGGTTTCAAATATGAGGCATGTCTCTGAACTACTTATACCAGGCTTCAAAAAACCAATTTTACTTAGGCGTGATGCCATTCCTAGGGCTAGAGGAATGGCAGTTTACATCAGGAATGGTTACTCTGCTTCAAAGACCTCCTATGCTTGTTCTTGCCATGAGATGCAAGTTATGAAAGTATGTGGTAAGCAAAATAATTTTTATCTTTTTTCTGTCTATCGCAATCCAGACTTAGATGATACTATTTTTGATTGTCTGCTCCTTGCCATGGCCAAGGTACAGGAAAATGACCGGAAAGCCTGCTTTGTATTTATGGGAGACCTCAATGCTCATCATAGGCAATGGCTGTCTTCTGTCTCCCCTACTGACTGTCATGGTATCAGGGCTTATGATTTTGCGTGTGAGTCGGGTTGTGAGCAAGTCATTAGGGAGCCTACCCATTCATCTGGGAACTGCCTTGACTTGGTTTTCACTGATTCCCCTGGAGTCGTTACAAGTGCTGTTGATCCTCCTGTGGGAACTTCTGACCACTGTGCAATTTCTATAACTATCTGTATTGAGCAATCTATTCCTAATATAGCTCATACAAGCAAAGTATTCATCAAATCTCAAGTAGACTGGTGCAATATATTAAATGATATCTCCCGGATCAACTGGCCACTAATATATAAGGAGGTTGAAGCAGTTCGTATTTTGAATGATAAAATTGTTTCAATTATTGATAGACATGTTCCATTCCGTATGATCAGATATCGCACTAAGGATAAAGCCTGGTTTAATGATGACTGTAAGAGGGCTCATATGCAGAAACAAGAAGCCTACAACCTGTGGAAGGGGAGTAGATCTGCCTTTCTATGGGATAATTATGTGCACTACAGAACAGCAGCTCAGAGGGTATATAATAATGCTGAAGTTGAATTCAATACTACCACAAAGGGAACTCTTCAGCGCACAGCAAATTCCCACAAATTCTGGACCACTCTCAAGTCTGCTCTTTTTGGGAATGATTCATCTATGCCACCCCTTCTTAAACCTGATGGTTCCATTACCCATAGTCCTGAAGAAAAGGCAACACTGTTGGCTGATGTTTTTGATAATAAACAAAGTAATGAGAATCTAACTCTACCTGACACTTGTTTCCCTGAACCAAGGTTAAACAAGATTGCTTTCCGTTCAAGTGAAGTAAAACAGTTACTTCTTGATCTGGATGCTTATGGTGGTACTGACCCAAATGGTATATTCCCTTTATTCTTTAAGAAAACTGCAGAGTATTTGGCTCCCAAGCTTTCCGTTATTCTTCGGAAGCTGGCGAGGAGTGGTAGTTTTTGCGAATGTTGGAGAATTGGTAACATCATTCCACTATGTAAAAGTGCAAGTGGTAGTTTTAACCCTACTGAATATAGGCCCATTTCTATAACTCCTGTTCTATCTAAGATTTTTGAACGTTTACTAGCTAAACGTTTAAGTACATTTGCCGAGCTTAATCGTCTGTTTCCCTTTTTACAGTTTGGATTTCGTAAGGGTCTGAGCACTTGTGATGCACTTCTCACAGTCTCCACCATTGTCCAAAAATCATTAGACTCTGGTCAAGAAGTTCGCTTAGTTGGCCTGGATTTCAGTGCCGAATTTGACCGTGTCAATCATAAGGCCCTGATATTTAAGTTGAAGCAGTTGGGAGTAGGTGGTGTATTTTTAAATATTATTGAACAATTTTTAACAAATCGACATCAAAAGGTTTATGTTGACAATAATTTTAGTGATGAGAGAGAGGTGCTATCTGGTGTACCACAAGGCAGTGTTCTTGGTCCTCTACTGTTTATATTATATACCCATGATATGTGGTTTGGACTGGAAAATAGACTTATAGCCTATGCTGATGATGCTACTCTAATAGCCCCAGTCCCATCTCCTGAGTTGAGAGCATCGGTTGCAGAGTCTTTAAATAGAGATCTGGCTAAGATAAATGTTTGGTGCACTTCATGGGGCATGAAGTTAAATGCAAAGAAAACCCAGAGTATGATTGTTAGCAGATCCAGAACACTAGATCCTCCCCATCCAGATCTTTTAATAAATAACATTCCCATCTCCATATGTGATTCTTTTAAGTTGCTTGGAGTTATGCTTGACTCTAGGTTTACTTTTGAGAATCACATTCGATCTATTTCCTCCTCTATTGCTCAAAAAATTGGCATTTTGAGGAAATCTTACAAAGTATTTGGAGAGCAGACTGTTCTTAAAAATTGTTTTAATGCTTTTATTCTTCCGTGTTTTGAATATTGCGCCCCTGTTTGGAGTTCGGCAGCCAACTCTTATCTTAATTTATTAGATAAAAATTTGAGAGCAATAAAATTTTTAATTCCTGACCTCAAAGTTGATCTGTGGCACAGGCGAGCAATAAGCTCCTTATGCATCTTATATAAAATTTTTAACAATGCAGATCATCCACTGCATCACGATCTGCCCAATTTATATGCCCCTCAACGAGTTACCAGAGGTGTACTAAATGCCAATAGTAGGGCCTTTACGCCTATGAGATTCAACACAACACAGTTTTCAAGAAGTTTCATTCCTAACACAACTAAACTGTGGAATGAACTTCCTAGTGTTGTTGTTGAGTCCTTGGAACTTCAGAAATTTAAAGTGGGTGCTAATACTTTTTTAATTAACATAAACTTATAACTTTAATATTTTATTCATTATCCACACATATATAATATTATAATATTTTTAACATTATAGCATTTAATTTTTTTTTTTTTTTTAATTTTCTATTTATTTATTATGTTTTTCTTAATCTTTGTTTCGTTTTTTCCATACCAGGTTTCTTTCCCCGCTGGGGCCCTTGGGCTTATAGCTATTTGCTCTTCCAGTTGGGGTTGTGGCTTGGAACTTTAATAATAATAATAATAGGACAGAAGAAAAGAAACCATTAATATCGATAATGAAACAAGTGACGCTCAAGATGTTACCCTGTGAAACACCTTCTTCAGGCCTCCCTGGGTCAGAGTAGACGTTACCGATGCGAACCTTAAAATTACGAGATAATAAAAAGCTGCGGTTTAAATTGGGTAAAAAGGCCTCTCATACTTTACCAGGTCATACTCTTAGGCCACCATAAGCCTTTTCTATGTCAAATAACACTGCCAGGACGTCTTTTGGCAAAGGCCGCCCTTATGAAGTTCTCTAAACGGACGAGCAGGTCCAATCCACAGTGCAATAGTGTTTGCGGAACCAATATTGCAAAAGTGAGTCATACAATTTGACTAAAGAAAACAATTTAGACGAACGTTTACCATTTTTTTAATTAACTTACTAAGATATCTAGTTAAAGCGATTGAACAGTAATTACTAGGAACCAAAGAATTTTTGCCTTGCTTTGAAAATGGCAAGACCACCACAACTCACCAAGTGGAGGATTATGAACCTGTTATCCAGATTAAATGAAAAAATCTAATAAAAATGAATCAGTACGGGGATGGAGGTGAAGGTTAAATCAAAGTAGACCTACTTCAAAGCCGGGAGAAGTTTATACGCACTGTAAAAGAGCAGCACGCAATTCAGCAATTATATAAAAAAAATGTATGGGGGACTAAAAGTTCAGGAAAAAACAGGAGGGTGGGATTCCCTGCAAGCCTTCGTCTAAATACTGGGCAACTTTGCTAACTTCATAAAAATGGTCAGCCGAGTTATTAGCTACCAACAATTGATCCTTGCATACTTAATATCGGAGCAGTATTGTCTACATATCGGTCCAGGATCATATTAACTCTTCCAGACCATCGGGAAAGGGGGCAAAGAGGAGATAGCGAGACATAAGTTCGTCATGAAATTTGACAGGCCTACCGTAGGGTCCTTGGAGAATAGCTCTAGTTATATTCCTTTAAATCCGGTTTCGTTGTATTGGGAGTGGATAAATCTGTAGGCCTGAACTGCGGCTACACAATCGAGGACAGATGATCCTCAGGTTCCAAGGCACCGTCTTGGGATGGTACTCTCAGAAGTATCACAGAGATGGGACGTTACAAATTTCACCACTTGAGTCAGAGACGTTAAATTCTTCCAACGAGGCGTCGGTATTGGACGGCAATGAGCTAGGAGCGAGAACTGAGAGGCAGGATGAACATGTGTTTAAATGATAGTAAGTTTTCCTGGACACATCATTGGAAGTCAGAGAAACAGTCTGAAGAGCACAAGGACAAATCTACACAACTAAAATTATCTGATTGTACATGGTAAGAAATAAAGTCGGCGGATTTAAGAGTACATAAGTGATTCGACATTAAAAGAGATTAAACAGTACGGCCGTTACCATTAGAGGCGACGTCACCCCTAAAATTGCTTACGGCATTAAAGTTACCTAACAATAAAAACGGATATGAAAGCTGGTACAAAATATGCAGTAGGTCTGATCTGGTCATAATCAGATCTGGTGGGAATTACATGGAACGGACAGTTAAAAGTATGGGTAGAAAGACCCGAATAACTGCTGCCTGTAAGTTGTGCGGAGAGGCAGTTGGATAGAGTAGCGAGACTTCGCTGCTAAAATAGACAACCCAGCGTGTGCTGTAGCCACAACAGGAGCGGGATAATGAAATACACGAAAATTAGCGATAAATGGATGTGGGAGAGTTTCGAATTTGTTTTATTGAAGATAAACAATAGTAGGTTTGATGTCATGTAATATAATCTTGAGTTTTTCTCACTTGTAAAGAACACCATGACAATTCTACTGTAAGATAGGATTTCGATGTTTACGGATGGAAACAACTATGGTTATTTTGCTGATTCCTGAGGAAGAAGCTTAGACGGCCGTTTTAGGCCGTCCAATAGAGCCGTCCGCCTCGCGAAAAACTAGTAGGAATTAAAGTACCATTAGATGGTATAAGAGAAAAAACTGAGGTTGAAGAGGGGGTTTAAACGATAGTTAGCTTAACTGAAGAAGGGGACTCAAAACCGGGCGGGAATGGTAAATTCAGTATCGACATTCCAACACATGGTTGCAAAGGAAGATCGGTATGAACATCAGTGATATTCTTTTTTTATGAGTCAAACAGAAGGTAGACTCAGATTGCAAGGTACGACCATCCTATAAGCTATTACGAGCCAGATCTTAATTCACCACATCAACTGTCACAGTATGCTGAACGATGGGACAGATATCCATAACGGCGTTCATTTCAGATAAAGAATCATTTCGGTTATTTATTGCAACCACCGGTGAGTCATCATCCTTGCGTTCGATATCATGCGCCGAGCGCTTGTTTGCAACCAAGGATGTTTCGGAAAACGAATCGTTTCTCTTGTACGGGAGCTGAAGGTCGTTGGTCATTTTCACAGGTGCACCTGATTAAGCCGAAGTTAGTGGTATGTAATTCTGTATGTCAGATAATGTCTCGCCCCGAACGCCACCACGCGATTACTGTGGCAGAGACGCTCCGTCGGTGAAGTGCTGAATATCCTGAAAGCGACGCGTATTATTATGGGTGTGGGAATCTTTGTTATGAGCAAGTCGCCGGTTTTGAGGCTGGTTCCTCCCAGCATCACGGATGACATCGGAGTAGAGATGCCTTAATGGGGAGATTTGCTATCTAACTCGGGTGCTCACATCTCTAATGTCTAAGTGCAACGAGTCACACATCGAAAGGACTTCCTTTTCGAATATGAAACACGGGCATGAAATAGCTGCAGCGCTGTGGGGGCTACCACAGTTGCCACAGCGCTGAAGTCTAGTGCAGACAGGGTCATGGTAATCATGGGCACAATCGACTTATATACATGCATGCACACAAATATAGCCCCCATGTCAGAATTGTCGTCAGCTGAAACAGTGTCTCAGCTGTTCAAAATAACGGCTTACTAGAATCTGGCGTTCAAGTTTCTGGCGTTCAAATTAATGTCAGAATTATTGTAGAGGTATTAATACGAGATGAGCAGCGGGCTTAGTCACCTTAAACACCTTATCAATACGTTGTTTCCCGAGACAGGTCGTAATCTTTCAATTCATTATATTTTATTACACCCTTGACAGAATTGAGCTTAAGATGAGACCATACAGAAACTGCGACATCTGTAACAAAAGACATAGCTCGTACAACATCGTATTGAGTGCTGAGGTGACCTCCACCACATTGTATTAATCACCACGAGCTTATATATGACCTAGTTCACTACAACGAGGTTTGAAAGCATTATTTAAATAAAAAGTCAACATTTGAAAGCAGAGTAGTGATGTTAGACATTATTACAAGAAAGTGAGAGTCATATAAATCTGGGTCCCATACGTTGGCATTAGGATCCAACGAGCGAGGAAAACTGGACTGAACAAACTTAGAATGCTTATAATGAAACCCCTACTTGGAAGGGGAGACTACTCGAGAAATAGACTTGAGGGGGGAGGGGGATTAGAGAGAAGATTCACCCATAAACTAAGTAAAAAATACTTCACCAGCTGGGTTCATTACTCATCATGGAGCTTTAGGTGGAAAGGCCCTGCATCGGTTAGAAAAAAAGCTCATCTCCTAGTTGCCCCAGTAATACTACACCTGTTATACTTCCGTAATCATAAGGGACCCAGGCGGCATTTAACGTTTTGTTCGGCCAACAGCGCCTGGAGTTTTACTTCTGGGAAGTGTAGGGCCATTCCCATGGGGGTCGTATCTTCGAAGAGGGCACCCGCATCTATAAGCTAGGCCTGGGGGAAAGTATATTCCTTCAATCATATTGTTGTGGGCTCCGCACCAACTGGGAGGAGCTGCGTTTCCCCTTAGCTATTTTTTTTGCAGGAAACCATGCTGGGCACGTGCCTCCTGCCCACTCTCCAGAGGTATAAGGGTTTTGCGACCCCACCACCACGGGATGGAGGTCGCGTAGAAGAATGCGCAATTTACACTTGGCATAAGGTTTCCGTTTTACTACTTGCTATAAATACCTCCTTTCAGGCAATGGCAGTGCAGCTACACCTGGATAGGAGGTATACTGTAGTTTCTGCTTACATTACACTGTCAGCCTACTTTGGCGCGGGGGATCTCCGCCACATCGTGGCACGGTTGCCAAGATTCTATCTTCTGTTTGGGAATTTGAATGGTAGACCCCCCTTCTTGGGGAGGGACGGGGCTACAAGAACAAATCACAGGGGTCAGATTCTTGCCAACCTAATTGACGAGCTGGAAATAGCTGTTATAAATTAGATAAGTTTACGCATCAATGCCTAAGAAACGGTTCATTTTCTTGTCTTGATCTATTCCTGTGCTTTCCAGATGCACAACTTGATTTGGAGTGGGAGGTGGTCAATGACCTCCATGGTATTGATCAATTTCCCATTGAAATATCATTTTCTGAACCGCTGTCGCCTGAAAGACCATCTCGGTTTGCTTGGTGTGGTCGCAGTGGTCCGCATTTCAGAAAATGACTGATCTCTCTGTCCCAGTCGATGAGTAAAGGTATGTGAATAAAGACCGTTGATTTCTTCTCCGGCCTAACTACTGGTCATTTTATACGTCTTTCGTTTTCATGGTGGTTTTCCTGTGTGAGATGGCCCTCAGAGAGAAGTGATATGCTTACATGTCCAATGAGTGACGCCACAATGTTTTTTTTTTTAAAGCCAATCTGGAAACTGCCCACTTGGGCACAAGTCGCCGAAAAACACGACAGCCTAGAACTAGGTTACTTTAAAATATACATATGAAAACATAACAATGATAAAAATGTGAAAAACTTAACAATCAGGAAGCAATCTCCGGCATCAGGGGAGGTCTCCCTCACCCCGGTGCAGGAGCGTGCAACCTACAAAGAAAACAATAACAAACAAAAAAATAGAACCTTCTTGAATAAAGGGGAGAAGCCTGGCCTCCCACAAAAAGTCAACAAGTCCACCAGTCAATGTGCACGAACTCGTCCCGAGGACAAGGGACAGGCGGTAGCGACCCCGCCCATCCCGGTACCGGGACAGGTATCGTGCGCGAAGATCCCCCAGACTGGGACATTCGACAAGAATGTGCCAAACAGTCTGGGGGACGACGCGGTCGTCGCAATAGGGCGCTGGCGAGCGCTCCATCAGATAGCAATGCGTCACACGAGTGTGCCCGATTCGGAGACGACAGAAAGCGACCTGAAGCCGTCGCGACATTGGGGGATAGGTCCATGGGAACAGTCGCGGCGCAATGGCACGCAACTTTAAGTTCCCTTCGACCGTCTCCCATCTTCCTTGCCAAGCATTCCAAAGAGCTGCCCGTATTCCTGCCATGTAGTCGGTGTGAGGAAGAGCGAAACGCTGGTCCGGTCGCAGAGTCCTCGCTGACTCTTTGGCGCGCTCATTCCCCGCAATTCCTACATGTCCAGGAACACAGCAGAAGATAATCTCGACATCTGCCCAGGCCGCCAAAACCGTGGCGTCACGGATATCGCGAACCAGGGGATGCGGAGATTCCAATGCCCCGATAGCACTCAGGGCGCTTTGTGAGTTGCTGTAGATCACAATCCGGTCTCCGAACCGGGCACGTCGCGTAATCTCCTGTACTGAGTGGTGTATTGCCACCAGCTCGGCCGTGAAGACAGACGCAGCGCCTGGCCAAGCCCCTCTGACTTCAAACAGAGGGGATACGGCGTGGACGCCGACCCCCTCTTGGGACTTTCGGCCATCCGTATACACTGGCACGGTTCCAGCGTGACACGAGGTGTGCTACAAAAAGGTCGAACGCAATACTCCCGGCGCCGTATAAGCCTTGGGAGCAGAAGCGTGGTACCCTCCAGGGTGGCGTCCTGGGCAGAATCAGGGGTGCCACCGGCCCGAGAGCTATAACTAGCTCTCGAAGGAGATTCCTGGCCCTAAACCCAAAGGGCTTAGGGTATGACTGGCGTCTCTCGGCGGCATAGGCGCCGTCGAGATCAGCTGCGGATGCAGTGAAAGCTGTTTGCGACTGAGGGAGGCGCCGGGCTCGCGCGTACAGGCGAGTGGTTCACTGCACGCGGTACAGAGCGAGTTGCATCTCCCTAGCATCGACAAACAGACACTCAAGGGGGGAAGTGCGGAAGGCACCGGTCGCAAGGCGAAGGCCGGTGTGGTGGATCGAATCCACCTTCCGCAATAAACGCTCGGCTGCGGGTGCATAAAACTCGCATCCGTAGTCGAGCTTCGAACGAACAAAGGATCGATAAGAAAAGTAGGCCAGTAGCCCTATCAACGCCTTAAGCGCTGAACGTCACTGAACGGAGAATGTCCATGGCGCGGGTACGAGAGACCCTAAAGCTGCAAATATGAGCCTCCCAGGTGAGGCGTCGGTCGAATACAAGACCAAGGAAACTGTGCGATTCAACCACATCCAGGCGCACCCCATTAAGAAACAAATCTCGGTCGAGGTGAAACCGTGGATGGCAGCAGAAGTGCACCACCTTAGTCTTGGACAAAGAAAACCGAAACCTCTGCGCTTCGGTATAGCGAGAGACGCGGTTCAATGCCTGTTGGAGACGACACTCCAGAGTTGGCATCTGAGCCGCGCCAAAAGAGATCGAAAGGTCGTCCACGTAGAGCGTAGCGAGAACATCTTCCGGCAGCACCGAGGTGATGCCGTTGATGCTTAGGGCAAAAAGTGTGACACTGAGGACACTTTCCAGCGGGATACCCTCTTCCTGCTCCTTTGGGCCGGAGAGGGCTCCCCCCACCCGTACGCGAAATCAACGATCTCGCAAAAATTCAGTTATAAACATTGGGAGGCGTCCCCTCGCCCCCATCGTGTGGAGAGTCTCCATGATACCGTATCGCCATGCGGTATCATAGGCCTTCTCCAGATCGAAAAACACCGTGGCGTAGTGCTGTCTACGAAGGAAAGCCTTGCAGAAGGCATTTTCCAGTAGGAGCAGAGCATCCGACGTGGAGTGGAACTTGCGGAAGCCGCACTGTGCAGAAGACAGATGGCCTCCGCCTTCCAGGAAAAAGGCTAATCTAACATTTACCAATTTCTCTATCAAATTGCACACTCAAGAGGTAATAGAGATTGGGCGGAAACCGGTCGGAGTAGAGTAATCTCTTCCCGGTTTGCGAAAGGCGAGCACAGTAGCGATTCGCCAGGAATCTGGAAGAAGACCCTCCACCCAGATCCTTTTAAACAAATCTAAGAGAAAGGCCATGCCTCGCTCACCCAGGTGTAGAAGCATGGCGTACGGGACATTTTCTGGACCATGGGTGGTGTCCACACAGGAAGTGAGAGCGGAGCGCAACTCACTAACAGTAAACCTATCGTTGAAGGGGTTTTCACCTCTAGAGGTAAAGTCCAGCCAGCGGCCTTCAGCGACATCACGACGTGCATTGAATGCTAGCGGAGCAGCATCCTGGCTAGAGAATGCGGAAAAAGCGGTCGCTAAGGATTCCGCCACGGACGCGGGGTCCAAGATTGCAGTCCCATTCTCCGGGAGAACGCGAGGGGGGTCCTGCGAAAACTTGCCCCGAATCCTTTTGACTCGCTTCCACACCTCTGCTGAAGGGGTCTTCCCATTAAGTAAAGACAAGTATGCCCGCCAAGAAGAGCGGCGGGCGTGCTTCGAAGTATACCGGAACCTAGTCCTAGCCCGACGAAATTCAGCGACAGTGAAATCGTTCGGGGGGCGCTTATAGCGCATGTATGCATAACGCTTCTGTTTGAGGGCCGTCTCACACTCGGCCGACCACCATGGGAGTGGCCGAAGTGCAAAACGACCAGACGTTCTAGGAATAGTAGTCAGGCCCATGGCGATGAGGTTGCCGAAGAATAACTCAACGGCCTCATCTACCGACCTAAACTCCTCGACTGAAAAAGAGAATTCAGTCATTTTCTGAAATGCAGGCCACCGCGCCCGCGCCAAGCACCAGCGAGATGGTCTCTCAGGCGGCAGTTGCCCTGAAAATGATATTTGAATGGGAAAGTGATCACTACCATGGAGGTCATCGACCACCCCTCAATCAAAATCAGGCTGTGTATCCGAATAGCACAAAGATAGATCAAGGCAAGAAAATGAGGCGGTTTTCGGACAGTGATGCGTATACTCATCCACGTTTAGGACACCCATCCCAAGCTCTTCTATCAGATCGGCAAGGACTTGTCCCCTGGGATTTATGGAGTAATCTCCCCAGAGAGGATGCCTGCCGTTCAGATCTCCAAGCAAAAGAAAGGGCCTTGGCAACCGTGCCACGACCTGGCGGAATTCCCCCGCGTCGAAGTCAGCTGACAGTGGAATGTACGCAGAAATGAGAGTATATCTCCTATCCAGGTGCAGCTGCACAGCCACTGCCAGAAAGTAGGTATCTAAAGGGAAAGGAAGAACGGAGACATCATGCCGGGTGTAAACCGCGCATCCCCCAGCCCGGCCATCCCGCGGTGGTGTGGTCGCAAGACCCTTATACCCCGGGAGGGCGGGCAGGGGGCACGCGCCTAGCATGGTCTCCTGCAAAAAGATAGCTAACGGGAAACGGGACGAGACGAGCCTCCGCAGCTCCTCCCAGTTGGCCCGAAGTTCACGGCAATTCCATTGAAGGATTATGACCTCCAGGCAGAGCTTGGAGGAGATGCGGGGGCCCTTCCCGAACAGAAGACCCTCACGAGAATGGCCGTACGCTTCCCGGAGGCAGAACCCTGGGTGCTGTTGGCTGGACAAAGCGCTGAAGGTGCTGTCGCCTTCGAGGACGTATTGGGGGAGGTTGGGCTCACCATGCGAGTCTTTTCCTCCCTCCACCTCGAAACATTATGCGGGTGTTGCGGCTTCGGAGGCGGGGGGGCCCTCTTTTCGAGGAACCACCGTCTTCGAGCTACTCGCTTCGCCACTAGGCGTGGGCGAAGGAGCCGAAGCTCCTTGGTTGCTGTCCTCCTTTCGGGGGGCAGCTTTAGGAACCCCGGAAGATGGCCTAGCGACCAACTTCAGAGAAGTTGCTTCCTGTGAGTCTAACGACTTGGTGGAGGCGCGTGGCCATATCGCCTTACGGGAAATGGTCACGCTGGGGGAAGAGAGATGAGCCCTGGTTTTAGCCGGGGCTGGGTATGAACCCTTTTTGCCGCCAGCTCTACCAGGGGAGCGCCCGGGTTAAGTAGAGCCCGCAGAAGGGCTCCGAATGGGCGCGGAAACAACCGTACTCGTTGGCCTGGATGGGCCAGGAGCAGAGGGTGCCTTTTTAACTATTGAGGCATATGACATCCCAGGCAGAGCCGGGCGCGCCAGTACCCAGTCCTTAGCCTCGCGGAATGAGAGTCGATCCTGGGCCTGAACGGACAGGATTTATTTCTCAAGGAAATATGCACCACATTGCTTCGAAGAAGCGGGGTGCGGCTCTCCGCAATTGACACACTTGGCCACACACGATTTATAATTATCGTGTGCGGCCTTGGAGCAATTTACACAAACTTCGGGTGACCCCGACTTTTCAAGTCTGCAAGAACGATTTGTATGGCCGAAGCGGTGACAGTAATAGCACTGCCGCGGCAGTGACACGAATGGCTGTACGCGGTAGTGGTACCAACCGGCACGCGCCGACTCAGGGAGCTTGTCACAGTCGAACGTGACGAAGAGTGTAGGGGTGGGTCTCGAGGCCCCTCCCTGTTTTCTCATTACACGTTCGACCTTAACCACCCCATGGTCAGCCAGCTCTAGGGTGATGTCCTCAATGGAGTAGTCAACGTGTTCCCTTGCATAAACTACTCCTTTCACAAAGTTCAATGCTAGAGTGTGGCGTCACACTCACCGGGGTGCCATGAAGTGTCCGAAGAGCACTTATCTTGGCCGTCTCGGCGGGATTAGCCGCATTCGCCAGAAGCCTCCCGTCCGAGAAACGGGTCACCTTCGGCTCTCTACCAATTGCACTAGCTAATCCTCTCCTTTGATGGATCATGTTGCCCTTGGATCGAATAACGAGGAAGCGTTTGAAGCCAGCGGGCTCGAAAACGCCAGGTAACCTCTGAATGAGAGGCCACGATGTCATAGAGGCTCCGCCCTGTGCACTTTTGATCTTTGTCTTAGTCAGGGGCTTTGCACCCGAAGGAAGGGGCAGAGGGGCCGGATGTGCCGATCTTGGCTTGGTTGCTTGCCAAAGCGGCCGCAGACCCATGCATCCCCGTAGCCCCCGTGGATGGAGAGGAGCCCCGAGTCTTCTTTGTCTTTTTAGCCTTTTTCTTTTTCTTTTTTGGAGAGGAAGGCGGGGAATGAACCCGCTTCTCACCTTCGCCGGAAGGAGCCCTTAGGCCAGATGGACCGGCCTCAGCCAGGTCCTTTTCCGAAATGGAAAAGGGCCTGGTAGGGGCACCGGTCGGAGGAGATCCCCCCTTCCTTGCACTGCCTCGGAAACTCTAGCTGTTTGAGGAGGAGCTTGCATAGGGGCGGATTCGGGTTCGGTGCTTGGAACCGAGCCCGGATTCCCCCCCCCCCTTCCCCGTGGAAGGCCCTACCATCTGAGATTGGGTTGCCTCAAGGACCATGTCTACCTTAGGGGGGCCTCCATTTGGCCACCCCCCTTCAAGACATCGCAGGTCCCGTTGGCAGTATCGTCACTAGTCTTGTGTGGGGAGGCACAGGCCTTGACCCCGGCAAAGTTCAATATTCTTGCCAGCAGGTCTTTTGAGGGAAGCGACCTAAGGGGCCTAGCTTCCCTCTTCCCCCCTAATGGGGTTTGCCCTACCGAGCCGCTTCGATGTGAAGCGGGTGGCTAATGGCTGCCTGCTGGCTTTCTTTCCGGTGCCCTTGGAAAGAACAGAGGGGACTGACGCTGGAAAAAGGGAGGTGCCCGAAAGCACCTCCAGAGAAGGGGGTGAGGGGGCGTCCCCTACACCCGTAGGCGAAGGAAAGGAGTAAGCCTCCTCTCCGGTTAGAGAGATATAGAAGGTCCCCTGCGCAAGCACAGGGTGGGGGGGGCTTCATTTTTTCGGTGGAGCTGCTCGAGGGCGGCTCCGTTGGTGACACAGGGGGAATTAAGGGGAGATTTTGAGTTCTCATGATTGGGCATGGTGACCCTATTTGCAATCGCTCATCGCCTCTCGCAGTTGTCCTGCACTGCAAGAGGTGCTTACAGGCCTGGCAGAGCCAGGCGCCGTAATTTAGGACCACCCCTCCCGCCTGGTGGCCTGGCAGTCCATCGGCATGGTGGCTCCACCTTAGACGCGGCGTAAAAAGATAGATTGTGAAGAGGAGAGGAAAAGGGATGTGAGGAAGGTATGGGTGGGGATGAGGCAGGTTGTTAAAAAAAACATCCCCTCCCGCCTGGTGGCCTGGCAGTCCATCGGCATGGTGGCTCCACTTAGACGCGGCGTAAAAAGATAGATTGTGAAGAGGAGAGGAAAAGGGATGTGAGGAAGGTATGGGTGGGGATGAGGCAGGTTGTTAAAAAAAACATCCCGTACCGGAGCTCAGGGGTTAGGGAACGTTGTCCTCTTCCTCCTCAGCCCAAATCCGGGACGGTTGGCTTGAGAAGGTCAGCATCTACCCTGTGAAATTAGAGGCTGACCAGAGAAAGTTGTGGGAGAGGTTGTATGAATAGCGACGAAGTAGGGGAGAAATACAGGCTATCTGAAGAAAGGAAGCGAGGCTAAGCTGGGGCAGGACGGAGCGCTGCATCCCGTCAGCACGGCGGCCAGGATAGCAAATCGACGCGCCCCTTACGGAGTGACGCCACAATGATTTCATTGTCCGTGACTAGCGTTTAGCTAAACCATGTTCCGGTATGTTTCGAAGCACGCCCGCCGCTCTTCCTGGCGGGTATACGTATCTTCACTTAACTGGGAGGACCCTTCTTCCTGAAGTGTGGAAATAAGTCAAAAGGATTTGGGTAAGTTCTCGCAGCCCTACCCCCTTCCGTTCTCCAGAAGAAGGAGACCGCAATCTCGAACACTCCGTCCCTGACAGGTTTTTGAGACTGCTTTCTCCACATTCTCAAGCCAAGATACTTTTCTGCCAGCATTCAATGCATATCATTAAAAACAGCTGGCCCAACTTTATCTACACAGGCGAAGAACTCTTCAATGACAGGTTTACGTTGAATTAGTTACGTTTCGCTCTTGATTCATGTGCAACATTACTCCTGGTCCGAACGATGACTCGTATGCCATGCTTCGACACCTGGGTGAAATGTGCATGGCATTTTTGTTAGATTTTTTCGACAGGATCTGGACCTAGATTTCCCTCTCAGACTCTTGATGAATGGTTACTGTGCTCGCTTTTCGCAAACTGGGGAGAGATCACACTACCCAGGCGGGCTTCTGCCAATTCATCTAACCTCCTGCGTGTACAAGTTGATGAAGAATTTGGTAACTGTTAGATTAGCCATCTTCCTGGACAGCGAAGGACATTTGTTTTTCGCACAGTTAAGCTTTCCCAAGTTTCACTCCACGTCGTATGCCTGCTCCGGCCTGTAAATGCTATCTGCTAGGCCTTCCTTTGTAGATAGCACTACGCCAGTGTATTTTTCGATCTGGAGAAGGCTTCTGATACCGGATGACGATAGGGTATCATGAAGCCCCTTCACACGATGGAGTCGATGGGACTCCTCCTACCTTTTATCTCTGAATTTATGCGAGATCATCAATTCCACGTCCGGAGGGAGGGGGGCTCTTTCCCGCTCAAAGGGGCAGGAAGAGGGCATTCTGCAGGGAGGTGTTCTCAGTGTAACTTTCTTTGCCTTTAACGTGAACGGTATCATTTTGCTGCTACCGGAATATATTATCGTTACGCTCTACGTAGATGACCTTTCGATCTCTTTGGTGGCGCTCCGCTGCCAGCTCTGGAGCGTCAAGTCCAACAGGCATTGAAACGCATCTCTCGCTATGTCGAACCATACAAATTTTAGTTTTCTTTGTCCAATAATAAGGTAGTGCATTTCTGCCATTATCCATGGTTCCATCACGAACCGTACTTGTTCCTCTACTGGGCTCGCCTGGAAGTTGTGGATTCACACCGTTTCTTTTGTCTTATTTTCGACCGACGTCTCACGTGGGAGGTTTCTATTCGCAGTCTTAGGGCATCTTTTACCCGCGGCATGGACATTTTTTTTAGTGTCGTTCTATACTTGGGGTGTTGATATGTCTGCTGCCTTACTTTTCTACAAGCTTCGTTCTAAGCTTGACTACGGATGCGAGTTTTATGCATATGTAACCAAGCGTGTATTGAGGAAGGTGGATTCGATCCACCATCGGTCTTCGTTTGACGACCGATGCCTTCCGTTTGCCTCCTCCCCTCATTGAGAGTCTACCTGTCGATGCCGGGAAGATGCCATTCGCTCTGCACTGTGCATTATGCGTTTATACACGCGGGCCCAATGTCTCCCTCAGTCGCCAACGCTTTTTATTGGATCCGTAGTCGACATCGGCGGTCCCTATGCCGATGTCCCTATGCCAGTTATACCCTAAGCCCTTTGGGTTTAGGGCTATGAAGCTCCCTCAGGCGCTTGAAATACTTCTCAGGCCGGTGTTGCCTTTTGTTCTGCCCATGACGCCACCCTCGATGGTACCACCTTTGACTATTTGTTACCACATCTCTGTTACCAAAGCTATCACCTCTTCAGGCCTATTTCCTTCAACCTATTTGGAGTATACTTCGTGTCACGCTGGATCCGTGCCGGAGCCTGCTTCCTTCTTCTTTTTTTTCATTTGTTCTGTTTCTTAATATTTTGGTTTTTTGTTTGTTCTTTATTTTGTTTGGTTGATTTCCTTTGTTTCATTCGGTTTCCGTGAATTTTGAAGTAGCCTAGTACTAGGATGAAATTTTAATTGCGATGACTTATCCTCTTTGTGGAAGCTACCAGATGGGCTCTGTAAAAAAAAAAAATATCAGTCTTTTCGGTACTAACGTTTAACTTAATTAACCTATCAATAGTCAATGGTGGATGAGTGTGTTCTGGCATGGCTTTCATGAAAATCTCCATAAGGAGTGGTGCTAAATTTTCAGTGATTTTTTATGTAGTCTGGGCCAATTTCCTTAAGTGAACCAGGAAGCGACTTGGTTTCTTGCCCCTTAAAACAAAAGTGCTCGAGATCTCACTCATTTTTATCATTAGTAAGCCCTAAAACTCGAAAACTAAAGTCATTTTTAATTTACTAAACACTCCTATAATCTTGTGGTCCCGCAAAGGGGTCTTTGACGAAGAATAGTTTCTTAGGAGACACATTTTCAATTTGTAAGGTCTTCTGTTATTGCCCAAGTTGTGGGCGTCGCGTCCATTAACTTCACTCGCTGCCTACACTATATTGGCTGATCGTGGTAAAATAGCGGAAAGCAAATAATCACTATCGGTGGCTTTCTGTTTAGGTTTGGTCCTAAGGATGGCGTGCTGACTGTCGTCTTTCTCAAACCCTAAAATGGCAGAGTAGACTCGAACGGGCAGAACCACACCCGAATTTGTGGCGATTGACCTTTTGAAGCAGGAAGAGATGGCATTACGTCGTGGTGGCTATTTGTAATTTAACAGCTTGGGTTTGTCTAAAATTGCTCGCTATCTGTTCCATTGTTCATGATATTTATTACTTATTTATTTGAGGTAAATACTACTAACTTCTTGGCAAACAGAAACTGCAAAATTAGTGTAAGTTAATAAAGCTGGAGGGCTAGATTTGGAATAAAAGATTAATTAAATAATTCATGACTCAATTTTCAGCAGCTTTATGCATGGCAGAAAATAATTTGTGGTTCAAAATTGCGTATTAGCCACGATGGTGGAAAGGAGGGGGGGTGGGAGGGGAATTTTTATTTTACGAATTAAATAGTTAAATGAGTATACCACTATCCTGTGCATGCCTATCCAGCCTAGTTAGCTCCACGATGAACACCAACAATTACGATTGATCTATAAAGGATGAACAATACCGCGCTAGAAATATTAACTTCAATAAACAAGGAAAATAAATAATCACAAAACACGCAAACGAACACATGTGAAACTTGAGATCACAAACTATTTTCTTTTACAGAAATATGAATTAGATGATGGCTGATATGATATTGTTAATTAAATAAATAAATCATAATTCAGGGAAGTTTTCCTGGTTTGCCGAAATTAATTGCAATGCATATATGAATTTAGGGACTGTGATTTTGATTGAAATCAAATTAGCTGAGGCTAGACAATGAAAATTGAGAATGAATTTATTCTGACTAATACTTGAATTAATTTCAACTAAAATAATAAACAGAGCAAAGATAAAATTGTTACATTTGCGACGCCTTAAAATATTACAAGTTATAATACTTTGCCACAACTACAATTACGAACCTGTATAGCAGCAGACTGCCACTATAATTGCTGATAAGGACGATGAGATTACTCTTTGTTCCAGTACGTGGTAAAGTGTGGAAATACACTATTTTTTTGTATTTTAATTATACAAATGCATATTAAGAATTAACCAGAATTTAATTAAGCGCGAATAGGGAAAGATAAAAAAGCTAATTTAGAATAACGCAAATTATGACTGAATTTAAAGGACGATTTAATTTGCAATTACACTGTGGGTTAATTTATTGCACTGCAATTTATTAGATAATAAATATAGTTCGATTTAATTAGATTGGACCCAATATTTATTAACTGGATAGAATAGACTTTATTTATGCGGAAAGGAATAGGTAAGGATTTATAACACGAAAGGTATCCTTCAAGAAAAGTGACATGAAAAGTTGAGTTATGCGGGAGTCATTGTGGAGTACGGAGTAGTCGTCCTGCGGAGAAGTATGAATGAGTCCGAGGTTCTTTGAGATTATGAGTGTCCTTGGGCCAAGCATGAACGAGCAGGGTAGCAGAATACTAGGAGAAGAGTGGGGAAGCCGTGTCCCACCGAAAGGGGCCGAGTGCAGTGAAAATGAAGTCGTTGGAGCTTTTCTGAGAGTGTGTGAAAAGCGCATGAGGAGAAGTCGCTCTCTGCTAGACAATTTTTATGTGCCCTCGTAGGAGCTTTTTGGTGAGAAATCTAATGCTTAGAAGAAGCATTTGATAGGCTGTGTGAAGCACACTAAATCCAGTGATCGATTATCGTTCAAGAACGTCCGTGCTTGATATGTGTGGGAACGCATGGTCTTCATGTGAGTTTCTCACTTGCTGAGGCCTCATATGGGCCTGTCCTTTCTAAGGGGTCTGCATCCCACAAATACCCCTCCCAGTGAAAATCGCAAAGAGAATGGAAAGGAGATAATGAAAGTAGCACAAAAGTATTTCTACCCCTAAAGATGAGTCTCTGGAAGATGTTGAAGAAAAGTAGCTTAGTGCATTCTCAAAGACGCCAGGTGGTCAAAATGTTGGGAGATACAGTAGTCTTGAGTCCCCAGCAATGAAATCGAGCGAAAGGAAATGTTAAACGGAAGTGTGAAAATACGACACCTTGCATGAATTGAGAGCTACATTCCATTTGGCCTGTTCTTAAAAGTGTCACAACGAGAAAAGGTGCATTGACTTATAAGGGCTCGAGTGATGGCATACGTACGTAGGTTTGATGCGTACTTGAATAACTCCTTGATTACGTTTTCTCTAAGAGTGCTATCTTATTTTAACGTTATTCAATCTTTGAGGATTTCTAATGCCAAGTGCAGCGTTTCGAGGATTGAATTAAATACTTCTAAAAAAAATATATCTTTAATTACAACATAAAAATAGTGAAATCTAAAAAACAAACTATACAGCTATGAATTAAACGAGTTTATGTGAGACTTACTAATTTAACCAAATGAATATAAATTAATGATTGACCCAAAGCTCACTTTAATATTGGACTCTAATTTACACTAAAAAAAAATAATTTACTTTCTTTACCTTTAAAACAACCACACGTGAGTCCGGCTGACGACTGACCTTTGCCTTGAATTTTATGTAGACGAACAATGTTTTTGTGGTCAGGCACGTGGACGTGTTCACAGACACACAGCTGTTTGACTGGCGCGGAGACTGGCTTGCAGCAAGAGGTGATTTCAGTGTGGGCGACGGATGGCGTTAAGCACGTTGTCTTAGTCAGATGATTTAAACAACGGGACCGTGAAGGTATGCTCTTTCCAATCTTCGGATTAATCTTGGAATGGTTCGCACTGACGAGCGATCAGCAAACAAGTAAATCCTTTGACGAATGGGGGTTGTTTGAGGGAGTTCACTTTGGGGTATTCCTCAATGGTGAGGACTATCTCTGTTTTTTGTTGTAAACCAGGATAGGGGGTTTCTCTGACAAGAGATAATTGAGCTTGATCATCAATACAAACTCTAATTTCGGTGTGACCACCAGGAACTGGCTCAACGTGAGCTACTTCTCTGTTCCTTTCTTTGAATGCCGGGCCCTGCTGTGGACTTCGTCGTGTCGATCACTAACTCTATCTTTTCTCTTTTTCTCCAGCTGTCGGCCTATATAAATCACCAACCCACTAGGGGGTAGGGGAAAAGGGGAGGGGATGAGGGTCTAGGAATTAAGCCTCGCTCCTCTAACGGTTCTTCTCCGAGCGTCTTTAACTTAGCCCTAAAGGCATCTTCTGGCTTTTGATTGCCGGGCACTGCGGTGGACTTCATCGTGTTGATCACTAATTCGATCTTCTCTCTTTTTCTGCAGTTGTCGGCCTATATAAATCACCAACTCACTAGGGGGTATGGAAAAGGGGGAGGGAATGAGGGCCTAGGAATTAAGCCTCACTCCTCTAACGGCTCTTCTCCGAGCGTCTTTCACTTAGCCCTAAAGGCATCTTCTGGCTTTTGGTCGCCGCTCCTCTAATTTAGTCTATGATGTGAAATTAGATTCCAGCTCTTAGGGTAAATAATGCCGGTTTAACCAATGTTATGCTCGCCGGCCCATAAACCTGATGATTCGTGCATCTCATGGTTGGAGGAGGGCTTCTGGTGGTCCGCGAGTCGAGGGGAGAAAGGAAGGGGGGAAAGTAATCGGGTTATGCTGCCAAGCGCCAGGACGTTGTGAGACCGAACAGGGCATCTGTTTTTAGGGTGGGATATCGATTTCCCTACATATTACCCATATGTCGGGAAATCAATATCCCACTTGCACTTGAATGATTGAAGTATCGCGATTATGAATGGTTGTCCTGTGTGAATTTAAAAATGTAGAACTTCCTTTTAACACAAGAAGGAGGTTACACCAATTACCCTTGTTTCCCATGTTACTGAGACAGTTTGGCAAAGAAGAGCACCGGGTTAGAAAGGAATCACCACCAAGACTGAATTTGATTCTCCGATTTTTGGACGCGATTCAGGGTGACGAGCCCGTCTTTGTACACGAAGAACATTCGAAGTGGCGATGCAGAAGCTTATGTACACGGAAAGTGGACGAATGGAGGCAAAAACACGTTCATGACTCATCTGGAAGCATGTAGCTGAGACGCGAGAAGTGGTCAGCTGCGAGAAAACAGCATCAAGATTTAGAAAACGGCAACTATTTAAAACGGGCAGCGGTTGTTACTTCTGACCCCTTAGTCAACCATTGTTCACTACAAACCACCTATCGGAAACTAGTGCCTAGATGATCGATGAAATAATTAATTTCTCCGGGGAAAACTTGGCACTATTGTATAAGTTGCAAGCACGTTACAATTTAGCAATAAACGATTGATTTAAGTACTTTAATTAGAGAATTGAAAAGAAATTAATATTAGACAAGAATTTTATACGCAAATAGGTAATAGTAAAAAGGTTAATTTAGAATACCGCGAATTATTATAAGTGGATATAAGGCTGCAAATTAATTTACATTTACATTATCAAAAAACTCGAAATAAAGTTCGAAAGTACTTGGAATCCTCGTATTAATTTCCCCTGCAGGCTTTGTTGCATTTATTGCTTACTCACGCGATACTTTGAGAGGTTTCCACACACACAAATAGACACACACACACACACCACACACACACACACACACATATATATATATATATATATATATATTAGAAGTATCACATTAGCGTGATATATATTAGTGAGAAAGTTCGAAAGTACTTGGAATCCTCGTATTAATTTTCCCTGTGGGCTTTGTTGCATATATATATATATATATATATATATATATATATATATATATATATATATATATACATATATATATATATATATATATATATATATATATATATATATATATATATATATATATATATATATATATATATGTGTGTGTGTATGTGTGTGTGTGCTTGTGGGGAACTTTCCTTGTCCTTTGTGAACAGAGTCCAGATTGTGGACATGGGAGCTGCCTGCCAACTTTTTCTCATTTTTACCTAAAACCCCACAATCCTAAGAAACCAAGCAGCTTTATCATGAGCACATGCACATAAAAGAAAGCGTAGGCACCTTCCATTGACGAATACACAATCTTTGCCCATTTTCTTTGCACAAAAATACACAATATTTCTATTTTCGAGACAAGTTCACAGCCAAGAATCAAATCAAGTAGGACAAGTCTTCTTTCCATTCACACCAGACATCAAAGAAGGATTTAAACTCACCTAGCTCCACTCAGTTCACTTTGCTAAGCATCGGTGGACGTGCGGATACACAGAAAGGCAGTAGTGATCTGCACCCCAACTCCAAGGAAGACTTTTAACTCACCTAAGTCTACTCATTAATTCCATAAACATTCTTCAGTATGTACATCGCCAGAAGTTTTAACACCCACGTCAAGAGAAATCACTCGTCTCTCATTCATGATTTCAATTCATTTTGTTAAAGATTAATATTATTTTCATAAAAAAATAGAGTGGCGAATTACCTCTAATTCAATCTGCGTTTCAAGAAAAGGAATTTGAGTCTACTAGCCGAATCGCGCTACAGAACTCACCCCGAATAAGAGGAAAACCCAGCATTAATCCTTATAGAAATTGGAGAACCAGTGTCAAGTGCTGAATCTCCACACCGTCATCTCACCATGAAGTGGAGTGAATTTAAAACATTATAAATAAAGGGATAAACACCTTGTAATGACTCCTCATTGTAGGCCAAGCCTGACTACTCTATTATTACACTTCACGCCCTATCCTGCAATTCACACGTAAAAATCGATGACTTTTCCAGTCTCTCTGATTTACGAACGCTTGAATTTCTATAATGTGTTGAGGAATAAGTTCTTGCGGTTTTATCAAATTTATTCATTACCATTAACAATTTTAGAAAAACTTCATTTTTAATTGATAACAATATGCAATTTAATCAATTATGTATTCTCCGTTGTTATTTACGAATTCTTCCCAACGTTCAACTAGTTTTTCGACGCCTCTGCAATAAAAATCTCTCGATTTTGACTCAAAGAATTCGTCTAACCAGGTTCTTAATTCCACATCAGTATTGAACGAAACGCCGCGCAAATTGTTGGAGAGCGATCGGAACAGATGGAAATCCGATGGAGCCAAGTCTCGCGAATATGGAGGATGCGGCAGGACTCCCTAATTAAGCGTTTGGGTGGCGGCTTTTGTCATATTAGCAACTTGAGGACGAGCATTGTCATGTTGCAGAAGGACTCCATAACATCGATAAGGTCGCTTTTCACGAATAGCTTCGGCGAGTCGATACATTTGTTGAACGTAGAGTTCTGCATTGACAATCTCGTTGTTCGCAAGGAGCTCATAAAGAATGAAGCCTTCACAATCCCACCACACACATAGCATCGTCTTTCGTGGATGAAGTCCTTGCTTTAATCGCGGAAGTGTTATTTTATTGGGGCTAAGCCATTGTTTTCGATGGTTCATGTTGACATAAGCACACAACTTTCCGTCGCCAGTGATGATGCGGTGAAGAAATCTGTCCTTATATCCACGAGTAGCCTGGTGACGAGCAAGCAAACCTGGGGCAATCGTGGAGCTTTGAAGTTTGTTGCTTTCGCTCAAAGCGTGCGGAACCTATGCACCGAGTTTTTGAACTTTCATCGATTGACGAGGATTATCATGAAGAAGGTGGTTCAATCGATCTTCATCCAACTTAATGGGGCGACCAGAACGTCCTTCGTCGTTAAGATTGAATTGACCGTTTTTGAAACGTGAAAACCACCATTGAGCTGTCCTTGCTGATAAAGCATTTTCTCCGTACACAGCACAAATATCGCGACGAGCTTTGGCTGTGTTTGCATTGTTCACGTCTCGATTGAAAATGAATAACAACAAGTGTCGAAAATGCGCCTTTCTTTCAACTTTACATTCCATTTTGAGGGTACAGAACAAAAATTAAATTAACACAACTTTTAAATAAACCACAATGACTTATTATTCAACTTCAAGACGTAGCCTAAGCAAAAGCTTAATAGTCTACGCCGTTAAGAGATGTAGCCTAACCTTTGCAAATTTTGCTTTCATTATTTATTATTGTTTCTTATTATGTGCACAAATCACGTCAACAAAACTTAAATCAACACAACATTAAAAAAAAACGCAAGAACTTATTCCTCAACCTAATATATTTTAAAAAGCAAACACACACACATTCAATGACCAAAGTTCGTATTTCACATTATAGTGTACGTTAGACAGTTCCACTTACTTACCACTTTCATGTTAATTAGAATTACTGTTGCCATTACTAATGCAATTGCATTAACTATAGTTCCAGTACCATGAACGGTAGATGTTAAATAGACCACCACACTAGCTAGGCTAGCGGCTAGCGTGGTAGACTGAAAAGCGAAAAGCGTTGATGGCATAAGTTCGAACCGCACCCATTATTTCACTTTTCTTAACAGGTATTAAGTAGTATTGATAGTAAAACCTGCATTTATCTAGGGGGACCCCGTCTGGATAATAAAATAGATATAAAGGTCAGTATGACAATTGCTTGTGAGCTAAGGGCATCAAGGAAGTATTATGTTTTTGATACAAACAGCGTTCAGATGGAACTTTCCTCGCCCCTGGGCAGAGGAACTTGATTTATATGTGGATATATATATATATATATATATATATATATATATATATATATATATATATATATATATATATATATATATATATATATATATATATATATATATATATATATATATATATATATATATATATATATATATATATATATATATATATATATATATATATATCATGTTGAAATCGGTCGATACTTTATAATGACTATACGCGTGTATATTTGGGTATTGTAATCATTGGCGTATCGGGGAGTTTACCGCCCTTTATGGAAGACAAATTGGCCGCTACCTTCTTTAAACGTAACACACCTTGGACCGCTAACATTTTATTCATTAATTGATTAATGAAAATATAATAATAATAATAATAATAATAATAATAATAATAATAACTCAAGCCTGTGGAGACAGACAATAAGATAAAAATATTAGTAATTCAATTTAAAACATAGAAAGCACTAATAAAGTCTAAATGGGGGTAAGAAGTTGAAAGTAATAAAAATATGACAAAAACTGAACAACTTAAATATCCCCTTCCTCCTAAAAACATGAAAGAACATTGGGATTTGTTCTTAACGAAAATATGAAAAACACTGAACAACTAGGTGTATATCCTTCTAACCTTTCGAATTGCGAGGTCCTTTATGATATATTCAACAGCAAGTAATACTGTATATTATATTTCAATAGAAATAATCGCTAGGTTAGTGAATCTATGATTGCTCATAGTTGAGCGAAGACAATTAATTCTTTATTAAGTTCAGCCCTGAAGAACTCCGCTCACAGCTACCCACGATAGTAGGTTTTGTTAAAAATACTCTCACTACTATCGTCAAGTTTGGCACCGAATTTTGAAAACCATATTTGATTATGAACCTTAAGAGTTCTAGAGGCCCCTCTTTCCATTTTTTTTCTTTAGAAATCGCAAGAAGATTCTTCAGTCTCTTCCTTACGATCTTGACTTCTGCCATATTGACGTTTTCCTCATCTTCAAATTCAAATTCGAAATCTTCATCAATTAGATTAGTTGGGATGATGAAATCATATTTTTGGGTGAAAAAATGCAGTTTCTCACATCGGTCTGTCTCTTCCTTCTAACTTGACGTTCTGCCTCAATGCCAAGGTCAACACAGATCTTTTTTGTATACTTGATTGAATTTCCAATCAATTTGTCTCTGTTATGAGCTAAGAATGCCCCAAGGGCAGCCATATTCATTTCATTTTGGCGAATACTCAGGTTTAAAGTCTGCATATACGCTCGTGTGACGTTGATTGCCTTGAGAATTATCCCCCAGAAACTCAGAAAACATTGAAAAGAAAACAATTGTATTGAACTGAAAATCAGGCCAGCCACTGACTTTGTCGCTATGTTATCCTTTATTCCCATAGGCTGCTCGAATACATCAATGATTTCATAAAGGATTTTTTCACAACACCTAATTGTTTCAACCACTCTCTTAACAGCGTAATCGGTGAATTTTATTATGGACATTCCATCGATGAGTGGAATAGAAAAAGAATGTAAACAATAGCTCTACATCTCAAAAAAGTAACTAAATTTGTGGTAGCAGCAGACGCATGGATACCTGCTAAATTAAAAGAAGGTTTCGAACAATGAAACAAATTCGGTCTTTGGATTCACATCATTTGTGTGCTTTTGAACGCCATTGTGTCGCCAGACATCACAGCTGCATTGTCGTAACGTTCTCCTCTACAATTAGCAATATCAATCCCCTGCTTGTTAACTTTCTCTAAAATGATATTTGGAATGTTCTCCGCCCTCTTTCCTTTCATTTCGATTAAATCAGCGAACGATTCCATTACATCACACTGGACCCTTCAATCAAAACATAGTGAAGCACCTGACTGGTTTGGTCTGAACGAGATAAATCTGGTGTTCTATCAAAGATCATTACAAAATATTTTGCCCATTTAACTTGATCAACTATTTTCTTTTTCACAATTTCTCCAAGAACGGTAATAAACTCATTTTGAATCTGAGGCGAGAGATATGACAGTTATTTTGTCACTCATCTTGATTTGAAGTAGGTGTTCTTTCAAGACGGGGTCATATTTTGAAAGAAATTCTAATAGCTCCAAGAAGTTCCCTCTGTTTTTTTTTAATCATCACATTTAATATCTTCTTTGCCTTCCATTTCTTCACGATGTACTCTTAAGGCCAAACTCTGTTTTACCAGAAATCTGATAATATCCACTAATCTCCTAAGAATGTCCCTCCACTTTCATTAATAATTGTCTGTTCTTTCTCGTCCTTAGACGAATTCTGACTTCCAGTTCTCTCCATGGTGTGAACGCCATGCAATACGCTTGACTCGATTTATGCTCGTCGACTTTGGGATTTAATCTCTAATATAACTGTTATACCCATTATGAGAAGCGAAACTTGAGTTTCTCCCTTATGCAAATAACCAACAGCAAAAGCAGTACACTGGATTCTTAGAAAGAGAATATATCATCAACGTCCTAAGCATGTTTTCTCCATTCCTTAAAATAAAATAACAGTCACAAGACACCTTTCTTATTTCTCCTTTACATTTTTAAACACAGTGACATGATTCCTCATCACAATAACGTCATAAAAATTACTATTCAGATGCTGAACAATGGTTGATGATTTCTGACCAAAGACCTGCATATGTCAAGTCCACCTGTTGAGGTTTAGTTTTGTTACATCTGTTTGTGTTGTTATGATGAGGCTCATATTGATCTTTGTCGTCTGAAGTAGGTGATGAAATATTTGAATTGTCTTCCTCTTCATCCGAATCGTACTCATGGGTACTTTAACTTTAAAGAATGTCATCATATCGATTAACATCTTTTAAATTCACGGAAATTTCACTTTCAGCAGCCTGATTTAGAGCATCGGCACTTCGTGATCGAATCGCATTTTGATTTTCGCCTCGAGTTACATACTTCAACAAAGATCCTTCATTCTGCTTCAATAATATCTCCTTTACTTTCTTTCTCTTCCGATATGCAGCTCTGTTTTCTTTAGCTCATATCCGCTTCATCTATGTGTAAAAATAAAAAAAAATAAGTATTTTCTTGTCTGTTACGGAACGCATAAAATATCTTTCATTACAGTTCAAGAGCAAGCACCATAGAAGTAATCCACAAAAGAATATGCTGCCGGAAGGAGTTTCTCTTAGTCAACACAGGAAGTTTCTCAAATGCCGTGCCAGATAAGAGCCAGGTGAGGGTTGATTTAATAACACTCTGTAACATAATTTTGTTCATGGCCAGTGTGTTATTTTCCAACTCATTTTATTGCCAAACAATAGAAAATAGACATATTTTGTTTTAAAACTTGTCACTTGCATCTTTTCATCCTGCAAATTCCACTCTGAGCCTGGAAATCAAAAGGTCAGCATTTGACTTTGACAAGCCAAGATCTCTGACAAGGTCATTGAGGTCTCTTTGGTTTGGGTATTATGGATTATTCAACAGCCATATTTCTGATATTTTAGTCTACATCTTCACTGATCTTTTTAATTTCTGAATTGTTGCTTTCTTCTGATGGGGGCTTATTCTTTTCTGGAGAAAGAGGCACAGGAAGATCAGCACTGTAGAGACCTGGTGCAATAGAGAATGAAAGATCGGGATAGGAAATAGTAGGTGTATTTTTGCCACTTGGACATTTGGAAAGGACCACCATAGAGAAGTAGCAGTTGCTTGAGTGAGTTCACTCCAAATCCTGGGAATGACAAAATTTATGGCTTTTCTTTCTCCTTTATACCATCTTTTAAAAGTAAAAATATATATACTTTATTACTCTTTGAGATTACAAACATAATAGCTTAAATACTTGTCATTAAATATTTTACTCTCTACAGAAAACAATTTTCTTACTTTCCAAAGTTTTTTTGCAGTGTTCGCAGGCAAAATAAGGCGTCCAGGGTTTGTCTGGGTCCCCAACTGGAATGCCAAAGTATGCTTTGTAAGCTTTCCACATTCTCATAGATGCTATCACACCGAACGTTTTTGCTCTTGTTTTGAAGAACCGTCCGCAGATATAACATAATGCATCTGGAGGATGATTTCAGGCTCTTGATGCCATTTATCTTCGGATGTGCTCAATCTTGTAGGTAGAGCTCAAATGATAGCAAATCTGTGAATCCCTGTACAAATTTTTCTGAAGTTAAATTCCAAAATATTCTAGAAGTTTTCAGGGGTGTGTTCTGGCAAGTTGTGGAACATTCTTGAAACTTCATAAAATTCTACTATATTCTAGAAAATTTTCATTAAATCTAGAATGTTTGGGAAAGTTTCCATAAAACAAATATTATTCTACAGCATTCCAATGATTTTTAAAATATAAGATTTACAATTTCTACCATGCTTTGAGAAAAATTAAAACATTCAACCTTATTTTTTTATATGTTCTCAATTTTTTCGCCAAATTAATGATTGTAGATAGAGGAGATTAGGAAAAGGGGCCAAGAAAAAATAATAGAGTAGGAGAGTTGCGAACAGCTTCCCGCGTCGCTGAAGCACTGTTAGTCAGCGGCGAATCCATTCGGGCATCCTGACTCTCAAAATGTATTCATCCAAGCGAAGCTTTTAAGCCGCTCGCCTGCATTTCTCGTACGCTACAATGATACCCTAGCATTATTTTCCAAATTGGTAAATTTAGAAATTCAGTGCCCTACACACATAAGTAAAATTTTGGGAGCCTCTTTTTTATTTACAGGGTGACCACAAAAACACTCTCTCATTTCAAATATATACTATAGCAAAAGTTAAATGAATATTCTTACAATTTTGGTGCCTCCAGTTGCATAAACTAATAAAGTTTCCTTCCTCATTTGCAGATTTTACTTGATCCGCTAGATGGCAGTATAATCAAAGATGGTGGTCACTCCACAACAACGTAGCTGGTGTGTGTTGAAATTTGCCAAAACAAATATTGTTACAAATGTGCAGCGTGCTTTCAGACGCATTAATCATTGGAATCCACCTAATAACAAGTCTACTTTGAAGTGGTACTCGTACAGTGACTTCAATGAGAAAGGATGCATCTGTGACCAGAGAAAGGGACATTCAGGCCGTCCATCGGTGTCGGAGGAAGTTTTCGATAGGGTCAGAGAAGTTTTCTTCATAGCCCCAAGAAATCGAGGCGCAGATGTAGCCGAGATTTACCAGTCCCACGAAGCACAGTAAGCAAGATCTTACGCAAACGCTTGAGGTTTACTCCTTACAAGCTGCAACTGGTCCAAATGTTTTCCCGCAATACAATGAAATGCTCTTTTAATTTTGCAGCAATCACCAGGCGTTAATGGAAAATGATCCTGACCTGTTGTCAAAAATCATTTTTCAGTGGAAAGGTCAATAGGCACAATGTGAGAATATGGAGGACTCAGATTCCGCATGCCACCTTGGAAGTTGAACGTAACTCCCCCAAAATTAATGTGTTTTGTGCAATAACAGAGCGGTCTGTGTATGGACCGTTTTTCTTTGAAGGACCATCCATTACTGGGCAAACCTATCTGGAAATGTTAAACAACTGGTTGATTCCAAGACTAACTGCTGAAGGTGGTGACTACATTTTTCAGCACGACGGTACACCGCCGCACAAAGTTCCGCCATGTCATACGTTGAAGAGTGTCTACAAACTGCCGAATTAATACTTGGCACATTGGTCGCTAAGGGGACAGCGCAACTGCAAAACGATGCTAACTTCAAAATTCGGACATTTGGGAAGACAACCGTTATCAAAAAAGTAACTCAAAATCACAAGAAAGTAATAAAATTATAATATTGGCCGTCCTGTGCACTCCGTATACTCCACGCTACCCCACTGACTGTAATGATGTCCAGGTATTAATGAATGACTATCATAAAAACTTAATACAGCTAAGTTTGGTTTTATACTTCAAAACTAGGAGTCAGATTTAGATTACTCCAATTAATTGATGAGCGGGGCTTAGTGACGTTACAATACCGGAAGAAATTTGTGTGAATCCTTCCTATGAATGTCGTTGTCTGTGTGTGTCTAAATAGTTGGATTAATTACTTCCTGTTGTTGTTTCTTTTGGCGGCATCTTAAAGGAAATGTTTATGGTTTTGTATTAGGCACACTTCGCAGGATGGATCTGTTCCAGATTTTTCTCAGTAGTGGAAAGTTCCGGTGATTGCGTAAACTTAGCGGTGCTGGAAAGTTAAGTGATAGAAGACGCCACTTGCCCTATGGATCAAGAAGAATGCAACATAACACCCCGCCTTCTGATGAGGGGAAGGCATGTGGAGAGAATTATTATCAGAGTGTTGTATGAGTGAAATGTATGAACTCATGAGTCATTTCTAATTGTCTAGTCAATCACCTAGAAACTTAATTCACATTTAAAACTAATTTCAATAATGATTGAAACATAAAGTGAATAGACTATGTACAGATGATGACAAATAATATACCTTATTATGCCTAGCTGTGATATAGCTTGAATGAGAGATCTATAGGTGTGAACCAGTTTTGGGGTGACTATGGGTTACCAATATTTGGGTCTCGGGCTAAGGTGGTTAAGGCGGCCTTACAATCGAGTTTGGTCTGACTCCAAAGTGTCCTTTCGGGTAATCCGCTTGTAGGCTGGGTTCGGAAGGGAACCTGGTTATTGCTTGGCAGATGGAAGGACTCGGAAGAAAAATGGCAGTTTTGTAGCCTTTAATCTCGACTTAGGGCTACATCAGTTCGGGCAAGCGAAATAGTTGAGTTTTCCGTGGTTCGTTCGTGCGCTCACGCCTTTGGGCTGACTATCAATGTTAATGTTCGTTGTTTTTTGTAAGTCTCCTTCTGCGTCAGATTGTTCGGATGATGGACGAATGGATTGAGGGCGAGGGATAGACTCGTGATGCTAATAATAATAACACTACTAATATACAAATCAGAACGAGAATAATAATAATAATAATAATAATAATACGAAAAAGAAGAATGTTTCAGCCCTTGTATTTATACCAACGCCTATTAAGGCGGCGTGACTTCTCTTCTCTTAATCTGGACGCGGGGCGGAGCTTACCGGATGCTTATGTTCTCTACTAAGACTGCTGGACAGAGTCAAAGGTTGTGTGCATGCTCAGTGTAGGCACGTGTGCACTACGAGAGTACATTTGGCCACCTTACCGGGCTTATCAAACAGACATCCATAGCAAGATTGATTTCGTCCTTTCACAGGTTAATGTAAACTCTGTCTGGTCAGATCAGATTCCGTTCAATGTGTGCCCAGCAGTTTTCCACTGCCTCTGTTATCTGCATTCAGACCTTCAGCTTGCATCTGTGTATGATTGTACATTCGCGGGAGAACCTAACGATTTCGCTTGCAACATTATAACATATTCTGTTTTGCATTTATACATATTAAACTGCGATCAAACATTATTCACAAGCATTGTTACAACATGGCACATTATTTTAGTGTTTGATTTGTGTGCCCAATTTCAATATTTCGATAGGGCCAACGGGGTGCCATTTGTGAGGTTCCTTGTTGTGTATACTCCACCTTGAAATTGGGCCCCACACATCTAAATTGAAAGAAAAAATAATAAAATGTTACAATTTATAGAATGAACAAAATAATAACTAACGAAATTATAGAAAATGATAATTAGGTAGGGCATAGAACAATAATAGTTATAAAATACAAAGTATGGTAATAATAATGGTGATATATATAATACATGATAAATGAATCCTCAAAATACGTCCAAGTTTTTTTTACACATCAACGTATCTTTTTTGTGTAACTGAGGAATGAATTTTAATATAAAAATTCAGTTAAAACCATGAGCAAGGATCGTCACCAATTATGATGTAGTTTTCAATATAATTGTTCAGATGTATTTGTTCTTAGGTTCCATTGGAATGTCTTTGTCTGTTGTGTATGAGAAATTTGTATATTGGATTGTAAGCAAGTGTTATATGTGTTACATTGCGTGTTGTTTTTCATGTTTACTGACTTTATCTTTCGATTGTGAGACCTGTTTGCGCCTCTTTAAGTTATTGTATGATCCTTTATATAGAATGGGGAAGGTAGGACGTATCTGGGTGTCCCTTGCGAAAACGTGCGCAGAGTCCTTCAGATTTATTTTGAATTAAAGTTTCTTGTGGAGCCAAAGGATATAAAGGAGGGGCGAAGCAGAATTTATGGCTACTTGGTATCATTGTATGGACCTGTATTGTAAATCTCGCTATCTCTGGTTTCAAATAGGTAACCTATAAAGCGTAACCGAGTGTCATAAATCAATTGAGCAAGGGAAATTCATGTTTTTCGGCTTACTGCGTTTCGCATGACAAGTAGATTGGATGGTAGAATGTGTAACTATTTATCAGCAGGTCCTTTAGCAGGAGAAATGATGGTGTGGCTCTGTTTTGTCTTTCAAGAACAGCATTTCCGGTCGCATTAGCTAGAGAGATGAAAATGTGTTCCGTGGCAGTGAGTTTTAATAACTCCTCAAACTGCCCAGAATGAAATTACAATCTACTATGTAAGATTATGTTAATAGGAGTACCAAAATGTAATATGTAGTTGATAAGAACTCTTCAACCACAGATTTTGATTTTATATCCTGAAAGGGGATATGCCTCCAATCATTTAGGATAGCGGAAGATTATGGTCAGAAGGTATTTTTAACTCTCTTTTATGGTTGGAAAAACATTTAATACATTAACATGTATGATGTGAAACTACGATGCAGGTGCAGCAAATTGTGTAAAGAGTGGTTTATTATATCTTTGAATTTTCCATTTCTGAAATTGAAGGCAGTTTATAACCCACTCATTTATGCCCTTTCGCATCTCACTACAGTCAAATCTGTCTGAGAATGATTTGAGAATAGGGCGTGTGCCTAAATGACCCAAATTGGGATAATAGTTGAAGTGAGTTAAGAATAAACAAAACCTTGTGATAGATCACAAATGATTGAATGCGAGAAAGTGGGCAGGGCAATCTTATGAATATGTATGAAACGAGATTGAAGTGCTCTTGTATAATTTTCAAATGAAAATCAGTAAACAGATATTTGGCTAAAGCTTCGTCTTCTTCTTTTATATAAATAAAAGCGAATGTGTGTGCGTGCCCATCTAAAAAACGGCTCAACAGATTTTGTATAATTTTGCATGCAGATGGGGTTTGGGACCAGTAGTACATACATATACTCATTTTGGCCCACAAAACTTTGTGTGACTCACGGGGCCCACAAAAACGGGGTTACGCATATGTAACCGAAAGTCTTCGATGGGGTCATAAGCATGAAAGAAATTTTATCATTATAAACTAGAGGAGCAGCTTCGCCACTCCTCCTTACAGAAGGAGCTTGCGCTTAGCTGGCAGACTTTCGGTCTCTGGCCTACGGTCTATCATGATTCTCTTTTTTTTCCATCTAAATTTGCTCTAATAATTTCCATGCCAAAATTTTAATAAATTTTCGGAACTTCACCATTTGTAATTCTTTTAGGTTCAAAAAATTCACAAAAAATTGATACTTATATATTTTTTTAACTTCATTTTCATGTTATTTTTTTGGGATATTATAAAGGATTTACTAGAAACTAGTAGTTGTTTGCCCAAGGTTTGTTCTAATGAATGAGTTTACTTTAAAGTCAATTGCTGTTTGTTCAGAAACTTCTCTTTAGTGCATCAGTCTAATATTGACGAATGTCGGCTTAGAGAAGTAAATTTTTGACATAATTTGAAATTCAAGAGGATAAGAAATCTTTATACTCAAGAACATGAGGCGGAGAAAATCAGAAAAGTTTTGAAAAACCTTTCCAAATTTAAGAAGAAGCACACTTCCAAAGGCGTAGATGATGTTCCTTCCAAAAGGTTAAAACCGGATTCAGGGATCAGTGCGATGTCTGCGGGTTGCATTAAACCGTCTTGCGTCAGCCAAGTTGGAATGGTTAATAATGCAGTTGCCCACACTGACATTGTGCATAATTTCATTCTTTTTGCCAACCAGTTTGATTTGGTTTAGGAATGCGCACCTAGGGTTTGCATTTGTTTATTTCATAGCCTTGCCAAAGCTTTTCAGCGACTTAATTTTGAGGCCGATCATCTGTCACTCAGAGCTCTTGCTTCAGAACTGTTGGAATCAAAAAAAGAACTTTTCTTACTCTTTCTTGATACAGACTCTGGTGTCCCTGAACTGGCTGTAGATAGAGGGGAGTAGGAAAAGGGGCAAAGAAAAACTAATAGCGTAGGCGAGTTGCCAACAGCTTCCCGCGTCGCTGGACCATTGCTAACCAGCGGCGAATCCACTCAGCCATCCTGAGTCTAAAAAGACTCATTCAAACGAAGCTTTTAAGCCGCTCGCTGGCACTTCTCGTACGGTATACAATCCCCTTCATAGAAGCGGAGAGTATTTTGAAGAAATGAAAAGAGGCCATTTGGAAATGTTATCCAAGGGCTAACGCTCCCCCTCCCGAGACTGGGCACCATTGTAGATAAAAGGGAGTAGAAAAAGGGGAAAATAAAAAATAATAGCGTAGGCGAGTTGCGAACATATTCTCGCGTAGCTGGATCACTGTTAGGCAGCGGCGAATCCACTCAGCCATCCTGAGTCTCAAAAAAGACCCATTCAAGCAAAGCTTTTAAGCCGCTCGTCCGCGCTTCTCGTACGCTATACTGGCCTTCAAAAACTACTTGCAAGCACTTCGATCCGGGCAAAAATGGGGGGACCACATTGGAATCCAGTTATTGGCCGAAGCCTATTATGCCATAGTACAAATAAAATCATCACTTTAGCATATTGGATCAAGTTACTCTGCGATGTCTTCTTGCCATCGCATGAAATGTTATCTAACTCAAGTGTAGAAGATGAAGATATAGGCATTGAGCCTAGGTATTATCGGCAGGAGCATCGTGCTGAGTCTCAGAGAGTTGCTGAAGATCCGAGTCGAACGCAAACCAGAAGAGTATCCAAAGCTGCAAGAGCTAAAAGAGCGCATCAAAAAAGGGCCTCTGGAACTCCAGATGAGAGGAGAAAGGACGATAAGAGTCAGGGCTTCTGAAGACACCTATCAAAGGCAAGCCAGAAGAACAACCAACGCTGCACAAATGAGACAAGTGAGAGGTGTATTTTTGTCCAATCTACAAAGAGCAGCATTTAATTATGATCCCAACGAAGATTATTCAAACCACCCGAAGTTGTCCATTGGAAGTTTGGAAAATGAATGTAAGTATTGCAAAGCACTAAAGTTCAAGGATGAGACCAATGGTCTTTGTTGCAGAAATGGAAAAGTTCAGTTGGAAGAACTAGCTATTCCAAGTCAACCATTACTTTCCCTCTTTGATGGATCAAATCCAGATTCAGTTGAATTTTTAAAAGTCCTAAGAGCTTACAACAACTGCTTTCTATGACATCATTTGGAGCTAATGATGTAACTTTGCCAGGGTGGAAGTCAATATTCAGAGTCCAAGGACAAATCTATCACAGAGTTGGTTCAAGTTATCCTTTGCTGAATGAGCCAAGCAAGTTTCTTCAAATCTACTTTATTGGGGACTATAAAGTTTAGGCACAGACCAGAGCAAACATGTGTAAGGATTTACAACTAAACATAGTGCTGAATCTCCAAGAATTCCTTCACCAAAACAATGTCTATATCAGAAAATTCAAGACAGCCCTGGAAAGAAGTACAGATGAAGAAGTCAGATTGATCATCAGAGCAGACAAATCTCTGAATGGTGAACATCAAAGAAGAGTCAATTCTCCTAAAACAAATGAAGTTGGACTTTTGATTGTAGGGCAAGACTTTGAAAAAAGAGATATTGTTCTACAATATTAAGATCGAAATATGAAGAAAGTCGCTGAAACTTATAGAGCTTATGACTCCTTACAGTACCCTTTGATATTCTGGCAAGGTACTGATGGTTATAATATTCTTTTGAAGCAAAAAGATCCAAAAACTGGAACAAGGAATAACAAGAAAATATCTGCTCAGGATTTTTATGCCTATAGAATAATGGTAAGGCAGGAAAATTTCAATTTGCTATTGAGATTTAAGCAGCTTCTCAATCTATTCTTAGTTGATATGTATGTCAAGATTGAATCAGAGAGACTGTTGTTCATCAAGCTGCATCAGAAAAAGTTCAGAGCAGAGGACTACATCCCCTTAAAAGATGCATTTTTAAGTGATGGCACTGCAAATAATGCTGGAAAATGGTGATTCTGCCTTCTTCTTTTACTGGAGATCCTAGATACATGCAGGAAGGAGTACAGGATGCAATTTGCTATATAAGACATTATGGCAAACCTGACTTATTCATTACCTTTACCTGTAATCCTACATGGAAAGAAGTGAAAGAGAATCTTCTTCCTGGATAATCTTCTACTGACAGACATGATATTGTGGCAAGAGTATTCAAGCTTAAAGTGGACAAACACATAGATCTGATTACTAAAGGAAAACTCTTTGGACAAGTGATATGTAATATGTATACAATTGAATGGCAAGAGCGAGGCTTGTCACATGCCCATTTGTTAATTTGGCTGAAGGACAAAATTAGTCTAAATGATATTTACCTTATAATCAGTACATAATTACCAAATCCTGAAACAGATCCAATGTTGTTTGAAATCATCAAGAATAATATGATCCTTGGACCATTAAGAGAGAAACACAAAGACTCTTATTGTATAGATTCTCTGCATTTAGATAAGCATAAATTTCTTCACATTGGTTCTGTAGTTTTAATCAAACATCCTGTTAAACCTCGCCCGTATTGGAGCTTGGGTAAAATTATAGAGCTACTCCCAGGAGAAGATAACTTAATGAGGGATGGGAAGGTTATAAAATCAGATAAGAGTACTTTAATAACATCTGTTACTAATCTCTTTCCACTGGAATTAGACAGTAATTCTCATTTTGAAAATGTAGTAGATAACATGGGTGAAGGAGAGCAGTCTGTTCAAGCTGAAAAGGATAATGAGGTGTATACAACTTCTAAGCCAATTTCTGAGCAGCCAGGTCCTTCAGGTGGAGTGGCTGTAGAGGAACCTTTAGGCAGACCTGTTCACAGAGCGGCACAGAAATTTTAAAATACTCTTAAATACTGGATAGATTCAGAATCTATATAACTTCATATATATTTCCTGTATGGATAAATGTGTGGAAGTGTATCGTATGTATTGATGTATGTATTTATACGAGGGGCGGTCAATAAGTTTTGCAATTCGGATATAAGGAAACGAGATATGAGGAAAAGTGTTTTATTATTTTTCAATATAACTACCCTCGACTTCGATGCACTTGCGCCAATTGTCCCTGAGGCTTCGAATTCCCGACAACCAGAAATCTCCCGACTGCTGTTCAATCCACTTCTGGACGGTGAGCTGGACATCTTCATCGTCCCAAAACCGGCGTCCACGCAGTGCAGCCTTGAGCTAGAGGAATAAAAAGTAGTCGCTAGGGGCCAGATCTGTACTGTAGGGGGGAGAGGTTGATCTCCTCGAATCCGCACTCGCGCAAGGCAGCTTGTGCAACTCTGGCCTTGTGGACTTTGACGACGTTCAGGTCGATCATGGGGCGTGGGATTTCTACGGACCCAAACTGTCGTGGATGATGTTGATAACACTTCCATGTGATATTCCAAGTTCTCGCTCGATTTCTTCGACCTTTACCCGTCGATTTTCGAGGATCATCCTCTCCACACAGGCCCCATTGTCCTCGTTGGTCACGTCTGACGGGCGTCCTGGACGGGGGTCATCTTCAAGGGACTCACGACCATGGCGGAACTCCCTATTCCAGTGAGCAATGGTTGCATAGGAAGGGGCGGTGTCGGGATACACTGCAATCATGCGTTCATGGATCTCTCTTGCATTCTTGCCTTCCTTGGTCAAAAATTTGATAACTGCGCGGTGCTCAACCTTCTCCATTGTTGAAAAATTTGTGACTGACGATCTGCGATCAGCTACTGCTTCGTAAATAGACGAGGCAGGAGCGTGCGGCTGCAGGTCCTGACTTGTCATAACTTGTCCTAACACCCCCACAAACAGCCATCCCCCTTCCTCTGTTTTGCCCTACTGATTCGCAAAACTTATTGACCGCCCCTCCTATGTATATTGATGTGGGTGGTATAAATATATACTAGATAAAGGATAATTCCTTAGTCCTTTAATAACTTATAAGATTAATAACTTAAATCAATTTCATAACCATAACTTAAATATAACTAAATATAATTTAAATGTTAACCATGACAGAGTACTCTAATTTAACTAATTTATATTATATCTTTAAAATTCAATTTTTAAATTGATAAACATTGTTTATCAATTTCTATTTGAGGGGGGGGGGCGAGGATTGTTTGGATAATATCAATTATTCATATATCACCTCACCTCCTTCTACCTCTTCAGTCATTCCTTTCTTTATACTATATCATTTCTTTCAAATACTATACTGAGAGGGAAGAAACGAAGAAGACAGAAGAATGATGATCTGACCTTACTAGGAGTACCGGCGACACGCTGAAGTCAGTATTAGTTCGAGCACTGACTAAGAAGGCTGGCTACCGATTAACAATTAACTACAGATTGATTGATACTTTCGTCTCATATATTCTAACAAGAGGAAAGTTTCGACGGCAGCGTCATATCATAGGAACTACTATATCTTTCTTGGATTTGAGAGTTGTCGTTTGTTTTCAATTCTGTTGGTTAAAGAGCCAATAAAATATACTTAGATAGATTTTTTAGAGGAACTAGTTTTTGTGGAGGCTTTTTGGTGGAGGAGAGACGACTTTTATGCGGAAATTTCAGTTTCAACATGGATTCGTCGTGTCCTACCTGCTCTTCATCTTTTATCGAACTTTCTACTTTATTTTTCGATCGAGAAAAGTTATTAACATTTTTGGACGATTATAATTTGATTGAAGTTACAATCGATTGTAAAGTTTGTGGTCAGGCATTAGCGGTCAAAGATAATTACGAATTTAGATCTGCAAAAGCTAAACGACTCAGAAACTAGCGCCAGCAATCGCCATTATTTGTAAAATCAGCTCTGAATAAAATTCCCTTATACCAAAACGTGAATTAAAGAAAGATTCTACGCTTTCCTCGACGCTATTTCAGAAGTATACCTACCGCAATAAGGCAAGTGAACAGCGTTTTTCGTTTGGCTACTTTCGGGCATTTTTTTTACAAAAATGGCGCCGGGTATATTTGAACTCGAACTCAAACGCGCATGAATATTCATGCCCCCACTTTGGGGGGCGTGCCGTAGATCTTCAGGTTTATCCCATCTCTCCATTATCTTGTTGCTAAAAAATCTTCTAAGCTCCAAGTTAGAATATTGGTGTGCGACCTTTAAGATATGACCGCGATAAGACCGACGTGGAGCAATGTCAAACAGATCTTCAGGCTCAATACTAATCTCATTGTGAAATATTTTCCATCATTTTATCAGGTCAGCACGGAGAAGGCCTTTAATTGAGTAAAGATTTAGTAAGCGGCGTCTCTCATCATAATTTAAACCAGCAGAGTCGCTCATTATAATTTTAACCGGCGGAGTGTCTCATTATAATTTAAACTTGTCCAAGTTCTTTGAACTGATTCCAATAGTTTGCTGTCTTCCCTGAAACCGGTATTCCATAGAGTAGAACCAAAGTCTAGCAGTTGTCTGATATGTGCTATGAACAGACCTAGCATGAATTTGATATATATATATATATATATATATATATATATATATATATATATATATATATATATATATATATATATATATATATTGCTTCTTTTTCTAATCCTCTTTGGTTCTTTATTTACTACATGTGGCATATTATTTCCTTAGTTTAAAAAAATAGCAATGTTTAGGATTTGATAAATCCACAGAGCGTCCATTTGTTGAGTTCCTCGCTGGGCCTATTTAATCCTGCAATTTGGGTGCCACAGATCTACCTATTTTAAAACATTAACACCACAAAGACTCCCATGTAGCAGCTGCCATCTTGGCAAGCTCCTACAAAGTTCGTAAATAGGCAGTTGGCAATTTCCCGTCTGAGAAAATTATGCATCGCACCCAAAAATCCATTTTTGTACGACCTTTGATACCAATACGGTTACCTAAAAATCAAATTACGACTCCTCCGAACAACTAAACTATCAAAACCTTTGTACAACCCAATTCGAAATTAACCAATCGGAATAGATTTTCCCGTTTCCCCGAGTCCACAGCGCATTTTAACGAACACTTTTATCTCATCAGCGCTCCATCGAGGTCAGTAAGAATTAGTTCCCTAATTAATCATCAGTGTATACAAAGGTCTGAAAATATCCAAAGTGTAAATAGGCAGTTGGCAATTTCCCGTCTGAGAAAATTATGCATCGCACCCAAAAATCCATTTTTGTACGACCTTTGATACCAATACGGTTACCTAAAAATCAAAGTACGACTCCTCCGAACAACTAAGCAATCAAAACCTTTGTACAACCCAATTCGAAATTAACCAATCGGAATAGATTTTCCCGTTTCCCCGAGTCCACAGCGCATTTTAACGAACACTTTTATCTCATCAGCGCTCCATCGAGGTCAGTAAGAATTAGTTCCCTAATTAATCATCAGTGTATACAAAGGTCTGAAAATATCCAAAGTGTAATTCCTTCCTTTGAATTCCAGTTCCCCTGATTTTATAACTTCCAAAACGTCGTGGCAGTACTATACTATATTTTATATAATTCCTCCATATTTTATATCTTATTGACTATAATATCCACCTTATATAGCTTATTCTTCTTAACATTATATTCATCGGCTATTTCCCTATATTCAATATATATATATATATATATATATATATACCTTATTTCAATAAAATACATATTATATTCATTAACCGTATTATCACGTTAGTCATATTCCATTATTTGTTGTTCAATAAATTTTGTTAAATATATGCGTCAGTGATTTTGAAACCTTCCCGGTTGAAATAGTTATCCTCCATCACGTTTTCTCTTTCAAGTCATTTTTATCTTTAAATTCATATACCAACGTTTAATGGCCTCTATCTAGGCAAGTTTGTCATTAAACGAATCATCTCAATAGCTAGCATTAGTGCCCTAGACCCTTTCTTTTTTTCAATTAAGTATAATATAGTTTAACGTCTAGTTACGTAAAAAATATATTATTCTTTCCACGTGAGATTACGCTTAGCAACTACAGGCTCAGCCGCTTCTCTCTCTTTCTCTCTCTCTCTCTCTCTCTCTTTCTCTCTCTCACTGACTTTGGCTTGGCTTAAGCCCCACCCTCCTTTTGTTTTCACTGTAAGTTTGTTTTCTGTTTTCATCTTACTTCAACCTCCTGAATTTTTTTCTTAACCGGAAGTTTCAAAGGCACACATCCCTTAGCCATGAATAGTTAAGCCACGACGTATACCCCAACTGCCTCCAACACGCAAGCGAGCCAGTCCTCCTCAACTTTCACGACTAAATGTGCGTCACCTGTTGCAATTAGTCATCCTGCAGCTATAAACCAAGATGTCAGCGCCCGAGGCACCAACCACACAGCAATCTATTTCCAGCTTTCGATGCGACCAATCCGATCACGCGGTTCGAAATATGCGAGGTTCTGATGGCACATCAAGTTATAACCAACCAAGAGCGCATAATCAGCATCACGCAAAAAGTCCCAATAAGTTCTTTGCTTTGTTTCGGGGAATTTTGTTACAAAGTGGGAGAAATGGTGTATGAGAGGAGTTGAGGCAAGCTTTCAAACTTGAATTTGGGAGATGCCAGGTTGACGACTTAAGGGAACTGCTAAATACTCAAGCGGGTCCTTGAGCATCTGAAAGAATTAATCATGGCGAAGGGCGCTTCGTCGGAGCTTTTTGACTCGCTCCTAACGGAGGTTTTCATGCGTAGGATCCCTGACCACATTAAGCCCCTTATCATGATTGATGAGCACAAGGGCGTGGATGAAATCGCCAAAGCAGCAGAGATAATATATCTCAATCCTTACGTAAACTGGAGAACTGTCCCACAATTTCCCAAGTCCGGTTACCAACGACGCCTTCTTTTAATAGGCGGGACCCGTGTAATGCCTCATTCTCACATTCATCACCGGACTTGGCTGCCGCTTTGGATAGTATAGAGAGAGAGCTGCAAAAACTAAAACTTCAATGTGGGACCGAGCGACTGAACGGTCACAAGGGTGGACGCAGCGGCAGGCGCCGTTCGTCCTCTCGAAGACGAAACCACCTTATTTCATTAAAATACACATTATATTCAATAACCATATTATCAAATTAGTCATATTCCATTATTTGTTATTTAATACATCTTGTTAAATTTATGCGTCAGTGATTTTGAAACCTTCCCGTTTGAAATAGTTATCTAACTGTCTAACAGCATTTCAATCCTCATATAGGGCATTGATATTCGTAAGCACATACATATGTACTCAACAAAACGGGACTATTTATTATGCTACGTTCTGCCATATAATACACTATATATTTTGTATCTTACAATTAGGTCTCATCCTATTTTCTACTACTATATAAATCTATAATTATGACACAGTACATACATTCATAGTTTCGAGACGCAGGAAAGCTATAGAGTAATGAGGCGTGTTTATATTTAGGACTCTTCTACTTTCACTATAATACGCTGCTGCAATATAACGACTACAATAGGATTAAAAAAATATAGGAATGACGGGTTTCTGTCAAACATGACGCATTTGCCGGAGCACGTGAAGACGTCTGGCTGGCCGTTATTCTCTCTGGTTACTGTAAATGTGTCTCTTCGACTTCCTTTGGCATCAGTGTCTTCTGCCCCATGCACTCCAAGAGGTGAAGTGCAACGATCCTCCTCCTGTTCCCTGCGTGAGTCCTCGGGCGTCTCTGATTACACTACACGGCACGTGATTCTGCCTTCTTCTTTTACTGGAGGTCCTAGGTACGTGTAGGAGAATACAAGATGCAATTCACTATGTCAGACATTATGGCAAACCTGACATTCATTACCTTTACCTGTAATCCTACATGGAAAAAAATGCAAGAGAATCTTCTTCCTGGACAAACTCATAGATCTGATTACTAAAGGAAAGTTCTTTGGACAAGTGATATGTAATATGTATATAATTGAATGGCAAAAGTGAAGCTTGCCACATGCCCATTTGCTAATTTGGCTGAATGACAAAATAAGTTCAAATGAGCTTGACTTTATAATCAGTGCAGAATTACCAAATCCTGAAACAGATACAATGTTGTTTGAAATCATCAAGAAGAATATGATCCTTGGACCATGTGGTTCTGTTAATCCAAATAGCCCCTGTGTGGTAGGCAAAAGCTGACGCAAAAAATATCTAAGGGACTTAATTAAGGAAACATGGACTGATACAAATTGATATCCAATCTATACAAGAAGAACAGCAGAAGATGTAGGATATTCATTCGCTGTGAAAAAAATTGAAATATTATTGTAGACAACAAGTGGGTGGTTCCGTATAGTCCCTTCCTATGCAAAACATTCAATGCCCACATCAATGTGGAATTTTGCAACAGTGTGAAATCGATCAAATATGTTTGCAAGTATATAAACAACGGTAGTGATCAAACAGTTATCAGCCTGGAGAATCATAATGAAGTTGAACAATTTCAAATGGGAAGATATATTTCCAGTAATGAGGCACTCTTGAGAATACTTTCTTTTCCTATTCATGACAGAAGTCCCTCAGTTCAGCACCTGGCTGTGCATTTGGAAAATGCAAGAGAGCTGGCTGAATGACCAAAGAACACTACCCCAAAGGCGTTTTTCAACTTCTGTACTGAAGACAAGTTTGCCAAAACACTTCTATATCCTGAAGTATTTAAATATTTTAGCTTCAAAGCAGGAAAACTTTCTAGGAGGAAGCAAGGAGAACCACATCCAACTGTTCTAAGAATCAGATGCAGTAATGTTCTTGGTAGGGTATATACTGTTCACCCAAGAAATCCAAAATGTTTCTTTCTAAGATTATTATTGCACCATCTGAGAGGAAAAACTGACTTCAAAATGCTTAGAACGGTTAATGGAAATGAAATGGGAACCTACAGGCAAGAATGCATTGCTCTTGGACTAAAAAAAAATGATGAACATTGGGACAAAACTTTGGAAGAGGCAGCTACCACACAGGCTTCAACGACAATGAGAGACTTATTTACTGTGATGATTGTCACCTGTGAGCTATCTAACCAATTGGCTCTCTGGGAAAAGTATAAGTAAGATCTATCTGAAGATATTCTCCACCAGTTCAAGTTACAACAACATGGAGCAGAAATGAACCCAATAATTGCAAATATTGCACTTTGTGAGATAGAAGACAAAGTTATACCCTTAATTCAAAGGGATTTGAGTCAATTTGGGATTCCAAAACCAAACAGATATTCACTTTCAGTGAACAGAGAAACCTTGAGAGAGACGAGCTACAATATTGAGGAACTTGCTGTCATAGTGCAGATCAATGAGCCACTTTTAAATCAAGATAAAAAAACAGCATATGAAATGATCCTAAGAAATGTAAATTCCGCCAAGGGTGAAATATTCTTCTTGGATGCTCCAGGAGGAACTGGAAAAACATTTGTTATAATAAACTTGATTCTGCAGCATCAATAGAAGAACCACTGTGGTAAATCTTTTGCAAGAAACCTCAGTTATTGTTTGGGACGAATGCACTATGGTTCACAGAAAGGCTTTTGAAGTTTTGGATAAAACACTGCAGGACATTAGGCAAAACAACCAGCAACCAGCTCATAGGGGAGTGACCCATATTTTGTCAGGAGACTTCAAGCAAACTCTGCAAGTGATTAAGAGAGGAACAGCAGCTGATGAACTCAATGCCTGCTTAAAGAATTCTTACCTTTGTAGTCATGTTCAAAGACTGTCCTTGAATAAAAACCTGAGAGTTCACCTGCATGGAGATGTTAATGCAGCGATATTTGCTTTTCAACTTTTGGAGCTAGGAAATGGTACAATTGAAAATAATGCGGATGGAGATATTTCACTTCTAGCAGGTTGTGGAATTTTGGTGAAGGATATTAAAGAACTGCAACTTAGAGTTTATCCAGACCTACACCATCACTTCCAAAATAAGAACTGGCTCTGTCAGAGGGCAATTCTAGCCTCAAGAAATGAAACAGTGCATGCCATAAACCATAAACTGGAGACTTCTTCAAGAATTGCCAAAAGAGATACAAAATTATTTCTCTTATGATTGCACTGTTGACCCTGATCAAGCAGTTAACTATCCCACTGAGTTTCTTAACTCCCTTGATCCTCCTGGAATGCCTTCCCATAAGCTCTCCTTAAAAGAAGGAGCAACGGTGATTTTGTTAAGAAATTTGGATCCTCCGAAGCTATGTAATGGAACAAGACTAATTGTGAAAAAAATGATGCCTCGCGTTCTTCAAGCTGAAATTTTAACTGGTCAGGGGAAAGGAGAATTGGTTCTCATTCCACGAATTCCACTGATACCTCCAGATATGTCATTTGAATTTAAAAGACTGCAATTTACAAATAGAGTCAGCTTTGCAATGTCTATCAACAAAGCCCAAGGCAAGTTCTGAAGGTTGTAGGACTTCATTTGCTACAGCCTTGCTTTTCTCATGGTCAGCTCTATGTTGGATGCTCAAGGGTTAGAAATGGGAGAAATCTATTTATTCTCACTCCTAATGGAAATGGAAAGACAAAAAATATTTTATATCCTGGAGCTTTGTAGTAGTTGCCATTATTTTGTTTACTAAATTTTAGTAATGTCTACATGTTTTATTACGTTTAAATCGATACAAATTGTGTTGGGATTTAACAGTTGATCTCATTTTTTAATGTTAAATCAATAAATTTTCCTGTGCTTTTGTGATTCAAAATTTCTATCCTTTTTACAATAAGTTTCCGGCCAGAGGTACCCAGATGTATTGGTAAAGTCAGCCAGGGAGATGTTAGAAACAAAAATTTTGATTAAAATTATCAAGTTTACTTATAAGAAAGTAGTACAGAGTCCTTACTGAAATTAGCCTCTTCATTACTTTAAAAAGGACTGTCTCAAATAATATAACTAATACATCCATGAATGGTTTCTTCTTTCGACGAGGGAGTACGTGTAAATTCAAAAAGGGAATAACACCCAAAAAATAAATAATGTTGTATATCTACTTCTCAGAGTGACGGAATGCAAATAGGCCTCGAAATGATACCCGTACAAAACCGAATGCCGTCGCGGAGCGATGGCGGGCACCCAACTTCTAGTTATCAATAATAGTGAAAGAAGGAATGGTTGAGTTATTAGAATGACATGAAGTCTCTTCCGAAGCTATCTGACAAATATCATTAGTGTACTGACTAATGAATTCAAATATCTTGACCTCTTTTGGAGAGTGCCTGGTTGTGAGACTTGGCGGCGCCAATGATCGCCTTGCAATCCGTGAGGACAAAAAAAAATGTAGTACCTTCGAATAAGCGTTTGAAGTGTTTTATTGCAAGAGCTATTGCGATTAATAATTAGGAAAACGGGAATTGTTTTTATTCTGGACCCATAAAACCTTACTAAAGAAATCTAATGTCTCCCATTCTCTCGCAAAATAATGTTGCAAAACACTTCCGATGCCTAAGTCAGACGCATAAGTAATTAAACGAATTGGACTATTAATTTTGGAGTGGAATAAAAGAGGTTTTACTATATCGCCTTCTATATTGTCAAAAGCGAATTCTGCGATGTCATCCCATTGCAATATTGATTTTGGGCGAAGTTTATTGGAGTTCTTTTACAATCTCCTGAGGTACATGAGAGTGGTGGCAGCATTTTTAATAAATCTACGAAGGAAATTGACTGAACCTAGTAATCTCTGTAACTCTTTCAATGTTTTCTGTCCAGGATAATAACCGATAAGTTATCTTATCCGCTTGTGAAGATATACATTGAGTTAATTTTATATCTTAAAAATCGAGTGATTCTACCCCTAGAATGAACTTTGCAATGTTGATTTGCACACTATGCCATTTCAACCTTACAAGATTTGCTCCAAATGACGCAAATATTGACCTTCATTTTCGTTTACGAAGTTCAAATTACGCAAAACATGATTGATATACCGTTGAAATATTCGAGAATAGTTGGACATACGTTGAAGATGAAGACGAAAGTCATATATACTCAGTAACGATATCATAAGCGTTTTTTTCAATAGATGATTGCTATATGGATATCTGAAAAAAAAACGAGTCTTTTAAATTGATGTTGGAGAACACCGAACAATTTTGTAAAATCGGTGAGGTAAGGGGGCAGGTATTTATCCCTAATCGTGATAATTTAAACGACAGTAGTCGCAGATCACGCAGTCAGAGGTGGGCACTAAATACATTTAAAGTATTTAAATACTGAATACATTAAATGTATTTAGATACATTTTTAAATACATTACAAATACATGATATATAATGACAATCGATAAAGACCATTGGTATCACCACAAAAAATATCCATTCAAATGAAATTGTATATTATAATTACTAATGTAGGATTTGATGACAATTGGACTTAGGTACTAAAAAAGAAAGTTCCATAGAATGAAATTTCAGTTAGCTATTTATATCAGCATTACATTTAAGTAATATCAGTTGCTGAAATGTTTCGTCAGATAAAGAATCCGTTTTGGAGATAAGGGCAATCCTCTTACAGATAAGAGCCGTTCCACAGCAGATGACGAGGGAAGGGTGGTGTTGTATTTAATAAATAACTTTTTTACGTTTGAATATCTATCTAAACTTTGAAATGTTTTATTTGAATCCTGAAGGTAACTGAGCAATTCTAAATCTGCGGTATCGTGTTTGAGTGGGTTTTGTAAATCCAAACTAATCGTCACTATCCGATACACCACTGGATGATTGAGCTTCGGGTCCCTCTACTAAATTTTCAATCATTTGAATCATAATATTTTTAACAGAGTCTTGGTGGCTTGGACTGTCCCATGAAATACTGATATCTAGCCAGCGGAGATTGAAGAATGAATGGTTTGTTGATGCCATAATGGCATCTGTAACGCTGGCTTTATTTGACAATATCAAATAAGATTGGTAGCGCTTTCCAAAGCCCTTGGTGACTGCACTTAGAAGAGGTTGGCAAAAAATTTCAGAGAATGTGACTGAAGGCTCTTCAACTTTTTCTGCAAGTGAGCAAGGTAGGGAGCAATTCTCCATAAAAACAGTTTTGTTCTCCCTGTAGGCGATCAATTGCAACTGTAATAGGAGCCAAAACTGAGACATACTCCCCAAGAAATTCAATTTCGTGACTTCAATTTTAAATACATAAATGTATTTAAGTACAGTATTTAAATACAAAGTATTTAAATACTGCCCACCTCTGCACACAGTAATTATTGTTTGATTTATTTACAAGATGAATGGGTGACGCATAGGGAGCTCTACTTGGCCTAATTTCTTTTACTTTTAACAAAGCCTGAATGCCATCTTTTACCACGCCTAAAAGCTTTGGGGATAAACGCTGTAGCCGCTCGGCAACCGTCGGTCACTGCATCACAACATGATGAAATTATGAAGAGGTATCATTAGGCAGCTTTTGATTATTACTGTGCTCGTTTGGGGTTTGTAAACTCAATGTATTTAGGAAGAATTTGGTCTACTGGGGAGCTGGTTAAAATTGCAAGAGAGTGATGGAGCTTATTTATATGTTGGTGGTGCTGTCCACTAAGCGATAATTCTTAAGGTCAACTAAAAGATAATACTTTTGGAAAAAAAATGGCACCTATTATTATCGCACACTGAAAAGCCCCAGGTAAAGCTACGTCTTAAACCTAAATGTAGATTAAGTCGACGTTCATCAAATGTACGAATTGGGGATCCTGTTGCGGTATTCAGGTGAATGTTGCTCTCTTGTTGTTACACATCTTTATATGTAGCCTTAATAATTGAGATCACTGATCTTGTGTTGACCAGGAACTATTTTCACCTGATGGGGTAGATAACGTGCAAGTACGGAGAGTGAAGAAACAGAGATGCGGCATCCTTCATTTCTGTTTCCCTCAGAAGTTTCCAGAGGTACCAATCTCCTTGCATCCAGGTGCACAACGGTGTACCTGACTAAACACATTGCCGTTGGTTCCAGCAGATGCCATCCTGAAGAATGAGGGAATCGCATGGTCCAGCAGAAGAATTGGTGATACAGCTGGAGAGTTGCGCCATTCATTGGAAGGGGTTCGCGTTCCAGCAGGATAGTTGGCGCACGGGATGGTCAGCGTCCCCTGAAGTAATATCTAGACTTCTCGATAGTGGCCAGCGTTTGCGAGGGAACTGTTATGAGGGATCCTTTCTGATGGAAGTCACTTTTGCCTGAGAGCTTGTGAAGTACGTGTAGTCTTAGCTAGTTGCTCAGGTGGGATCTCCGGGATTGGAATTTCAAGGGCTTCTTGAATCTGAAGAGAAGGTGCCGAACGAAATAGTCCTCAACGAAATCCGGGTTCACATTATTCCCTGGTGTGTTCTTCAATTTACTTAGGATATCTTTAGGGGAAATATGGGATAGCTGAGTGGGGCGAGCCAGAGGTTTCACTTTTTGATCCCTGTATGCGGTTAATTTTTCGAAAATTGTGGCTCAGAAGTTTTGATAGCTTAAGTTAGTGGGATCATATTGAGCTACTTTTCTCCTTCAATAGAGTAGGAACAAGGAACAAAAGGAGCAGAATTCCATCAATTATTGCGTATGGAAGTCACTTGAGTTTTGAGAGTGTCACTTATTACACTCTTCAAGGAGAAAAGTAGCTCGATTTTGATGAACCACAAGGTAGGTGAGGCAGCCTGAAACATGGGCAAGGAAATATAACAGGTTTTGTTTACCGTGGTCACCGTGTTGTGGTCGTCTATAGTTGTTGCGATGTAGGAGAAATTTTGAAATTTTCCTAGGTGAGGGAAGTAAATGGTCACTTCGGGGTCACTAATTTATAGTTAAAGCGGGGGGTGGTACTGCTTTTGAATAGTGAGCTGAATTTGGATAGTTTTGTGACAGTAACTTTATTTCCACTTTCTTCTTTTGTTCCAAGTGCTTTATAGCTTATCTGACATAAAATAAAAATCATCTTCCCTTTTTCCACACAGGTCGAGAGAAATTCGATTTCTGCAACAACTCTTTAATAACAAATGATAAATATGACCACTTTATAAATAATTTAACAGTATCGACCTGATGATTCCACCAGTTTATAAAAGTTAAGTTCCGATAAAGGCAAGATGATGAATGAAGTTTGGATGAAGTTTGTTCTTAGGGCCTGAATGGCAAATCTAATTGAAATCAGTCGATACTTCATAATGACTATACACATGTATAGTTGGACACTCTAAGGATGAAAAGGTAGTAATGAATACTATCAAAAAATCTCTTAATAGAGCTAAGTTTGGTTTTATATTTCAAAACCAGAGTGCGAAGTAAAATATACTCCAATGAATTATTGTGTGCGGCTTAGTGACGTTACGAGAGAAGTTATTTGTGTGAATCCTTCCAATGAATGTCGTATGTCTAAAAAGTTGGATTAACCACTTCCATTTGTTGTCGCGTTTGGGGACATCTCAAAGGGAATGTTTATGACCCCTCGCAGGAAAGATGAGTGCCAGAGGGTGAAAGAGCACACGAGGCAAGAAAGCGTATTTTATTTTTAAATGCAAGAGAAAGTGATAGTGGAAGACAAAGATCAAGTAGAGTAAATGAACGCGTTTAAAGAAAAGGATATTGATAAGACAGGAATAATTTCAAGGGATTTTTTTCAAATATTCTGGCAGGGAGTAGAACCCGGGTCTCCCGATTACCGGTTAGTTGCTCTACCGATAACCTACCAGGCACAGCAAATCAGACCTACACAAAGCGTTACCCTATAACACATAAAATCTTCTCAAGATAAAAGGTACTTTCAAGGAATTTTTATATTATTTCTTCTACCTACCTGCTCACAGTTTAAAGTCTCGCTATTCTTATCACATACAAAAAAAAGAAAATACAAGGTATGCGGGTGGTAGCACTTACCACAGAGCTCTAATTTCTGCCTTGTATAGTCAGTAAATGAGATTGACAAAGACCATTTCAATTTAATAATGAAAATGAGGCCCATAAATGACAAGAACATCGAGATCAATTTATTCCAAATATTTCAAGATAAAAAAAATCACATCTTCCGGAGTTTCTAAAGTAAATAAATGGTGAATTAGGATACAATTATTTTAAGATTAAAATTAAATTAAAATTAAAGATAAGTAAAATATTATGATACCAGGTAATGGCTTCGCCCCTTCCTCCCTACGGTGGGGGGGCAGCTTGCGCTTCGCTACTAAGATTAAAATTGAAAATCTAAAAAAAAGCAGCCATGGGTAAATTTCTATAATTTTTCTGAACTTCGCCAATTATAATAATTTTAAAAAGGAACTCTAAACTAAATTTCTCCCCTTTCAAAATATCACGTTGCTAAAATATAGTTATAGAAGAAGATATATAAAATTTTTTTTTTTCCGAACTTCACCATTTGTAATTCCTTGGGTTTTAAAAAATTCGCAAAATTTCGATACTTATATTTATTTTTGAACTTCACCATTTTGTCATTTGATATTATAAAAGAATTATTAGAAATAACTTTGATAAAAAAACATAAGTCATACCCAAACTAAGATGAAATTATTATTCAAATTCTCAAAAAATCCCCTTCTTAAATTATAGAGTTAGTGATGATGATGATGACAACATTTAGTTTAATGACAACATTTAGTTTATACAGGGACTCAAAAACAGTTAAATCACTTTCGGAATTAACGGTGCGTATAATTTGGAAATTGTCATACTCAATGGAGGTTAACAGGTTTGAGTATAGTTCTAGATGGGTTAAGGACCACGTTTACTTAAATGGAAAACCCCCTATGAAGCGACACTCCCGCCTGCTGCGATAAACGACTATACAGTGAATGTTTAGCTTCACCGACATAGCTAACTTCATCACATGTGAGGCAACAATAAAGGCATATGCAGGGGGAATTCATCTCTAGAAAAGAGGTCCTTGAAGGGGAACAAAGCCCCCATTCTGAATGAATTGAGCAAAGTAATCTTAGCATTTTACTGAGGTAAATTAATATTTTTGAAAGTTCCGATTCCATCAGTACACTTTGCTGTAATATATCTATAATAAGTATCTTGTTTTATATTCTATGGAATCTCATTAAATTATTATTTTTTTCTAAATTTATCAGAAATTGGAGTCGGAGATGCGCGTGTCTTATTGACTCTGACTACTTTTTAACCCCCTCCCATCGATGGTGACTCGACTCCGCTTAAAACGTAATTCCTTCGACTCCGAGTCTACAGCCCTGATTTAAGCCACCAAAGTTCCACTTACATTTTTTTTCTCTCAAAATTTAAAGCGAAAACCAACGAAAGCATTATCCTCAGAAACTTTGTAAAGAGAGATCAGTAAATTAAGGGATGAAGATGGAAGAAGTGAAAGTGTGTGGGAGATATTATAGAGACACAGAACCTCTTGCAGGATTTGGGGTTGGGATAGACCGCATCTGAGGGCATTGGGTCCGAGAGGGCTGGCAATCCTCCATATGTCAGTAGCAGTAGCATAGTTCCCATGGTTCACCTAATACCTACTTGCGTATTCACCATTAATGTGGTAAAATTGGATTTTTACCACATGAAGAAACCACATAATTAATGATTATTGGCATGATAAAAGGTTGCCTATGGGGTTCTATAACGTTCTGTAAATTTGCGACAATCATACCATACATTATATATATATATATATATATATATATATATATATATATATATATATATATATATATATATATATATATATATATATATATATATATATATATATATATATATATGTACATATATCTGTGTAAATTCATAACACAATATACACATATCTCGACGATATTTTGCTTGTTACAGACCTGAATAATTTGTTTAACCCCAATAAATCTATCCTTATGCCGCTAATGTCCTTGGAATACATAGATGTTATTATAAAATTGTAATGCCCTCGAATAAGCAAGACACCCTAAGCTAAAAGCTAAGTTTTGCTTGGCTTTGCATTGCATTTTACTTTTGTAATCTAGTTCTTATATCTCCCCCCCTTCCTCCCACGTTTTTGAGTTCAGCTTAGTTTTCATTGTCTAAACTTTATTATGTCAAAGGAAGAGTCAAATATTCGTATTCTGGAATGCGACGTCTTCTGGAATTGGCAACCACATGAGTAGAGACTCTATTACAATTTCTATGGCACTGGGGAGTTTTTTAAAAGAAATTATAGGGCTCGTTTGGCGACTGCCTACTCAGGCAAAGGTCGCTGAATTGATTTCATAGCCTAATTCTAGGCTGGATTAAAAACAAAAAACAATTATGCAAAGCACATAAAAAATACCCCCAAACAAAACAAAAAACAAACCTAAACAAAACAAGAAGCAAAAAAGCAAGAAAATGAAGGAAGCACGCTCCGGAGTCGGGGGAGGCCCGCTCCCACCCCTCGCGCAGGAAGATTCGGCCTACAACTACCAGTCAAATAAATTGGAGGAGACCAACCTCCTCCCAAAAAATGTATAGTCCACAAGTCAGTGTGCACGAACCGCTCCCAAATACAAGGGACAAGCGGTAGCGACCCCGGTCGTTCCGGTACCGGGACAGGTAACGTGCGCGAAGATCACCCAGACTGGGACATTCAACAATAATGTACCAAACTACCTGTGGGACAACACAGTCGTTGCACTAAGGCGCTCCATCAAATGGAGGTACGTCCTTCTAGTATGTCCAATTTAGAGACGACAAAAAGCAACCTGAAGCCGCGCGGCATTGCGGGTAGGTCCATGAGAACAGTTGCGGTGCAATGGCACGCAACTTTAAGTTCTCCTCGGGCTTCTCTCATTGTATCTGCCAAGCAACCCAGATTGCTGCCATGTAGTCGGTGTGAGGAAGAGCAAAACGCTGGTTTGGACGCCAAGTCCTCGCAGAATCTTTGGCTCCCTCATCGGCGCGCTCATTTCCCTCAGTTTTCAGATGTCCAGGAATCCAACAGAAGATTCTTTTGACATCTACCCAGCTCGCACCGAGTGTAGTGTCACGGATACCACAAACCATGGTCTGTGGAAATTCCAATGCATCGAGAACACTCAGGGCACTTTGTGAGTAGCTCAAGATCAAAATCCGGTCTTCAAACCTGACACAACTCGTTATCTCCCGTACCAAGTGGTGTATTGCAACCAGTTCGGCCGTGAAGACAGACGCAGCGCCTGGTAGAGTCCCGTTGACTTCAAAGAGAGGTGATAGGGAGCGGAAAACGATCCCTTATTGAGACTTGGAGCCATCCTTATATACCGGCACGCTTCCAGCGTGACACGAAGTGTGCTCCAAAAAGATTGAGCACATTACTCCCGTTGCTGTGGAACCTTTGGAAGTAGCTGCGGGACAACAAATATTTAAAGGTGATACTCTCCAGAGTCGCATCCTGGTAAGAACCAGCTGTACCACTGGCACGAGAGCTACACCGAGCTCTTAAATGAGTTTCTTAACCTTTAACCCTGAAAGTTAGGGAATGACTGGGTGTCTCTCGTTGGCATAGGCACCGTCGAGATCGGCTGCGGATACACTATAAGCTGTTTGCGACTAAGGGGGTGCCAGGCTCGCACGGACAGGCGAATAATGCACTGTGTACTAAGCAGAGTGAGTGGCATCTCCCCAGCCTCGACAAGTAGGTTTTCAATAGGGTCCGTGCGGAAGGCACTGGTCGCCAGGCGAAGAACGTTGTGGTGGATCGACTCCATCTTCCGCAATACACACTCCGTTTCTGATGCATAACACTGGCATCGGTAGTCGAGCTTCAAACAAACAAAGGATAGTTTGAAAACTAAGGTAGAAGCCCTATCGATGCTGAATGCCACAGAACGAAGAATGTCCATAGCGCGGATACAAGAGACCCTAAGTCTGCGAATATAAGCCTACCAGGTGAGGCATCGGTAAAAAACAAGACCAAAGAAACGGTGCTTCACCAAGTCCAGCAAACCCTGTTTAAGAAAAAGTCTAAGTCGGGGTGGAATCCTGGATGGTGACAGAAGTACACACCGTAGTCTTGGCCAAGGAAAACCGAAACCTATGTCACAACCCCAAATTAATCATCGATTGAAGTATCAACGTGAAAAACTTAAATAAGGTGGATAAAAAGTGGTAACAAACTGTGAAGTGAAATAGGACTGTAAATAATGTAATAAGGTCAAGTAAAGTGAGTTAAATGGACTAACCAAAGTGCTAACAATTCAATACCAAACAAATTCGACAAAACCATACAATGCATTCATCACAAATCTCTTAAAACACAGACCCCCTACAAAACTAGGTAATAACTAAAAAGATATTCCCACACCGACATGAATACTACAAAAGAACGAATTCAAGAGATCAGAGATTAGATGGTTCTGCCGTCATCTATAGAGAAGTTGCGCTAAAGCACACAAGAGCAACGAATAAAATGGACACAGAAAAAGGAATTAGTGGCTAGCATTCCACGTTAATCATTAGGTCTAAAAATGGAAGTGTTCCGTTCTAGTCTTTTATCCCCCTAACGAAAGAAAGTCAACTTAGGTCAGCTTCTTACCTTTTCCGATGCTTTCTCATTTCACCCTCCTTCTTCTCCTCTTTTATAGGTTCCCGCCAAATCCCCTTCCTCTAGGACTTAGCCTGTAGTGTGTGTGGGTTGGGGTGGGGGAGGGTAGCAACGACGAGATCCCGGGAAGGTCGACTTGGGGATGGGATCGTCGCCTCCCTATCCGCATTTTCGGGGTAAGGAGAAGAATTGCAGGCCAATATTTCTTTCCCTGACTATAACCAGTCAATCCAACTTTGCCCTCCAATGGACATACATGTAATAAAAAAAATATATGTATACCTATTTTAATCATGATTATTTTAAAAAGTAGAAGGCAGCAGAATTTCATTTTAAAAGTCGACGCTGAGAAGATCTCATTTTTGATAAAGGAGGAAAAGTCAGAGGTAAGGGAAGCTCAAAACGCCGAATTTTTTTGCCTCATCAACCCTACGGGGAGAATCCGCTATAGGATTTTCAACCTGCACCTTGAAGACTTGATGTCGTGCTAACCCCCCCCCTCCCTCTACGGAGTCGCGAAGCTGAAATGAACTGATCTGCCACTCATCTAGTCTCGTCACAACTATGTCGGTCCACTTTGATAGACATAATTGGGGACGTAAAGGAAAGCAGGTTTGAGGATTAGCCCACTGTGGAACTCTACGGAAGAGACCGCCCGGTTACGAGGCGATGCTGAAAGCTTTGGGGAAGAGTTCGCTCTAATCTCTAAGGGTAGCTTCCGGCCAAGACCACAGGGGGGGGGACACAACCGTCCCTGTGTAAGTTGGAAACAGCATCGATATCCAAACCCCAGATGGGGCGGCACCCCGGGTGGTGGTAGTTGATTCTATCACCACCCATCATCAAGTCCGCCACTCATCACCCATCTGAGGGGCCTCGCCCGGGTCCACCCTCCATCATTCATCCCCCCCCCCCCCCATTTGGCAGTAAGTTCACGTAAGCTTAGAGACGAAGTAGAGGGAGCTTCCAAATAAATCAATACAGAAGACCACGAAGAAGAAGAGGTGCACCGTACTGAACAACAGCAAATTCCCCACAACGAGAGCATCTGCTACACCCAATTAACAGCGCTGAGGGGCCACTCTCAAGAAGAGATGGCCCAAGACCACACGACCCGGATTCCTCTGCGGGTTGTCGACGGGCAACCCAAGCCCAGCAGGGAATCCACCTTCGAGGCCGTGTACGGCAAACTGGGAATTGCCATGGTGAGGCTCCTAGATATACCGTCGGGCTACATCGCGATATGCGAAACAGAAAAAGATATTGAAGACATTTCCAAGGAGAAGGCAGTCGAAGCCCTTCGAGCCATAGGACTGCAGCCAGCAGTGCCACCCCAGACCCTGGCGCACAGAAGCGTAGTGTGCCGCCGGATCGACCTGTGGATTGGGCAGCATGCAGCAGGAGAGATGAAAGAAGAGATAGAGCTACGGCAGGCCTGGGCTAAAGTAGCCGAAATAATTAAATTTAAAAATAGGAGGGACGGCAGCGATTACTCGCACGTATTCAAGGTGGTCTTCTCGGAGACCACCATGGCACAGAAGGCGAAAGAACAGGGTCTACTGATGTTTAACGCCAAAATTAGCGGTGAGCAGGTGGAAAAGAGTGAGTTCACCCCGGTCCAGTACTGCTTCAAATGCTACAAAATGGAGACCCACGCCACCAAGGACTGCAAGGAGCCACAGGAAACTTGCTCCAAATGCAGCCAGCTTGGCCACAATTGGCGGAACTGCGTCAGCACCACGGAGAAATGCGTGAGTTGCGGGCAGGGTCACCGAACAATGGCCATGTCTTGCCCCGCCAAAAAGGACGTAATGAGGAAAAAGCAGGAGGCAAAAAGGAATGAAGTTACGCGCAGGGCGAACACGTCCTACGCCCAGGCAGCAAAGGCAGCCATCTCAGAGGTGGATGCCAGAAAAACGTACCTCAAAATTGAGAATGAGGGATCGACTAAAATCATGACGTGCATACTTCATGCGCACGTCATGAATCTGGCTCGCCCGGGCACATTCGCCACCGTGTTGAACCAGATGTTAGCCAAAAACGGGATGGAACAGATGTGGTTCCCGGATAACCCCCCTTCTGGGGATGTACTGCATTTGCAGATGACCCCAAAGGCCCAGCAGACTACAAAGCAAGCTAAACCTTGCAAACAGCAATCCGAAAAATCGAGTAATGAAGCAGTCGAGGCGAAAACTCCTGCTCCCACCCAAACCAAGACAAGCACGGCGATACATTCGAGCTCGGAAACGAGCAGCTCATCGGAGTCTTCGGACTCCTCGGACGCGGAAGCAACCAAACCCCTGAAAAAGAAGGGGAAAAAAGAAGAAAACGAAGAGATTGCGGGCAAACTACATCAACCTGAGAGTATACGCCTGCGATCAATTCCCCTTCCCAGAGGAAATGGAACCCAGTCGTATCTTCCAAGGCATTAAAGCGAAGATATATAAATGGGAGTATGACTCTGAAGTAGACCCTGGTACAGTGGAAGAGGCCCTGCTCGCACAGAATGTTATCCTTCATCATAACACATGCGAGCAACTCTCTAACGCTGAATTCAGAAAGAAGAAGAATGGGAGGAAGAAGAACGTCACCCCAAAACACTAGGTGACTGAAAATGGAAAGAGTAAGCAACAGAATAAGGATTCGGACACTCAATTTGAATGGAGGGGAGGAGAAGGCCACGGCATATGGTAACATATTCCGTGTGCTTGACCCCGACATCATTCTCATCACAGAGCACGGTATCGACACAACAGCTGGTCGCATAAAAATACCGGGCTACAGAGTGATCATGAAGAATCATTCCCAGGAAAGGTTTGATGGTGCTGCAATAGCTGTCAAGAGGAACATCTCCTTCAAACAACTGCCAGAACTCGATGAGTCCTTTGTGGCAATCGAGGTTCACACCCTGGCCGGAGACCTCGTGATAGCTGCGGCATATCAACCCCCTCGACGAGCATATCTCCCGTTATGCAACTTTTACACACTGTTCGGGCACCGCAGAATGGCATTCTTAGGGGGAGACCTCAATGCCAGATGCCGTGCGGCGGGCTATGGTAGCACCAACGATAGAGGCCGAAACTTGGATTTGATTATGGGAAGAAAGAACATTCAAAGGATAGGGCCGGATTTTCCGACCTATATCACTTCCCGGTCAGCTACTAAACCTGACATAATCTTGACAAGTGAAGGCTTCCCTTTCAACTACCATAGCGTCCCTAGTGATCACATAGCGATTCTCACTACAATATCTCTCGCACCTATCCAGCTCCCAGCCCCTCTCCGGAAAAACTACGCCATGGCCAACTGGGATCGCTACAAGCGGCGACTCAGCGACTATGCGCCAGCTGACCTCAGCACGGCGTCGTTAGAGGAGATTGACAGGGAGTTGGAGAGGATAACGACGTCCATACTAAACGCGGACCGCGAGAGCATACCCGTAACAGGGTATAAAACACCTCCTCAGCCAAGTTGGACAGAGGAGATGAGAGATATCGCTCGCGTTCACAGGGAAGTGTACGAAGAAGTACGACGGGAGGGTCCCAGCCGGGAAAGGAGCTTGCTGCTTCGACGCCTAAGCTCAGAGCTTAGAGAGGCTATCAACCTCCAGCAGGAGGACATATGGAACAACTTGATAGCCAAAGTCGACAGCGAACTTAGCCCGGCTAAGTTCTGGCGCCAAGTCAGGAACTTAAAGGGACTTAATCCAAGACCCAAGGCTCGGATAAAGGAGAACGGTGACTATATAGATAACCCGGTGGTTCTCGAGGATATGTTCAGGAACTTCTGGAAAAGCGTTTTCAGGATTACCCCAGAGGAAAACGCTGAGTTCGACCAGGAATTCGAAGGTCAACTGATTGAACAACTAAATCAGGAAATACATCGCACGCACCCACTACAGCAAGCCAACGAAGGCAGGGAGATGGCGGGTCATGGACGCCCCATAACATCAGAGGACGTCATGGCCAATGTAAAAGCCTTTCGCCAAAAGGCACCAGGCTGGACGGGTATCACCAGAAACAACTTGGTTAACGCCCCACAGCAGATCATTCAGGGTATCGTTAATATATACAACGCTTCCCTGAACACGGGCTACTTCCCGGAAGGTTTGAAGATTGCGAAGATGATCTTCATACCCAAGGGAGGTAAACCCCCTGATCAACTGGTAAACTACAGGCCAATCGCCCTGCTGGAATTCATTGCAAAAGTCTACGAGAGACTCCTAGCTAACAGGCTTCAAGAACAACTTGCCGAGCTGGGAGCCCACAACCCTCAGCAGCACGGGTTCCGCAAGGGACGAGGAACGGAAACAGCCCTCGCCCTCCTTGCGGAGAAACTCGCTTGCAGTAAAGCTGAGAGGCGGTACGTAGACGTGGTGCTGCGTGATGTAAAGAAGGCCTTCGATAAGGTTTGGCTGAGAGGACTACAGTACAAGATCCTTAACCTCCAGCTTAACCCACTCCTGGAAAGGATCCTTTGCAATTATATCTCCGATAGGAGAGCCCAAATCTCAATCGAGGCCTGCAAAGGACCCGAATTCGAACTCGAGGCGGGAGTTCCACAAGGCAGCTGTCTCAGCCCTCTGCTGTACCTCGTGTACACAATAGACCTACCTGCTCCAGTGAGGTACGATTCGATGTATCTGCAATATGCAGACGACATCACCCAAATCGTCCTGAGTCCATTCAGGAACTCTGGAAGTCAGGCGAGGGCGACAGCTGTCGAAATTGAAAATATCAACAGATATGAAAGAAAGTGGAAGATCAAGACCAACCGCCAGAAGTTCACGATCATTCCAATGAACCGCCGGAAAGTTGATGACGTCGTCGTCAACAACGAAATCTATCCGTACTCCAACGAGGGTAATGTCCTGGGATTGCGACTCTATAAAACGGGTTATAAGACACATATGAATACCAGAGTCTCCCTAGCCAAACGAGAGCTGAAGAAACTTTACCGTTTCCGAGGCCTCAGCGTGCCTAATATCAAAAAACTGTACATGGCCTTGGTACGCTCAGTCCTGGTGTACCCGGCCGTGATCACGCAGATGGCTAGCTGTACCTCTCTCAGAACGTTGCAGAGAGTGCAGAATAAAGCCACGCTGCTGATAACAGGCACGCGTAGGATCGACCGTACTCGGCAATCGATTCTTCACCAAAGAATCGGTCCAAAGCCGATCAACACGGAGATCCAAAGGCTAGGGAGAAAGACATGGGACAAGATAGACCAGAATATACTCCCAAACTTAAACCTGAACATTAATATACGCGCCAACCGGAGACGCGCAATAGGTAGAACTGCTCTGTTCCCAAGCAGTAGAACCTGCGCGAGAGAAGTGGTACTACCTATGTTTACATAGTGTTAGTCCACTAATCTAAAAAGTCTACGACTCTAGAACTTAAAAGTTGAAAATTAGTACAGCAGAGTTAACAAACCTTAAAAAACCAAGTGAAAAAGAGGCGAAGTGCCCACATTAAAGTCCCCTCCCCCTCCCCCCCCTAATAGAAACATAGCAAGAATTAACAAAATTAAAACTAAATTTAAATAAAAAAGAGGCGAAGTGCCCAACTCCCCAATACCCATATGTTAACATATAAACTAAACAGAGTCAAAATAAACCATACGAAGAAAAGAGGCTAAATGCCCACATTTAAAGGATTACAAAATATTCAACACTGAGATTCATTCAGCAAGTAAAGTCAACCTTGAAAGGCTTGAATGCTTCGAAGGTGGAAACACATATAATATAGAGAAATATATATATTTATAACAGAGGAAACTGACTGTCAATGACAGTCAGCTACTTTTTGACGGAGGAATTTTTTATTTTTAAACTCAACATGAAGAATGCTAGTGATGCCCTAACACCAGGGCAAACTAGAAAACATATTCACACCTTTATATACCTACCACACAATTTCACCACTTTAACCTAATTTGTAATTTGTAATTTGATTATTTTAAACCACATGGATATTTTGTTAAACAAAAGTGTAATATATATGCCTGTTCGATTCTCACAAACTTTTGTAGTTTATTTCCCAATTTATTTTTGCCCATCAAAGTTTCTCTTGGAGAAAGGGAAATCTTGCATGTATGTAAGTTCTCATTGCTCGTGTTTCATAAGTTATAAAGATTTTTTTCTATTACATACGTACTTATATTAATAATTCCTACTTTATTGCTTAGCTGTTAATCATATTAAACAAAATATATCATAATATAATTTCTCTTTTCTAAACATCTTCAAAATACATGTAATGTAAGATTGACTCTTCTCCTAAACGATCAAAGCTGACATTGGAGAAAGATTAATAACTTGGGTTTTCACTTAGTAACAATACTTCGTGTTCAACGCTTATAAATAGCCACTCGGCCCAGCGATGTTTTCATTTCAGCCTCTTGAGCTATAGCGGATTGTAGCATTTCAACTGTATTTTAAGAAAATGATCCGAACGATCATTATTTTCCTGATTGTGATTCACCTGCTAGGTAAGCCCTTTAAGAAATTATCAGCCTATTGTAGAATTACCAACCTTTCCCTTATTCTGGCACACTCCCGGGGACCATGAAGCTCATTTTGAGTGAATTTTTTAAATATTCTCCCAATGTTGGATAACATTTAAATTTTAAAACTATCAATGAAAAAAAAGACATTTCATTCCATTATTTATTTATGATTTATTTTCCCATGTTTCAAAAGTACGTGTATAAGATACACATTGTCATTTATTAGTGCCTACAGAGCTTATAAAAATTATACATGGTAGGTCATTTACCAATATCGAATAAAGTGAAAATTGAAATTTCTTTAGATATATTGAGATTGTCATCATCTCACTAACTTTATAATTTAAGAAGGGGATTTTTTTGAGTATTTGAAGAATAATTTCATCTTAGTTTGGTTATGACTTATGTTTTTTATCAGTTATTTCTAATAATTCTTTTATAGTATCAAAAAACAAAATGGTGAAGTTCAGAAATAAATATAAGTATCGATATTTTGTGAAATTTTTAAAACCCAAAGAATTACAAATGGTGAAGTTCAGAAAATTTATTTTTATATATCTTCTTCTATAACTATATTTTAGCAACGTGATATTTTGAAAGGGGGGAAATTTAGTTTTAAAATTATTACAATTGGCGAAGTTCAGAAAATTTAAAATAATTTAACCATGGCTGCTTTTGTTTAGATTTTAAATTTTAATTTTAGTAGCGAAGCGTAAGCTCCCCCTGTAGGGGGGAGTTACGAAGCCATTGCCTGGTTTTATTATAAGGTGAATTATGTCACGTTTGAAAATATCGCTAGTTGGAATGCTTATTAATTTTTGTAATCAGTAGTCTCACAGTAGGACGACACGGTTAATTTTCCGTTCGATGTCTTATAATTCCACTTGATTCTTGAGCTTCTGTACTTGCTAAATGAAACCGATTTTCTGCTCTTTCTGGCATATCTCTGAATAATGTGTTATCTTCGTCTCTTTCTATATTCTAAACTATATTAATTTAATTTATTTAGTTGTCCTCGTAATTAAGATGTTTAAACTCCCTTATCATGTTTGTATATCGGGACTGTACTTGTTCTCTTAAGACTTCCAAAGAGGAGAAGTATAATTTAAAATAGGCCTAAAAAATTAAGTGCAGTTTTAACATAGTATTTATCTTTTTGTTGAATTGGACTGGCTGCTTGGTTTGTGAGGTACATTGACTAAGAAAAAAATAATTTATTATCGATGTCGACTCCCAAATCTACTTTGCTATTCTAGTTTACTACTCTTGATAAAGTAGACCGCATAACTAACTAACTTATATATGCATTTTTGTAGTCTATTTCTTTCATTTTGGAGGGCGGGAGGGGGACGAGGATTTACGAAAATTAAGGGTTCCCTGCGGAACACTACTTGTGTCTGGCTGCCTGTCAGATGCGACCACATGGAGAAACATTCTTTAGTCGGTTCGTTAACATGTTTCTAATTAAATTTATGGTTTATTGTCAATTTGCATATGCTGCTATTTTGACCCAAGAATATTTAATAGTTATGCATCCTACGTTTTAGCAAAATTTAAATATATGACAAGTTGACTGTTTTAGTCATGCTATCATAAAACGTGACTAGATGTCCAAAATCGTATTAAGTGCTTACTAATAGTTTGCTGGTCTCTAAATAAATCTGTAATTTCATAATAATGATTGACTACATAAACTATGCTCACTGGTCGATAATTTTATTGATAATAACGCCTACCTTTGTTGAAAATAGGTACAACATTTGTTACTTTTCAATCAGAAGGGACAACATTCCTTTCAGGAGGCAATTAAACAAATACACAAGCATAGTGGCAATTTCTTTTTAGGTTTCTTTACGACTAAGCGAAGAAATTCCACCAACCAAACAAGCTATATCTGAACTTATTAATTGCGTATATTACATATAAATATTATATCGTTTATTCGTTGGTACATTTACATTTAGTTTTTACTGTTTTTCAACATTTAAATTAAAGGTTAAACCTGGGTTTATACCCACCCTCGAATTTTGTGGGCGATTTGTTATAAATACCTCTATTTGGAAAAATATGCTAATGCTATATATGTAGACCAGGCAATGGCTTTGCCACTTCCCCTAAGATTAAAAGGTAAACCTGAAGATCCATACCCCGCGAACCGTACTATGGGTTGCTATATGGGGGACTATGACCCTCCCCATACCCCCCTGCTCGCTACGCTCACCCTCAGGAACAAGTAATAAAACAAGTTAATCACAGAGTTGGGTGAAAACATGTTGGGAGGTGGAATAAATATTATGGGAATGCGAGCGGGAAAGCTTACGGGGTTTGATCTTCAGAATTACCGATTAAAATTTAAAATCTAAAAAAAAACAGCCATGGTTAAATTTTTATAAATTTTCTGAACTTCGCGAATTATACTAATTTTAAAAAGGAACTCGAACCTAAATTTCCTCCCTTTCAAAATATCAGGTTGCTGTAATATAGTTATAGAAGAAGATATATAAAAATGAATTTTTGGAACTTTACCATTTATTATTCTTTGGGTTTTAAAACATTCAAAAAATTTCGATACTTATATTTATTTCTGAACTTCACCATTTTGTTTTTTCACTAACTATATTTTAAAAACGGGATTTTTTTAAAAAATTGTAAATCCTTTTTGTTCTTAGTTTGGAAATGACTCAATGTGTTTTGTCGATTATTAAAAATTGAGATAACATGAGGAGGGCTTCGCCACTCCTTACAGAAGGTGAAGTTCAGAAAATTTATTTTTATATATCCTCTTCTATAACTATATTTTAGCAACGTGATATTTTGAAAGGGGGAAAATTTAGTTTAGAGTTCCTTTTTAAAATTATTATAATTGGCGTAGTTCAGAAAATTTATAAAAATTTAACCATGGCTGCTTTTGTTTAAATTTTAAATTTTAATCTAAGTAGCGAAGCGCAAGCTTCCCCCGTAGGGGGGGAGTGGCGAAGACATTGCCTGGCTGATATTATAAAAAAATTATAAGTAATAACGTTGATAAAAAAAGTCATAAGCAAACTAAGATGAAATTATTATTCAAATACTCAAAAAAAATCCATTTCTTAAATTATAGAGTTAGTGATGATGATATACTTTAGATATTAAGATGCTATTGGTATTTTTGATATACTCTATATAGCACTTTAACAAACTTAATGTGGGCAAATTTCTAATTATGATATTTTGGCAAAAAATAGATTGGCCGCCATCTTGCGAGACACTGAATTTTGAATCACATTATAGTGTATTTTATATCATTTTAAAGTGATTTTTTTTCTGAATTAAAATATGATATGGACATTTCATATTAATCAATTTTAAAGAAAATATGATTGATTTAAATAGCATTCGGAGGTGAGGCCTATATGTCTGAAATCAAGAACGCGATAGAAAAACTAGAGGCCTAACAACCTTTAGCAATCGCCATTTGAATTTGAAACTAATGTTAGCTTTCGAATTAGGAATATTACGAGTTGTTTTAAAATTGAGGGGTGTGTGCAACCCCCACAATTAAGTTTGGATATGGGGGCGAAGCGCCGCATTTCGAAATTGTCTTAAAAATGATATATAATACAATATGATGCGATTGCAATAGCCTAACAAAAAAACAAAACAGAAATAGCACTTTAAAAAAAAAATTGTTTGTTCATATATATGGTTATTATTTAGTTTATACCCGCCCTCGAATTTCTTAATAATTTATATATATATATATATATATATATATATATATATATATATATATATATATATATATATATATATATATATATATATATATATATATATATATATATATATGCAGATACACCAAGAAAGCAAAAGTGGATAACGATTCCGAGCGTTTTCGTCTTTATTCTTAAAGACCTTTTCAAGGAATGAACATGAGGCTGGACATACATTGCCTTAAATAGTGGAAGGGGGGATTAGACCTCTGAACCTTAATTAGGGGGTACAAAATCCCGAAACAACTTTATTTGCGATTTTATGTATGCAGTGATAATGGGGTCAGCATGAACAAACCATGGCTAAGGTTGAAATTTGGGAACGCGTTAATGAAGATACATTCTAATATATTTCTCGAGATATAATTACTGCATTTTATGACTGGTTAGGGACTGTTCCAGTTAATGCTATGGTTAAGATTGTACATATGTAGAAAAAGCGCAGATTGTTCACTGTGATTACGTACATTGGCTTGATGTTGCTTAATCCGGACATCTAGTTCTTTCCCAGTTTATCCAAAATAACATTTTTGGCAGTTGTTGCAGCCTACGAATAAACCATGCCAGGTCGGGGGGTTGAATTTTTGACAAGGATGCGATAAATTGTAGTCTCGTACAATTCCCCCTTCCACTATTTAAGGCAATGTATGTCCAGCCTCATGTTCATTCCTTGAAAAGGTCTTTAAGAATAAAGACGAAAGCGCTCGGAATCGTTTTCCCCTTTTGTTTTGTGGGTGTATCTGCATATAAATATATATATATATATATATATATATATATATATATATATATATATATATATATATATATATATATATATATATATATATATATATATATATATATATATATATATATAACCGAATTAAAAGTATCCTTGTTAAAGGCTAATACAATATTTATTAAAGGTCTTTTCTCGGTCATTTCGAACTAATATCTACTTCTTTTACTTGAGCTGTTCTTTTTTTTACTTCTATAATATAAAAAAGAAATTGGGAGGATTACGTCATGACCGATCTGCTAATTTATCTTCATTATCTGTATTTGGCTTTATGAAATTCCTGTTTAATCTGTTCTTGTAAGTGTCGAAAATTTTCTGATAATGGATCAGTCGAATTTTAAGCGTATAAAAGGTAAGCTTTTCTCCCCTATCTTTAATAAAAAAAAATATCGCTTGCGGTTTCATTCCACGTATTATACAGGGTGTCCGAAAAGTTAATATGCCTAGGAAAATAAATAGTCCTGCCAGGATCACAATGAAAAAGAATGCAGCTCTTAGGGGGTCTGCAGGAGATCCAGTTTGGAAACTAACTATCGAAATATCCGCTTCGTTTTTCATATACAGGGTGTCCGAAAAGTTTTAAACTGGATCTCTTCTAGACCCTCTAAGAGCTGCATTTTTTTTCACTGTGATCCTGGCGAGACTATTTCCCAGGGCATAGTAACATTTCGGACACCCTGTAGAAAACCATTTTTACTTTGTACAAGGTATATAAGGAGTTTCAAATATTGCCTATATGTGGAACAGCAAGAATATCCATACCGCCCTGCACCAAGTACCACAAAAGGACACTAAACCCGAAAATGGGCCCAAGACCTGGGAAACTGTGTGCCATAGTCAATGTGTTTGAGACAGAGGAACTGCAGATGTTTCGTCAGTGCGAGACAAACATGAAAATCAATCATAACAAAGCAGATATATTACTGGTGGGTGCTTACACGGATTTTACTCATTTTCTTATCTTTGGTTACCCCTTTTCCCAACCCTGAAAAAATAATATGGACGTCAGCTATCTCTCGATGTTCTTTTGCTGACGTCTGCAAATCCACTCTAAGCTTTGTCGATAACCTTAGACCAGGGGTCGCCAAACCTTTTTCACAATGGACCAGATAACTGAAAGAATAACGAGCGCGGGCCGCATAACCATTTTGTTTAATACACACAAAATTAAGATAACCAACATATTTATTTAGCAAAAAGTTATCAAAGAAGCCGTCGTTAGTATTAAGAGTATTATCACACCCAGTGCGCACATTTCCGAGTCTCACAAACTAAGCAGCAAAAAGGTTAGTGAGATTTGTGAAACTGGCGTTTAGCTTCTAAGATATCATCAATATTTGCTTTGTAATTGTTGCATCCAATCAGGAGAATTGCTTCCAAATGTTCTTCAGTCAGCCTCGTTCGATGTGCTGACTTCAGATACTTCATCTTTTAAAAAGGTTGTTCACAGACATGTGGGATGTGATGTCGACCAAAAATGACAACTTTGACAGCCAACTAGGATCTGACAGAAGTGGATCAGCTTTATCCTTTTTTACACAGCCATGTTTTTTCCTCTATTCACTCTAACACATCGAAGCTGATTCCACTGAAGGTTACAGTCTTGCAAAGTTTTCTCCACTTCCATGAAAATGTCTTCTCCAATTGTTGTTCCGTGCATGCTGCAAACAGATGCCAACTCTTCAGTGATCTGAAAGTCCAAATCAATACCACGAATGAACACGAGAAGTTGTGACGTATTCGACAGATCAGTAGACTCATCCAGCGTCAGAGAATACCACAAGAAGTTCGTAGCTTTCTCGCGTATCTGTCGCACTATGTTCTCTCCAAGTTCTGTTCTCATAACAGAATTTGCTGAAAGGCTGATACTTGCAAACATATTGACTTTCTCAGGACACAAGTCTTTTGCTACTTCCATCATACACTCTTTGATGGAAGTTGCCGTCAGTGGAAGGTTTTCCTCGCTCTGTCATCTTATGCACTATTTTGTAACTTGTTCGAGTGACAGATTCATTTTCAGCAAATGCTCTTGTGAAGACAGACTTTTGAGATTCCAAACTACGTTTCATGAACTCAAATTTCTCAGAACGCACCTTTTCAGAAAACTTAGAATATGTTGACAGATGCTTTGTTTCATAGTGACGCCGAAGGTTGTACTCCTTCAAAACAGCAACACTTTCGTTGCATATTATGCCTCTAACATTCAGGTTGTTTGTTTCCACAAAGAAGTACTTTTCTCCCCATTCTTCATTGAAAAAGTGACATTCAGCATCCACTTTTCTTTTTTTAGTAGCCATAACGATGGATAAAGAAAACAGGATCTGAAAATGATAAACAGTTGTTTAGAATTTTCATATAAAATATTTTTATTTACAGTGTATATACAAATATTTTACATGGCGTACTTACGTGGGGCGGTCAATAGGTTTTGCACATCGGTAGGACAAAACAGAGGAAGGGGGATAGCTGTTTGTGGGGGTGTTATGACAAGTCAGGACCTGCAACCGCACGCTCCTGCCTCGTCTATTTAAGAAGCAGTAGCTTATCGCAGATCGTCAGTCACAAATATTTCAACAATGGAGAAGGTTGAGCACCGCGCAGTTATCAAATTTTTGACCAAGAAGGGCAAGAATACAAAAGAGATCCATGAACGCATGGTTGCAGTGTACACTAACACCGCCCTTTCCTATGCAACCATTGCTCGCTGGAATACGGAGTTCCGCCATGGTCGTGAGTCCCTTGAAGATTACCCCCATCCAGGACGCCCGTCAGACGTGACCAACCAGGACAATGTGGCCCGTGTGGAGAGGATCATCCTCGAAAATCGACGGGTGAAGGTCGGAGAAATCGAGCGAGAACTTAGAATATCACATGGAAGTGTTATCAACATCATCCACGACAACAAGGCCCGTTGGGTCCCTAGAAACCTCACGCCCCATGATCGACTTCAACGTCGTCAAAGTCCACAAGGCCAGAGTTGCACAAGCTGCCCTGCGCGAGTGCGGATTCGAGGAGCTCAACTATCCCTACTACAGTTCAGATCTGGCCCCTAGCGACTATCTTTTATTCCGCCAGCTCAAGGCTGCACTGCGTGGACGCCGGTTTGGGAACGATGAAGATGTCCAGCTCGCCATCCAGAAGTGGATTGAACAACGGGCGGGAGATTTCTGGTTGTCGGGAATTCGAAGCCTCAGCGACAAGTGGCGCAAGTGCATTGAAGTCGCAGTGGAGTTATATTGAAAAATAATAAAACACTTTTCCTCATATCTCGTTTCCTTATATCCGAATTGCAAAAGTTATTGACCGCTCCTCGTATGTCTGTTCTTACCTAGAATGATTGAAGCGGCAATCAAATTTTCGACCCATATTTTTCAACTATTACTTGTAGCCAAAATATTCGATAAAAATGAATGAAATTTTGTGAACTTATTAAGAATGAATTTTAATGCGTACCAAATATAAAGTGATAATCATTCAAATTAACTGACTTATTAAAGTTCAAAGTTTGAAACCTTTTTTACGCCACCCGATAAATTTGACAAGTCAAAATTAAGTTTTATATTGATCAAAATATTTGAAACGTATGTTTTATCTTTAAAACCGTCAGTGTGAGCATTAAATTCTACTGGGTATAAAAAAGTTTGAGAATTACTGCCTTTGAAACGAAATTTATAACGTCAAGTGTAAAGAAATTTATATTTGAAACTTAAACCTCCCATACAACCCAAGACCAGTTGCCTTTTTAAGAAAATAGCATCTAATATAAAAGCAACACTTTAAAGTAAAATAAAAATTAAATCATAATTAATAATAAAAGAAAAAAAAACGAAAAGCATACATGTAAGAGTACCTACACAACTTAAGAGAAAAAGTGTACAATATGAAAAATCAAACTCACCTAAAGTCAATTAAATTTCCATACTAAGTTGATAATTTTTTCCTAAAAATTAATCTGAATCTCAGTTTAATAACACTGCAGAAACGATCAAAAGGGTAAACAAAAATGTTAATTATTTCTCCTGACCAATAGTAAGAATAACTCTCCGTAATGAAAGCAGTATACTCAATTTTCCTACCACCCAGAAGGGTGGAGGTGGGAGGTGGGGAAATAGGCGGAGTGATAAAGGAGTGGAGAGAGTGGAAGTAGGAAGGAGGTGGGAAATAAAGGGAGGGAAGCAATAATACCTATAAGTGTTTAGAATTTTACCCCAAAAGTTTTAGAAAAATAATAATTTTATTCAAAGTTGTAAGTTGTAGCACAGTGCAGCGGCGGGCCGGCTGAACTGATCTCACGGGCCGTAGTTTGGAGACCCTGCCTTAGACACATTAGTTCACAATTTCACCACAAAAGATTTTTTGAGATCGCCACTTATGCTTTCATTGTCATTATTATTTTATCATTATTATAATTATAGTCGTTTTTATTATTATCACCAGCAGTCATTGTCATTATCGCCATTTTTATTATCATCATTACTTTGATGATTATTATTATTAATATCATTATCATTATCGGCATTATCCTTATGATTATTTTATTATAATTTATCATTATCATTATAATCATTTTTATCATTATTATCTTCCTTCAACCGTTTTTTGTACATATAAAGAGATTTAACTTGAGAATTCGTGAGGATAGACAGAAAAATGAGATAAAGAATTTTAAACATAAGAAAATAGTACAGTATTAAAATTACCAATGAAAATATTGATACAACTCAAGGGCTTATATGAAACCCCCAAGCACAAATTTGTCTACAGTACAGGTATTAAAAAAAAATATAGATATATTTGTACCCTATTTGCCGGACTCTAATATTAGGCCCGCCTAGATTGTCATTTCCAAGGGACCTTTAGGGGCCAAGTCCTGTAGCATTTGTGAACGATAAAGGTTAGCTGCCATTAAAGGTCTGCTTGAATTAGATGGAGGTTGGCCAAGTGGATAAAGCGCCTCGTCCGTCAGCACTAAGTAACATGAAGGAGTCCGTGGTTGGATTCTTTAGGTCGATAATTTCATTCTCAGAGCGCTATTTGGACAGAAGAGGTGTAACCGATGTTTGAAAAAAAGAGATTTGGTTGGGGCGATACTTCGCAACTTGGGAGGGAAGGAAGGGGTCAGTACCGAGGAGCCATGGCGTCTGTGGATGACAGGCGTAAGCGAGGAAAGACCGGGATAAAATACACATAATAAGATTACACTAGTGAAGCTCTCGCTCGCCTAGTGGATAAAGCGTTGGATTTCTCCCGATCGGGTGTCGAGTGATAAAATATCACTCGGGTTGCAACTTCCAGAAAAGGTTTCCATATCCACGCTCCCTTTTTTACCATATATCAGCCCTTTTTTTAAGATTACTTCAGATGGTAAATTCCACTAATATTGAGATAACAATAAATGGAATAACTTGCGAACAAAAAATGAAATCTGCATCTTGCTTTTTAATTTAATTGGGAAAATTCAATTAAATGCGCTGTAGATTGCGTACACTCTATAGATTTCAATTTGTAGAACAGTCAATATTGCAAACGAGTCTACCAATATGTAGGGCCGATTTTCCCCTTGAAACCCTAAAGTTACCCCTTATGCTTCTCCCGCAAGTTGAGAACACCTGATTTAAAACATGCAAGCAGAGTAGTATCCGAAATATTCCAGAAAATTTGTCGATGAATTGAACTGTAATTAAGACCATTATTAAAAAAATATTCAAGAAGTCTGAAATGTGCATTATGGACGTTATGTTATTTAACAATGTTATCCCAAATTCTAGTAAGAAAATTTAATACGTCATAAATTACAGTAGGTGTGGAAAATATGGTAATATTCTCAAAGACCAAGATTATAACGTTATAACTATTTCTATTCCCCGTGGAGTGGTTGATTATACAAACATGAACATAATTTTATTTATTATTAACATGGTTAGGTTGGAATTCTTCTTGGTTGCCTCAAGTCAGAGGAGGCTTGCAGCTAGCGTGGATAGAGAACTTGGAGGATAAGTGAAAGTTGGCACTTGCTGCGGATCGAGGGTGGCAGTGAATGTGTATATGACATTTAATTCTGCCATTTCCGAGCCTGCCAGCTAAGTAGGCCTCAAACGGTGGAGGTTGCCAGCAGTTGCTGGCTGCACCACTCAATTTCTAAAGGGTGATCCTAAGGAAACTGGCCCAACTTTCGATAGTGATTTATTTCTTAATTATTTAAAACATTAAGAAATGAAGCCTATGTAAAGTTGGGGCCCGTTTTGGTGGGTCACCTGTACTTACATGTTTTCACTGCGGACAGTTATCCGACATGAACTATTTAACACATGGACGAGTCGTAACTAACGATTAAATTATACAAAGTTAGGCAAAATGGAGAACAGTCGAGACGCAAGTCCTGAGCAATCCCCCAGGCCCCAGCCGCTCCTTTTATATTGAGGTAATAACGTCACTATGGCGTGTGACGTAGTACTGATGACGACATCACCTCAGAGTGATGTGCGGATCATTCTATCACTTGCTAATCACAATTTTGAAATATTCACACGAAATTCCCGTATTTGAAGTTCATCTCTTGACTATATTGTACCAATCTTTGTCGATCTTAACCTGATTTCACAAGTTGCACCTCTTCCTTTCTTGTTTATACCCCGCCCCCCTGACCTTTTTCTTATTAAGAGCTCAATTTTCTGTGAACTTCAACAGGCCCAGTCGTTTGTCTGTTCCCGGGAAAACAGTTCACCTACAATTATGAAGGAACTGTGGAGAATGGGATTCCAGAGATTCGAAACAGGGTCACTGGAGCTGGAATTCGAGCAACTGTCATTCTCCAAGCCGAAGCCAATAGAACAATTGTGAAGGTAAAATTATAATAGTTTTGAATTTTTATAGCGCCATCTTATTAAGCCCATGAAAGGATTTGAATTTCTTAATTATTCTTTTCTCTGTATGTTCCTAACCCATGAAAGGATTTGAATTTCTTAATTATTCTTTTCTCTGTATGTTCCTAACCCATGAAAGGATTTGAATTTCTTAATTATTCTTTTCTCTGTATGTTCCTAACCCATGAAAGGATTTGAATTTCTTAATTATTCTTTTCTCGGTATGTTCCTAACCCATGAAAGGATTTGAATTTCTTAATTATTCTTTTCTCTGTATGTTCCTAACCCATGAAAGGATTTGAATTTCTTAATTATTCTTTTCTCTGTATGTTCCTTTACCCATGAAAGGATTTGAATTTCTTAATTATTCTTTTCTCTGTATATTCCTAACCCATGAAAGGATTTGAATTTCTTAATTATTCTTTTCTCTGTATGTTCCTTTACCCATGAAAGGATTTGAATTTCTTAATTATTCTTTTCTCTGTATGTTCCTAACCCATGAAAGGATTTGAATTTCTTAAGTATTCTTTTCTCTGTGTGTTCCTAACCCATGAAAGGATTTGAATTTCTTAATTATTCTTTTCTCTGTATGTTCCTAACCCATGAAAGGATTTGAATTTCTTAATTATTCTTTTCTCTGTATGTTCCTAACCCATGAAAGGATTTGAATTTCTTAATTATTCTTTTCTCTGTGTGTTCCTAACCCATGAAAGGATTTGAATTTCTTAATTATTCTTTTCTCTGTATGTTCCTTTACCCATGAAAGGATTTAAATTTCTTAATTATTCTTTTCTCTGTATGTTCCTAACCCACGAAAGGATTTGAATTTCTTAATTATTCTTTTCTCTGTATGTTCCTAACCCATGAAAGGATTTGAATTTCTTAATTATTCTTTTCTCTGTATGTTCCTAACCCATGAAAGGATTTGAATTTCTTAATTATTCTTTTCTCTGTATGTTCCTAACCCATGAAAGGATTTGAATTTCTTAATTATTCTTTTCTCTGTATGTTCCTAACCCATGAAAGGATTTGAATTTCTTAATTATTCTTTTCTCTGTATGTTCCTTTACCTATGAAAGGATTTGAATTTCTTAATTATTCTTTTCTCTGTATGTTCCTAACCCATGAAAGGATTTGAATTTCTTAATTATTCTTTTCTCTGTATGTTCCTAACCCATGAAAGGATTTGAATTTCTTAATTATTCTTTTCTCTGTATGTTCCTTTACCCATGAAAGGATTTGAATTTCTTAATTATTCTTTTCTCTGTATGTTCCTAACCCATGAAAGGATTTGAATTTCTTAATTATTCTTTTCTCTGTATGTTCCTAACCCATGAAAGGATTTGAATTTCTCAATTATTCTTTTCTCTGTATGTTCCTAACCCATGAAAGGATTTGAATTTCTTAATTATTCTTTTCTCTGTATGTTCCTTTACCCATGAAAGGATTTGAATTTCTTAATTATTCTTTTCTCTGTATGTTCCTAACCCATGAAAGGATTTGAATTTCTTAAGTATTCTTTTCTCTGTGTGTTCCTAACCCATGAAAGGATTTGAATTTCTTAATTATTCTTTTCTCTGTATGTTCCTAACCCATGAAAGGATTTGAATTTCTTAATTATTCTTTTCTCTGTATGTTCCTAACCCATGAAAGGATTTGAATTTCTTAATTATTCTTTTCTCTGTATGTTCCTTTACCCATGAAAGGATTTGAATTTCTTAATTATTCTTTTCTCTGTATGTTCCTAACCCATGAAAGGATTTGAATTTCTTAATTATTCTTTTCTCTGTATGTTCCTAACCCATGAAAGGATTTGAATTTCTTAATTATTCTTTTCTCTGTATGTTCCTAACCCATGAAAGGATTTGAATTTCTTAATTATTCTTTTCTCTGTATGTTCCTAACCCATGAAAGGATTTGAATTTCTTAATTATTCTTTTCTCTGTATGTTCCTTTACCCATGAAAGGATTTGAATTTCTTAATTATTCTTTTCTCTGTATGTTCCTAACCCATGAAAGGATTTGAATTTCTTAATTATTCTTTTCTCTGTATGTTCCTAACCCATGAAAGGATTTGAATTTCTTAATTATTCTTTTCTCTGTATGTTCCTAACCCATGAAAGGATTTGAATTTCTTAATTATTCTTTTCTCTGTATGTTCCTTTACCCATGAAAGGATTTGAATTTCTTAATTATTCTTTTCTCTGTATGTTCCTAACCCATGAAAGGATTTGAATTTCTTAATTATTCTTTTCTCTGTATGTTCCTAACCCATGAAAGGATTTGAATTTCTTAATTATTCTTTTCTCTGTATGTTCCTAACCCATGAAAGGATTTGAATTTCTTAATTATTCTTTTCTCTGTATGTTCCTAACCCATGAAAGGATTTGAATTTCTTAATTATTCTTTTCTCTGTATGTTCCTTTACCCATGAAAGGATTTGAATTTCTTAATTATTCTTTTCTCTGTATGTTCCTAACCCATGAAAGGATTTGAATTTCTTAATTATTCTTTTCTCTGTATGTTCCTAACCCATGAAAGGATTTGAATTTCTTAATTATTCTTTTCTCTGTATGTTCCTTTACCCATGAAAGGATTTGAATTTCTTAATTATTCTTTTCTCTGTATGTTCCTAACCCATGAAAGGATTTGAATTTCTTAAGTATTCTTTTCTCTGTGTGTTCCTAACCCATGAAAGGATTTGAATTTCTTAATTATTCTTTTCTCTGTATGTTCCTAACCCATGAAAGGATTTGAATTTCTTAATTATTCTTTTCTCTGTATGTTCCTAACCCATGAAAGGATTTGAATTTCTTAATTATTCTTTTCTCTGTATGTTCCTTTACCCATGAAAGGATTTGAATTTCTTAATTATTCTTTTCTCTGTATGTTCCTAACCCATGAAAGGATTTGAATTTCTTAATTATTCTTTTCTCTGTATGTTCCTAACCCATGAAAGGATTTGAATTTCTTAATTATTCTTTTCTCTGTATGTTCCTAACCCATGAAAGGATTTGAATTTCTTAATTATTCTTTTCTCTGTATGTTCCTAACCCATGAAAGGATTTGAATTTCTTAATTATTCTTTTCTCTGTATGTTCCTTTACCCATGAAAGGATTTGAATTTCTTAATTATTCTTTTCTCTGTATGTTCCTAACCCATGAAAGGATTTGAATTTCTTAATTATTCTTTTCTCTGTATGTTCCTAACCCATGAAAGGATTTGAATTTCTTAATTATTCTTTTCTCTGTATGTTCCTTTACCCATGAAAGGATTTGAATTTCTTAATTATTCTTTTCTCTGTATGTTCCTAACCCATGAAAGGATTTGAATTTCTTAAGTATTCTTTTCTCTGTGTGTTCCTAACCCATGAAAGGATTTGAATTTCTTAATTATTCTTTTCTCTGTATGTTCCTAACCCATGAAAGGATTTGAATTTCTTAATTATTCTTTTCTCTGTATGTTCCTAACCCATGAAAGGATTTGAATTTCTTAATTATTCTTTTCTCTGTATGTTCCTTTACCCATGAAAGGATTTGAATTTCTTAATTATTCTTTTCTCTGTATGTTCCTAACCCATGAAAGGATTTGAATTTCTTAATTATTCTTTTCTCTGTATGTTCCTAACCCATGAAAGGATTTGAATTTCTTAATTATTCTTTTCTCTGTATGTTCCTAACCCATGAAAGGATTTGAATTTCTTAATTATTCTTTTCTCTGTATGTTCCTAACCCATGAAAGGATTTGAATTTCTTAATTATTCTTTTCTCTGTATGTTCCTAACCCATGAAAGGATTTGAATTTCTTAATTATTCTTTTCTCTGTATGTTCCTAACCCATGAAAGGATTTGAATTTCTTAATTATTCTTTTCTCTGTATGTTCCTAACCCATGAAAGGATTTGAATTTCTTAATTATTCTTTTCTCTGTATGTTCCTTTACCCATGAAAGGATTTGAATTTCTTAATTATTCTTTTCTCTGTATGTTCCTAACCCATGAAAGGATTTGAATTTCTTAATTATTCTTTTCTCTGTATGTTCCTAACCCATGAAAGGATTTGAATTTCTTAATTATTCTTTTCTCTGTATGTTCCTAACCCATGAAAGGATTTGAATTTCTTAATTATTCTTTTCTCTGTATGTTCCTAACCCATGAAAGGATTTGAATTTCTTAATTATTCTTTTCTCTGTATGTTCCTAACCCATGAAAGGATTTGAATTTCTTAATTATTCTTTTCTCTGTATGTTCCTAACCCATGAAAGGATTTGAATTTCTTAATTATTCTTTTCTCTGTATGTTCCTAACCCATGAAAGGATTTGAATTTCTTAATTATTCTTTTCTCTGTATGTTCCTTTACCTATGAAAGGATTTGAATTTCTTAATTATTCTTTTCTCTGTATGTTCCTAACCCATGAAAGGAGTGGAATTTCTTAATTATTCTTTTCTCTGTATGTTCCTAACCCATGAAAGGATTTGAATTTCTTAATTATTCTTTTCTCTGTATGTTCCTTTACCCATGAAAGGATTTGAATTTCTTAATTATTCTTTTCTCTGTATGTTCCTAACCCATGAAAGGATTTGAATTTCTTAATTATTCTTTTCTCTGTATGTTCCTAACCCATGAAAGGATTTGAATTTCTTAATTATTCTTTTCTCTGTATGTTCCTAACCCATGAAAGGATTTGAATTTCTTAATTATTCTTTTCTCTGTATGTTCCTTTACCCATGAAAGGATTTGAATTTCTTAATTATTCTTTTCTCTGTATGTTCCTAACCCATGAAAGGATTTGAATTTCTTAAGTATTCTTTTCTCTGTGTGTTCCTAACCCATGAAAGGATTTGAATTTCTTAATTATTCTTTTCTCTGTATGTTCCTAACCCATGAAAGGATTTGAATTTCTTAATTATTCTTTTCTCTGTATGTTCCTAACCCATGAAAGGATTTGAATTTCTTAATTATTCTTTTCTCTGTATGTTCCTTTACCCATGAAAGGATTTGAATTTCTTAATTATTCTTTTCTCTGTATGTTCCTAACCCATGAAAGGATTTGAATTTCTTAATTATTCTTTTCTCTGTATGTTCCTAACCCATGAAAGGATTTGAATTTCTTAATTATTCTTTTCTCTGTATGTTCCTAACCCATGAAAGGATTTGAATTTCTTAATTATTCTTTTCTCTGTATGTTCCTAACCCATGAAAGGATTTGAATTTCTTAATTATTCTTTTCTCTGTATGTTCCTAACCAATGAAAGGATTTGAATTTCTTAATTATTCTTTTCTCTGTATGTTCCTTTACCCATGAAAGGATTTGAATTTCTTAATTATTCTTTTCTCTGTATGTTCCTAACCCATGAAAGGATTTGAATTTCTTAATTATTCTTTTCTCTGTATGTTCCTAACCCATGAAAGGATTTGAATTTCTTAATTATTCTTTTCTCTGTATGTTCCTAACCCATGAAAGGATTTGAATTTCTTAATTATTCTTTTCTCTGTATGTTCCTTTACCCATGAAAGGATTTGAATTTCTTAATTATTCTTTTCTCTGTATGTTCCTAACCCATGAAAGGATTTGAATTTCTTAAGTATTCTTTTCTCTGTGTGTTCCTAACCCATGAAAGGATTTGAATTTCTTAATTATTCTTTTCTCTGTATGTTCCTAACCCATGAAAGGATTTGAATTTCTTAATTATTCTTTTCTCTGTATGTTCCTAACCCATGAAAGGATTTGAATTTCTTAATTATTCTTTTCTCTGTATGTTCCTTTACCCATGAAAGGATTTGAATTTCTTAATTATTCTTTTCTCTGTATGTTCCTAACCCATGAAAGGATTTGAATTTCTTAATTATTCTTTTCTCTGTATGTTCCTAACCCATGAAAGGATTTGAATTTCTTAATTATTCTTTTCTCTGTATGTTCCTAACCCATGAAAGGATTTGAATTTCTTAATTATTCTTTTCTCTGTATGTTCCTAACCCATGAAAGGATTTGAATTTCTTAATTATTCTTTTCTCTGTATGTTCCTTTACCCATGAAAGGATTTGAATTTCTTAATTATTCTTTTCTCTGTATGTTCCTAACCCATGAAAGGATTTGAATTTCTTAATTATTCTTTTCTCTGTATGTTCCTAACCCATGAAAGGATTTGAATTTCTTAATTATTCTTTTCTCTGTATGTTCCTTTACCCATGAAAGGATTTGAATTTCTTAATTATTCTTTTCTCTGTATGTTCCTAACCCATGAAAGGATTTGAATTTCTTAATTATTCTTTTCTCTGTATGTTCCTAACCCATGAAAGGATTTGAATTTCTTAATTATTCTTTTCTCTGTATGTTCCTAACCCATGAAAGGATTTGAATTTCTTAATTATTCTTTTCTCTGTATGTTCCTAACCCATGAAAGGATTTGAATTTCTTAATTATTCTTTTCTCTGTATGTTCCTTTACCCATGAAAGGATTTGAATTTCTTAATTATTCTTTTCTCTGTATGTTCCTAACCCATGAAAGGATTTGAATTTCTTAATTATTCTTTTCTCTGTATGTTCCTAACCCATGAAAGGATTTGAATTTCTTAATTATTCTTTTCTCTGTATGTTCCTTTACCCATGAAAGGATTTTAATTTCTTAATTATTCTTTTCTCTGTATGTTCCTAACCCATGAAAGGATTTGAATTTCTTAAGTATTCTTTTCTCTGTGTGTTCCTAACCCATGAAAGGATTTGAATTTCTTAATTATTCTTTTCTCTGTATGTTCCTAACCCATGAAAGGATTTGAATTTCTTAATTATTCTTTTCTCTGTATGTTCCTAACCCATGAAAGGATTTGAATTTCTTAATTATTCTTTTCTCTGTATGTTCCTTTACCCATGAAAGGATTTGAATTTCTTAATTATTCTTTTCTCTGTATGTTCCTAACCCATGAAAGGATTTGAATTTCTTAATTATTCTTTTCTCTGTATGTTCCTAACCCATGAAAGGATTTGAATTTCTTAATTATTCTTTTCTCTGTATGTTCCTAACCCATGAAAGGATTTGAATTTCTTAATTATTCTTTTCTCTGTATGTTCCTAACCCATGAAAGGATTTGAATTTCTTAATTATTCTTTTCTCTGTATGTTCCTTTACCCATGAAAGGATTTGAATTTCTTAATTATTCTTTTCTCTGTATGTTCCTAACCCATGAAAGGATTTGAATTTCTTAACTATTCTTTTCTCTGTATGTTCCTAACCCATGAAAGGATTTGAATTTCTTAATTATTCTTTTCTCTGTATGTTCCTTTACCCATGAAAGGATTTGAATTTCTTAATTATTCTTTTCTCTGTATGTTCCTAACCCATGAAAGGATTTGAATTTCTTAAGTATTCTTTTCTCTGTGTGTTCCTAACCCATGAAAGGATTTGAATTTCTTAATTATTCTTTTCTCTGTATGTTCCTAACCCATGAAAGGATTTGAATTTCTTAATTATTCTTTTCTCTGTATGTTCCTAACCCATGAAAGGATTTGAATTTCTTAATTATTCTTTTCTCTGTATGTTCCTTTACCCATGAAAGGATTTGAATTTCTTAATTATTCTTTTCTCTGTATGTTCCTAACCCATGAAAGGATTTGAATTTCTTAATTATTCTTTTCTCTGTATGTTCCTAACCCATGAAAGGATTTGAATTTCTTAATTATTCTTTTCTCTGTATGTTCCTAACCCATGAAAGGATTTGAATTTCTTAATTATTCTTTTCTCTGTATGTTCCTAACCCATGAAAGGATTTGAATTTCTTAATTATTCTTTTCTCTGTATGTTCCTAACCCATGAAAGGATTTGAATTTCTTAATTATTCTTTTCTCTGTATGTTCCTAACCCATGAAAGGATTTGAATTTCTTAATTATTCTTTTCTCTGTATGTTCCTAACCCATGAAAGGATTTGAATTTCTTAATTATTCTTTTCTCTGTATGTTCCTTTACCCATGAAAGGATTTGAATTTCTTAATTATTCTTTTCTCTGTATGTTCCTAACCCATGAAAGGATTTGAATTTCTTAATTATTCTTTTCTCTGTATGTTCCTAACCCATGAAAGGATTTGAATTTCTTAATTATTCTTTTCTCTGTATGTTCCTAACCCATGAAAGGATTTGAATTTCTTAATTATTCTTTTCTCTGTATGTTCCTAACCCATGAAAGGATTTGAATTTCTTAATTATTCTTTTCTCTGTATGTTCCTAACCCATGAAAGGATTTGAATTTCTTAATTATTCTTTTCTCTGTATGTTCCTTTACCCATGAAAGGATTTGAATTTCTTAATTATACTTTTCTCTGTATGTTCCTAACCCATGAAAGGATTTGAATTTCTTAATTATTCTTTTCTCTGTATGTTCCTAACCCATGAAAGGATTTGAATTTCTTAATTATTCTTTTCTCTGTATGTTCCTAACCCATGAAAGGATTTGAATTTCTTAATTATTCTTTTCTCTGTATGTTCCTAACCCATGAAAGGATTTGAATTTCTTAATTATTCTTTTCTCTGTATGTTCCTTTACCCATGAAAGGATTTGAATTTCTTAATTATTCTTTTCTCTGTATGTTCCTAACCCATGAAAGGATTTGAATTTCTTAATTATTCTTTTCTCTGTATGTTCCTAACCCATGAAAGGATTTGAATTTCTTAATTATTCTTTTCTCTGTATGTTCCTTTACCCATGAAAGGATTTGAATTTCTTAATTATTCTTTTCTCTGTATGTTCCTAACCCATGAAAGGATTTGAATTTCTTAAGTATTCTTTTCTCTGTGTGTTCCTAACCCATGAAAGGATTTGAATTTCTTAATTATTCTTTTCTCTGTATGTTCCTAACCCATGAAAGGATTTGAATTTCTTAATTATTCTTTTCTCTGTATGTTCCTAACCCATGAAAGGATTTGAATTTCTTAATTATTCTTTTCTCTGTATGTTCCTTTACCCATGAAAGGATTTGAATTTCTTAATTATTCTTTTCTCTGTATGTTCCTAACCCATGAAAGGATTTGAATTTCTTAATTATTCTTTTCTCTGTATGTTCCTAACCCATGAAAGGATTTGAATTTCTTAATTATTCTTTTCTCTGTATGTTCCTAACCCATGAAAGGATTTGAATTTCTTAATTATTCTTTTCTCTGTATGTTCCTAACCCATGAAAGGATTTGAATTTCTTAATTATTCTTTTCTCTGTATGTTCCTTTACCCATGAAAGGATTTGAATTTCTTAATTATTCTTTTCTCTGTATGTTCCTAACCCATGAAAGGATTTGAATTTCTTAATTATTCTTTTCTCTGTATGTTCCTAACCCATGAAAGGATTTGAATTTCTTAATTATTCTTTTCTCTGTATGTTCCTTTACCCATGAAAGGATTTGAATTTCTTAATTATTCTTTTCTCTGTATGTTCCTAACCCATGAAAGGATTTGAATTTCTTAAGTATTCTTTTCTCTGTGTGTTCCTAACCCATGAAAGGATTTGAATTTCTTAATTATTCTTTTCTCTGTATGTTCCTAACCCATGAAAGGATTTGAATTTCTTAATTTTTCTTTTCTCTGTATGTTCCTAACCCATGAAAGGATTTGAATTTCTTAATTATTCTTTTCTCTGTATGTTCCTAACCCATGAAAGGATTTGAATTTCTTAATTATTCTTTTCTTTGTATGTTCCTAACCCATGAAAGGATTTGAATTTCTTAATTATTCTTTTCTCTGTATGTTCCTAACCCATGAAAGGATTTGAATTTCTTAATTATTCTTTTCTCTGTATGTTCCTAACCCATGAAAGGATTTGAATTTCTTAATTATTCTTTTCTCTGTATGTTCCTTTACCCATGAAAGGATTTGAATTTCTTAATTATTCTTTTCTCTGTATGTTCCTAACCCATGAAAGGATTTGAATTTCTTAATTATTCTTTTCTCTGTATGTTCCTTTACCCATGAAAGGATTTGAATTTCTTAATTATTCTTTTCTCTGTATGTTCCTAACCCATGAAAGGATTTGAATTTCTTAATTATTCTTTTCTCTGTATGTTCCTAACCCATGAAAGGATTTGAATTTCTTAATTATTCTTTTCTCTGTATGTTCCTAACCCATGAAAGGATTTGAATTTCTTAATTATTCTTTTCTCTGTATGTTCCTAACCCATGAAAGTATTTGAATTTCTTAATTATTCTTTTCTCTGTATGTTCCTAACCCATGAAAGGATTTGAATTTCTTAATTATTCTTTTCTCTGTATGTTCCTAACCCATGAAAGGATTTGAATTTCTTAATTATTCTTTTCTCTGTATGTTCCTAACCCATGAAAGGATTTGAATTTCTTAATTATTCTTTTCTCTGTATGTTCCTTTACCCATGAAAGGATTTGAATTTCTTAATTATTCTTTTCTCTGTATGTTCCTAACCCATGAAAGGATTTGAATTTCTTAATTATTCTTTTCTCTGTATGTTCCTTTACCCATGAAAGGATTTGAATTTCTTAATTATTCTTTTCTCTGTATGTTCCTAACCCATGAAAGGATTTGAATTTCTTAATTATTCTTTTCTCTGTATGTTCCTAACCCATGAAAGGATTTGAATTTCTTAATTATTCTTTTCTCTGTATGTTCCTAACCCATGAAAGGATTTGAATTTCTTAATTATTCTTTTCTCTGTATGTTCCTAACCCATGAAAGGATTTGAATTTCTTAATTATTCTTTTCTCTGTATGTTCCTTTACCCATGAAAGGATTTGAATTTCTTAATTATTCTTTTCTCTGTATGTTCCTAACCCATGAAAGGATTTGAATTTCTTAATTATTCTTTTCTCTGTATGTTCCTAACCCATGAAAGGATTTGAATTTCTTAATTATTCTTTTCTCTGTATGTTCCTAACCCATGAAAGGATTTGAATTTCTTAATTATTCTTTTCTCTGTATGTTCCTAACCCATGAAAGGATTTGAATTTCTTAATTATTCTTTTCTCGGTATGTTCCTAACCCATGAAAGGATTTGAATTTCTTAATTATTCTTTTCTCTGTATGTTCCTAACCCATGAAAGGATTTGAATTTCTTAATTATTCTTTTCTCTGTATGTTCCTTTACCCATGAAAGGATTTGAATTTCTTAATTATTCTTTTCTCTGTATGTTCCTAACCCATGAAAGGATTTGAATTTCTTAATTATTCTTTTCTCTGTATGTTCCTAACCCATGAAAGGATTTGAATTTCTTAATTATTCTTTTCTCTGTATGTTCCTAACCCATGAAAGGATTTGAATTTCTTAATTATTCTTTTCTCTGTATGTTCCTTTACCCATGAAAGGATTTGAATTTCTTAATTATTCTTTTCTCTGTATGTTCCTAACCCATGAAAGGATTTGAATTTCTTAATTATTCTTTTCTCTGTATGTTCCTAACCCATGAAAGGATTTGAATTTCTTAATTATTCTTTTCTCGGTATGTTCCTAACCCATGAAAGGATTTGAATTTCTTAATTATTCTTTTCTCTGTATGTTCCTAACCCATGAAAGGATTTGAATTTCTTAATTATTCTTTTCTCTGTATGTTCCTTTACCCATGAAAGGATTTGAATTTCTTAATTATTCTTTTCTCTGTATGTTCCTAACCCATGAAAGGATTTGAATTTCTTAATTATTCTTTTCTCTGTATGTTCCTAACCCATGAAAGGATTTGAATTTCTTAATTATTCTTTTCTCTGTATGTTCCTTTACCCATGAAAGGATTTGAATTTCTTAATTATTCTTTTCTCTGTATGTTCCTAACCCATGAAAGGATTTGAATTTCTTAATTATTCTTTTCTCTGTATGTTCCTAACCCATGAAAGGATTTGAATTTCTTAATTATTCTTTTCTCTGTATGTTCCTGACCCTTATATTAACATCCAGCAAAGGGTTATAGTCAGGGTGCTTGGTAACCTGTGTTGTTTTCAACCAACTCCAACTCAGAAGTTTATTATAGTTCCCCTTGGCTGGATTTTATTTTAGTTCTCATTGGCTGGATTTTGTTATAGTTTCCCTTGGCTGGATTTTATTTTAGTTCTTGGCCGGATTAAATCTTATAATTGCTACTTTTTCCTAACTTCTGACAAAAAAAATAGATAGGCCACCATCTTGGGAGCCTGTAGCCACATCGATAATTGGAATCGCATCATATTATATTATAATTTATTATATATTATTTTGAAGGGAACCGTTTTTCTGAATTGGAAATGCCATGGAAATTTCATATTATATGTCTGATGTAAAGGAACACCGTAGAAAAACTAGTTGCCTAACGACATTTAGAAATCGCCTTTTAAATTCGAATCTAATGTTAGGCTTTCGAATTAGGAATATTATTAGTTTATTTAAAAATTGCGGAGGAGTAGGGGTGCAACTCCCAACAATTTAGTGGGAGTATAGGGGCAAAATTCGCCATTTAAAATTACCTTAAAAAATGATCATTTGGGGCGGAAATAGTCTAAAGTAGGCGGCGCTATCGTCGTCTCAATTTAACTAAGTTCTCCTTAGCTGGATTTTATTATAGTTCATCTTGGCTGGATTTTATTATAGTTCTCCTTGGCTAGATTATGTTATAGTTCTCCTTGGCTGCATTTTATTATAGTTCCCAACTTCCCCCTTGGCTGGATTTAGCGCTTTTTTGTTTAGGGGACACAAACCAAAAATGGCTGGTGACGTCACCAGGGTGGCTGCCTGTGAGACAGCCATGTGATCCGATATGAGTGTGAACGCGCTTTTCTTATAAAGACAAAACTCCCGATTTTGGTCCTTTTTGGTTATATAACCTAACCTTAACCTAAAAAAATAAATGTAATGGATCGATTGAACCTGATTTAGTGAAAATGAAAAGTAAAGTAGGCAGCAAAAAATTATTATTTAATGGATATAAAGAATAAATTTATTGACCTAAGTCCAAGCGAAGCAGCTTCGCTGAATATTATTATGGAGTCACAGTGGCCAGTTGACTTTTCTGGCTGGTGACGTCACCAGCCATTTTTGCTTTGTGCCCCCTAAACAAAAAAGCGCCCTGGATTTTATTATCGTTCTCCTCGGCTGGATGGCTTTCTAATGGAAGGCCTTCAGCAGCCTCCAATGTGCACTCACTACGGAGTACCAATGTCTGTACTCCACCTATTTGCCGAATGCCTACGTTTCCATACTCTGAGGCGAAGGCTTTTTCCTTTTATTTGCCAAGGGATGTGTCCTCAGCAGGTTCTGAGGAGCTTCCTTTCCGAACATGAGTGCACCTTTAACATGAACCGAGTGTTTCAATTTTTATCAGAGACAAATCTTTTAAAGGAAATTTAATGTTTTATAATTTTTAGAACCAGATCGACGTGTCGTGTCTTATGATTTTACTTTCATTTTACAGCATTCTAGAGGCATTTATTTTTCTACGTTTCTACTCCCTCTTCCTTTTTTTATATATCTTTTAGATTTTTAACCAAAGCCTATGTTTTTAGAGAACATTTGAAATTTTAATGAATCCTCTCTTTTTGAAAATGGCTGCGACTTGCCTGTTGACCTCGTTTCTACTTTAAATTAAATAGTAATGAAAACTCCATTAAGTAAATACTAATTAGATGTACCAAATTAAAAGAGAAATATTTTTTTAATTATATTTAAAGCAAAAACCAACGAAGCCATCCTCAGCAGAGAATACACGTGTAATGAGAAATCTGTAAATAAAGTGGAGAAGAGATGGATTAAAGATGTATAGAGAATATATAGCCATATTCGACCTGTCATATGCTGCTCCATGCTACACATGACATCTTTTACACAGCTCACACGGGGGGGCGGGAGTGTATATCACTTCCCCAAGTTCTGGTGTAGAAAGAGTTTTACCTCTACCACAGCAACCATCTCTTTGCGGGCTAAGATACAAACGAGACAGAACCAGTAAAATATAAAGGCACGTAAACGAAGCTAAGCCGTTTGGATATGGTTAGTGGTTGGATGAGTTAAGTGTGCGGGGCCTGACGTATGCCATAGACCCAGAGTTCGAATCATAAGCAAACATGCCCGACCCACCTAAGAGAGGCCGTAAAATTATATGCGTTGCAAAGAGAGTATGTATGAGAGAGAAAAAAAATGAGGAAATGGGAATGACAGAGATCAGGAGAGAGAATGATGGTAAGAGAGAGAATATGAGATGGAGACTGAGATAGAGAGATATTGAAAAGGAAAATGAGAGAGAGGTTGATAGAGAGTATGAAAGAGTGAATGAAAGAGAGAAAGAGAGAAAATTAATGAGATAGAATAAGTTAGAGAATTAGAGGTAGATCGAGAGATAATGGGAGAAAAAAAGAGAATATGAGAGAGAGAGAGAGAGTGCCTGTAAGAGGGAATATAAGTGGGAGAATGTGAGATAGAGAGATAATATGAGAGAAGTAATATGAGAGAGAGAAAATGAGAGCTCGAGAATATGAGAGAGATCGAGAATATGAAAGAAATCGCGTTTATGAGAGAGTTCAAGAATATGGTAGAGAGCGAGAAAGTGGGAGAGATAATATGAGAAAGACTGTGTATGTTTGAGAGAGAGAGATAATGTCTGTGAGAGATAGAGTGTGTATGAAAGAGAGTATGTGAGAGAGTGTGTGGGAGAGAGTGATTGAGATAACATATGAGAGAGAATATGAATTAGAGAAATATGGAAAGTGTGTGTTTAAAGAGAGAGATAAAGTTTGAGAGAGATTGTGTGAGATTGTGTGAGATTGTGAGAGGGAAAGTGTATTTGAAAGGGTGTGTTTGAGTGTCTTCTTGAGAGAGAGAGAGAGAGAGAAAGAAAGAAAGAGGGATAGAGAGAAAATGCGCGGAGCGAGGCTTCGAGAGAGAGAATATGTGAAAAAATATCAGATAGAGAATATGAGAGAGGGACTATGAAAGAAAGAATATGAAAGAAAGGTTATAAGAGAGAGAATGTGAGATTGAAAATATATGAGATCGAGAATATGAGTGTGTTTGAGAGACGTGCTTTTGAGAGAACTACAGAAACAAGGACCAGCAAAGACCCTAAGATCCGCTCATGGCCAGTTCGCTTACAGTTTTTGTGAGTGAGAAAGAGAAAAATGTGCGGAGAGAGAGGAAGAGAGACATTGAGAAATATAATTAAGAGAGAGAGAGAATATGCAAGAAAGAATGAGAAGGGGGATATGAAAAATGATTATGAGAGTGAATATAACAGCGATTATGTGTGAGAAAATATGAGAGAGATATTATGTGAGAGCGAATAGGAAAGAGAGAATATGTGAGAGAAGATGAGATAAAGATAAGATAAAAAAGATAATATGAGAGAAACAATATGAGATAGAAAATATGATATATGGAGTATGAGAGATAATATGAGAGAGATCGAGAATATGTTATAGAGCGAGAATGTGAGAAAGAGTAACAAGGAGTAACAAGGAAAGTAAGTACCCTAGGAGACCTTACGGTCCATTCAAAGAGGGTACCTTTGGACTAGCAATCGAGCGGGCACAAGGCTGCTCAATTGTTTTGCGTCCCTAAACGGCCACTTTTCAAGACTTTGTCTAGTCTTGACTTGAACTGGTCAACAGATTCACTGTTGACAACTTCCACTGGAAGTGCGTTCCACATACCGCAGATACTATAAGTGAAAAAATTTCCACACAGATTGCGGTTGTAACGCTTCAGTTCAAGTTTGAAGCCATGATTGCGCGTTCTGTTCTCACTCAGTGTGAAAATATCCCGGTAGTCAACATTGTCGAACCCTCGAATTATTTTGAAAACTTCGATGAGCTGACCATGCTGTCTACGGGTTTCCAGCGAGAACAGATCTAATTCCCTTAGTCTATCCTCAACTTTTATGTCGGATAGAGGGAATCAGCTTGGTTGCCCTGGCTTGTACGCGTTCCAATCTCGCGATGTCCTTTCGCAATGAAGGACTCCAAAATTGTACGGCATACTCCAGGTGCGGTCGGACAAGTGAATTGTACAGGCACAGTACAATCTCCTGGTTCCGATAACCAAACTGGCGCTTAATATAGCCTAGCATCCTTTGGGCCTTTTTCTCCACCTCAATGCACTGTTTCGAGAACTTGAGGTCACTAGTGATTGTTACACCCAAGTCCTTCTCAGTGTCACTCGATTCAAGAGCAGTGCCCTTAAGGATATACTGAGATTGGGGGTTTCTGTGGCCGATATGCATCACTTTGCATTTCCCCACGTTAAAAGGCATTTGCCACGTGTCCGACCACTCCCCAATCTTCCCAAGATCTTCCTGCAGGCGGGCAGTATTTCCATCCTTTGCAACGTTCATACCAAGCTTGGTATCGTCGGCAAATTTGGAAATCTTGGCAACCATGTCACCGTTCATGTCGTTGACGTAGATGATGAATAGTAGTGGTCCCAGGACAGAACCTTGAGGCACCCCGCTAGTAACGGGCACCCACTCAGAAGACTGTCCATTTACCACCACCCGTTGCCGTCTGCCACTTAGCCAGTTCTCGATCCAGCCGGCTACCTTTCCGTCTATGCCAAGCGCTCGCACTTTCCGGAGAAGGCGGCGGTGTGGTACCTTATCAAAGGCTTTCTGAAAGTCTAGGTACACCACATCCACCGCCTTGTCCCGATCGTGCTCACTGAAAACGAAGTGGAAGAATTCTACAAGGTTCGTCAGGCATGACCGTTGCCTTCGGAAGCCGTGCTGGGAACTCCTCAGTAGCAGGTTTGACTCTAAATACGACGTCACTTTGTCCACCATGATGCTTTCCATGAGTTTACCGACTATCGAAGTCAGACTGATAGGTCGGTAGTTCGACGGTTGGTTACGGTCTCCTTTCTTGAAGATCGGAGTCACCTCCGCCTCACGCCAGTCTCTAGGAACGCATCCGGTCCGGATTGACATGTTAAAGATAGCGCACAGATGTCGTGATACTTCATCGCACACTTCCTTCAACACTTTAGGTAGAAACCCGTCCGGTCCAGGGGACTTATTCGTCTTTAGGTCAGCGATCTTTTTCTTTATTTCTCCTTCGGTGAAGTCCATTGCCTCCAGCTTTTCCCCCGAGTAGGAATCCGTCGGCTGGGGAATGGGACCACATTCTTCAGTAAACACTGAAGAGAAGTAGTCGTTGAGGAGGTTAGCATTTTCTGCATCTGAATGCTTTAATGTCCCCTCCTCATTCCTCAAAGGGCCAATCGTTCGACGGATTGGTTTACGGCTGTTCACATATCCAAAAAACTCCTTGGGATTCTCTTTACAGAGTCTCGCCACTCGGAGTTCCTCAGACCGCTTAGCCGCCCTTATGCTGGACTTCACTCTCCTGGCTAGCCTCCGATATTCGTCAAAGTCACCCGAGATCTTCGATTGCCGGTACACATTTCTCTTCTCCCTAAGCAGTTGGCCGATTTCTCGATTAAACCACTTTGGTTGAACAGAAGACCGACGGGGGCATTTCAGAGGGATAAAACGCGATTGAAGACTCATGAATGTGGTTTTGAAACTGTTCCAAGAGTCTTCAACAGCATCGCACTCCTCTAGCCTCGCGTCAGTCAGTCCCGCGCGTAGACCTGCAAAGTCTGCTCTTCTCAAATCCAGTTTCCTTGATTTACTAGTTGCAGGCTCTGCCTTGGGGACTTTGACTACAAATCTAATTAATCGGTGGTCACTGCCACCGAGCTCTTCGCCAACAGAGAGGTCCTCAACGATGTCATCCTCAGAGGTGAAAACCAAGTCGAGGATATTGTCTCCTCTCGTTGGCTCTCTCACCCATTGAGTGAGGAACTCGTTGTTCGTGAACTCCAGGAGTAGTGCGTTCTCGCCACAGGGTTCTCTGGTTTCCCAGTCAACTTGTGTGTTGAAATCACCCATGACGATACACACTCTGTCTTTAACAAGTTCTCCTAGTAGCTGGTACAGATCTCTGTCCTTTTCAACGAGTTGGGCAGGAGGTCTATAAAGCACCAGGGTCCTGTATTTGGCAGGACCTATCTCTAGGTCAACACCTAGTAGTTCATGGTCGGATACGATGTTGCAATCCGTCGAGTTGAGAGTATCCTTGACATACAACATCACACCGCCACCCTCTCTGTCTGGCCTATCTTTCTGGAAGAGCTGGTAACCGGGAATCGTGAATTCACCTTCAAAATCTCGGCTTGAGGTTTTTATCCACGACTCCGTTATGGCCACCATCTCCGGTTCTTCCGTTGCTACGAGGCCACGAAGTTCTAGAAACTTGTTTCTGATAGACCTCGCATTAAACAGAAGAACTTTTAGGGAGTCCCCGACTGTAGGACTCCCTACGCTCTTCCGTTTCCCGCTTTCTTTCTCTGTGGCGGGATCACTCCACTCTTTGTGACTTCAGAAAAGGTCGTTCCTGGAGTAACACGGGTGTACTGGCGTACGTCCTCCTTTACTCGGGGTCTGACACTTCTTTGGGTCCGCTCCACAACATCCTGGATCATGTTTGCGAGTGCAGCTTTCCCTTTAAAGGAAAGATGCACTCCGTCCCTTTTGTACAGGTCATTTCTCCCGTAAAAGGTGCGGTAGGGGTCTACAAAAAAGACTCCTTCCGATGTACATAGATCTCCCAGGCGTTGGTTTATGGAGACGTTCCTCGCGTGAGCATTGCGGGATGGACCTCGTCTTGGGAATATCCCGACCACGACACGTCTGCGGGTTTTTAGCCCACAGTCGTCAGCTCCTCCCATAACCGTGGTCAGGATCTTCCCGCTGGCGCCTACATTTCCTCCTCGTAGGTAGAGATCGTTGCCACTTGCCATGAGGGCAACTACTGAGTTCTCAGAGATGTGAGATTTCTCAGCCTCCACCCTTATTTCTCCGTTCCCCTTTCCTGGAAGGCAGCTTACCTTCACACTGGTGCGAAGGCGGGCCGCTAGTGTGTGTGTTTATGACGGCGTGTGTGAGAGAGAGTTTTATTGAGAGAAGGATACTTTATGAAAGATTGCGTGAACGAGGTTGTGTGAGAGCGCGTGATTGAGTGTGTATGAAAGAGTACTTGAGAGTCTCTTGTAGATATACTGTACTTAAGGGAGAGAGAGTGTGTGTGAGCAAGATAAAAAAAATATGAAATGAGAGACAGAGGTAATGAGAGAGAATGGAAAAGAGAATATGAGAAGAATGAAAGTGAGAGAGAATGAGAGACAGTGGTTGGATAAATTGAATGAGAGAGGGAAGAAGGGATAGAAAGATGGTGAGAGAGGAAGATAGTAAGAGAGACATAAAGATAGTAAGATAGAGAGAGAGAGAGAGGGAGAGAGGGAGAGAGAGAAATAATGTGAGTTGGAGACAGATAGAGACAGAGAGATTGATATCAGAAATGAGAGAGATGGTAATAGAGAGAATGAGAGTGCGAATGAGAGAGAAAAAGATAGTAAGAGAGAGAGAGAGAATGTGAGTTGGAGACAGACAGAGACAAAGAGATTGATATTAAAAATGTGAGAGAGGGTAATAGAGCTACAAGGAGTAACAAGAATAAGAATTACCCTAGAAGACCTTACGGTTCATTCAGAGAGGGTACCTTTGGACTAGAAGTCGCGGGGGCACAGTTCTGCTCAACGGCCACTTTTCAAGACTTTGTCTAGTCTTGACTTGAATTGATCAACAGAATTGCTGTTGACAACTTCCACTGGAAGTGCGTTCCAGCTACCACAGATACTGCATGTGAAAAATTGCACATACCGATCGCGGTGGTAACGCTTCAGTTCAAGTTTGTAGCCGTGATTTCTAATTCTGCCCTCACTAAGTATTTTAAACACTTCGATAAGCTGACCACGTAGTCCCCGGGTCTCCAACAAGAACATATCTAATTCCCTTAATCTATCGTCGAAACTTTTGTATCTGATAGAGGGAATCAGTTTTGTTGCCCTGACTTGCACACATTCCAATCTCGCGATATCCTTTCGAAACGAAGGACTCCAAAATTGTACGCCATACTCCAGGTGCGGTCGGACAAGTGAATTGTACAAACAGAGTACTATTTCCTTGTTTCGATATCCAAACTGTCGCTTTATATAGCATAACATCCTTTGGGCCTTTTTCTCCGCCTCTATGCACTGTTTCGAGAACTTGAGGTCACTAGTGATTGTTACAGCCAAGTCCTTATCGGTATCAGTGCATTCGAGAGCAGTGCCCTTAAGGATATACCGTGATTGGCGTTTTCGGTCACCGATATGCATTACTTTGCATTTGTTCACGTTAAAAGGCATTTGCCACGTGTCCGACCACTCCCCAATCTTCTGGAGATCTTCCTGTAGGCGAGCAGTGTTTCATTCCTTTGCATCCATGTCACCATCTATGTCGTTTACATGGATGATGAAGAGTAGTGGTCCGAGGACAGAACCTTGAGGTACACCGCTGGTAACCTGCACCCACTTAGAAGCCTGTCCATTCAGCACCACCCGTTGCCGTCTGCCGCTTAACCAGTTCTCTATACAACCTGCTACCTTTCTATCTATACCCAGTGCACGCACTTTGCGGTAAAGGCGGTGATGTGTTGCCTTATCAAAGGCTTTTTGAAAGTTAAGGTACACAACATTCACCGCTTTATCTCCACCATGCTCAGTGAAAACGAAGTGGAAGAATTCCACAAGGTTCGTTAAGCATAACCGGCGCCTTCGTAAACCGTGCTGGGAACTCTTCAGTAGCATATTCGACTCTAAATATCACGTTATTTTGTCCACCATCATGCGTTTCATGATTTTATCAACTATCGAAGTTAAGCTAGTAGGTCGGTAGTTCGACGGTTAGCTAGAGTCTCCTTTCTTGAAGATGAGAGTTACCTCCGCCTCAAGCCAGTCTACAGGAATGCATCCGGTCCGGATTGACATGTTGAAGATTGTGCCCAGATGTTGTGACACTTTGTCGCGCACTTCTTTCAACACTTTGGGTAGAAACCCGTTCGGTCCAGATGACTTATTCGTCTTTAGGTCGTTGATTTTCTTATCCACTTCGAATTGGGTGAAGTCCATTGCCTCCAGCTTCTTACCAAGTAACAGTCCGTGGGCTGGGGGATGGGACCACATTCTTCAGTGAACACTGAAGAGAAGTAGTCGTTGAGGAGGTTAGCATTTTCTGCATCTGAGTGCTTTAATGCTCCTCCTCATTCCTCAAATGGCCAATCGTTCGACGGATTGGTTTACGGCTGTTTACATATCCAAAGAAATCCTTGGGATTGTCTTTGCAAAGTCTCGCCACCTGGAGTTCCTCGGCACGTTTTGCCGCCCTTATGCTGGACTTCACTCTCCTAGCTAGCCTTCGGTACTCCTCAAAGTCCCCTGAAGTCTTTGACTGCCGGTACACAGATCTTTTCTCCCTCAGCAGTTGACCAATTTCTCGATTAAACCACCTTGGTTGAACGGAAGACCGACACAGGCTTTTCATAGGGATAAATTGTGATTGAAGACTCATGAGCGTAGATTTGAAACTATTCCACAGGTCTTCAACATTATCATACCTTCCCAGCCTCACATGAGCCAATCTTGCACAGAGACCTGCGAAGTCTGCTCATCTCAAATCAAGTTTCCTTGATTTACGAGTCGCAGACTCTACCTTGGGGACTTTGACAATAAATCTAATTAGTCGGTGGTCAGTGCCACTGAGCTCGTCGCCTGCAAAGAGATCATCAACGATGTCGTCCTCAGAGGTGAAAACCAAGTCGAGAGTATTATCGCCTCTCTCGGCTCTCTCACCCATTGGGTCAGGAACTTGTTCGCGAACTCCAGGAGCAGTGCGTTCTCGCCACAGGGTTCTCTGGTTTCCCAGTCAAATTGGATGTTGAAGTCTCCCATGAAGATACGCACTCTATCTTCAACAAGTTCACCCAGCAGCCGGTACAGCTCCAGGTCCTTTTCAACGAGTTGGATAAGAGGTCTATAAAGCAGCAGGGTCCTGTATCTGGCAGAACCTATCTCTAGGTCTACACCTAGGAGCTCGTGGTCGGATATAATGTTGCAGTTCATTGTTTTGAATGTATCCCTAACATACAAGATCACACCGCCACCCTCTCTGTCTAGCCTATCTTTTAGAAAGAGTTGGTAGCCGGGAATCATGAATTCTCCCTCAAGATCTCCGTTCGAGGTTTTTACTCATGACTCCGTTATGGCCACTATCTCGGGTTCTTCCGTCGCTACAAGGCCACGAAGTTCAAGAAACTTGTTCCTGATCGACCTCGCATTGAACAGAAGAACTTTCAGGGAGTCCCCGAATGTAGGACTCCATACCCTCTCCCGTTTCCCGGCTTGTTTGTAGGCGCGGTGGCACTCTTAGCGATCTCTGAAAAGGTCGTACCAGGAATGACGCGTGCGTATTGGCGCACGTCCACCTTCACTCTGGGCCGGATACTCCTTTGGGTCCTCTCTACGACATCCTGGATCATGTTTGACAGAAAGGCCTTTCCTCTAAAGGAAAGATGTACCCCTATCCCTTTGGTAGAGATCATTCCTACCATAAAAAGTGCGGCACGGGTCTACAAAAAAAAAAACCTCTGCCGTACATAAATCTGCCAGGCGCCGGTTCAAAGAGACGTTCCTCGAGTGAGCGGTCCGTGTTGGACCTCTCCTCGAGAGCATCCCGATCACAACACGCATGCAGGTTTTCAGCCCACAGTCGTCCACGGCGCCCATGACTGTGTGGAGGATTTTATCCGTAGGGCCTACCCTACCTCCTCTCAGGTAGAGGTCGTTGCCACTTACCATCAGAGCAACGACTGAGCTCTCAGAAATCTGAGATTTCTCCGCCTCTAGTCTGATGTGGCGGTTACCCCGTCCTAGCAGGCAACTTACCTTCTCACTAATGCGAAGGCGGGCCACTAGCGGGGGTGCAGACACCGTGCTTCAGAATCACCAATAAGGGTGACCCTTGCTCATTTGTCTGCAGACGACTGAATCTTCCCTTTCGGAAGCGACTTGCCGGTTTCCTCCTTTTTCTCTACATTTTTCTTCTTCTTCTTTTTCTTGTCTTCCTTTGTCTTCTCTTCTTCCATTTCTCGTTTCTGCGATGGCAACTACGTCTATTCGGGTGTCACCGGACAATATGACTACAAGGTCGTCCCACTTGTTTCGTATTGACCTGGCGTTTAGGAATTGGCATTTAAGGGAACGCGGGCTATTCCTCACGTCCCCTACCCTTATACGTCTCCCTGCAGTACGGTCGAGTTGTTGTACCGTGAAGCGGACACAGTACCTCGAGCGCTCCCCGAGTCGCAGAGATCTTCCCCGCGCGGATCTTTTTCGCCGCTAGAAAGCTCCGTACTCCCCCCAGTTTGAGATAAAGCCTGTTCGCCAGAATTGGGCGCACCGACTTTTATCTCCCTAAGCTGCAACACTGCCCCCTTTTCATTGGAGCCCGGTTCCTCCTCGGCAGCAGAGTTCTCTATACCCTCCTCCGCTCGAGGTGAGTTGGGTTCACCAGTGACAGGGGCATCCACGCCTTACCCTCCTGATCCTAACCCTGTTCTATTCCCCAAGCGCTCTACCGATAATCTTCCTGTCGCCTTCATCAGCCAGAAGGCGTTCGGGTCGATGAGATCAGCTAGAACCCTCTTACCTCGGCTACTGAGGTGGGCACCATTTTCTGTGTACAGGTCGTTACATCCAAAGAGCCGATCAAAGGGATCCAAGAATTCGACGCCTATCATTGCACATAGGTGCACTAATCTCTCATTGATACATTCGCAAACTTTCAGGGTACAATCCATAATAACACTCCCGGTCAGTCTTAACGCAAAGATTATCCGCAGTCACCATTGCACTCATCAGGATAGCTTCAGTATTACCGACCCCTCCCCCCCCCCCCGCCTTCTCTGAGAAAGAGATCGTTCCCACTCACCATCATCGAGACGAGTACAAAGTTCCCGGAGGGAATCTTCATCCTCTCAACCTCCCTCCAGAGTGCCTCGTTGCCCTGACCCGGAAGGCATCGGTCCTCTACAAGGCGGCTCTTTTGGCCTCGGGGCTGAGAGTCCCCCACCACAACGCCTTGCACTTTTCCCCATTTGACCGCACCACATATCGGTTCAGATGCGTTGCTTTCTCCTTCGTGGTCCCGGAGCCCGACTTACTATTCATCTCTGCCCCCCCTCCCCAATGGTGTAGCCGATTCGCCCGTGGCTGCCTTCTCTTCTTCCTTTTTCTCTTCATTTTCTTCTCGCTTAAGTGAGGGCCACTAGAGGTTGCGACCCTGTTCCCACTACCTATATCCCCAACCAAAGTGGTGGTTTCTGCCTGTGTGCCCACCATGGGTATCGCCGATTCACCCGTGGCTGATTCAGCAACTCCTCTTTCCTTTCTATTTTTGCCCTGTTTCTTATTCTCGCTTATAGAATCCCCAGCAGAGGCTGCAACCTGGTTCCTAGCATCTATCCCTTCGACTGCGCTGGGTTCCTGCCGACGAAGCCACAACTTCAGCATAACTGCGGCCGGCATCGAAGTTTCCCCCGCCATTTCCCCTAGTAGTCTTCAAGGGATCTCTAGGACGAACACTAACTTGGCTGGGATCCCCGTCCCCGCACTTTGACCCATTTCCGCTTCTACTCCGTTCATCTTGCCCCCTCTCGCATCGCACTTTGGTCCTTTTCCGCTTCTACTTTGTTCTTCTTTACCTCCCCAGAGCAAGCTGTACCAACCCTTCCCTGTCCAGATCTCCTATGATTATTTTCTTCTCCCCTATCTATCTCTGTATCTCTCATACGGTCTCTCGCACTACCACCCGTGGAAGTCGCCGTCCCCTTCACGTGGCTAAGTCGGCTGACTTCCTCGCAAAAGTTGACCGACCCTGTTTTTCAGAGTATGATAGAGATAATATCAGAGAATATGAGATAGATAATATGAAAGATGGATTATAGGAAAGGGAATTAGAGAGGGAGAGAGAGATTAAAAAGACAGAATCTGAGAGATTGAGAAGAAGACAGCGATCGAGAATATGCGAGATATAGAGAATATGAGAGAGATATATAATATTGTAAAGGGTAGGCTCTCGTATTCTCATCATAGTTTACGGTGTTTATCGCAGGTCGACCCGCTTGGGTCGAATTCACTCATCGTCGCCGAGCCTCTTTCGCCTGGGTTTCCGACATGGGTTATTGCTTCACTGCTCTGGTATCAGGTATTTTGGAGTATCTTTCTTCTTACGTCCCTTTTAAATTAATTAGTTTTATTCTTGTAACTTTGGGTCTTCGGGTAAGGGACGTAAGACAGGGAGGTTATTCCGGGAACACCTGTCACTAGAGTAGCGTAGCCTATTCCATATTCAACGGCGCGTGTCGTTTCGGTTTTAAGCAAATTATTCATAGAACCCAATTTTGTATGCGCGAATATCTATTTTGGTTAGAACAACTTGTGGTCGTTAGATGATGATAAGAATTTGAGACTTTTCTTATTATTTGATGTACCCCCGTATAATTTGTTGGCAGTCAATTTATTTAATTTTGATTTTGATGTGTTAGGTTGAGGAATAGGTTTTTGCGGTTTTATCAAATTTATTCATTACCATTAACAATTTTAGAAAAACTTCATTTTTAATTGATAATAATATGCAATTTAATCAATAATTTATTCTCCGTTGTTATTTACGAATTCTTCCCAACGTTCAACTAGTTTTTCCATGCCTCTGCCATAAAAATCTCTGGATTTTAACTCGAAGAATTCGTCGATCTAGGTTCTTAATTCCACATCAGTATTTAACGAAACTCTGCGCAAATTGGTGGAGAGCGATCGGAACAGATGGAAATCCGATGGAGCCAAGTCTGGTGAATCTGGAGAATGCGGCAGGATTTCCAAATTAAGCGTTTGGATGGCGTCTTTTGTCATATTGGCAATGTGAGGACGAGCATTGTCGTGTTACAGAAGGACTCCATAACGTCGATGAGGTCGCTTTTCACGAATAGCTTCGGCGAGTCGATACATTTGTTGAACGTAGAGTTCTGCATTGACAATCTCGTTGTTCGCAAGGAGCTCATAAAGAATGATGCCTTCACAATCCCACCACACACATAACATCGTCTTTCGTGGATGAAAGCCTTGCTTTAATCGCGGAAGTGTTTTTTTATTGGGGCTAAGTCATTGTTTTCGATGGTTCATGTTGACATAAACACAACACTTTTCGTCGCCAGTGATGATGCGGAGAAGAAATCTGTCCTTATATCCACGAGTAGCCTTGTGACGAGCAAGCAAACCTGCGACAATCGTGGAGCGTTGAAGTTTGTTGCTTTCGCTCAAAGCGTGCGGAACCCATGTGCCGAGTTTTTTTTACCTTTCCCCATCGAATGAAGGTGATTCACTACAGTTTTCTGATCACACGCCAATTGTACAGCCAATTCTCTATTCGATTGACGAGGATTTTCATGAAGGTGGTTCAATCGATATTCATTTAACTTAATGTGGCGACCGAACCTTCTTCGTCATTAAGATTGAAATGACCGTTTACGAAACGTGAAAACCACCATTGAGTTGTCCTTTCTGATAAAGCATTTTCTACGTACACAGCACAAATATCGCGACGAGCTTTGGCTGCGTTTGCATTGTTCCTGTCTCGATTGAAAATGAATAACAACAAGTGTCGAAAATGTGCCTTTCTTTCAACTTGACATTCCATTTTGAGGGTTCAGAACAAAAATTAAATTAACACAACTTTTAAATAAGCCGCAATGACTTATTATTCAACTTCAAGACGTAGCCTAAGCAAAAGCCTAATAGTCTACGCTGTTAAGAGACGTAGCCTAACCTTTGCAAATTTTGCTCTCATTATTTATTATTGTTTCTTAATATGTTCACAAATCAAGTCAACAAAACTTAAGTCAACACAACATAAAAAAACCCCGCAAAAACTTATTCCTCAACGTAATAAATAATACTGTTATTACTTTTATATGTGTATTCTGGTGAATTTCTGGTAGCCCTTTAGATCCTTGGTTTTCTATAAATTTCTTGTGTGTTTCACTTGGGCCGTGTGAACCGGGTTCCGCGATAGCCTTCACCTATATGAATTAGAGAGAATATGAGAAACCGTGTTATAGTGTGTGGGGGGAGATAGAGTTTCAGAGATTGCGAGAACGAGGTTGTGTGAGTGTGGGAGAGAGAAAGTATGTGAGTGTGTGTGTAAGTGTTTGATTGTTTTTAGAGTGTGTTTTTGCGAGTCTCCTGGGGAGAGAGAGAGAGAGAGAGAGAGAGAGAGAGAGAGAGAGAGAGAGAGAGAGAGAGAGAGAGAGAGAGAATGCATGAGAAAGAAAAGAATGCTGATGCAATGCGATGTCACCTCCAGTGTTTGCGATGTTTTTCTTTTATGGCTCTGCGTCCTGTGAGGTGGCACTGAGTCTACGAATTGTGGAATGACTTCCATCCACAAGTTTTTGATTCAGATTAGTTGCTATTTAATACTGGTAAAATGCAGAACTATTAAACTTATTTAAAAACTCATTAAATGAAATTTACACTACATCGATTTGCATGTGTGCCACCATGAAAATGGCTGAATACATGTGTACGAAAGGAATAGCAAGAAACATAAGCAGTCATTTAGTAACAGAGTAACGAAATCCTATTTTTCTTTCTTAATATCTCCCCCAGATGTCTCTTCGAGACGAACGGTCGCCCGGAGTCGTGAGTCATGACTCACGTCAAACATTAGATAAAAAAACAAAACAATTAACTTCCTTGATTCTCCTATTTTTATTTCTTAATGACATTAGTTATTGTCCTAAACTAATTCCGGTTTGAGAAAAGAAAGTAAAAGTTGTGGTTGGTATTAAGAATCTATTGATGTTTATGACCTTTGTCTGAAATAAGAAGGTCGAGGAAAGGCGCGTTTATAGCCGTTGGTCGCCGGGAGTCACGAGTCATGACTCACGGCAAATATTAAATTAAAAAAAAATAAATTCTCCCTTGATTTTCTCTAATCCTTACACACTTGGATTATTATTTTTTTTCGAACATTTCAAATGAAAACAAATCCACTCCCTTAATTCACTTTCATATTTACCTCTGACGAGGAACAGGTCCTTCTGATCCCTCTAGTCCCTCTGCCCCGGGGCGACGAAGGTTCTACCTCAACGCTGGTGTTAACACATTATAATTCTTTCCAACATCTCTCCACAAAGAGGAACAGCTCCTGGGGCCCTCGGGCTCATCAGCGATTGTCATACTGACCTTTATGTCTATTTCATTATCCGATAGGGATGCGCCTTGATAAAGGTTGGTTAGTGAACCTACTACTACTACTACTACCACCACCACCACCACCCCTTCTGAACATTTCAGTGGTAACAAATCCACATCCTTGTTTTTAATTCCACCCTTACAATGCGGTTACCATAGCAACGACTAGCATTGAGTACGTCTGGGGGACGTTCCTTCATCCATGCTAAGCGAGTAAGTATGTACATCCAACAGCCTTAAATGGAACTGTGCATTACAGTTTACCTTGCTATTGTAAGATAAAGGTGCTCCCACGGTTGTGCGAAAACGCCCCCCTGTACTGCAATGGCAAATTGAAGGTTAAAATTCACAATTGATACAGTTCTTTTTAGGGCTGTTAAATTACTCTATTGGATACAGTCACAGTGGATGAAGAGCGTGCCCCAGTCATACCCGATTCAGTGTGAAAGTGGCTACTCATTCCTATACTCACCGCATACCATCACTTCACTGCGCCCATTAAAGTTTCATTACTACCATCCTTACCACCTAAGACCAGTCATCTCTTTTCTCGAATATTCCAGATGCAGAACATCCGCGTCGGCACATTTTCCGGGGACGTCAAAGGCGATTTCTCCAGCCCGATGCCGATTCATTACACCCCTTTGTCCGGCTACGGAAAAATCCTGGAAGAGCCGTTTTTAATGGATTTGCGAAGAGATTCGGTGAGATGGATGTGATGGTATTCCTATTAAAAAGTGAATCTAACTTGAGCATCAATGTTGGAAAGGGTTTTGGATAGGTTTGTAAAGGAAATTGTAAAGTTAGGGGAAGTGAAACCTGGTGGAAGGTACAAAACCAGAGAAGTCTAAATAAGAGACTACCTACGGCGATTAGGATCGTACTAGGGCTTAACTCTCCAGAACCTGCTCACCTTCCACGAAGATAGCAGAAAATGACCTCTTTTTCAAAAGGTCAAAAGGTCCTAAATAATAGGGGCAAAGGGGATGAAGCGGTATTGGACACTCGAATGAGACTGAAGTTCCATTTCCGCGAATGTCTCTGCCCTTACTGAGATGGTTGGGTACCTTGAGGAAGGTCGCTCCCCTTCCGTTTTAAAACGCCCAGATGTACTCTTCTTCAAGACCTTTGGGCTGCCATCTACACATTTCACTTCCTCTTATTCAAACTTATTCAAAATATATGGTTGGAGATTTTCGCGATTATTTTTCGTAGTTTAAAGTTACTACTACTAATATTACTACTTTTAATAATAATAATGTTTTTTTAGTTGTATCTACAGGATGTTTCAAATGTTTTACTCGATAAAGTGTAGTTACTTGCTTTATGTTATCCAATTTTTAATCTACTCCTTTATATTAAAAAAATAATAATCCTTTCTGACTACATGAGTACCACTACTACTAATGATAATATCCCAGGGAGATGTCATGGAGGTTACGCCGTCAGAGCAAGAGTGGATAACAAATTTACGTAAGTCGATCGCTGGCCTTTTCCTCATCAGCCCTATCCGGAAGAACTTCGGCGCCCTTTATTCTGGGCATCTTTACACTGACCAGTTGGAAGAGCCGTCTATTTTCGGGTCCTGCTCTGCGAAATACACCCAACTGCCGTCCTCGCCCTTCTCGGCAACCGAAAGAAAACTGGTCGTGGAAGAGGTCAAAATAGACAACGAAGAAGCGATGGACGCACTGTCCAATACCTACTTAAGCCGTTCAATTGATTTTAAGAAGTGTAGTGAAAGAGTAATTGTGGAGGTAGGTCAACTTACACCATCATTTTTTCAAATGGGAAGGGCAGGGGGAAGGGTTGAAATTTTGAGTTTCGACAAAGTGGCATTCCACTTTGTATAAACTTATTTTTGGACGTTCATAATATGTTCTGTTCCCAATTATTTAGTACTTTTAAGCTTCGCTAATAGGAGTTTCATTTTAATCACCTTTATATTATTCCTGCATCTTCCTTTTATATTGGTTAAGATAAATGTTATATTATAATTATCCAATTGAATTAGTGTTCTCTTATTTCAGTAATCTAATTCAAATCAACTGTTATTTGTAGAAGTACGTAGTATAATATCTTTGGAACAAATTTACCATAATAATGGTGGTTTCCTTTCAACTTTTCCCTTCACCATCGGATTTTTTATTGGTTGAGCTATGTAATCTAGCCAAAGAACATAACTTTATTACGGAACGGGAGCAGGTCCATTAAAGTACCTTCTCCTCTCTACAATCCATTTTTATGTAATAAACCTTCTCTGTTAGCTACTCAGATGGACACTGGAGAAACCTGGAAAATTTAAAAAAAGAAAGATCTGGAACTATAATGTCCTTGCTATGAATCCATCGGTAGAATGATTCGGTGGAACAGCAATAGCTGTAGATCAGAGCCTAAAGTACAAAACACTTCAAGGATGTGAAGATTCATACTTAGCAATCGAACTACAAATGGAATATAACATCATAGTTGCAACAGGCTACCAGCCACCTAGGCGCCCCAAAATTCCGGTACAAGGCTTCACTAACCTATTTCACAATAGGTCGCCGGTCATCTTGATGGGCGATTTAAACTCCTACGGTGGGGCGTCTGGGTATAGATCTACAATCAGAATTGGAAAATAACTCAATACACTGATTAACAGAGGTATAGTTCAAAGACCCGGACCCCACTTCCCAACCTGCAGTACTTACGAGGAGAATCTGCTACAAAACAGGACATCTGCCTCGCTAACTTTAATCTACCACTCAACTACTACATGGAACCAGTAGAAGTACATTACAGTGGCCACGCTGAAACTATAATGTGTATCAATAAGCAACCTATACAGATGCCTTATAGGAAATGGAAAGCTTACCACAGAGTGGATTGAGATAAGTACAAAGATTTACTTTAGACGTACTTACCCAACCCACTCGATGAAGCTACTCTAGAGTAAATCGATGAAGAACTAAATAATATTAGATAATAAATTACAAAGGCAGATGATGGGACTATCCCCCCAAACCCGTAAAAAAACTATCCAGCAATTCAGATGATCACCAGAAATAGTGGAAGAGAGCGTGGAGATTAGCCAAGCGCAGCAAAGATAATAAGATACGGACCAACGAGAGAAACATTCAGCGCACTCAGGAGACAGAAAATGGAACTAGTATAGCTAATATGTGAGAAACAAAGAGAGAAATGGGGTGAACACATCGAGAAAATAGATGTAGAAACATGCCCAAAGGAATTCTTGAAACACGTGAACAGAAAAAATCGAAAGCCCGAAAAGGATAAAATTTAATTTAAGAACGCTTGTGGTAATATCACTGAATAGGAAAGAGAAATAGAAACCTTGTTCAAAGAACACTGAAAAATGTGTTCTACAAAAGCGTAAAAGAGAACGAGAACTATGACATAGGATTCAAAAACCAAATAGTAGAGGAACGAATGAAATAAAAAAGACAACCCTTCTACTGTCGACGAAGAAATAAACACCAACTAGAGAGCGGATGCCATCATAACAAATAAAGAATTAAAAGAAAGAGCTCTTAGTAGATTCGGGCATACGAAAAATAACTATCTATAATTAGAAACATATTTAACGCTTGCATAAATACGGGATACTTTCCTTCAAGGTATGAAACCAACAGATCAATTGGGAAACTACAACACCGTATTGCTGCAAGATTTTATCGGGAATGAATTTGAAAAGATTCTCAACAATGGACTGATGAAATATCTTGAAGACAACGTGCTAAGAAACAACTGCCAATTTGTCTTCAGTAAAAATACAAGCACAGAGATAGCACTAGACGTCATCTTGGAAAAGATTGCAAAAGCAAAATCGAAAAAAAATGAGCGTGGGCATAGTCTATTGGGGCGTGTTCGAGGCTTTCGATAAACTATGGCATAGGTGTGTTTAATTCAAGATACTGAGACTTTGAATGAACAACAAGATAGAAACTTAACATCCAATTCGCCCACGACATTAGACAGCTTATTGTGTTCCCCTACAGGAACGGAGCGATGCAGGTTAGAATAACGGCAGAAGAGAAAGGCAGGTTCAACGAATATGAAGCAAAATAGAAGATAAAAACTCACCGGATAAATTTAACATTGTACCCATTTACAGGAAGCTCTTGTAAGATGTAGATGTAGAAGGAAAAAGATACAGGCATGGCACAGAGTGCAATGTGCTTGGATTATCCATTTCAACATCAGATTACAAAAAGCACGTTACGGAGAGAGTAAGTAAGATAAAAAACGGACTAGTATTACTATAAGAGTTTAGAAACATTAGCATGAAAACAAAAGTAAAATCTACTAAGCTATAATACAATTTGCATTAATTTATCCAACAATAGCAATGTACACTATCTCGTGGAATAACCTGATGGGACTACAAGGAGTACATAATAAAGCAGTGTACATCATAAAAAATACTAGTAGAAGCAAATTAAGAAGACGAAGAGACCTACACAGGAAGGCAAAGATAAAGCCACTCAACACAATATTTGCAGAACTAGGAAAGTCATAGAGAATACACAAAACGAAATAGGCATAGTTTTAGCAAACCAGATTGCCCAAAGGAAAAGATGGAGAACTCACTCCTATTCCCAAGCTTACTGTGGCTAGTGAAACGAGAAAATGAAGAGGAAATCTACATCTGATAATATGGAAGCTTATACTACAACGATAAAGATTAATTAGTAACCCGAAGAATGAAAATGCAAATTAGATAGTTAAGGATAACTAGAATAGGAAAAGAAACGAAAAGTTGAAGACATAGAAGCCTATATCAGTATTAGTAAGAATAATTACTAATAACGGCTTGAACGCCTAATACAAACATATATACTAGCAAATATACAAACATATACAATATCACGACAAAAGGCGAAATTCTCACTATTCACTTCTTACTTACAATGAACTAACATCTCTTTGCAAATCTCTACCTTCTCACAGTGGACACGAAATAGCAATCAATAGAATATTTACTTGCTACGCATCGTGGTTAAGATTCCACGTTAAGCCGTAGGTCCCATGACTGCCAAAGTCCACTTTGTTATATCCTACTATACTCCTCGCTATCCTATCCTGAACCTTTTCTCCTCCTCTCCCCCTCACTCCTACCTTCCGTATCCATCTACCCAGAGCCTACTAAGGCTCTGGACTATGATGATGCGCAGGACTACAAAGGGTTACTAGGCCACTTTTATGAGGGCCAGGAGTAGAGGGGGTAGAGGTTCAGACGATATATTCTTCTGTCTCTGACTTTCATTTTCATTTCCTTTAATTTCAGATTCTACGTTTTAAAACTGGAGTGAAAGTTACCTCACCACTTACAGTGATTTGCGTGAATCGATAACCATATAAACGAGATGGCCGACCTAAAACAATGAGTTAATCTCTCTTTGGTCGAATAAATCGAGTCAGATTTGTTTATGGTTTTAATATATAAACGATAAATATAAATGCATGAGTGAGATTATGTAGTTAAAACTGTTCATCAAAATATTTTCCTTATCACAGCTAGGGGGTCCTGGATTTATCAGTCCTCACGAGCAATCTTCCGTCATGTTCGTCCAATTAGCAGAAAATTCTACAATGAGGCCAACTATTGCAAGAGGGAGCGTCCAAGGAACCTTTCTTATGACTCATTTCGGTGCCGCACAAGATAAATTGGTGTCACTATCTCGCCAGGTAGATTGAAGAGAACAACTTTTTATCGAATGGCGATTTCATTAATCACTCTTTTAGATTTGACTCGCTAACTAATACCGTACAACCACTAGAATTCTAAACTTACCAGTGTAGGATTTTTAATTATTTTGGTGATATAGTAAATTAAATATTGCATATTCATTCCCTATGTGATATATAAATTCAACCTAAAGTATTCCGGACCCTAAAAGAATTTATTTCAGCAACATTATAAAATTGAACACAGATATAAGGTTTACATACACACAGGAAAATAAGAATAATTAATATTAACGCATGATACTTGTTAATATTTTCAACTAAGAAGCATTTGCCATAGTCTTCTATGAACTTCTAAGACACTTCACTGATAATTTTGCTCCATTCGTTTACAGTACATCCATAAGTTAGTCTTAAAAGTTAGGTTTCTTTAGTGGATGCGCCTTTTTTTTATTCTATCCTCTTATTTTCTATGTGGTTCAGGTCTGGGCTTTGTGATGGGCATTTTAAAACATTAATTTGGGAACTTTCGAACCATTTCTTCATTAGTGAGGTCACATGTTTTGGATCGTTGTCCTTTGAAAGTAAAACTGCCTACCAAGTTTCCAGTTTGTTGCTAATGGTAGACGGTTTTCTTTCTAACTATACAAATCGTCATCGTATCATTTTTCTATTGATTTAAAAAGTATTCCTCTACCATCAACATCAAAATAACTTTAAAAAATATGCTTCTTCAGAAGAAGGTCCACCATTGATCCTCCAACCAAATATTTTGTAATTAAGGCCACTTTCCACCATCAAAGTTTAAAGAAGAAGATCTTTAAATCGTCAGTCTAGACGGGGCGAGTGGATGTTCATGTGATCCAACATGATACAATCGTATGATGAAAGACACAGCCTGTACATTGAATTCGATTTTGTAGCTTGTAGAGAGTAAATGTATATATACAACAATTGTCTCGCCTTCAAAATACCTTTAATTGCTATATCATCTTTTCATTTTTCTCACGTTGACAGACACCCTCATTAGAGTAGACTCTGGCTATCAACTCGAACATTAAATCTCTCTCTAACTGAGAACACATAAAAGAACATTGACCAGACTGACACACGCACAAACATACAAATACACACATTTACGGGCACCTCAATACCACGAACATGCGTCCTTTTTCCACGAGTCTCCTCCAAGCCTCCACCCACAATAAACCTAAACGGCTGATCTGTGCCCCAAGCGAATTCTATTTTTTTTCTGCTTACTATGATATGAGACTTATTAATGATTAAATTTGACATGTTGATTTAACAAGGTCAACAGACATAAGTCGCGTGTTCTCAATTATTCTGACTTATGATCTTACGACCTACAAAACTTTCAACAAGTGGGGGCAATCCGACCCATAGTTAGTTTTTTTCAATAATTCCCAGACTAACCTTTGGACGACCTCGGAACTCATACCATTCAAAAAAGAATGTAAAACAACATAAGGGTTTCAAATTTCATTGGAATCGGCCGTATAGTTACGATGTTATTGCCCAAAAAGTCATTGAGAAGTAAAATGGTTACCATCCGACCGATCGACCGACTTACGGACCGACATAATAACTTAGAGTCGCGTGCACGAGACTAAAAAAAAATCGTATTCATTCCTTTGCAACCACGTTGTTTGTTCTGTAGCATTCTGTTTGTGTCTCTTATAAACTGTCGTCACCCAGAAATTGAAAACATGTCAGTTCATACCAGTTGCTATTAGCTTGAGTAGGCTGTGGATGTGTAATTAACATTATTTGTAATCAATATTATCAAGTATGTTATTGGCTTATGTTACATGATGGTAGGCTATACAAAATATTAGCGAGAATCTTTAATGTATTCATATATTCATTGACAATGGATTTTAATGTTATTTTTTTTCATAGATTGAAGTCCCTATTATGTCTGGTAGAAGGAAATATTTAAACATTCAATATACTTTCTGTTATATATGTGAAAACTTCACTGTACTCAGTCAACGAACAGCTATTAGTGATTTTGTTCCCGCATTCAGATGAAATAGCTGTGTCAATTTGTAAAGGGCTTCCTTCACTTGAGAACGAGAAGAATATGGCAGAAGTTGTGGAACATTAATATGACGTGGATTTTGAATACGATGGCTCATGCTCTAACTTAGGTCAACAATGTTTTTTTTAATCTGGTAGAACTCAATGATTTGCAAGAGATTTGCGTCTTTCAAAAGAATCGTCAAAACTACTGGCTTCAAGATAAAAAAAAATATTGACTTGAAAACTACGAAAATAAAATGTAATCGTAACGGGGAATATTAGCTTTTATAATACTTAAAAGTTAAGTGTGATTTAGTTTATTGTCATGATGTGTCAGGTCTGTTAAACTCAACAGTATCAACGAAGAATTTTCGTGTAAATCCTTTATTCACTTTTACAAAAAAGCAATGAGATCCCCGTTCCGGAAACCTCACTGGATCAATTGGATACAACCTTAGCTCGTGCCCTCGAGAGGTTCAACCGCGAGCGAGCTACCACAGTCACAAGATACCCTATTCGCAAAATATGTGAGTACCTTGAATCCAGCCTAAACATACTAAAACAGAAGCTCACCACTATCACTCAACGAGTCAACAATCTTGAGAACATCCGGCCCCATCAAGATGACTCTCTTCATCTCCACCAGCTCACAAAACTTTCAAATAATCTTTAACAGTACCTGCTGATAGCAAAAAGAGTTTGGAGACCAGGTACGACGATTTATGTTTGGATGCTATTTCACTCTTCCAATCTCACTACTTTGGAAGACTCCAGGAGGCAGCGAGAGTGAGGTAAATGCAGCGCATCGTACCGGTGAACTCCTGTCCTCACGTTGACGACCCCCTCTTAGGTAGAAGAATCACGCTGGACACCGTGTATGCCATTTCCATCATACTGGTGTATTGCCGCGAACAGCAACAGGAGACTAAGATTTCATTTTAGACAGCCATTAGTTTGCCGATCAGGACATCCAATGAAAAGACATCATCAACTTCGTTAGGATTGCGATAGAATTTCATAATGTAACGTAAAAACTGCGATCTTAAATGCGAACTTTCTTTCTAATTTTAACATAATTGGGGATTTGAAAACGCTCAAAGTTAATTCCCTGTTAGACAAAATTATCAGTGAATGTGATAGGGCAAAGTCTCCAAGTGCACTCAATCTTGTTTTCCATCTCATTTAAATCCTATATCGAGCAATTTCTATCAAAATACAGTGACTTATATAGACCCAAGAATTGTGCAAATAAAGAGACAAATGCTCCAAGTGTTCAACAATCCTAGACTCATCAAATTTAACCAATGATCTACCTGTCGTCAGTCGTCCAAGGCGTCTCTGAGTAAAATTATTAAAAATTGGCAGACGCATTTTTCAAACATCATTGTTAAAGGGAAAATACCACCTAGCATATGACTTTCTGCCACCCACATCAACCTTGTTCTAAAACAGATCTCGCATATCGAGTAAACTTCAATTACCGCGTGTTAAGTTCCCATACAGTCCGATATTAATATCCCCTAAACTTTCTCATTAATTTCACCGTAAATGTGCAAGGTTGCCAGTCCTTCTTCAAGGTTGATTTGAAAGAGGAATTTAGCCAGATTATCGTGGAACAAAGTTTAATAATGAAGACCGTCATGGTCTCTCCCCTCGGATTATTTGAATGGTATATGATGATCCAAAGCTTATGTAACAGCCTTCAATGTTTACAATATTACATAAACCATGTCTTGAAGTACCTGGATTTTTCTGTGCGGACGTAGATGAGTTAATTATTGCAAACGGATGCGAAAAAGACGCTACACCTAGAAAGCTCTTTGTCAGATTGAAGTTGCACGGATTACAGATCAATCTTGCAACGCGTACCTTCGTTGCATAGTTATTTAATTTGTGGGGTTACAAGGTCAAGTCGGGCGGTATTATCCAGTTGATTCTAAAATTACCACAATTACGCAATTTTCCCGTTCCAAAACACTAAAAGAACCATACGATTCCCTGGTTTAGTGAATTTCCTCATAAAGTTCCGCTAAATTTGGGTAGCACCCTCATTCTTCTCCCAAGTTCCTTAGGAACGCCAATAAACGCCGTCCTAATTATTCCTTAGCATGGGTCGATGAGGCGAAAAAAGACTCCTTAACATCGTAAAACATGCAGTGGGAGCGACCCTTCTCCTAAGTCTGAAAAAGAATTGTCCACTACGTTTGATCACAGATCCATTGAACATGGAGACAAATGCTTAGGTGAAGAATGGTATACCATAAGGAATTTTAGATAATCTTTCAAAAGCCCTTAACTCAATATTTCCCCTTCAGCATAGAATTATTGATTATATTCCTAGCTATAAAACACTTTAAAAACCCTCTCGACGCAAAACAATTTCACATTCTACCGACTGCCAAGAAAACATCAGTGCCTTCCGCTCTAACTCGACAAAACATTCACCGAGAGAAGTTTGCATCTTTGAACTCAAAGCACAATTCACAAGCGACATGACGCACATTTCTGGTTAGAGAATCCCATCGATGTGCTTTTCCCGAGCTCCCGTCAGGATGGCGGAGGCACAGTTCTCTTTTTGAGAACCGTTACCAGGAACTCACTAATACCTTCTCACAATTCAGTCAATATCACCATACATATGAATTATTAAGTGTTAGCAATTGTGCAGTCCGATGAGTTGGGGTTGAGATCACTTCTTGCCGACCACTCCAAAAGTCTCTGTAGATCTCGTTCGACTCGACCTTATTTCTCCTCCAAATTCAGGCGGCTTGTATTCGATCAGCACCACAATCTTGCACAATCGTGTGGAAAAAATTATAGAACGGATAAAAGGTATCGCTGTTTGCATGTACACAATTCTCAATCTCAGACAGTTGCTTTCACACAATACACATTGGTGTATTGGGACCCTTCCCCACCACTGTAACTTTGATTGGAATTATTCACACAACTCCTAAAGTTCGCGGCTACTGAACACATATTTACAAGTCTATCATATCTAAGAGGTAAGGCAATATTAAGATTTAAACATCCAGCTAAGTGACTACACAACCTGTCTGTCGATATTTTGTTAATACGCAACTCGCAAAAAGCGAATATCGAATTTTCATGGTCTTAAGCTTCATATCCTCAATGACCTTTTCTTCACTCGAGCCAATGACCCTCTCCAAAACCAATTTGTCCTAGACCTGCACGATTTGATTAATTCGGTCAAGCCCTTCAGCTCGCGGGAATGGGCAGCCCAGGGATGCTTTATTTATCAAAAGGACCTGAAGGAATGCTCGCAAGTCTTGTTTAAGACATGCAATTGCTTGCTAGTTTCTCTACACCCTATTCAGGCCCTTACAAGGTGTTCCTAAAAAACACGCACACAAACATACACTACAAGGGAACAAGAAAGCATGAAACATGCACATATTCCTACCATGTCACCCGAGGTCAAGAATGGCTTCACTTCTTCCTCGCAGTCAAGGAAGACTATGAAATAGAAGTTTAGGTCAAACAATCAAGTGCATTCCAAGAACAACATACTTCCTCTTGATACTCTTTTATTTTTTATCACTCCAGGCACCCAACAACGGGAATTTGCTTTCGCAAATTTTCATGTACCATCTTCATGTCATTTTTTTATTATTTTCAATGTGTTCGCCAAGAAAAATATATTTCGCTAAATTTTGCTCATCATAATCGACGAGAGGCTTGTGTTATTTGATAATCCTTTATCAAGTTACATGTATTCATCGAAAAAAAAGTATTTTATAAATATATCGTACAAAAATGTCATATTTTATCACTCGTCATATTCCGCGAGAGGAATTTTATATGTAGGGTGATCCAAAGAAGTGGTAACCAAAAGGGAATCCAGTAACTTTTAAAGTATAAGTTCTTGTATAAAACCTTGCACTTATTTCGAAAGAAGATAGCTTTAAGTTTATAGAATGGTACATGACTAAGACTTAAAGAATAAAAACAAAACTGAAGGCAGCCATTAGCACTAAAGTAAGGGACATAACATCTACACTCTTGATAAAGTGATGCAAAACTCCCATGCAAAATACTATTGGAATTCTTGAAAACACTAGATCACATTTTAAAGATTAACATAAAAAAATAATAATACATATTTGATAATAAATTTGTAACTATACTCTTTCGAATGATATATAGTTTTAGTGAAAGAAATAAAATATTAAGAATCTAAGGCTTTTTATGGGTTTTATTTTCATGGATCACGTAGTATTATATAAAAAATACTCTGATTTCTCATTGTATTTGTTATTTTTTATTGTTCCAATGCATTACCTTGTATAATATATTTCGCTTACCCATGTTCATTATCTCTCATTTAAGAGATGTTATGTAAAAGAAAACTTGCATTCAATTGCATTGTTCCACATCTCTAGTTGCATTTCCATTTAGTTAGTGTCTCACGATGTTACTTTGTGGCCTTATAACAATCAAAGGCATGCAAAATGTGATTAACATCCGCGACATGTGTTTTATTATTAATTCAAATTTTTGAAAATGCGTGAATGTTTTGTAATGGACTTGATCACATTTCGCAGTTTGCCTATAATATCTCATACCTGGTGTGTTATATAGTGAATTCCTCCTTTCCCAAACTCATTAACTTTAATCACCTTTAATACCTTTATTACTTTCCACTTCTTTCACACTGTCATATTTGACAGACACTCATTCGAACAAACTTTGGTTATCAACTCAAATATAAAATCTCTCTCTCTTTAACCGATGACACATCGAGATAAACAACGACGCACAAAACATACAAACACACATAAGAACATAAGAAAAGAACATAATAAAAGCAACTCATTATCACTGATACATCTCCTTTCCCACGAGTCGCCTCGAAGTCTCTGGCTAAAATACATAAAACCTAATTGGCTGATTTGTGTCCCAAGATAATATTTTTTTTCCTATAATTGAATAGATGTTACTGGCACCTGGTCTGGCAAACATATAAAAACAAGGGACATTGTTATTGTTCCTTTATTCACTACTACTACTATCAATGTCTTCTCTATCCCAATTAGTTCATAGCTACTCCTTTCTTCATTGCGGCAGCAAAGTTTATATTTATTACACTGTGGGAAAGTCAATATCGCGAGGACCAAACAGACGCTAGTTCGGTTACACAGCGTCAACAGTTACGTGGCATATAAGCCGATACTTTACCCTCCCCCCTTTCCCTTTTGTCCCGCTGTCCCAAAACAATCCTTGATATAGCTCGCAAAGAAGGATTACCATCAGCAGATTTCGAAGCACGTTAGTATAAACAAAGGAGGGTGAGATAGCGTTTAGAATAAAAATCTCTATGAACAGTCTCACTGCCCCCTCCTATTATTTAGGTCTATTTTCGCCAAATAGACGAAATTTCACTTTCTCCGACGTAAACCAGAAGAGACCAGAAGGGCTAAGGGTCACAACGTTAAAAGGTGATGCCCTAGAAGAGAGTCTTAAAGGTCGGCACTCATCTCCCCTCCTCTTCCCACAGGGGATAATTGAGGTATATATAAATCGCTCTGGAGAAAAGAAGAGTAGAATCGAGGTAGCAATAGAGAGAAGAAGAGCAGACGAGTACCGGAGTCAAACCGGAAATCAAGAAGAAGTGGAACCGAGCGGGATTTTTCTTTTCGATGATATTCCTTTTGGTCACATCGAAGAGTAGACCATCAGTATAGAAAATCACTGCCATACCCATCTCGTGTAAATAAACTCCCTATCTCAGTTTTTCGAATAAAAACAGAGATATCTCTCACCATTGAGGAACACAAATGTGAAGTTCCACTCGAGACAATATTCACCTTTTGGTCATGTCTCATCATCGAGAAGCCTGCAAGTGTAACCCAAGCATTGGAATAATCGTACATCCACAATCCCCTCGCTTATATCGTCAAGTCAAGAAGCACCATCGCCGCGCGCCTCACCTACCTCGGGATTCGCGCAGCGAGACGAACAGCTGTGCGTCCGATTCAGCCTCACGTCCGTGACAACTAACGCATCGAACATCGCCTAAACGAGATTCTCGTTCAAGGTCATCCCACGCCCGACTCCCATTTATTTAAAGGTAAAAGAAACCCAACTTATTTATGTTCTTTAGTTACCATTCTGTACTAAAGTGAATTTTTTGAGTCAACCATCGCGTAGTACTCATTGGTAGTATTCATTTTTATTTAGATCCTCTTATTATAGCCTTAGTATATTTAAAGTTTTAATATTTCATTTTTTTATGTAATTAAAAGTATATTTTTGCCCTAGTTGTTTAATTAAATCCTCGAAACGCTGCATATGGCAATAGATATATAATATTACGAATCCTCCCTGGTTAAAGAATCAAAACAAAAGATAAATGAAAGTAAAGCAGTCTTAGAGAAAAAAAAGGAACGGAGTTATTCATGTACCGAACAAACGTACCTACATACTGGCCATATACCACGATATAGACTGTCCAACAATGATTTAGCTACAGAGATAAGAAAGTAGTTTTCCTATGTAGTTGTTTGAGTAGATTACGAAAATAACCTTTATCTTTCATAAAATGACTTCAGTTTTTTATTATCTGCACATTTATTTTTTTATTAATATTAGATTATTCAATATATAGAAGTATGAAATATTTGTTATTATTTTTATTTTAATTTACAAAAAGTACAAAGATAAGTGGAAACAAAAAGCTTATTCATCAAAAGAAATTTATAAGTCCTTTTAATGCATTTCACAGTGTGGTATTATAAAAATATATTTAAAAAAATAATGAAGATTGAAGATTTTTTCAAAATTGCTGAAATCTATAGAATAGTCATATGTTTTTAGAATATTTAGGCTTCTTTTTATGTAGAACATCTTGTCTGTATCTGTGAAGGGTACAGCAAAAGTCAACAAGCTAGGAAATTTTGTTTTTAAATATATGAAGGATGGCTGGTCATGCTTTAAGGCATTCACAAATTGTTTCATCAAACCTAATTTTATGTGAAGTGGTGGCAAAATTATGTTTTCCTTAGTAACCAATGGTTCAGGTATGACATTAAGACAACCTACTTTTGTCTCTTCTCTTAAAGGCCATTCTGAGCGTATGTAATGTTCTCCACGAGCTCTACTATCCCATTGGCACAAAAAACACATGAATTTTGCGTAGCCTGACTGCAAACCATTTAAAATGGTTACTACTTTAAGGTCAGCACAAATCAACCATTTATGTTCACTGTATTTAATGCTTTTTAAAATGAAATCTAAATTCTCATAAGTTTCTTTCAAAACAACAGAGTTAGCTATTGGTATCGATGGTAGTTTATTTCCATTATGCAGAAGCACAGCTTTACTACTATGTATAGAAAGAAGCGTCAATGAAAAGTCTCCATTGACTGGGTTCATAATGTATATCTAATTCTTCAAAGAGAAGTGGAATATTATTACAGTAGCATAAATTGTTGTCAAATGAAAATTTGTCTTGTAAATTGTTTGATAGAATGCGAATCTTAGTAATTCGAACATCTTCTGCTACTAAATTTCTTTCTGTTAGTCTCGAGGCCAGTAATTCACTATGTTGCTTTGTTAAGTTTAGATCTCTTACAAGATCATCTAGATCAAGTTGTGAGAAAGGTTTTGGAGTAGTATCAACAGTTTCAGGAACATAAATTTCAGTTTCTGGTTCACATGATTTCATATCTGATTCATCAGAGTTAGACAAAACAATTTCTGCAGGTGGTTCAGGTACTGGAATGTCTTTTGAATGAGGTCTAGGCCGAATAGCAGATCTAAAGTTGAGATATACCACAGCTGAAGCGCACTTCGTTGTTTTACCTAAAAGTATGGAAATTCTATGCATAAAATTTAAAATTATGTACATATGTGTGATTACAATAAAGTTGTTCTAAACTGAATTAATTTTATATTCAAAAAAAATAATATTACAGTATACTACTTCAAAATATAGGTACAGTGGCCAATAAACAAATACCTACTTTGTATGTCTACCAAACAGAAATAGCAGTCAGTGGCATGATCTTGGGGATCTCGTATTACCATTCGAACACCACATTGAAGGCTTTTTATTTTTCCTTTAGGCCAATTTGATAAAGAATTAAAGCATGTCGTGCAACATATATGTGGTGCCCATGGTTTATCTTGGTCACCAATTTGACATCCAAAATACAATTATATAGTTTTTTTACTAGAGAAGAAATTTTACTTTTATTTTTTTTAAATGTTACTGAACCACATATGTAGCAGAATTTATCTGGGCTATTTTTATACTGTCTTCTTGGCATTTTAATTAAAATTGTTGCTTATTTTTATAATTTTATTTAGTTAAATAACCTGAAAATAAGAGCATGAAATTCGTTCAGATCTTCAAATTTGACAAAAATAGTAATTGGCAACTTACAAAAAAATGGTTATTTCGATAAGAATGGCTTCCATTTTTGAAATCTATACATAAACTTACATAAAAAATGTTATTCTAATCTTTGTAGCCGACAAAAAGTTAAATTTTGTTAGACAGTGTTATTATTAGCATGATCCTATATATGTATATATATATATATATATATATATATATATATATATATATATATATATATATATATATATATATATATATATATATATATATATATATATATATATATATATATATATATATATATATATATATATATATATATATATATATATATATATATATATATATATATATATATATATATATATATATATATATATATATATATATATATATATATATATATATATATATATATATATATATATATATATATATATATATATATATATATATATATATATATATATATATATATATATATATATATATATATATATATATATATATATATATATAATTATAGTAATTCAGTAACATATAAAGTACATATACAATGGTGGTAAATAGAAACAATTGAGGGTTGGTGACGTACCATCTCTTATAATGAATACAAACTACTAAATTAGACTCAACCTCTAGGTGTATATAAACTTCTAATCCAAACATTATAAGAAAATGTTTTTATTCGTCTGCATGGCCTACATTGTTATAATTACCCCAGTCAAGGAATGCTTAATTTAGCTCATTTACTCCCACCAGACCTACAACTTGGTATCCATTCAGGATATAACACATCCCATTCGGTCGCCAGTTAAAACCAAGAAGATCGCAACTTGGTATATGGAAGTCGCTTCTCCTTATTCACCTGACAAATTTTCTCCGCGTTGGATCAACTTTTATAATTCCGTAAGTTACTTTGTATTCCTTTCTTTTTTAACTTCCCCCCCCCCCTTCCTTCCCACCACTTTCTCAACAATATCTTATCTCTTCTATTAATCTTACATTCCTCCAAGAGTGGCCTTTTCCAGCCAATGTTGAGCAGCCATGGGCTTTGTCTTATTTTGCCCCTTCCGCATTGCCACAAGAGAAGATATGTTCCCTGTGAAGTGATGGAGGTTTGCGCCTTCCTCAGTCCTTAAAATCCTAAGACGTGCATATGTGTTTGACTCATTTTTCCACATGCATGTTCCGCCTCAACATCTGCAGTTTCCATGCCCTCACGGATCAAATCCATGTAAGCATATAAGAACATAAGAACATAAGAAAAGAAGGAGACTGCAAAAGACCATTCATGGCCTACACTTGGCAGCTATATATCTTCCACAAGTTTTCACTTCACGTTTCTTTACATTTTCATTATAGATCTCTTCTTGAAAATTATCTAAGAGAGATGCCCTCGTTAGTTTTCGCATACAATTAAACAAAAGTTCTGCAACCTACTTGCCTAAGATTTTACGACTATCCGAATTTTCAATGAAGCACTGATATCTTCTACTCTGGAATAATGAGAAAGAGAGGGAAAGAGAGAGGGAGAGATAAAAGGAAGAGGGGAGATACGGAGAGGGAAGGAGGGAGAACAGGAGTGAGTGAGGGAAAGAGCTGGGTTGGAAGATGGGGAGGGAGAGAGAGGAAGGGCGTGGGATAGGAAGAAGATAGAGATGTGGAGAGAGGGGAAGACAGAGAGGAGAGGGAGAGAGGGCGAAATAAAGATGGGAAAGACAGAGACAGACAGGCAGGCAAGCATAGAGAGAGAGAGAGACTGGAGAACGATGGGAGAAGGGGGGAGGTGAGAGTGTGGGTAAGGAATGAGATGGGAGAGGGTAGACGTGAGTGGAGATATGTGAGAAGGGATAAGGCGCGAAAGAGAGTGAGTAACACAAGGAGTCACTAGTAATATGGAAACCTTAAAAGATCTTCTATCCATTCTTAGAAAGTAAAAGCGTCGTATCTATTCAACCTCGTGCAGTACTTTGTCCAACCAAGGCTTGAACTCTTCACCACCTCTGCTGAAAGATGTCTACAACTGTTGCAGATTTTGTACCAGAAAATGTTCCCGCAAACGGTATTCCTAAATTAGGGTAGATCTAACTTGTAACTGTGGTTGCGAGTGTGATTCATACCTAATGTGAACAACTTCCTGTAGTCTACCTTTTCTATTGTCCGTATAATTATATTCATTTCGATGAGCTGGCTACGTATACGGCGCGTCTCCAGCGAGAACAGCCCCAATTCTCGTAGGCGGAATCTGTATCTTTTGTGTCTAAGTGATGGGATTAGTTTGGTGGCCCTGCCCTGAACCCTTTCTAGAAGTTCAATGTCTTTGCGCAAAGATGGTGACCAGGATTGTACAGAGTAGTCAAGGTGCGGCTGGACCAGGAAGTAGTGCAGGGTGAGCACAATCTCCTTGTTTCGGAAAAGAAATTTTGTCTTTTTATGTACCAAACAGTCTCTGACCCCTTTTCTCTACCTCTGTTATCTCCTGGAGAACTTCAAGTCGCTGATTAATTTCTCATCTAAATCTTTCTCCAGTTTGGTCGTCTCCAAAGGTCTATCTAACAAGTTGTAGTCTTCCCGAGGGCTAGCGTGACCGATATGTATCATCTTGCACTTGTCAAGATTGGATGGTATCTGATACATCTCGTACCCCTTGCCTAAGCTGTGAAGGCTATCTCTCAAGCGTTTTACTCCTTCGTGCGAGCCAACCCGCCACCTAATTTGATATTGTCCGTGAACTTTGCTATTGTGCATTGCAGCCCTGGGTCACCCTGCTGGTCACCGGGATCCACCTCGAGGCTGCCCCTCTGACTTTCAGTCAACCAGTTCTCAATCAGGTCGGCCACTTTTAGGGCACTGCTTACGGCACGCGCCGACTTTACTCATTAACCTGCGGTGGGGGCACCTTATCGAAGGCTTTTGGAAAGTCTAGGCGAAAAATGTCTACAACTCGAGCGCGATCTATTCAAGAAGGATTCTGGTAAGGGAGCCATCTGGACCAGGAAACTTACACGGACTCAGATTCCCGAACCTAGCCGCCACTTCATCACTATCTACAACTATTTCGTATAAGTTGTTCCCTTATTCGAGGTGAACATTCGGTCTCGGAACAGGACCATCTATTTCATTCGTAACCTTGTCTCTCTGGCGACCTATGCGAACCGGTTTGTAGCTATTGACAAGCAGGAAGAATTATTTGGGGTTCTCTTTGTAGAGAGAGGTGACCCAAAGTTCCTCACCGCGTTTAGCTTGTCGCACCAGTGTTTTGACTTTCTTAAAATCCCCTTTGTACTGGGAGAGAGATAGATAAATAGATAGATAGAGAAAGATTGAGAGAGAAAGTGAGCGAAAGATTAAGAGAGAAGAAAGAGAGATGGAGAGTGAGTAATGTAGAATGAGGGCTGGGGAATGATTGATGAATAGTGACTAATGGACTGGTAATGGAGAATGAGTAATGGACTGATTAATGGAGAAAATAATGGAGAATAAGTGATGGGGAGAGAGTGATAGAGAGTGAGTATTGGACTAGGTAATGGAGAGTGAGTAATAGACTGAGTAAAGAAGAGTGGGTGTTAGAGAATCAGTAATAGTGAGAGTAATGTAAAATGTGTGAAAGAGAATGTGCGATGGAGAATGTGTGATGAAGTGATTAATTAATAGATAATGCTTGAGATAAAGCGAGAGATTATGAGTAAGGGAGTGATTGATAGAGTATGCTTGAGATACAGTCATTTGGGGAGCTAGTGATTGAAAAGTGAGAGAGCATGATGGTGAGAGCTAGAGTGATATGCTGAGTGTAATTGAGAGAGATTGATAGATATGCTTTTGGTAAAAAGAGTGATAGAGAGTGTTTGGGTGGAGAGAGTAATTGAAATTATGAGTGTGTGATTTAGTTAGAATGAGAGAGAGAGAGAGTGAAAGAGCGTGATAGAGAGATTTTGAGTGATTGATGTAGAATATGATTGAGAGAGAGAGAGTAACTAATATTAGTGATATCGAATTATAGAGTGATCGAGAGAGACTAATTGAATGAGCGCGCGTGTGTGTGTGTGTGTGTGTGTGTGTGTGTGAGAGAGAGAGAGAGCGATAAAGGGTTATAAAGTGATTGAGAGAGAATAATTGAGAGAGAGAAAGGAGGAGGAAGGGGAAGAGGAAGGAAAAGGGGGGAAGTTGGATGGAATGAGGATAGGGCAGAGATATAGAAGGAATGATTTATTGAGCAAGAAAGAGACCAAGCGATTGAGAGTGGAAGAGCGAAGGAGAGTGTGATTGAGAGTCAGTGTTAGAAAATAAGTAATGTAGAGTGAGTAATGGACAATGAAACTAATTAAAGGAGAGAGAAAGTGATATAGAGTTATAGACTGATTGAAAGAGACAAATTGAAGGAGTAAAAGAGAGCTATATAGTTATAAAATAATTGGTAAGACTAATTGAAGGTGATAAAGTGAGAGAGAGAATGATCAAGATAGAAGCAGAGATAGAGAAAAAGAATTATTGAGAGCTACAAGAAGCTACAAGGAAAATAAGTACCCTAGAAGACCTTACAGTCTATACATGGAGGGTACTTTTGGCGCAATCCTCGAAGGTGTCCGTTGGCAACCTCGAAGATCACTCGCGAGGATCTTAAAGGTGATTTTGCAAGACTTTATCTAGTCTTGACTTGAACTGGTCAACATATTCACTGTTGACAACTTCCGTCGGAAGTACATTCCAACTCCCACAGATACTGTATGTGAAGAATATTCCACACAGTTCACGGTGGTATCGCTTCAGTTCAAGTTTGTAGCCGTGATTTCTTGTTCTTCCCTCGCTGAGCTAGAAAATATCCCCGTAGTCCAGTCTGTCGAAGCCTCGAAGTATTTTAAACACTTCGATAAGCTGACCACGTAGTCTACGGGTCTCCATTGAGAACCTATCTAATTCCCTTTGTTTATCATTATAACTCATATACCTGATAGAGGGAATCAGTTTGGTTGCCCTGGCTTAGACGCGTACCAATCTTGCGATGTCCTTTCGAAACGAAGGACTCCAAAATTGTACGGCATACTCCAGGTGCGGTCGGACGAGGGAGTTGTACAGACACAGTACTATCTCCTTGTTCCGATATCCAAACTGTCGCTTTATATACCCTAACATCCTTTGGGCTTTCTTCTCCACCTCAATACACTGTTTCGAGAACTTGAGGTCACTGGTGATAGTTACACCCAAGTCCTTCTCAGTGTTGGTAGATTCAAGAGCAGTGCCATTAAGGATATAGGGTGATTGGGGATTTCAGTGGCCGATATGCATCACTTTGCATTTGTTTACGTTGAAAGGCATTTGCCACGTATTAGACCACTCCCCAATCTTCCCAAGATCAGCTTGCAGACGGGCAGTATTTCCATCCTTTGCAACGTTCATACCAAGCTTGGTATCATCGGCAAATTTAGAAATCTTGGCAACCATGTCACCATCCATGTCGTTAACATAGATGGTGAAAAGTAGGGGTCCCAGGACAGAACCTTGGGGTACACCGCTGGTGATGGGCATCCCCTTAGAAGCTTGTCCATTCAGCACCACCCGTTGCCGTCTGCCGCTTAGCCAGTTCTCTATCCAACCTGCTACATTTCCGTCTATGCCCAGCGTACGCACTTTTCAGAGTTTGCAGCAGTGTGGTACCTTATCAAAGGCTTTTGGAAAGTCTAAGTAGATAACATCCACCGCCTTATCCCGATCATGCTCAGTGAAAACGAAGTGGAAGAATTCCACAAGGTTCGTTAGGCATGACCGTTGCCTTCGGAAACCGTGCTGGGAACTCCTCAGTAGCAGGTTTGATTCTAAATATGACGTCATTTTGTCCACCATCATGATTTCCATGAGTTCACCGACTATTGAGGTTAAGCTAATAGGTCGGTAGTTGGACGGCTGGCTACGGTCTCGTTTCTTGAAGATAGGAGTCACCTCCGCTTCACGCCAGTCTCTAGGAACGCATCCGGTCCGGATTAACATGTTGCAGATTGTGTTCAGATGTCGTGACACTTGATCGCGCACTTATTTCAACACTTTAGGTAGAAGCCTGTCCGGGCCAGGGGACTTATTCCTCTTTAGATCAGCGATGGAGAGCTAGTGATGGATAACAAGTAATGGAGAGTGAATCTAATTTAAAGTGTGAGAGAGAGACTTATAGAGTGCTTGAGAGGGATCAATTGACGGAATGAGAGAGAGAGTAATATAGGGTTATATATTGAGTGAGAGAGGCTAATTGAAAGAGTGAAGGTGAGTTATAGAGAGTGATTAAGAGAAGTTAATTGAAGGTGTGTGAAAGAGAGAAAAAATAATGATATAGAGGTATACAGTGATTAAGAGACTAATTGAAGGAGTGAGAGAAAGAGAGGGGGAGAGAGATTGATATAGTTATGAGTGATTGAGAGAGACTAATTGAAAGAGAGAATTAGGTAGAAAGTGAGAATGATTGAGAGAGAGAATTAGGTAGAAAGTGAGAATGATTGAGAGAGAGAATTGTTGAGAGAATGATTGAGAGCTCGTGATTAAGAGTGATTGAGAGCGAGCGTTTAAGAAAGAGTGATTCAGAGAGAGAGTTTGAGAATAAGTGGTTGATAGAGAGCGATTGAGGGAGAACTTGATTGAGAGCGAGTGATTAGGAGAGAGAGAGAGAGAGAATGATTTTACAATCAGCGAGTGATTGGGGGAGATGATGATTGTCAGCTTTAGAGATTATTGAGAGCGAGTGTTTAAGCTGAGTGTTTGAGTGTTTAAAAAAAAGGTGATTGAGAGAGAGGGAGATTTAGAAAGAAAATAATTAAACGCGAGTAATCGAGAAAGAAAATGGTTGATAGCGAGTGTTTGAGAGATAGTAATTAAGAGAATGAGAGTTATTGAGAGAGATATATTGTGATAGAACGGTCTGAGGCCGCTTAAATTCAGCCGCTATCACATGGTTAGAAACATTGCTACCCACGTGCATCTTCGAGAGCAAGCAGGGCGCGTTATCGTCACCTGAGTCAATATTTAACCAAGGAGGTCATCTCTCCCCCCCATTTCGCTTCCATTCGTCAAACTCGCCAGATTGAGTTAGGCTTACGGGCAGATAAGGTTTTTTTCCAAGCGCGACCGGAGCATTTCCCCGAGCCTCCCACTCAATTGTCCCCTACGCCAAGGAGATGGCTCCGGGTACTTATACAACAGCATTTCCCAATAAGATCAGATCAGATCCAGATTATCTTCGGCGAGACATCACGCCGATCCGGTCTCACCTTGTGCACCCCTGAGAGCTCTCTACCTCGAGAACCACTTTATTGTCCAGAAGAGGACAATATCCCTTGAGTGCCAAGGTTCGTGCCTTCGAGACGCCAAGTCAATAAGGCCCCCCCCTTTTGTTCAGAAAGACAACAACGTTAGAACAGCCATTGTTCTTTGAGCCCGTTTACAAGAAACTGTTCTCACCCTCCCCCCCTGTTGTTCAGAAAGAGAACAACGTTAGAACAGCCGTTGTTCTTTGAGCCCGTTGACAAGAGACGGTTCTCACATCCTCTGTTGTTCAGAAGAGAACAACGTTAGAACAGCCATTGTTCTTCAAGCCCGTTCGTCAAGAAACGGTTCTCATTCCCAAGACATCACGTCAGGATAATTTGATTCCCCCTTTTTAACGTTCTTCAAGAGAACGATTGGTTTCAACGATAACCTCCATTGTTCATCCAAAACATCCCCGATTTGCTCTCACAAAGATCGCTCGTATCTCCGAGTCCCACTTCGCTCTCACTCTTCGAAGACAGTCCTTCTCCTTCGCTAAGGACAACTCCTGAAGAACCCTTCTGCTGGAACTCGCCAGTGGACCGAAGATTCCTTCGCATCGCCTGTCTCTGCACAACAACTTTGTAATTACGTAAGCTGAGCATTACCTTTAATTATCTAACTTTTTGTCAACCCTACCCTGTGCTTTAAATGGTTTAGCGAACCACCCCATCCCTTTAATTTTTATTTGTTTACCTTTTTAAATCTCTCCTAATCTTAATCCTCGGATTAGTCAGATTTTCCCACGACCCTTTCCATTGTCCGTTTATGTAAACATTTTCTTTTGTGTGTTGTTGATAGTTTAATTAATAAAACTCTATTTTATTAATGATAGCCATATTATTATCCTTGAGCTCAGTTCCACTTCTTAAGCAAAATTGAAGATAAATAACCTCGGTCAATCAGATTACCACGCACTCGAAATATTTGAATAATTCCCTCAACGAATAGTTATGAATGGTATATCATCGAGAGTCTATTCTACGACATATATATATATATATATATATATATATATATTTCACGAGAGAGTGATTGTGACATCGCGAGATATTGAGAAAGAGGGGTTGAGAAAGATAAATGAATATTATGAGGTTATTTCTTTGCAATAGCCAATGAACTTCGTTTATGGCTGATAAATTTAAGAATCCTCATTTTCTTATTTTTAGTCCAATGTGAAATACGCTCCCCTTCTACTTGAGTCCATCACCTCTGGCATTCCAATTACCCCTAAAAAAATGACAGAATTTAAGGTAAGTGTCACATGCTGTTCAAATTATCCGAATATTCTTAATATTCCCTAAACCTTTTACGATCTAGTACAATTGTTCAATAGTGTGTCATTTCAGACATATCTGGACTCACTACTCGACAAAACTGGTGAAATGGTAATGAGAGTTGATCCAGTCCCTTCTCCACACCATATATCTCCATTCAGTACTGATGAAGCACAGATGGTCACTAACATGGAATATGCTTCTCAAGTGGCGAACGGAATTAATGTTACGAGTTTGAACGATCTTTTCGACCAATACTTGAAGGATACATCTGAGAAAGGGCAAATTAAATTGTAAGTAAAGCTAAAGAAAAGTGTCTCGGGATTATTTAAGCGTAAGTTCTCTAATAACTTATTTGGATTAAATTAACTTGTTCGTATGTTTAAACTATCAAGTGCATTCAAAATACATCAATATCAATCTCTTATAATTACTTTGGGGGGTCTTTTTCGGAATAGGCCTTCAGCGAATTAGGTGATCAAGGCTATCGGAAGTTAAGGTTAGGCTAAGGTAACCAGATTTCTGAGACAAAATCCGGGGACATCTTCGGTTCAGAGACGTAAAAACCTCCAAAACATGCATTCTTTTTGTCATGGAAAAACTAAAACGGGGACAGTGCCCTTACCATTTATAAAGCAGTAATCAAAAATTCCCTCGCGCTATTTATCCTAAATTGCAAAAGAAGTGAAAAAAATTCAATTTATTAAGAATAAGATTATATTTCTCTTATCAAAATAGCTGAGATCAAGCACATCCATACAATCAGCTGTAAAAAACAGGTATCAACCAGACACTTCACCAAAACTAAGGCCTCCTCCTTATTCCTGGCATTCTAAAAGAGTAAAAATAAGAGGTCATAATGACCATAATCAAAAGGGAAGGGACAGTGTTTGGATTTGAAATATTGAATGTATTCTGATTTGAAGATTTCTGACTGGTGCACTAACCTAATATGTGTATTTCTCAGAGGAGTGTATCTTTTTAAGTATCGGTTTGTTTTTGGTCAACTTCTCCATAAAATCCTGACATGGCAGATGGTTGAAGTTGGTCTTCACTGTTAGCAGGGCCTTCATGGTAGAGACTGTGAACCGATTTCTCTCAGCGGTCCACATATCATTCATTAAGGAAAAAACCCCCTCTCAACAGAGGCATTGCTACCTGGTAGACAGATTACTACAGATGCCAATCTAGTAATGTTGATGATTGGAATTTCATTTAGTTGAAAATGCATTTTAACTGAGCCCCATCTCTGAATGAGAGGTGTATCCTCTCTCTTCCATTCCTCCACTATTCCCCCCTGAAGGAACTCCTGGAAACCAGACACCTCATCCAAAAGAATGTCTTCGTCAATTCTAATGTTAGAGCATTTTCTTCTGAGGGTTTTTTAATGCTTTTTTCAATTTCCAACCGGTGAGACTGCTTTTTCAGGAGGAGACAGCTGAGGTCTTGGAGGTCGTCGGCATGCTTATCCAAAGCTTCAAGGTATTTTACTGCAGTGTTAAAGAAGCACTTCGATTTCCCCAGGAAGGTTTCTTTTGTGATTAAACCATTTTCCTCTAGGTCTCTAAGAGGAACTCTGACCATTACTGTAAGGAAGTTATCATTACGTCTTGCAGTCAGTTTTGCCTGAAAATGTCTCAGAATGACAGCAGACTCAACTGCGCAACGGTCTTGGCCTGTATTAATGGGCTCATTGAAAATACCCAGGTTTCCGTGGACAAAGGCTAGTCACAGCTCGGTGAAGGGATCTTCAAAAAACTTGCGGAGGACCACATGACTTTTCTCCTCAGAGAGAAAAAGTGATTTTAGTGAGGCATACACCCTGAGGACTCGCTCTAAGGCTGTGAGCATGGATAACCAACGGACATTACAGTGACCCAAAATATTGTAGTAGTCTTCACCCACAAAGTCACAGAATGTCTTCAGTCTCTCCTCACGGACCGTAAAGATGTGGAAATATCCGAATATCTTTGTTAGTAGATATTCCACATCTAAGGGAACCATATCCAGTGCAGTTCGCGTTATGTTGTGGATGATATGTGCTGGGCAACCGAGGCCAATCACCTCTCGTTGAAGGGAGTCTTTAACCTTGGCGTGGACATTTACCCTTCCTGCCATGTTAAGTCCCCAAAAGTTGGTGTTCGTGTGGTCAGCCGAGAATACTACAACTTTGTCTTCTAGACTCTGTCTCCGGACAGCGATAAGAATCTCCTCGGAAATCTCTGCAGAAGTTTCCCCTTTCATCTCTACAAAATCCAAAAGTTTCGTTTCAACGCAAGCACTTGCCAATACTTGCAGTACCTGACAAGTATTGGCAGCAGTTTTACATGGCCATGGTTTAAACAATCAACAGACAAAGGCACAAACTCAGCTTGGTTAGGATCTTCTATTAATAGTGTCATGGCCCAGGGTGCAAATACATTTGTCACTATGGCATCACATTTTGTTCTTGCACATGAGAACTTTGGCTCATAGAGCTTCCGATTCAGTAATGCTGTGCAGTCCATTGATCTGAAACTGTGATTGTGTCTGATGGTGTGGTAAGCAAACACACCCTCCTGTACAGCCAAATCAGACTCTGATTGAGAGGGCTGTACCCTCTAGAAGAAGGTTGTAACAGAAGGTACACTTACACGGGCTGTAATGGCAGATTTATGCTTATTTAAATTTGGTATCAAGTGTGTAAGGTTTAACGCTATATCTTTGCAAACACAGGTCTCAGTCGAGTAAAGCATAGTGTTATTCGTTATAATAATAGAGTATAGTAGTTCCCTTTTGTTTTAACGATTGCTATCCTCTTTTTTGAAACTTAAGAAGCTGGAGTAGCTCAAGGAAGTTTTTTTGGGGGGTGATTTTAGTCAGTGGTTATTTAGATCGAGAAACCAAGTACGAATAGGTCAGCGCCCATATTTAGGTAGGCTAATTCTACATATAGAGGCATAATTCTTGTTGCAAGGAATTTTAGTTGGTTGACTAGTGCGCCCCCAAGTGCAAAGATGACTCAGTTCGAAATTTTTAAACCGCAAGGAGAATCCTTGGGACTTTCCGGAAAAGAAATAATTGAGTACGTTCAAGAGGAGCAAAGAACAGAAAGAGAAAGAGAAATCCAACGAGAAGAAAGAGAAAGAGAAACCCAACGAGAAGAAAGAGAGGAACGGAAAAGACAAGCTGAGCTTCACCATCAGATTGAATTAGCTCGTGTTGAAGCAGAGATACAGTCAGCCAGTTCCCGTTCCGAAGCCCCCCCCCCCCTCCTAATCTCTCACTAAAGCTCCCCAATTTCAAGGATGGAGAGGATTTCGGAGCATTTTTAGCCCACTTCGAAAAGATCCTCGAAATCAATAACATGGATCTGGAGGCTGAAGGTGTAGCCAGATTACTTCCCTTGTCAAATTGTAAATTGCATGAAATTTTTATATCTTTACCATCTGAGTGTACAATTAACTACAGCACCTTAAAAGCTGAGTTATTGGCCGCTCATAATATGACTCCCGATTTCTACCGCCAAGAATTTCGAGGAGGTCGTATTAAACCCGGACAGACGTTCCGTCAATTCGGATACATTTTTCAGAGGAATTTTAAATTTTGGTTAGAATCCTCAAAGGTTGATCCTAACTACGAGTCCTTAACAGACTTCGTGTTGCGGGATCAATTTTTGGCGTCTCTCCCGACGGAGATCCGCGCGTTCGTCAAGGATCGTCGGTGCCAGACCTTTAAAGAAAGTACCGAAGAAGCGGATGTCTATGCCGCCAACCATAATTTATATCCAAAGGAGAATCGAACTTCTCACCAATCCCCCTACAAGGAAAGAAGGAAGGATTCGCGCCCCTTCACAGGAAAGCCGACGAAGTTTCCGAGCCCCGTAAAACCCCAAAACTTCTTTCCCCAAAACCAACAACGGGACTCCAAACCTCCCGTTAAGATTTCTCCTCTATCTCTCTTCCCGAAGCGACCAATCATATGCTTCACCTGTGGTGTAGAAAACCACATGAGCTGGAATTGCCCCCAAAATTCTAGGCTTAAAAGTGGACCAGCCCACCAAGTTCACCAGATTAATGCCACACCGGCTCCTCCGGTGGTGCAGACCCAAGCAGCAACTTCTCCCCCTCCGTCAGGCCACCAGGTAAATTTTATGTTTGATAAAAGTTCATCGGGAACTTTGAAATTTGAGGAGGGCAGCGTGAACGGCTGCCGAGTATCGACTCTCGTCAGGGACACAGGATGTACGTGTTTCATCGTGTCCGACAAGCTCCTCCCCCCAGTGGACCCTAACCACGAAAAATTTGCGGTGGTACATGACTACCTTGGGCGGGCGAACCAATTCCCCGTCGTTAGATGTTACCTGCAGTGTCAATATTATGATGGCTGGGCTGAAGTCATTTCAGCACCCATACAATTCTGTTGCGTACTTATAGGACAGAGCCCCCAAGTAAGTTCCGACCCTGTGTCTCAAGCCGCCCTTCCTCGAGGCCGAGCTAAGAAAGAAGCCCAGGAGCCCGTCGCAATCAGAACCCCGATATCGTCCGATTTCTCGGAGACCCTTAACCAGGACTTTAGGACCGCACAAAAGGAGTGTGAATTACTAACACCCTTAGGCGATAAGGCCCAAGACAAGGACACGGAGACTGTCCGTGGACCCCAAGAAAAAAAGTACCCCCAACGCGCCCATGGAGATACCTTCGTAGTACTGGACGAAACATCAGCGCTTGAAGAGGATTACCCCGTGGAGTCCCTTAATGTAATCCAGACAGTGTGCATCCAACCTGATGCCGATTACCCTCCTCCTTCCCTACCAGGCGAGTTTTTGGAACCCTCTGACCTGGATATTGACGCGCAGCTGACACCACATCAAAAGAGTCAGCTACAAGAACTATTTGAATGGAGTCACCATTTAACCCCCCTATTAACTCTTTTCGAGCGACTGCGCGTAAATGGCCTCATCATTCACCCCAGCAAATGCCATTTTGCTCACGAAACCCTAAAATACTTGGGTTTCAAAATAGGACAAAGCCAGTTAGGTCCCCAAGAGAACAAGATTAAGGCAATCTCTGACATGCCCCTCCCGATTACAAAGAAGCAATTGAGATCGTTCCTAGGATCAGCTTCGTACTATCGGCGATTCGTTCCGAATTTCGCTGCAATTTCGGCGCCCCTCAGCTCGCTTCAAAAAAAGAATTCCCCCGATCGTCTACGTTGGAACGATGTCGCTATTTCCCATTTTAATCAGCTCAAGAGTAAGCTCATTTCTGCCCCCATTTTAAAGTTGCCCAACCCGGAAAAATCCTTTGGGATTAAGACCGACGTGAGCAACGAGAGCATTGGAGGTGTACTCCTTCAATACGAGGATGACGGAACGAGTCATCCAGTTGCATATGCTAGTCGCCAATTATTACCACGCGAAAAGAGATATGCCACTATAGAGAAGGAAGCTCTATCAATTATCTGGGTTATAGACAAATTCAAAATGTACTTGATAGGAAAAGAATTTCAGATAGGAACTGACCACCGTCCGTCAGCCTATATTAGGAATGTGCCACACTCCGACGGCCGAATCATGCACTGGAGTTTACTCTTGCAAGAGTATCAATTTAAAATAAATTATATAAAAGGTTCCGATAACCAGGTCGCTGACGCACTCAGTAGGAATGCGTTACCGAATAGCGTAGAGTAATTGTATTCGTAGGATTAGGAGCTCTATGTATGTAAATACCGTCTTGTACGACTTAAATTAAATTTTCTTGTAAGATAATTAGTTAATGGATATGTCTGAATTTTGTAGCGCTCAATGCTTATTTTTTTTTGTATGTATATATATTTGTACCCATTAAATTACGTATAAATTATTTTGTCCCATATGTACTAATTTTATATCATTTCATTGTGCCATGCCCCTTTTTTTATTAAGTTTGTATTAAAGGTTTTTTTCCCCTGTAATCAAAAGATCAAAATAATGATATTTATTGAGGTAATACTAGTTAGGTGCAGGAAGGTACGGTTGGTACAAGAAAACGAGTTCCCCACAACGGAGCTCTATCGTTGTCCCTTCTCTCTTTTGTTTTTTCGAAGTGACAACTTTCCCCGGAATGGAGGGGTGTGATAGAACGGGTTGAGGCCGCGTAATTTCAACCACTATCACATGTTATTTAAAACCACGATGCTACCCACGTGCATCTTCGCTTTGAAGCCTGGCGCCTTATCGCAGCCACCTGAGTCAATGTTAAACAAGGAGGCTTATCTTCTCTCGTTCGCCCCATGCGCCGCCCTCGCCAGATTGAGTAAGGCTTATGGGCAGATAAGGCATTGTCCTCAGGCTCGGCTGTGCATTCCCTCGAAGCTCCCACACCATTGTCCCCCACGCCATGGAGATGTCCCGGCTATTTATATGGAAACTTAACCACTAAGATTCAGATTGGAGATCCAGATTTTCGTCGCGAAACATCACTACGACCCACTCTCACCTTGTGCGCCAAGGGACCTCAACCTCGAGATTCACTATCACTTGTCCAGAAGGAGGACAATATCCCTTGAGTGTCAAGGTTCGAGCCTTTCGTGACGCCAAGTCCACAAGGCTTCCCCTGTTGTTCAGAAAGAGAACAACATTAGAACAGCCATTGTTCTTTTGAGCCCGTTGACAAGAAACGGTTCCCCCCCCTTGTTGTTCAGAAGAGAACAACGTAGAACAGCCATTGTTCTTTTGAGCCCGTTTGCCAAGAAACGGTTCTCACCCTTTCCTCCGTTGTTCAGAAAGAGAACAACGTTAGAACAGCCATTGTTCGTTCGAGCCTGTTAACAAGAAACAGTTCTCACCCCCCCCCCCTTGTTGTTCAGAAGAGAACAACGTAGAACAGTCATTGTTCGTTTGAGCCCGTTCGCCAAGAAACGGTTCTCACCCTTCCCCCGATGTTGTTCAGAAGAGAACAACATTAGAACAGTCATTGTTCTCGAGCCCGTAGACAAGAGACGGTTCTTACCCCCCCTGTTGTTCAGAAGAGAACAACGTAGAACAGCCATTGTTCTTCAAGCCCATTCGTCAAGAAACGGTTCTCATTTCCAAGACACCACGTCAGGATTATTTAATTCCCCCCCTTCGGCTGGAACTCGCCAGCGGACCGAAAATCCCTTCACGTCGCCTTCCTCTGCACAACAAGTATAATTACGTAAGCCGAACGTTACCTTTGAGTATTTAACCCTTTTGTCAACTTTATCCTGTGCTTTAAATGGTTTAGCGAACCATCCCCTCCCTTTAACTTTATATTTGTTTTACCATTTTAAATCTTTTAATCCTCGGATTAGCTCGATTCCCCACGACCCTTTCCATTCTCTGTTTATGTCAATATTTTCCGTTTTGTGTGTTGTTGATAGTTATTATTAATAAAACTCTATTTTATTAATGATAGCAATATTATTATCCTTGAGCACAGTTCCACTTCTTAAGCATATCGAAGATACATAATATCGGCCAGCCTAGACATCTACGCACTCTAAAGATAATTAAAGAAGTTCCCTCAACGAATAGTTATATATGGTATATCGTCGAGAGTCCATTCTACGACAGTGTTCTACCGCAGACGATCTTCCTCCACTACCCACTATAAAAGAGGCATTGCAGAGAGTGCAGAAAGCAATTGCCTCATCTTGACCTGGCCGTATAAATGGAAATTCTTTCAGAATACTGTCATTAACGTGACATTTGCTTTTCTTGGAGAGAGACATTGTACATAGAGTCGTCTTTCTATCTTTCCTCACGGTTTCTTCTAAACTTTTTCTTGTCCTCATCTATTTGACTCGTCTTCCTGTCGGTCCTGTTCGTCATTTCAACTCTCCCTGCAAGTAGACAATGACATTTCATGAGGACAAGTGGTGCCCTGAATAAACCTAGCCGGTGTGTTTAGCCTATAATATAAGTAAGTATAGTGAAACAATAGACAAATGTCAGCCTACCCTGGGCATTTTTGGTTGAAGACAGTTAGTGTAAAAGTATGTTAATATAATATGGCAAGGGAAATATAGTGTTCAAGGAGAAATAGGCAATCAATTAACAACCTACTCAATGAATGTCAAGGGAGTAGGATACAAAATCGCAATTCTTTTAATCAACGGCAACGCGCCGTCGTTTCCTGGATGAGGCAGCTAGCTAGCTGCTAGTCAGCCTGCCAGAGAGTGCTAATCATCATTGACACAGATAGGCCGGCACAAGTTCGGGATGAATAATTTATATTACGTTTCTAGTCACTAGTGGTTTTATTTAATGACAAGTTTCCAACTGTTACTACCTCTGACAGACAAACAGATCTGTTATCACAGTAATCACACACATTGCAGATAATAAATACACATATAAATTAAACGTTAAATAACATATAATAATATATATGATAAATGATAACACTTAAGTGTCTCTCTGAGCGGTGCTACTTCTGGAGTGTCTGGCCGCCTGGCTTTAGTCTGCGACTGCAGGGTTGCCGTTTTAGAAGAATTTCGTCTGCTACTGAAGATAAATATTGACATCTGGCAACCAGTGCGAGTAGTACGGCGCGCAACTATACGATACGTGTAGTTTGGTCAACATTTTCGTTTTTTCTCATTTTTTATTTTATTTAAGTTTATTCCAATTTCGGATATTTCAGTACCAGTGAAAACCGGGGACATTTCCGGGGACAGGTCACTGAAAACGGGGACGTTTGATCACCCTAGGTTAGGTTAGGTTAGATTACTGACAGGCTGTACTCACACTACTAGCCTCGAACACCATAGCTTAACCTTAACCTCGCAATAGCCTCGAACGCCTAATTCGTTGCTAGGCCTGTTCCAAAAAGACCCTTTTATACACTTCAATAATATTTTTCTTATTGTTTTTATATTTCATGCCCAAACCCAAAGCTAATATACCATCATATTTTATTTAGAACGTTACTGATCGACGCGTGTGCAGCAAGTGGTGGAGACGCTCCTACCAAAATGATTTTAGAAAAAATGATTAGTAAAAAAATATCGCCTGAAAGAGTAGCATCTATTTTCTTTACTTTCCCCAACAATTTTGCCGCGCCACCAGTTATTGGAGAAGTTATGGTTTGTTTAAAAATATTTCTTAGTTTTTTACCTAACCTACCCTACAAATCCAATTATCTTTAGATTTATATGAACGCTTTATCAGGAGATATTCTAATATTTGGGAGTAAAATGCAAAGAATAACATTTTTTTTTTTTTAATATTGACACCAAATATGTATAGCGTGAAAAAATTTTAAGCATCAGTCCCCTTGATTTTGATATATGTATAATCGTTAATTATTCTAGGAGGTTTAAATTTCTTAATATTAAGATAAGTTGATGAATATATCTTTATTTCTATCTTCCCGTCATGTCAGTCTTACATTAAAAATTTAACGATGGATGATAATGCTTATGAGAGTTCAATAATCTGGATGAACTTTGCTACGACTTTAAAAAGGATTTGTCTCTCTTCGGAACAAAGCTATTATGCTATTTTTGGTAGCCAGAGGTGCCACAAGGAAACAATGGATCAAGACATGTTGCCTTTTTTCCTACATCAGTTGGAGGTAGGTTGAAAATCATTATGTGTATATTATAGTGACAATGAAAATGAATGCATGAGCCAATACTTTGTGTATACATTTTTAATGTTAGATTCTCCGTTCACTTATATAATATTAATAATTGTCATGTTCTAGTATTATTGGAAATAAAGCTAAAATTGCATGGTATAAGCTGAAATTTACTTAAATGGATTGAAAACTGGTTGTCCGACCGCAGACAGAGTTGTGGTAGATGGGATTAACTCTAACTGGATACCAGTTACTAGCAGGATCATTTATTGCCCCATTGTTGTTTAGAATCTATATTAACGATCTTGAGAGTAATTTATTATAGACACTTTCAAAATTTGCGGTTGATACAAAGTTAGAAAATACGATTAAATATCGCTGCGATCTAGTAAATATACAAAGTGACCTAGATAGAGTAGTGGAATGGATCGAAAAATGGCAGACGAAGTTCAAATTAGATAAGTGTATGGTAATGCACTCAGGATACCAAAATCCCTGGGAAGTGGATAACATGGAAGGTCATAATCTAAACACGATTCCAACAGATCTGCATGTATTAATTTCGAGCGATTTGAAAGTTTCGAAACAATGTGTTGGAGAATCTCTAAAAAGGCGAATAGATTTTTAGGTTTCATAGCCATATAACTTTGGGATTTAAATCGAAATATAGGATTATTCTACTATATAAAGCGTTTGGAAGACCTCTGTTGGAATTTTGGTCTTCTGCGAACAGAAATCTTGATCTTAGGAGTCGTTCAACGTAGAGCGACGAAATTATTTCACAACTCATAACTAAATCGTTTGAAGAGAGATTAATTTGCTCTCAATGAAAAATTGTCGTTTGCGTCGTCTTCAAAATATTAAACGGTTTTATATAAAGTATGAGTTGTTATTTGCGTTATTAGATAACCGAGCGGCCACTATAAATAACGTTGTCAACCTAATTAACAAAAGATTTAACAATGTGATAGCACAAAACTTTTTCTATTAAAAAATTACTCAGATATGGAATAATTTGTCCTCGAATAAAATGAAAGCCCCGCACTCAATGTAATTAAGAATATGATTTACAAATGCTACTTTAACATTTAGCTTAACATACTTAAGTCGGGAGCTCTCAATTATTTCACTAATTTTGAAGAAAGAAAAATCACAAACGTATTATCATTTAACAAACATATTATCTATGTATGTGTGTGTGTCTCTCTCTCTCTCTGTCTCTGTCTGTCTGTCTGTCTCTCTCTCTCTCTCTCTCTCTCTCTCTCTCTCTCTCCTCTCTCTCTCTCTCTCTCTCTCGCTCTCTCTCTCTCTCTTTCGGACACGCGTCGAAGCTAGCCAAGATAGGGTCACGAACAAGAATGGACGACCTTGAGCCGAATCACCCTAAGAAAGCTCACGTGACACGAAATGTATTATTCTCGGTGTTTTAGCGGGAGGAGATGATGATGATGATGAGGAGGAGGAGGAGGAATAAAAAACTCATTGAAAAGTAAAATGTTTACCATCCACCCGCCCGACCGATGGACCCACATAGTAACTTATAGAATCGCGTCCACGTGACTAAAAAGTATTATTGCGTATAACATATATTTCCCTTTCTGTCCTCTCTGATATCCTCTCTTCTCTTATTTTTCCCTCTCGATCTGACCTCGAGTCGACATTAGGGTCTTTTCCCATCTAGAACTCCGTCTGTACTTTCATTTTTAATAAAGTGACAACCAATGGAGGCATCTTTGAAAGTTTTTGAAAAGAGCTTCATAAGGAAACTGATGAGGTTAGGATTAGGAAGCTGATATAAAACAAGCGAAGTGTATATATATATATATATATATATATATATATATATATATATATATATATATATATATATATATATATATATATATATATGTCTGTTTTTCGTAATAGAAATACAAAGAACCCTGGAAACGAACGATAATTGTCCAAGCTATCGGGAATCTGGGAACCCGGGCGGCGTTTTCCGCCCTCGCCCACGTCATCCAAGGTCATGATTCCTGGCAAGTCCGGCTTTCCGCCATATATGCCCTCATCTACCCGAGATTTCCCCTCGCACGGAGATACGAGGTGAGTGACGCGATTGGTTTGCCCTTTGGTTGTATCTAAGGAGCAGGGTAGGTGTCATAATACTGTGGTTTCCAAAGTGGGAGGCAATAGAGAATTGCCAACGTTGGGAAGATGACTGATGAAGATTTTATTTTTTCTAATTTTAAGCAGTTTATCATTACAAACGCATGTGGTAAGTAATACTGTACATATGAGTCTTACGAATGTTTGTATGTATAAAAGACGGTATTTCATTAAGAAATAAGTGCCTGAGAAGCGAAAACACTAGAATATTTTTTTGTTAGTCGGTGGCGCAATTAGTGCTGTTGACGTTACACAAATTCAGATGATATTACATTTTTTGAATTGAATTTTATTTGTTTTTAATTGAAAGAAACTTTTTAAAGGTTAAAAGTCAGCTTTTTTAAAATTCAAGGTAAACATATTTGAAGGTCAACTTTTTAAATTTGAATGTCAACTTTTTTAATTTGAATGCAAACTTTTTAATTTAAAGTCAATTTTTTAATATGAAAGTCCACTTTTTAAATTTGAAGTTGATTTTTTGAAATATGAAAGTCAACTTTTTAAATTTGATGTTCATTTTGTTTTAATTTGAGAGTGAAAAGGTGCAGACCAATTCCTTAATGGGGCGCGACTTGACGTGGTGGACTTGCACCGTTTTCTTAACCTTGAATTCAACCGACTCCTCACGAGGGACGCGCAAATTCGCACCTTTATTCTCTTGTAGCCGTGCCATGTAAATTATTCGCTCTGTGGCATTCAGCACGTGAGGTACTGGCTGGTCGACTCTCTTACTACCAATCCTTTGTTGGCTATAAGTTAGACAAGGGGTACGAGTTTTATTACTCCAGGTGTGAAGAATCCTTCAGCGACTTGTTTTCGCTAAGCGAGATGTAGTGCACCCTTGCTTCGTGTGCAGATATTGCTCCTGTCCGAACGATATCTAGTACACGATGCTATCTCAGTCGAATAGTTTAGGTCGGTTGATGAGGCCATTGAATTCTTCTCTGGCACCGTCAGCGCCGCGCGCCTTATTTCTATTCTCGAAAGTCTGCCTCTTTTACACGCTATTCCCTTCTTTAGTTGTCGTGCGAGTGTGAGACGGCCCTTTCTGAGAGAAGCGATATACATATTTGCTACAAGCGCATCCCAAACGATTTCACATACTATCAATTTCGTCGAGCAATGGCTAGGTTCCGGTATGTTTCGAAGCACGCTCGCCTTTCTTCTTGGCGGGTATATATACGAGTGGCGGTGAATAAGTTTTGCAATTCGGATATAAGGAAACGAGATATGAGGAAAAGGGTTTTATTATTTTTCAATATAACTACCCTCGACTTGAATGCACTTGCGCCACTTGTCCCTGAGGCTTGGAATTTCCGACAACCAGAAATCTCTCGACTGCTGTTCAATCCACTCCTGGACGGCGAGCTGGACATCTTCATCGTCCCCGAACCGGCATCCACGCAGTGCAGCCTTGAGCTAGCGAAATAAAAAGTAGTCGCTAGGGGCCAGATCTGGACTGTAGGGGGGATGGTTGGGCTCCTCGAATCCGCACTCGCGCAGGGCAGCTTGTGCAACTCTGGCCTTGTGGACTTTGACGACGTTGAAGTCGATCATGGGACGTGAGGTTTCTAAGGACCCAACGGGCCCTGTTGTCGTGGATGATGTTGATAACACTTTCATGTGATATTCTAAGTTCTCGCTCGATTTCTTCGACCTTCACCCGTCGATTTTCTAGGATCATCCTCTCCACACGAGCCACATTGTTCTCGTTGGTCACGTCTGACGGGCGTCCTGGATGGGGGTCATCTTCAAGGGACTCACGACCATGGCGGAACTCCCTATTCCAGCGAGCAATGGTTGCATATGACGGGGCGGTGTCGGTGTACACTGCAACCATGCGTTCATGGATTTGTTTTGCATTCTTGCCTTCCTTGGTCAAAAATTTGATCACTGCGCGGTGCTCAACCTTCTCCATTGTTGAAAAATTTGTGAGTGACGATCTGCGATCAGCTGCTGCTTTTTAAATAGACGAGGCAGGAGCGTGCGGCTGCAGGTTCTGAGTTGTCATAACTTGTGCTAACACCCCCACAAACAGCCATCCCCCTTCCTCTGTTTTGCCCTACCGATTCGCAAAACCTATTGACCGTCTCTCGTATGTCTCTTCACTCAACAGGAAGTCCACTCTTGTAGAAGGTTGGAAGAATGAACAAAGATTCGGGACAAATGGAACGCAATATTGCCCCCCCCCCCCACGCAGTTCATCACGACCCCTTTAAACGCACTTTTTCTGAGAGCCGTTCAAGTTGACTTGACCTCCAGTCGGAGTAGAAGAACCCTTCATTGACCAGGGTAGAGTGCAGGCTCTACCCTCGCTTGATTTGCGAATATATTACCTGGTCCGGACACCTGGGTGAACGAGATGTGACCTTTTTGTCGGCGTTGTTTAACAGGATAGGGAAAGAGGGTATCTTTCCCGATTCCTTGCCAATGATTACCGTGCTTTATTCTAACAAACCCGGAGAAACCACTTACCCTGGCCGGTTTTCTTCCACTTTCTCTTAACTTTTGTGGGTGTAAGTTGAAGAAGAAAATGGTTAATCTTAGGTTAGCTTATTTTATGGACAGTGGATATCACCTGTCTCCTACCCAATGTGTCTTTAGCAAGTTTCAATCCATGTTAGATGCTCTGCTCCGACCGGAAAAATGATATGTGTGAAACCTTTCTTCGTAGGTAGCACTTCACCACGGTTTTTTTTTTGGTTTTTTTAATCTGGAGGTCTATTATACATGGTGTCTGAAAAGTTACTATGCACTGGAAATATATTGTCTCGCTAAGATCACATTGGTCAGAAACTCTCACTGTCTCCAAAGCACCCAAGCTCCCATGCACCAGCGTGCATAACAACAGCCGCAAGTGTTAAAACTGTCCAGATACATCTTCGGGTCAGGAGGAGGGGCCAGAAAATGATTGTAGTAAAGTACCACACGACAATTCTTCTTACAACATAAATTGGACCCCTCCTCCCTCTCGGAAAGCATATCCGGACAGTTTAACACCAGCGGCTATTGCTATGCACGCCGGTGATTGGGTGCTTGAACGACAGTGTGAGTCTCTGACCAATGTGATTCTAGCGAGACTATATATTTCCAGTACATAATAAATTTTAGGATCTCCTGTACCCTATGGCGATAACTTATCATGGAGACACTCCATATTATTGGGTGAGGGGACGCCCCTTCCACCCCAATTTTATTATCTAAGTTCCTACGAAATCGTTGATTCGGCCTATGGGTGTGGGGATCTCTCGCCGGGCCAATATGGCAGGTAGAGGGAGCCTCCTGGACAAAAGCACTGTTTGGGTAGAAATTGCGCGGTGGCCACTACCTTATGTAGTGTTCGTCCTCCCTGAACACCCATTGAGTACTTCACTAACTCCCTTCTTTACAGATCTCTCACTGCAAACTATTTGAATGACAGGGCCTCATTGCCATTGCGATTAAAATTCGAAAAAAACTCTTGTGTTCAATCCAAACCATACTAGACTTCGCCTTAGGACCTTTCTTCTCAGTCTCCTGCCCTCTTCTTTTATACTATTTACTCTCCCCATTAACTATTCTGGCTTAGTGGGGCGCAGTAACTAGCGTTAATCTGCCGTTATAACCTTCAACACTAAAAAAAATAGATATACAACGCACTGGTCTATTTTGTTTTGACGTATCCTTTTGAGGTGTCAAAAATAAAAAAAATCACATTCTCTACCATTAGGTTATCGACACATTGGTACCTCTGGTGTTGCAAACGGAAGAGCATGAATTACTTCGGCAAGCGGCAGTTGTTACTCTTTTATCATGGCCTCATAGCCCCGTCGGAGGATGGTGGCAAGGGATTCCGGTATCCACTTGGAAAGACCGATCTCCCAATGTAGCATCATTCATCTATTTCTTAATCAAGGATTTGGTCCAAAATACCAACAATGAGTATATGAAAGCGTAAGTATTATCACCTAATTAATTTTCTTTCGCATTTCACCTCTTTTCTGCCCTTTCACTCCTCTTAAACCTTTCCCGTCTCCCGCTTGTGCCCTGCTGTCTATCAGCCAAAATGGAGCGATGAAATCAGGAGAGAGAGAGAGAGAGAGAGAGAGAGCTTGCGGAGAGATAGGCCTGGGATGGCCCTTACCCCTTCTCCAAGCCCGGATGGGACGGAGAGGGGGTAAGGGAAACACATAAGGCCGTTCTATGCCTTCCTCTATCAAAGGCTTATAGCTACGCCGATCGAAATTATGGAATATTAATAAAGTACAGAAGGGGAACGGATCTATAAAACAAAGGCATTTTAATTTGGTTCGTGTCAAGCTAAAATAGAAGAAGCAAGTAAGTAATGGTCTAGGACTGTTAGAATGCTATAGTTTAATTGTTTTATAACTTTGTTTTATAACTTGTTTATAACTTTGTTGTAGCCGATGTATTTTGTTCGGCTTAATGAAGGACACTCATTTACCGTCGGTAGTATTTATTAATAATGCCGTTATTTCAGAGCTGTTACTGCTCGCTTTGCACTTTTGATGGTCAAGCCTTTCCCGTTGGCTGTTCGACACTCGGATAACATTTTTTGGAGTAAATCTATTCAACAAAATGTGGTGAGTAATGTTACAGTTGGACCTTAATTAGGAAGGAGATTTATAACAAGAGCTGTCTATTCATAATTCATCACCAAACATACGAGTATATTGGAAGGGAGGGGGTGATGTTATGGTCATCATATGTAAGCGAACCAGACAGTCAGATTGGTTTTCTCTTTGAAAAAATATCGCTCGACTTGTTCATAAGGCTTATTTATGAAAAAAGGGGGCGATTCCTTTGGAAAGTACCGTAAATTGTTTGCGTCCTCCTGTGTCGTGTTCTATATTTAAGATTGTTTACTTTAATTAATCGATTTTCTTTTCATTTTTTTAAAAGGATACAGGGAATTTTCCTCAATTTTTGTTTATCTAATCTTAACATAAATTTCATTTGAGAGATAATTACAAGGTATGCATTCTACTTTAAAATCCTTTGTTGTTACTTAATGAAATTTGCTTACGGCAACATATTCAGTACTATTTAGAATCTCCACAAGGTGATTTATTGTGTAACATGGACAACATTGCATTTTTTGTTCATCGTCTGCAATGAAAAAGTTTTGATAATTTTCGCCCACAACGTGTTCTAGGTGCAGGACGGTTTTCCTGTGTACATATTTTATTTGGAGATTTATCTTGATGTTTGATCCTAGCAACCCTTATTTTAGATGTGTTTCTGAATCGTTCAAGAGAAGGTGGTTTTCAATAGTGTTATTCTAGTTAGATGCTTCCTTAATGTGTTATTTCTTACAATAAATTCACTTTCATCCATCATATCATAGAAAAGAAAAGTTGATAAAGTGTGTAATACGAGGGGCGGTCGATAAGTTTTGCGAATCAGTAGGGCAAAACAGAGGAAGGGGGGTGGCTGTTTGTGAGTGTGTTAGGACAAGTTATGACAAGTCAAAACCTGCAGCCGCACGCTCCTGCCTCGTTTATTTAAGAAGCAGTAGCTGATCGCAGATCGTCGGTCACAATTTTTTCAACAATGGAGAAGTTTGAGCACCGCGCAGTGTTCCACTTTTTGACCAAGAAAGGCAAGAATGCAAAAGAGATCTATGAACGCATGGTTGCAGTGTACACCGACACCGCCTTTTCCTATGCAACCATTGCTCGCTGGAATAGGGAGTTCCGCCATGGTCGTGAGTCCCTTGAAGATGACCCCCGTCCAGGACACCCGTCAGACGTGACCAACGAGAACAATGTGGCCCGTGTGGGGAGGATGATCCTCAAAAATCGACGGGTGAAGATCGAAGAAGCTGCAGTAAGAGCTAGTTATGTACTTGTAAATGAAATAGCATCGCATCTAAACCATTTTCAGACTGCGATTTTATTAAAAATGGTCTGTTGAAGGCTTCAGAAATAGTTGGTCCCGGAAAGAAAGAGAACTTTGCGGATATATCAAGAAATACTGTTGCAGATCGCATTGTCACATATCTGACATACTTTTGCAGTGTATTGTCGACATATAGGGCGTGTTGTGCAAAAGAGAACTAACCAGCCTGACCTTAATTTGAGTAATTTTCGGTTAAAGTTAAGTACTGATAAATACCGAATAAAGTGGTGCAATGTATTACTATTATACTTCAAATTAAATGTCTAGGCTAGATCTTTCATGCCATAGAGTTTTTAATAAAAAAAAAATCGATTTTGGAGATTTACGGCTGAATTTATGGCTTGGACATCGGCGACGATGAGGCTGAGTGAAAGTGGGAGGGGGACTTAAAGGGTTGACTCTCCTCCTTTCCACTGGCTTGAGACAGTTCATGAACATTGTTCTGTTCCTTAGCGGAGTTACCAACCCTTTCTCCAACCATCCTCCAATGAAAAGGTGACTATGATTGGAGTGGATTCACAACCATGACCAGATAAGTCCTAGAAGTCCAGAATATCGTCGTCCGGGTCACCCTCTGCCACACACCCCTGGGCCGCTAGCAAGCCCTGTGCAGGAAAGAGGTCAGTGTAGAAGCTGCTGTACTCAGGGGAAAAAAACTGCAACAGGTGGTTCAGGTCGTCCAGTTTCTCGAGTGTCATCCTAACCCCTTCTGGATACTTGATGGGCAGGTGGACGGCGGTAAATCAAACTTTGATGGGTTATAGGCCGCACCCCTTTCGTTCTGAAGTTTGACATCAATCGGGTGATCGAGCTTCTCTGAGTACGACCGCATTATACCCATCCTCTGTTGCAGGTGGCCTTGAAGCTAAACATCCGGCCATTCTTGAACCTTGCCCGAGAGAGGATGGCCTTAGTGCATAGGGGCTGTAGGGGTCGAGATTTCCAAAGTCGTTAGCACCCATCTCGACGACGGTGAAGGGGTTTGTTCTTCTGGCCTCCTTCTTTAGGGAGATGTAGTGAAGTGTGGTGTAGATCTGCAGTCCCTCAAACGCAGTCTCTAGGTTTCCAAAGTCCTGGTCACAGGGCAGGTCTGAATGGCCGGACATCAGGTGATAATGCTTGGATGCTTTGATATAGAATAGAACACTGCCTCTCTTTTTTTCAATTCGACTTTTCTGAAACTTCGCTTAACTGGAAGTTTATACTCAGTTATGAAACTCCTGTTTTCGATATTTAACCAGGGTTCTGTTATGACGATTATGTGGTAAATATTTGTTGACGCAACTCCCTTTAAATCTGTATTTTTTTTATGAATGTTACGAGCGTTCATATAGAAGACCTTCAAGTGGTTACGGATGGGTGGCCTTGCGCTCTTTCCGGTCCGTAATCGATCTCGTCCTACCTTTATTGGCCCTGTTGAACGTGAGCAGTCCCGTTTCTTATTCTGTAGTCCCCAACTGCGTTGTTGATTAACCTGCCAAAGCGAGCTGCGCCTATTTGGTTCAGGTGTATACCATCGTCTTTCAACAAGGAATGGTCGTAGTAAAAACTCTTCCAGGTGTCGATGAAACCGATGTTCTCTTCATTGCAGATGTGGACTAGTCGATAGTTAAGGCTGGTGGCGATGTTGTAGAATCGGTCGTCAGCCTGTCCGCGGAGAATGATAGCTGAAATAATAACCTTGTTTGATTTTTAGTCGCGTGTGAATCTATAACTCACTATGTCGTCAGTCGCTCAGTCCCCGCTTTGCTTCTTCTTTTTTTTTGGGGGGGGGGGGGGGTAATAACATGGTAATTATTCAGCCGATTCTAACGAAATATGAAACTTATGTTGTTTTACATTCTCCTTCGAATGATATAATTGCCAAGGTCCTCCCAAGGTTAATTTGGGAATTATTTGGCAATAACTTTGTAATTATTCGGCTGATTCTAACGAAATTTGAAACTCTTATGTTGTTTAACATTTTCTTTCGAATAACATAATTGACAAGGTCCTCTGAAGGTAAGCTTGGGAACTATTTGTTTTGGCAATAACATCATAACTATTCGGCCGAGTCTAACGAAATTTGAAACCTTTTTGTTGTTTTACATTCTCTTTCGAATGGTAGAATTGCCAAAGTCCTCCCAAGGTTATTCCGGGAATTATTGAAAGTTTGAAGGTCGTTAACTCATAATCAGAATAAGTGAGAGCACCCGACTTTGGTCAGCAGACCTTGTTCCTTAAACATTCTAATCATTCGCCGGTACTTCGCCAGGAGGTCCTCTAATCTAGTTCATGTACGTCGTTGGTCCTTCCGTTTCTTGATCCTGGAACTAAGCTCCAACTCAGTGTACAGGGACTTGTTTGTCTCTCTTTTAACCACGCCTTGCACATAATAGTCCGGAGGGTTACATTCAGGGGAGTTGGAATTCCAATTTGTGATAGAACGGTCTGAGGCCGCTTAAATTCAACCGCTATCACATGTTGTTTAGAAAGACGTTGCTACCCACGTGCATCTTCGCGTCGGAGCCGGGCGCCTTATCGCCACCTGAGTCAATATTTAACCAAGGAGGTCATTCCCCTCCTCGTTTCGCCTCCATTCGTCGATCTCGCCAGATTGAGTTAGGCTTATGGGCAGATAAGGTATGTTCTCAGGCGTGGCTGGGCATTCCCTCGAAGCCCCCACTCCATTGTCCCCTACGCCAAGGGGATGGCTCGACTATTTATATGGAAACTTTACCGATTAGATCAGATCAGATCCAGATTATCTTCGCGAGACATCACGCCAATCCGGTCTCACCTTGTGCACCAGGGGCCCTCTACCTCGAGATCCACTATTTTTGTCCAGAAGAGGACAATATCCCTCGAGTGCCAAGGTTCGAGCCTTCAAGACGCCAGGTCCACAAGGCCCCCCTGTTGTTCAGAAAGAGAAAAACGTTAGAACAGCCATTGTTTTTTGAGCCCGTTGACAAGAAACGGTTCTCCCCCCCCCCCCCGCTGTTGTTCAGAAAGAAAACAACGTTAGAACAGCCATTGTTCTTTGAGATCGTTGACAAGAGACGGTTCTCACCCTCCCCCCCTTGTTGTTCAGAAAGAGAACAACGTTAGAACAGCCATTGTTCCTTGAGCCCGTAGACAAGAGACGGTTCTCACCCCCCCCCCTGTTGTTCAGAAGAGAACAACGTTAGAACAGCCATTGTTCTTCAAGCCCGTTCGTCAAGAAACGGTTCTCATTCCCAAGACGTCACGTCAGGATAATTTAATCCCCCTCCTTCGGCTGGAACTCGCCAACGGACCAAAGATTCCTTCGCGTCGCCTTCCTCTGCACAACAACTTGTAATTACGTAAGCTGAGCATTACCTTTGAGTATCTAACCTTTCGTCAACCCTACCCTGTGCTTTAAATGGTTTAGCGATCCATCCCATCCCTTTATTTTTTATTTGTTTACCTTTTTAAATCTCTCCCAAATTTTAATCCTCTGATTAGCCAGATATTCCCACGACCCTTTCCATTCTCTGTTTATGTAAACATTTTCCGTTTTGTGTGTTGTTGATAGTTTAATTAATAAAACTCTATTTTATTAATGATAGCCATATTGTTATCTTTGAGCTCAGTTCCACTTCTTAAGCATATTGAAGATAAATAACATCGGTCAACCAGATAACCACGCACTCGAAATATAAGAATAGTTCCCTCAACGAATAGTTATATATGGTATATCGTCGACAGTCTACTCTACGACACAGATGTTCGGAGGGATGTAGTCAAAGAAATTGTCTGACAGAAAAGGCTAGGTCCTCCTGCTTGTGTGGCATACGTACGGCTTTGCAGCGGCCACCTCGTGTAGCCATCTCCATTGTTCTGAGGCCTTCCAGCAAGATAAACGGAGGAATAACGTGGCCTCCACTACTGAGCATCCAAACACAATGATCTGGACCGGAAACATGGTATTTATCACTCTTAGTACATCTTCTGGGGGGGACAGCAAGCCATTGGTTGTTTTTGCGAATTCACTACCTGATCTTGGTAGAAATTCTTCTGGTCTTAAGGGATCCTTCACTTTGTTCACAAGCTTAGCAGCACGATACTTCCGTTTGACATTCATCTTCGGCTACAAAAGGTGGCCCTTTCTCTTCTTGTATGAGATTTAGCAGATGTCCTCATGCACTAACTGCCTAATGAGACTCCCTTGTCCTTGGCTATGAACCTCATTGACTTGCCTAAATCTTTGTCAATGATGGCCAGGAATTTCGCGAAAAATTGTTGTTGTTGTTTTCCTATCAGCATGCTTAGATTGAGGTTTCCGAGACGCCGGACCCTCCTAATCACAGCCTTACTCATCCAACTCTTTCCTGATTCTCTGCCTCGTCCTCAGATTGACACCCAATCACTCGGAGATCTTCGCATTGGAGCTCCCGCCGTGAATCCCAGCAACACAGTTTGCTTTCCCCAAATATTTGGGGGATTGTATTTAGCCATGGTATTTGCTTCCTTCAAGGAGGCCAGTCAGACAACACGTTTACGCGGAATTCAAAGTTGCCAACAGCGATATTAATAGTTATGTGACTTATATTTCTACATTTCACACACACTCTCACACATAAATATTTTGGTATAGATTTTATCTGTATGTCTTTAACCTCTTGTACCTGCGTTTAATCTCCCTTTTCCGATGATTTAGTTTTATTTTTCACGCCCACTCTGTCTTGTATCCTTTCTTTGTACGTAGGTGGAGCGTCGATTGGTTTTCTCATATATATATATATATATATATATATATATATATATATATATATATATATATATATATATATATATATATATGAGAAACTTACAAAGTAGCGCGTGATTACAGCAATAAATACAAAAAATCTCACAGGAAAATGAAAAGCAGATTCCAAGTACTTTCGAACTTGTTCAGTTCATTCTCAAGGAATAATGAATTACTTAACATAGGTGGTATATATAAGAGACAACAGAGTGGTGTTCCACCCATGTACAGTGAAGGACACAGAATAGAGAAATATTATCAAAGACGGGATTAAATACCGGACACTTTTTTTAACTTTGGGGGTTTAGTTCACTATGCTAGATAAAGTCTACTTCTGGAAGTTCCAACTGTGAGAAAAGAATGTAGATATTTAGGTCACAAAGATATGAGTGCATACATACACATGCAAATATAAATACATTGAAATAAACAAAAGAAATATAATTTAGTAAATCAAAGGACTAAGATTTTAAATAGACAATTTCGTTACAAATAAGCCTTTTAAATACAGGGGCCAATTTAAAGAGACCGGGCGAGGATATATATATATATATATATATATATATATATATATATATATATATATATATATATATATATATATATATATATATATATATATATATATATATACCAGGCAATGGCTTCGCCACTCCCCCTTACAGGGTGAGCTTGCGTTTCGCTACTAAGATTACAATTTAAATTCTAAAAAAAAGGAGCCATTGTTAAATTTTTAGCAATTTTCTGAACTTCACCATTGTATCTTTTGATATTATAAAAGAATTATTAGAAATAACTTTGATAAAAAACATAAGTCATAACCAAACTAAGATGAAATTACTATTCAAATACTAAAAAAAAAATCCCCTTCTTAAATTATAGAGTTAGTTATGATGATATATATGCAACAAAGCCCACAAGGAAAAATAATACGAGGATTCCAAGAACTTTCGAACTTTATTTCGAGTTCTTTATCAAGGAATATCAGAAGTATTGAAAATTGTAATATTTATAAGGATGATACAGAGGAGAGGGAACGCCCACAAAAAAGCAAAAAACCAATCAACAAAATGAAATAATATGAAATGGAAACCTTAGGAGGAGCGAAGATAGAAACAAACTAAGATCATTAAAACAGGTAAATTCAAAAGACTAAAGGTTGACAAGAGGATTAAAATACCGCCTAGGCAATTAAGGGGGGAGGGAGGGAATCTTAACGAGAGATTAACCTCAGAGGTCAGTATCTAAAAACCAAGGTGAAATAAGTACAAATGTTCTAAAGACTTGACTCAAACGGAAATAAATACAGACAAAAACATAAGTGTGCATAGATGCACAAAAAATAAAATAAAATTGTCTATTAAGATTAATATAAATATTGGGTCTCAAATAAAAATTTTACTTTGTTGATTGGTTTTTTGCTTTTTAGCGGGCGTTCCCTCTCCTCTGTATCATCCTTATAGATATTACAATTTTTAATACTTCTGATATTCCTTGATAAAGAACTCGAAATAAAGTTCGAAAGTACTTGGAATCCTCGTATTATTATTCCCTGTGGGCTTTGTTGCATTTATTGCTTACTCACGCGATACTTTGTGAGTTTTCCATATATATATATATATATATATATATATATATATATATATATATATATATATATATATATATATATATATATATATATATATATATATATAAAATATATATAATAATAATAATTTGAAGTATGAACGAAAGGACGTATAAAAGGAAATTCATTTCATTTTCTTGATACAACGTTTCGGGTGAACTTTTCACCCATCTTCGGGTACTGGAAATACAATTCGTGGAATACAATTTAAGTTAGAGTTAAATAGATAATCAAAAAGATGAATTTATGGAAAGTATTTAATGTTTATTAAGGGGGGTATAGCAAGAAATTTACAGGTAATTGATATTTTTGGATTATTATGTTGCGAGTTAAAAATTAACGATTGGGGAAATACAGGAAATACATCAGGAAAAAACAACCTTAAACAATCAGCCGTTAGAGGACAACTGGGGAGAAAGGGCGAGGAGCGTAAGAAGAAAGAGAAGGTTAGGAGGTTGGTAATATTTTTGTTTCGAGTAGAAGTAGTGGGTGAGAAGAAGAATCGGAATTTAAGGAAGGAGAAAGGTATTTAATATACATAGATTCAAGAATCCTTAATGATATGGTATCAGGGGTGTTTTGTAAGATTTTAAAATCGTCCGTTGTGATTTCAGTTTTACACTTAATAGAGTGAAGTCTAACAGGTGAGAATTCTTTTGTAGAGAGAACCTTCCCTTTCCTGGGGCTAACACCCAAATGGGAACAGAACCTCGCCCTCAGGGAGCGCACCGTACTCCTATGTATCTCCCCAGTTTACAATTGGGGCAAGTAAATTCGTAAATAACGGAACACTTCGCTTCAGGCAGGATTCTGTCCTTACAATTAAAGTATAATCCTATGTGGTGTCTATTTATGAAAATTAACTTAAAATTGGTATGGAAAAAGAATTTATTTAATAGAGATGTAATTTTTGTTGAAAAAAGTTTATTTAAAAAACCCAGATTCGGAAAGATTATGTAACGGATATCTTTGCAAACAGTAGGGAATTTAAATTTGGGATGGTAAATATTGTTTAAAAATTGGGCCGTAATTTTTTCAGTCAGAGACACAGGAAAGCCGCTTTGTTTGAAATAATTAGTCAGAAATACGACTTCTTGGTGAAATCCGGAGTAGAATGAACAAATATTAAAAGCCCGGAATATTAGTGTTTTGATGGCACTTATTTTGAAAGAAAAGTCACAAAAACTGAAAAATTTATGGCCTTGACCACTAAAGGTTGGCTTACGAAAAACTTTGATTAAAAATCCAGTGGACACAGGAAATACGGATATCCAGAAATGATATGGGGGAATTGAGCTCCTTTTCGCAAGTAAATTTTTCTCTGACTGAAAAAATTACGGCCCAATTTTTAAACAAATATTTACCATCCCAAATTTAAATTGCCTACTGTTTGCAAAGATATCCGTTACATAATCTTTCCGGATCTGGGTTTTTTAAATAATGTTTGTTTTTTTTTAAATTACATCTCTATTACATAAATTCTTTTTCCATACCAATTTTAAGTTAATTTTCATAAATAGACACCACATAGGATTATACCTCAATTTTAAGGACAGAATCCAGCCTGAAGCGAAGTGTTCCGGGGTTTGTTTTTTTGTTTTTTACCAGGTATGTGAGAGTATGCAGGTGAGGGGATAAAAAGGGTGTGTGGATAGACAGCGGAAAGTAGACCAGTGGTGAAAAGAGAAAGAAGTGTGGTAGAGTGCAAAGTGATGCTAGAGCCTGGTGATCAGGCCTATCGCTTTCAAATTTTTATGTTTTGTAGTTCCGTTGTTGTTTATCATTTTGTTTATACATATATATATATATATATATATATATATATATATATATATATATATATATATATATATATATATATATATATATATATATATATATACATGTATATATAATATATATAATTTGGCGTTCAAGCCATTTGTCTTCATATTAGCTAATGTATTTGGTTATGCTGTGCGCGTTTGCTGTTGTTTTGGTAAGTCGTTAATTATAACTTACTATGTTTGTTTTAGTGTCTTTGTTTTTTCCAAAATTTGTAGTGTATGTAGTTTGTGTATTATGTTTCTTCTTTGTAGTCTTGATTGGTGTGTTTCATCTTCTTGTGTAGTTTTCCTTCTTCGGTAGTTTTGTCTTAATCGATGGGTTTTGTCGATATCAGGGAATTTTTGTCAAAATCGGTTTGGTTTCTTGGTTTGGTTAATTCGTTTAGTTTGGGACAAAAACAACTCATCTTGCGTAGAACGGCACTTTTGCTCCGCCAGCTAAAATCCCAACGGAGCTTGGAAATCTGGCGCGACATACAGCTCTTCTATTTTGGTTAATCATTTGTACGATTTCATCGTCCAACTCTCGATTGACCTTTTCCAGCATATTCCTTGTCCGTTCTTCGATGACAACGTTAATGGGGGTTAACCCCGCCTCCCGGTGCAGGTCTTCCTGTGATCTTCTTTCCCTTCTGCGTGTATCTGTAATTAGGTACGCGCATTTGTTCTGCACCACTTGTAGTCTCCTCTTCTGTGTCTTTGAGACACACGAGATGGCGGAAGCGGGGTATAGCAACGTTGATCTTACTAGTGCAGTATAGATCTTCTTTTTGTTGCTTTGACGAAGATTTCTGAACCTATACAGAGTCTTGACTGCAGCAGTGGCCTTGGTGATTCGTTCTTGGACGTGCTTTGTGTACCCGGTTGATCTTCATGCCGAGTACATTGCATTCATTGGTGTAGGGATATCGTCTATCCCCCACCCTGACGTCATCAAGTAGTCTCCTGCCTATGGGGACTACTTTGAACTTATCCTGGTTGGTGCGGATTTTCCACCGGGCCTCGTAGGTGTTAAGGTTTTCAATTTCTGATGCTGTCATACGAGCTTGCAAAGGCGCGTTCCTCCATGGACAAGTGATTATCTGGGTGAAATCATCGGCAAATTGTAAGTTGAGGCAAGTGGGGTTACAGGGACTGGGACATCCGCGGTGTAAATCAAGTAGAGAGTGGGGGACAGCATCCCCCCTGCGGGAGGCCCACATTGAGCGGAAACTTTGGCCCGTCCGTGCACCCTAAACTGATGTATGCCGCTCTCTCCATGACATAGTCACAGAGAGTTCTTTCTAAGTTTTCACTTAGTCCCAGTCGTAAGATCTTGTACTGCTTCCCCGTTGCCACACCTTATCGAACGCCTTTGATACATCCCGACAAACAATGTCAACGTAACTCTTTTCCCGTTTTGCATGGGCTAGCTTTTCCGTGATGACGTTAATCGCCATCTCCGTACTTTGCTTACTCCTAAAGCCGAATTGGTGTGGGTTATAGAACGAGTTTTCCTCCAGGTGAGACACCAGTCTTTTGTTGAGGATCTTCTCGTGGAGCTTCCCGCCAAATTCCAGAAGTGAAATTGGCCATTAGCTTTCCTTCAACGTTGGGTTCTTTCCGTGCTTAGGCAAGAAAATCATCTTCGCCGTTTTATAAGCGTCCGGAAAGTATCCCGTATTGAGACAGGCGTTAAATATTCTTCTTATTCCTTCGATGACACAGGCTGGTGCCTTTTCAAAGTAAAGCTTTGTAAGCCCCGATTGTCCTGAGGCTTTTTGTTGGAATGAGCGAAGCGCGCCGAGTAGTTCTTCTTCTGTAATCTCGGCGTCTCCGTTGCACTGTCTATCCACCTGGTGATGAGGATGCGTCTTGTCTATTTCTTCGTTTAGCTCGTCGATGATGTTACTTTCGAACTCTAGGTCATAGTCTTCGTTCTCTTCTTCAGTTATACTGAAGATCTTTACCCAATAACTTCGGAATATCTCTCCAACTTTTTTTTCTTCTTCTTCGATGTCTCCGTTTTCTTTCCGTAACTCGATCTTATGCTTCTTTCCAGTCGATCCTTTAAGAATTCGGATCTTCTTCTAAAATTCTTTGGGAGTTGCTTCGTGATCGAGGCTATCGATCGCGTCCTCCCATCTTCTGTTCTGTTGTTCGAGGATCAACTGGTTCAATTCTTCTTTGATTTCTTTACTTCTTTGCATCGAGTGAACCGATGCATTCACGATGTTGTATTCATACATTATCTTCAGTACACGGTACAGTTCCTTCATATATTCGTTCCACTCGTAGGTCGAGATGGTCCTATATGCGGAATTAGGGATACAAGTCCTATCTGCGTCAATGATTTGGTTATTGAGGTCATCGTGTGCCTCGTCAATCTTCTCCAGAATTGCCTCGTCCAGGTTGGGCGGATCGTAGGCCTCGAGAAGGTGCGCGTACCGTGCCCAGTCTGCTCGCTTGTAGTTCTTCCTGACTACTGCTGGGACTTGTATAGGGTTCCTATTGATAGTGAGTAGGATCCCTATATGGTCACTACATGGCACCTGGACTGGTTCCATGTAGTAATTGAACGGTAGCTGACGATTCACTAGACAGATGTCTGGTTTTGTGGCACATCGTTCTCTGACATAGGTGGGAAAGTCGGGGCCTATCCGCTGGGCAATATTTCTATCCAGCAACAGGTCCAGGCTTCTCCCTATACCCTTGTAGGTCCTGTAACCGGATTCTCGGCATCTGGTGTTCAGATCCCCCATTAGTATAGTGGGGGCTCTTCTGCCAAATAGGCCAGTGAGAGTGTGAATAGGCAACACATCTCTCTTTGGCGGTTGATATCCGGTTGCAATGACCAACTTTCCTAAGTCGAGCTCGACCTCAATCGTGAGGTAGGATTCTTCTAAGTTCCTTATCTGCTTGTATTTGATCCCTTTCTTTATTGCAATAGCGGCGCCATCGTACCGCTCTTGCGAAAAGTTGGTGATCAACACATCTTAGCTCCAGATTTTCATTTCTGTTCTACGCGTGTCGATCCCGTGTTCTGAAATCAGTATGATGTCTGCATCAATTTCTCTGAATACATTTCCATAAAGAATTCCTTTCGTCGTCCAGCCGTTGGTGTTGATTTCCATTATTTTCAGTGCGTTACGTAACATGGTGAGTTGTTTTACCTATGTTTCTTCTTCCCTTTTTTTAGTTTGGGGGCTGGTTGGGCGATTTTACTCGGCCCAGGGTTTTTCTTTTTCGGAGGGGGGCTCGGGGTCTTTGGCCTGCTCTTTATGGCTCGTGTACGAGTGCAGGGGCCCTCTTCGCTGTCAGATGAGGAGGATCCATCCTCACTTCCAGCCTTTTCCTCTTCTTCTTCTTCCTCGGTTTCTTCCGATGATGGAGCTTCAATCATCTCCTCCAAACCAGATTTGATGTTGTTATTTTTAATGACAGAGTCTTTGAAAGCCTTGGAGCACTCGGGGTCTTTAGGCATGGCTACTGTCGGGGGGTTGTTCGCCTTCAGGAGCGCGTTGAGCACTTGGTTATAACAACCAGGCTTCACTGCATTCGCCACATTTGCATGGGTTATGCAGATAAGAATCTTCGCACTCAGATCTCCGGTGAAGTTGAGTTGTGTGGGTACCGATGCAGTCTTCACCTCTGCATTCTTCCTAGCGGCGCTTGCGTAAGTCCTTTCCTTTGCCTTCCTTTCCTCTTCCTCCTTCCTCCTAATTATTTCGCGGTGCTTGGATCAATTAAGGGCCATCGTCCGATGCTCCCCTTTACAATTGAGGCATTTCTTCGAGGAACTTTCGCATCTGTCGAATCTGTGCCCTTCTGTGGCGCACTCACTGCACCACAGCTTGTTCTTTTACGGGCAGTTCGTAGAGGTGTGGTCTTCAAGCTTGTAGCATACAAAGCACATTTGTATGCTGTTGAATTTTTCCTGTTGGATGTTTTCCCTGGGATTCTCATATTAAAGACGAGAATACCATTTTGGGTGGTCTTCCTTGCCATGTCCGTGGTCAAGAATGTTATTTTAAACACGTGGGTGTGTTCGCGGAATTTAATTATCTCACGAACTTGTGCCCACGGGTTGCTCCTAGTAATCTCCTCTTTGAGCTCTTCAGTCTTGTGTTCTCCTACCCAGCTCTCCACTTTGCGGCAGATTACGCTTCTGTTCGCTTCCACTTGTGTGTGTGGGGGGGGGAGGGGTTGCTTCCAGTCCTGTTGTCTGCAGGACTCTCGCTCCCTCTTCCGATAGGAGCTGGTCCACATCTTTGGTCTCAGCACACATGGCGATGAATCCCGATGAAACTTCGATGAGTTTCACCAGTGCCACCTTGAGCTCAATGTAGAGGGTTTCGCAGAGGTTCTTCTTCGTTGGGGTCTGTCTTCCGGCTATGGTCCTTAAGGGGACCCTCTTAGTGAGGGCCTCCATGGTCTTGGCGTTCCTCTTCTTCCTTCTTTCCCTGTAACAAAGTGTAATTAATGTGTATTTTGTATGTGAAAAAAGTAAGGTTGTGGTAAAGGAGGTAAAGGATGGTGTGAGTAGGGCTGGTAACGGGTTCAAATTAATGTGAGAAAAACGCCCCCGTCCATTTTTCCTGTTGTCCTCCCGCTCGTATGCTGCCAGTATGATGGATGATAGAGCGATGGGGTGGGTTTCGGGTGGGGACCTCAGAAGGTTGAGCTTGGTGGACTTAATGCATAGCGGCCGAATCAACGACCGCTAAGTTTTTGCCACCCCCTCACGGGTACATACGCCATAACTACATCCAACTACATAGAGACGGGAGTACTTTCCTCTATGATTCTGGCCGGGTCCCCTGGGCGATGAGGATTTCTCCTCCGTCCGGAACTTGCAGTTATGCCCCAGTATCGAGACAATTTCTGACTTACGCTTCTGCTGTGGGCTAGGCCTCAAACTAGTGTTCACATAAGCCCTTAATTATGCCAAACCAAGTGGCCGGCATAGTTAAGACGAAATCAATAAATGGCAGACATCCGAGCGGGTTCGCACGCAGAGCGATGGACGGGAGCAGTGAGGTGTTTAAGCCCTCATTGATTTACGAGGCTTCGACGTAAAAAATGGCTCTCTCTTCTGGAGGATGAAACTGGGTTCGCCTTAAGACTTCCAGAATAGGCGTTCGTTTCTGTAGGCAGCGCTCAAAAGTCAATCATGCACTAAAACAAGTAAAAGTGCTGTATCCGTAGGTGCTTCAGCAGAACGCAGTAAAACCGCTCCGTTGTTTATGAGTTTACTTGCCCCAATTGTAAACTGGGGAGATACATAGGAGTACGGTGCGCTCCCTGAGGGCGAGGTTCTGTTTCCATTTGGGTGTTAGCCCCAGGAAAGGGAAGGTTCTCTCTACGAAAGAATTATCACCTGTTAGACTTCACTCTATTAATTGTAAAACTGAAATCACAACGGACGATTTTAAAATCTTAAAAAACACCCTTGATCCCATATCATTAAGGATTCTTGAATGTATGTATATTAAATACCTTTCTCCTTCCTTAAATTCCGATTCTTCTTCTCACCCACTACTTCTACTCTAAACAAATATATTACCAACCTCCTAACCTTCTCTTTCTTCTTACGCTCCTCGCCCTTTCTCCCCAGTTGTCCTCTAACGGCTGATTGTTTAAGGTTGGTTTATCCTGATGTATTTCCTGTGTTTTCTCAATCGCTAATTTTTAACTCGCAACATAATAATCCAAAAATATCAATTACCTGTAAATTTCTCGCTATCCCCCCCTTGATAAACATTAAATACTTTCCATAAACTCATCATATGGATTATCCGCTTAACTCTAACTTAAATTGTTTTTCTATTCCACGAATTGTATTTTCCAGTACCCGAAGATGGGTGAAAAGTTCACCCGAAACGTTGTATCAAGAAAATGAAATGAATTTCCCTTTATACGTCCTTTCGTTCACCCTTCAAATTAAATTGAAGCTACATAGGAGAAGCCCTAACTAACTAATATATATATATATATATATATATATATTTTTTTTTATTTTTTTTTCACTATGTCGAGGGGTTCTGGGCGTATCTATGTCAATTGCTGATTTTCTTGTATTCGGACATGCTGACGACGCTGATACATGTATTAGGAACGATGATTGCGTCATCTCACAACATATCATTAACTTCCTTTGGAGAGTACGGCCCCTCAAACGTCCATTTTTACTTCCCTCTGTGTATTCCCTCAACTAAGAGTCAAGTGTTACTGCTAGGGGCTACGCAGGCCGGTGTTCCGTACACTGAGGGACAGCTCTTCTCCGTCAAAGAAGAAGCCTCGTTCAAGGACTCCCTTTTTTCGGTAAATGGGACTCCTTGATACACTGTGAACGTAGTTTTCTCTTCCTGCTTCTTAGTTTGCGCCTTTTCCACGATTCTTTCTTCTCCCACCTCTTCCTCCATCGTTGGAGCGTCTAGCTCTACTTCTTGTATATTATTCTTTTCTTTTTGTTTCTTTTTTTTCTTCGATTTTAACTTGGGTTTTTGCCTGTGGTGGTTCCTTCGTCTGTGGACCCTTTTTTCCGTTTGGGCTTGTTCTTCTTTTGTTTTTTTTACTTACACGTGGGGACTGTCGGTGAACTGGATTTTCATGACGTTTTGTGAGGCAGGATTAGGCTGGAACCACAGCTTCTTGTTAGCCCCGTTCTTCAGCAGGAGGTGGTTTAATTCCTTTCCCAAAGTGCCTAGATTTGCCAATTGGGCAAAAATGGCCATGGCCATTATGTCCCTGCCCTCGCTTGGCATTACCAGCTTCGACGCCGTGATTCCATGATTATGTTGCGTAGCCGTTGCTTCCGAGAACGACTTTGTCTTTTCTTCCACGAACAACTTTGTCTTTGTCTCCTTTTCCATTTTAGACTGTTCCTTCTTTGCCCGAATCGCTTCCTTGCGGATGGGACACTGCATGGCTAGCGCTCTGTGTTCCCATCCGAAGTTGATACATTTTAACTTCTCAGCCACGCATTGTCTCCACTCGTGACCAGACTGGGCACAGTTGGAAGACGTGACTTTTATTTCTTTGCATTCACGCGTCGGGTGCTTATCGATGGTGTAGCACCTGTAGCAGCAGTCTACGTGAAAGTATTCCTTTTTCTCGACTTGCCCTAGAGCCAGTCGAAGGTAAAAGCCTTGGAGGCCTTGCTTCTTGGCCCTGTCAGCCACCCCGAGTTCTCGAAAGAGTGCATTGAGGCTGAGAAAAAGGCCCAAAGGATGCTAGGCTATATTAAGCGCCAGTTTGGTTATCGGAACCAGGAGATTGTACTGTGCCTGTACAACTCACTTGTCCGACCGCACCTGGAGTATGCCGTACAATTTTGGAGTCCTTCATTGCGAAAGGACATCGCGAGATTGGAACGCGTACAAGCCAGGGCAACCAAGCTGATTCCCTCTATCCGACATAAAAGTTATGAGGATAGACTAAGGGAATTAAATCTGTTCTCGCTGGAAACCCGTAGACAGCGTGGTCAGCTCATCGAAGTTTTCAAAATACTTCGAGGGTTCGACAATGTTGACTATCGGGATATTTTCACACTCAGTGAGAACAGAACGCGCAATCACGGCTTCAAACTTGAACTGAAGCGTTACAACCGCAATCTGTGTGGAAATTTTTTCACTTACAGTATCTGTGGTATGTGGAACGCACTTCCAGTGGAAGTTGTCAACAGTGAATCTGTTGACCAGTTCAAGTCAAAACTAGACAAAGTCTTGAAAAGTGGCCGTTTAGGGACGCAAAACAATTGAGCAGCCTTGTGCCCGCTCAATTGCTAGTCCAAAGGTACCCTCTTTGAATGGACCGTAAGGTCTCCTAGGGTACCTTCTTTCCTTGTTGTTACTCCTTGTTGTTACTTTGACAATTTCGCTTCCTTTGCCGAATTTCTCTACCTTGGTGATCTTCGCCCACGTCTGCTGCCTCATCAGCTCTTTCCTGATATCTTCAGAGGAGTTATCCAATAAAAACGGGTCGAGCCTTCTGAGAAATATGGTCCGGCGAACGAGGATGTCCTGGGGTACGGACGCTTCCAGCCGGATCTTCTGAAGCTCCTTATTGGCCTTTTCAGATACGAGCTGCTCGACGTCCTCCATTGAGTAGCAAATGGTGGCCTATCCATTCGGAGTGTCTATGAGCCTTATAATGAGGAGATTAAGAACTCCGAACTAAATTCTATAACGGCCGGTCTTGTAGGTTCCCCTTCCCCCCCGTATAAGGAAGAGGGGAACCCGTCTGTTCTCTTTAAGGGCTGACCCCATAGGACCCCCCTCGAGTAGCGGAATTCTATCCTTGTTGGGGCACTATTCTGTTTGTGTGAAGAGAGCTTCCCCACATTACGGTGTTACTGTCTGGAGATAGGGTAAGTAATTTTTTTATATAATTACATTGCATTCATAGTTCGATTTAATTTATTTTAGCACTTACAATTTTAATTGAGTTTTTATTTTAATCATATTTGGATATATTAATTATTTAGGTTTTATTATTTCCTTTAGTTCCGTTTAACACTTTAGTTTGGTAGCACTTTATGTTATTATTATTTACACACTTGAGTTAAACTATTATCTTATCTGTTAACTAACTGTACTGATATTTTTTCTCGTAGTTCACTTATTATAAGACTTTTTTTTTATTTTGTGTATAGAAAGGACAGAGAGGGATCACTGTGTAACACAGGCGAACAGGCAGTCGTAGAGGAAAGGTTGCGGAAATAACTTGAGAAGAGATAGGAAGAGTTGATAGGTCGGTGGCTAGACACCGATGCGTGGTGTGGTTTGGTTGGTCTCGAGGTATTCGTGACTGGGCGACGGTTGGAGGTTGTTCAGGAAGGAGAGCGTGTCTGCTTAGTCGGAAACGCGTTATTCATGATGCCTTTAGCTTATGCGAAGAACGGTATGGGTTGCGGGTGATCATGGGCCACGGGGTATCGCGGTGCCATCGCATACCTTCTTACATGTAGTGCGGTGTATAATAGGTGTCTGGAAATTTTCCTGAGTTGTTTTGTGAGTCTGGTGTGAGCATATCTGTTGAGGGGTGCTAATTTGTTGTTGTCGTGTAGTGTGGCCATTCTCGAGTACAAGGGAAAGCGGCAAACGCGCTTCAGAGCAGAATTCTGAATGCGCTGAGCCTTCTGCTTCCACGTGTCACTCGCGGCTACGAGTGACAGTGGGGTGTACGTGAGAATCGGTTGCACGAGTGTTTTGTAAAGGTGTAACTGTAGTTTTTTTGCCCGCAAGGTAGAAACTGCTCAGCGATGTGTTTGTATGTGAGGGTCTTGCTTGTGTTATGTTCTGGTGTATATTGAACCTGAGGGTCTTGTCAAAAGATACCCCAAGGATTTTTGTGTTTTGTGAGTATTCGAGCCTTGTTGGGTTTTGATGGATCATGTCTGGTGTGTGTGTGAGAAAATTTGTAGGTTGTGCATAAAGTGATCTCTTGCGCCGTAGAGTGTCATCTGTGTCTTCTGAGGATTCGTGGCAATCACCCATTTATCCTCGTAATCTGTCTTAGCGTCTAGTATTCTTTGTGCGTAGAGCGCGATTTCTTCTGGTCCACGGCCACGGACAAGAATGGTCTAGTCATCGGCGTAGGACACTGTGTATGTGTGACAGCAGTTTTGGGGTGGGCGTGGGGTGTCGTTTGTGTACATGATGTATAGTGTGGGTGCCAGTACGCTCCCTTGGGGAACGCCTGCCTGAGCGTAGTGTGACGGGTTGTGAGAGGGTATTATTGTATTTTATGTGGCATTTCCGTTCAGTAAGGTAGTGCGAGACGAGCCTTCTGGGGCAGAGAGGTACTCCGTATTGTTGGCGAGTTTCCAACGGAGTCCCTCGCGCCACACTTTATCGAAGGCCTTCTCCGCGTCCTTGCTGATGAAGAGTTTCTTTTGATGTACCTGGCGTTTTTTTCTGTATTCTGTCATGAACGATGGTCACGGTTGCCTGAGTGGACCGGCCTCTCCTGAACCCATATTGGTGGGGAAGAACCATTCCCTCTCTTCCAGGTATTCCCGTAGGCGGCAGTTGATCATGCGTTCGAGTATTTTGCCTAGGTGCTCTAATATAGCGATAGGCCTGTAGTTGTTTGAGTGTTTGGGGTCTTTGTTCGTTTTGTTTAGATGTTTGTTGTGAGAGACTTTGAATATTTTAGAGAAGTGGCCTGAGGTTAATAAGGCATTGAATAGGTGTGTAAGTGTGGGGTATATGTTTGCGAGGAGGTTGTATATTAGTGTAGCTGGTAGCCCGGAGGGGCCGGGGACACGTTTTGGTGTCGTTTTAATGTAGTATTTTGTTTCCTCGACGCTGATCGGAGTGGTTATTGTGGATGTGTAGTCGAGCGATATGGCAGCAAGGCACCGGCCAGGTACCTTCCTGCATCATTCGTGGTGTTTGAAAGGAGTGTTGGGTGAAAAGCGTTGAGGTCCCCCGCAAAGAAGATAGGGAGGTTGTGGTTTGATAGAGCCCGGAGTGGGACTTCTATGTTTAATTGTAGGTGTGGTGGTCTGTAGTGTGTGGCCACTAGAATGGGGTCGGGGCTTGTGTGTACCTTGCAGGCTAGAAAAGAGTCATCTTGTGTTTGGATGAGGGAGTGGTGTGTCGAGCGTTTTACTAGTATCGCTGATCCTAGGTGCCGTGCCTGTGGATATAGGTAAGTGTGGTAGCCTGCAATGCGGAATCTGTTGTTGGGAGGAAGTAGGCTGGTTGAGTTCAGGAGTACTATGTCAGGTCTTTGTGTGTTTAGGACCCAATAGGCAACGGTATGGCGAATACCGTGTCAATTGCGTACGTTTAACTGGGTCACGTTGAGGCGACCTATTGTCGTGGGCAGAGTGCGCGTGAGGCTGATTTAGCCGGGACCGTTCCGCTTTCCTTGATTATTGCCCAGGAGGCGTGCGGAGCCAGTACCTTTACGCGTTTTGGCAGTGGGTGGTGGAGGTTGTCAGCGGTGTTGTTGGGTGGAAAAGCCGTGGTGGAGGGAAGAGTGTGTTCTGTGGAAGGAGGTTTTGAGATAGCGGTCGTGGGAGCAGGGTTTGAGAGGGTAGAGTCTAGGAAGGGGGAGTTAGGAGCAGAGGTGGAGGGAGTAGAGCTAGGAGATGATGGGCTAGAGATAGGGGAGTGCAGATTATGAGAGGGGGGTGTCAGGGGAGAGAGGAGGTTGGGATGAAGAAGGAGGGGTGGAAGGGGTGGGCGTGGTAGGTTTCTTTTGTTTGGTACGGGGTGTTTTGGGTGGAGGGTGTGGTGTCAGTAGGAGTGGGTTTGGAGGCTGTGAGAGGAGGGGTGGGGACGGTTGGAGGAGGGTTGGTGGCAATAGGGGGAGGAGTGGAGGTTGCCGAGGGGGGAGTTCTGGAGTTACGATGGAGTTTAGGTAAAGAGGTGGAAGTAATGGGAGCTGTGGAGGGAGCAGAAGAGGCAGTTGGGAGAGACATGGGAGCAGTGGGCAGAGGGGTAGGTAAGGAAGGTGCAATGGCGAAAGGTGCAAGGACAGAGGGGCGAGATGAGGCGGGAGCGTGGTGAGGGTGGGGATGGGTCCTGGGGGAGAGGTGTACGTGCTCATTGGGGTGGGCAGGAGTACGGGTCTTCTGTTTCTGTGCTCGTCGATTAGAGCGAACACCTTCTCAGGAAAGGTGATCTGCTCTAGTCCGTGTGAGGCGAAGAGTGTGTTGAGTATGTTTGCGTATAGTCGGGGGTCCCCCCTGACATGTCTTTTGCCACCGTTGAGAGCAAGGCGGCGCCGGCGAATGTTCTTGTGAGGGAAGGAGGGGGAGGGGCGGAGTGTGTGGTTACGTGGATGGGTGGAGGACGCCATGTAGCCGCTACGGCGTCAAAGCGGGCTTTACTTGAGGTAAGGGCATTTTGTTTTGACGGCGACATAGTCGCCATGACAGTTGGAGCAGAGGGGTGTGGTGGCTTTGAGCAGACTAGATCTGCTTGGCATGTACGTGTTATCTGTCAGGTTTTGTAACACCGGTGGCACTGTGTTGGTCTTATGTTATGTTGTGACTCAATGTTGTGTGGGTATGTTAGTGTGCCGCAGACCTTGATACCTTGGTCTAGCATCAGTGTTTGGTTGTTTTCGTCGGACAGTGTGATCACTGCCCATTGTTTGGTACGGTTAAAGTACAGGTCTGTGATGACTTCCTCCCCATACTTCTGTCTGAGGTGTGTGCGGGGGTCATCAGTGGAGAAGGCCAACCATAGGGGGTTGGTATTTGTGATGCGTATTTGGTGTCTTTTTACTACACCGTCGGCTGATTTTGTTTGAAGGTCTAGTGCGGAGAGTGTGTCAGGTGCGTTTTGATGGAATGTAACTGCATCCTCCTGTGAGCGGAAGACGTGTTTATGGCCTGTATGTGTTTTAGTTATGTTTGTGATGGTGGTATCGTGCGTAGCGGCTAAGTTTAGGAGTATGTGTTCATTGTTTGTTGTGGGCTTTATGTTTGATGTGCGTAGCAGTGTGAGGTATGACGTATTACTTGCCATTTTTCTTTCTTTACTTTCTTTCTTTATGGGACTCCCCCCGCCCCGCCGATAACGACCCTATGAAAATGACTCGGATGTGGTGATAAATGATGAGCGAGTATAGACCTGGTTGGGCTCCTCAGAGGGTGTGGAAACAGAATCAACTATCTCCAGTCAGGGTGCCGCCCGCTCTATTGGGTTTTGGGTATTTCTCAGTTACGTCCGACATCTTACAGAGACGGTAGAGTCTCCCTCTGTGGTTTTGGACGGTGCCGCAGGGCAGGGTGTTAAACCTCCCCGCGTTAGTAACTGAGTCCCAATCCAAGTTTGCTCCTTCCTTTGGGTTCCGCAGCGGGCTAAGCCTCAGACCTCCTTTCCCAAAAGTTTACAATTATGCCTTTTCTAAGTAGAACGACATAGCTACAACGGAGGTCTATGTGTAGGGTCAAATTCACAGAGCCAAGTCACGGCAGGGCAGGGATGGGGAGGGTTTAGCACGACATACCACTATGACATGCCAGGGAAATGAAGGAATTTTTACTCAGGGGGTGGGGGAGCAAGGGTCGGAGTTTGTTGAATCTCGTATATGGCTGGCTGTCTATAGGTTACCGTGCACGGTATGCCTTTCAGAAAATCAGAACGTTTTTGAGGTGACTTCCCTCGACTTTTCCTCCTTTGCCGGCGGTCACTTCTCGTACTTTACTTTACTTTACTTTAGGTTAAAGTGGTGAAATTGTGTGGTAGGTATATAAAGGTGTGAATAAGTTTTCTAGTTTGCCCTGGTGTTAGGGCATCACTAGCATTCTTCATGTCGTGGTTAACTAAAAAAAAAATTCCTCCGTCAAAAAAGTAGCTGACTGTCATTGACAGTCAGTTTCCTCCGTATAAATATATATAAATAAATCTCTGTGTAATAAGTATTTCCACCTTCGAAGCATTCAAGCCTTTCAAGGTTGACTTTTCTAGCTGAATGATCTCAGTGTTGATTATTCTTCAATTCCTTTTAATGTGGGCATTTAGCCCTTGTCTTAGTTTGGTATTCGTTGACTTGTTGGGTTATTTGTTGACAATGGGTATTGGGGAGTTGGGCACTTCGCCTCTTTTAATTCTTGACTTTTGACAAATGGGAATTGGGGAGTTGGGCACTTCGCCTCTTTTAATTCTTGACTTTCAACTAATTAATTGTAACATGGGTGTTGGGGAGTTGGGCACTTCGCCTCTTTTAATTTTTTACTTTTGACTTTTAGGTGTGGGCACTTCGCCTCTTTTATATTTAATTTTGGTATTATTTTATTAATACTTGCTATGTAACTATAGGGGGGGGAGGGGACTTTAATGTGGGCACTTCGCCTCTTTTTCAATTGGTTGTTAAAAATTGTAAGAATCGATACCACTGTTGGACTACTTGTCAACTTTTAGGTTCTTGAGTCGTGGACCTATTAGAGGAGTGGACTAACCCTATGTAAACATGGGTAGTACCGCTTCTCTCGCGCAGGTTCTACTGCTCGGGAACAGAGCAGTTCTACCTATAGCGCGTCTCCGGTTGGCACGTATATTGATGTTTAGGTTTAAGTTTGGGAGTATAGTCTGGTCTATCTTGTCCCAAGTTTTTCTCCCTAGCCGTTGGATCTCCGGGTTGATCGGCTTTAGGTCGATTCTCTGGTGTAGAATCGATTGCCGAATACGGTCGATCCTACGCGTGCCTGTTATCAGCAGCGTGGCACTATTCTGTACTCTCTGCAACGTTCTGAAAGATGTACAGCTTGCCATCTGCGTGATCACGGCCGGGTACACCAGGACTGAGCGTACCAAGGCCATGTACAGTTTTTTGATATTAGGCACGCTGAGGCCTCGGAAACGGTAAAGTTTCTTCAGCTCTCGTTTGGCTAGGGAGACTCTGGTTTTCATATGAGTCGAATATCCAGATTTGTAGAGTCGCAATCCCAGGACATTACCTTCATTGGGGTATGGGTAGTGTTCATTGTCGACGATGACGTCATCAACTTTCCGGCGGTTCATCGGAATGATCGTGAACTTCTGGCGGTTGGTTTTGATCTTCCACTTTCTTTCATATCTGTTGATATTATCAATTTCGACAGCTGTTGCCCTCGCCTGACTACCAGAGTTCCGGAATGGACTTAGGGCGATTTGGGTGATGTCGTCTGCATATTGCAGATACATCGAATCGAACCTCACTGGAGCAGGTAGGTCTATAGTGTACACTAGGTACAGCAGAGGACTGAGACAGCTGCCTTGTGGAACTCCCGCCTCGAGTTCGAATTCGGGTCCTTTGCAGCCCTCGATTGAAATTCGGGCTCTCCTATCGGAGATATAATTGCAAAGGATCCTTTCCAGGAGTGGGTTAAGCTGGAGGTTAAGGATCTTGTATTGAAGTCCTCTCAGCCAAACCTTATCGAAGGCCTTCTTTACATCACGCAGCACTACGTCTACATACCGCCTCTCAGCTTTACTGCAGGCGAGTTTCTCCGCAAGGAGGGCGAGGGCCGTTTCCGTTCCTCGTCCCTTGCGGAACCCGTGCTGCTGAGGGTTGTGGACTCCCAGCTCGGCAAGTTGTTCTTGGAGCCTGTTAGCTAGGAGTCTCTCGTAGATTTTCGCAACGAATTCCAGCAGGGCGATGGGCCTGTAGTTTACCAGTTGATCAGGGGGTTTACCTCCCTTAAGTATGAAGATCATCTTCGCAATCTTCAAACCTTCCGGGAAGTAGCCCGTATTCAGGGAAGCGTTGTAGACGTTAACGATACCCTGAATGATCTGCTGTGGGGCGTTAACCAAGTTATTTCTGGTGATACCCGTCCAGCCTGGTGCCTTTTGGCGAAAGGCTTTCACAGTGGCCATGACGTCCTCTGATGTTATGGGGCGTCCATGACCCGCCATCTCCCTGCCCTCGTTGGCTTGCTGTAGTGGATGCGTGCGATGTATTTCCTGATTTAGTTGTTCAATCAGTTGACCTTCGAATTCCTGGTCGAACTCAGCGTTTTCCTCGGGGGTAATCCTGAAAACGCTTTTCCAGAAGTTCCTGAACCTATCCTCGAGAACCACCGGGTTCTCTATGTAGTCATCGTTCTCCTTTATCCGAGCTTTGGGTCTTGGAGTAAGTCCCTTTAAGTTCCTGACTTGGCGCCAGAACTTAGCCGGGCTAAGCTCGCTGTCGATTTTGGCTATCAAGGTGTTCCATATGTCCTCCTGTTGGAGGTTGATAGCCTCTCTAAGCTCTGAACTTAGGCGTCGAAGCAGCAAGCTCCTTTCCCGGCTGGGACCCTCCCGTCTTACATCCTCATACACTTCCCTGTGAGCACGAGCGATATCTCTCATCTCCTCGGTCCATCTGGGCTGAGGAGGTGTTTTATACCCTGTTACGGGTATGCTCTCGCGGTCCGCGTTTAGTATGGACGTTGTTATCCTTTCCAACTCCCTGTCAATCTCCTCTAACGACGCCGTGCTGAGGTCAGCTGGCGCATAGTCGCTGAGTCGCTGCTTGTAGCGATCCCAGTTGGCCATGGCGTAGTTTTTCCGGAGAGGGGCTGGGAGCTGGATTGGTGCGAGAGATATTGTTGTGAGAATCGCGATGTGATCACTAGGGACTGTTGGGCCTGGCTCGCTATGGTAGTTGAAGGGGAAGCCTTCACTTGTCAAGATTATGTCAGGTTTAGTGGCTGACCGGGAAGTGATATAGGTCGGAAAATCCGGCCCTATCCTTTGGATGTTTTTTCTTCCCATAATCAATTCCAAGTTTCGGCCTCTATCGTTGGTGCTACCATAGCCCGCCGTTCGGCATCTGGCATTGAGGTCTCCCCCTAAGAATGCCATTCTGCGGTGCCCAAACAGTGTATAAAAATTACATAACGGGAGATATGCTCGTCGAGGGGGTTGATATGCCGCAGCTATCACGAGGTCTCCGACCAGGGTGTGAACCTCGATTGCCACAAAGGACTCATCGAGTTCTGGCAGTTGTTTGAAGGAGATGTTCCTCTTGACAGCTATTGCAGCACCATCAAACCTTTCCTGGGAATGATTCTTCATGAGCACTCTGTAGCCCGGTATTTTTATGCGACCAGCTGTTGTGTCGATACCGTGCTCTGTGATGAGAATGATGTCGGGGTCGAGCACACGGAATATGTTACCATATGCCGTGGCCTTCTCCTCCCAACCATTCACATTGAGTGTCAGAATCCTCATTTTATTGCTTACTCTTTCCATCTTGAGTCACCTAGTGTTTTGGGGTGACGTTCTTCCTCCTCCCATTCTTCTTCTTCCTGAATTCAGCGTTAGAGAGTTGCTCGCATGTGTTCTGATGAAGGATCACATTCTGTGCGAGCAGGGCCTCTTCCACTGTACCAGGGTCTATCTCAGAGTCGTACTCCCATTTATAGATTTTTGCTTTAATCCCTTGGAAAATACGACTAGGCTCCATTTCCTCTGGGAAGGGGAATTGATCGCAGGCGTAAACCCTCAGGTTGATGTAGTTCGCCCGCAATCTCTTGGATTTCTTCTTTTTACCCTTCTTTTCCAGGGGTTTGGATGCTTCCGCGTCTGAGGAGTCCGAAGACTCTGATGAGCTGCTCGTTTCCGAGCTCGCTTGTTTCGCCGTGCTTGTCATAGATTGGGTGGGAGCAGGAGTTTTCGTCTCGACTGCTTCGTTATTCGTTTTTTCGGGTTGTTGTTTACTTGGGTTAGCTTGCACCTTAGTCTGCTGGGCTTTTGGGGTCATCTGCAAATGCAGTACGTCCCCAGAAGGGGGGTTATCCGGGAACCACATTTGTTCCATCCCGTTTTTGGCCAACATCTGGTTCAACACGGTGGCGAATGTGCCTGGGCGAGCCAGATTCATGACGTGCGCATGAAGTATGCACGTCATGATTTTCGTAGATCCCTCATTTTCAATTTTGAGGTATGTTCTTCTGGCATCCACCTCTGAGATGGCTGCCTTTGCCGCTTGTGCGTAGGACGTGTTCGCCCTACGTGTGACCTCATTCCTCTTTGCCTCCTGTTTATTCCTCATAACTTCTTTTTTGGCGGGACAAGACATGGCCATTGTTCGGTGGCCCTGCCCGCAACTCACGCATTTTTCTGTTGTGCTGACACAATTCCGCCAATTGTGGCCAAGCTGGCTGCATTTGGAGCAGGTCTCCTGTGGCTCCTTGCAGTCCTTGGTGGCGTGGGTCTCCATCTTATAGCACTTGAAGCAGTATTGGACCGGGGTGAACTCACCCTTTTCCACCTGCTCACCGCTAATTTTGGCGTTAAACATGAGGAGACCCTGCTCCTTCGCCTTCTGTGCCATGGTAGTCTCCGTGAAGACTACCTTAAACACGTACGAGTAATCGCTGCCGTCCCTCCGATTCTTGAATTTTATAATTTCGGCTACCTTAGCCCAGGCCTGCCGTAGCTCTATCTCCTCTCTCATCTCGCTTGCTGTATGCTGCCCAATCCACGGATCGATCCGGCGGCATACAACACTCCTGTGCGCCAGGATCTGGGGTGGCACTGCAGAGAGGAGATTTGAAGATATTTATTCCGACTCGCTTGAGCGTAACTTCAGAGGAAACAAGCCAATCCGGTGAGTGGAATTTTTAGAACAACTTTAATGTTCGATTCCAGCTCATTACTTGACTGTTGAGGGCCGGCTTTTTTTCGTTTATTAATATGGCTTCTAAGATGTTTAGCCTAGCTTTATTTCCCTCTTTTCTCTTTATTGCGGTGTTGTCAACTAGAATATCTCTTGTTAGGTTGATGTTGTCCACGCTCTCCATATGATTTTTAGGCCCTCTTCTTTGCAGATGCATGGCTAAACGTATCGAAAGGGTGATGGTTGGCATGCCAATATATTTAGAGTTATTATAAAGTTGCAGTAAACTATGTTGGTTGACTTTAGATTCGAGGAGTTTTGGCAGCTGTTGTTTTTCATAAGATTGTTGGCTTTGTTGATTTATAATATATAATAAGTTGAATTTTGTCCATTTGATTCTTAACCTTGATGTTATGGTTAACCATCTCCTTGATGTGTTTTTCATCTATTTTATAGGCCGTGGACATCTGATTTCTGCAATACAGTTTGATGTTGTTTACTGCTCCCTGATTACTTTTCGTTATATCGGTATCTTTAAAATGCATATTTAAAAATGATTGGAGTTGTTTTTCAATCATGTTGTTTGAGAAACCTTTGTTCACGAGTGGGGTTTTTTTTCGCATGAGATCTCTTTATGGAAAATTTCCCACGTAGAGCAGAATTTGTATGCTCGGCGGATGTATGAGCCGATTACACCTATTTTGGACCATTCAGGGCATTCACTATCCGCATTGAGGCATCTTCCCATGTCCGTAATTTTTCTATATACTTTTGTGATATAGCTACCATTGATGTTTTGTACCTCAACGTCCAAAAGGGGGAGTTTATTGCTCGTGCTCAATTCACAGAGTTTTCCTCAAAGTGTTGTTTGAGGTTTTTCAGATTTTCTTCGTTTTGGACGTTGATATAGATGTCGTCTACGAATCGGCAATATGTGTGTGGCTTATTTTCACGGTTGTCAAATAATCTCTCTTCAAGTTGAGCCATATAGTAGTTGGCGAAGGTCGGCCCCAAGGGTGACCCCATAGCCACTCCATCCACTTGCGTGTATAGATTACCGTCCGGTGTCCTGAACGGAGCCTCTGATGTGCATGAACGTAACATATTCCTTAAGATGCTTGGGTCAAGATTTGGAGGAGACATTGTAGGATGGTGGTACGCATTTTGTATAATTATGTCGATGGTCTGGGCGATAGGCACATTCGTAAACAGGCTTTCCACATCAAGGGATGCTATTAGTCCTGCCAGTCTTGTAGAGTGGAGTATATCGATAAATTCATCCGTAGACTTTATGCTGTACTTCGAAGGGATGTACGGTTTTATTAATTCATTTAGGGTTTTAGCTAAACGATACGTTGGTGTCGTGACTTGAGAGATAATAGGCCTCAATGGATTGTTCGGCTTTATGAATTTTTACATTTCCATACAGATATCCTGGTGTGTAATCGCCGATGACCTTTTGGAAGTGAAGTCCTCCAATGAATGCATTAGCTTTAGTTATTTGTCCATTTATTTTTCTTTTTTAAGTCTTCTGTTGGATCTTTTTTCATACATTTGAATTTAGCTGACAAATCTAGCATATACGTCATTCTAAACAGAGAAGAATATAACAAATTGAATACCATCCTAAGCGACACCACTCAATTTAAGGCGGATGTCTGAGTCCGTCTCTCTATTCAATCTACACAGCAAATATACCACCACCATGAAATGAGGGCTGCTTGAACATCCAATTTTCCGGCGACGTCACCCAGATCATAGTTTGCCCCTACAGGACGGACCAATGCAAGCATGATGACTGCAGAAGAGATAAGCATTAATAGATACAAAAAAAATGGAAAATTAAAACTAGCAGGGATAAATTTAATATGGTACCTATGTACAGGAGGAGCATCTCAGATGTATATGTAGATGGACAGCGCTACAGATACGACAAAGAATGTAAGGTGCTTGGACTAACCATTACGAAATCAGGTTATAAAAAGCACGTAACTAAGAGGGTAAATAGAGTGAAAAGCGGGCTTGCATTATTATACAAGTTAGTTAACCTAAGCATGAAAAACAAGAGGAAATTTTATCAAGCCATAGTACAGTCCGCGATTATTTATCCAACTATAGTGATGTACACGATCTCGAGAAGTAACCTATTAAAACTCCAAAAAGTCCAAAACGAAGCCATATACTTAATAACAAATACTAGAAGAGGAGAAAGAAGAAGACTACGAGACCTTCACAGGGAGGCAAAGATAAAGCCACTGGTCAGAATAATTGCAAAAAGAGCAAGGAGAGTCATAGAAAAGACACATAATGAGGTAGGAGTTGAATCAACCAACCAAATTGCCCAAAGAGAAGTATGGAGATCACACAGATTATTCCCAAGTTTCCCGAGGATAGTAGAAGGAGGAGGAGAGGACGAAGAAGAAATCTGCACCTAGAGAAGGAGAATAATACTCGACGAAGACTAAGAGTAATTAAATAACCGAAGCATCACTAGAGAATAAATAGCATATAGTCAATTATAACTAGGATAGGAATACGAAAGAATAGATAGAGATAGAAACCTACACCAGTTTTTAGTAAGAATAATTACTAATAACGGTTTGAATGCCTCATAAATACAAACGCTACTTAGACATTAAATATAGATACATATACAAAAAACAAAAACAAAACAGCAATGCGGGACACTCACACAAATACAAATTTTCTAACTTTATCACGCAGCTATAATTACCTATAATGGACAAAAATAAGTCTGATCTCCAGGCAACTAGCATCTCTTTGCAAACCTCTTACTTCCCTCAGCCTTCAACATCTATTCTTTTTTACTATCTCATTCGCACACGGGACTCACAGTAGATGCGTGGGACAGGGGTCACAATAAAATGCAAAGTCATAGTTAGAGACAAGCGACACATCGTGGTTCGGATTCCACGTTAAGCTGTATGTCCCATGACTAACTAAATCCACTTTTGACTCCTACTATTTTCTTCGCTGTCCTATCCTAAAACTTTCTTCTTCCTCTCCCTCTGACTCCTACCCACCGTACTCGCAGTGCTTGGAACCTACTTTGGCTCTAGACAGTGTGACTATGAAGGTCTACAAAGGAATACCTGGCCTCCCCTCCCCTTTCTTGACCGCTCCATGAGGGCCAAGGGTGGGGGGTCGGAAGAGCTATTCTTTGTCTCCCACTTCTCTTTTCATTTGATTTCATTTCTTTTCATTCAGCCTGGACTGCTCTGGTTGCCGATTGTAGTCTTCTTTTCCCGCTCGTGTGCAGCATTATGAATTGTGCCAATTTTTCGGAGTTTTTCCAAAGTGAATTTTGGTGAAGGTGGATTGGTTCGACTCGCTTAGAGTAGTGGAAAAAAATGGTAAAGTGAAAAGGCGCGATTTCGTTCGAAAAGTCGACCAATAGCTTTTCGATTCAAAAAAGTGAAGGGTGAAACCATGGCACCTTTGTTAGATATAAGGACCGGAGCGCCATCAGGACTATCCACAAGCACTAAAGAAGTTTAAGGTAAAGTGGAATATAAATACTTGGTCTTTGGCCCCTCATTCTCTCACTCTTTTCCCCTTTATACGTATTTTCAAACAAAATCCCGGTGAACTCTTACATTTATACATTTTTCCTCATCACTCCACTATTAAGAGGCTCCTCTCCTATATCATGCAAATATCTTAGGATAACATGCAAGTGAAATGAGAGAAACCCTCCGTATCACTCTCCTGACCCTCTCAGAGGGCCCCAAACCGGATCGAGGTAAGGTCTTTAAAAAAGTTTTTGGTGCATTGAGCATTGCACTGGTCAGATTTATAGACACACCCAACGGTTACTCGGCCATCTGTGCGAGGGGGGCCGACTGCGAAGCCTTGACCACAAACAAGGCCGTTGAATCCTTAAAATAAATTTACCTAAAACCTACAACACCTCCACAAATACGATCACACCGCAGATCTATGCAGGCGTATTAACTCCTGGGTTGGATGACATTCGGTAGAAGAAATTCAAGCAGAGATCGAAAGGAACCAGCCATGGGTGAAGGTAGCGAAAGTAATTAAATTTAAAAATTACACGCATGTCTTCAAGGTTATTTTCGAAGTTTTGACAATTGCACAAAAAGCAAAGGAAAATGACCTGCTTCTCTTTTGCGTAAGAGTCTGCCCGAAGCAGATGGAACATGAGGAGTTTTTTGGCTTACAAATGTGTTTCTGATGCTATAAGTACGACAGACACACTGCGGCCACCTGCCCAGACAAGGAACTTACGCTGTGTTCCTTCTGCGCCAGCCGCGATCATTTTTGGCGAGATTGCAAAAGCAGCACCCCAAAATGCCTTAACTGTGAGGGAAATCACCGGACTATGTTTATGGCATGTCCAGTTAAAAAACAAGAAATACAAAAACAGACACATAAAAGCTCGAAAACGAGGATAATAAGGCCAATACGACTTATGCTAAAGTTTCAAAAGCCGCTATTGCCAAAGTAATAACCAATGAACATACGAGTATCTACACATAGAAAATGAACAGTCTACAAAAATAATGTGTTGCATTTATTATGCACACATTGCAAACATTACACGTCCCGGTACCTTCGCCAAGGAAGTCAACCGCATGCTGGTTAAAAACGGCTTACAAGAGATGTGGTTTCCGGAAAACATGCCATCGGAAGAGGTTATGCGCATTAGTGTAGCCCTTCAGTGCGAAAATTTGTGTAAAAAACTTTCCGCGCCCCTCAAACACAGCCAGTGCACGCGACCCGTGTCCAAATAGACAAATAAACTCAGAGACACCGGAACAAGTGCCCGAAACATCTTAGAATAAGACCACCGAAACAAAAGACACACATACGCACACATCCAACAAGGAAGCAGTGCAACCCACGGAGGCCAGGTTTCCACGATCAAGAAAACCTCCAAAAACCGCCTCCCAAGGTCAACCTTCTCCTCATCGCGAGGTCGAGAGCATCAGCTCAAATACCATGCGAGGGGATTCAACCTCAAAGTATTTGCCCCCGAATCAGCTCCCTTCCGAAAGGAGCTCGATTCCCGCGAATTAGCTGAAGGCCTTAGGACGGCACAAGGTCTTAGGAACGTACAAGTGGGACTGTTCAGATGAGGTTCCTGAGTGGCAGATTGAAGATTTGCGCGCTCAAAACATGGTTAAACTGACCCTGAATTGCTTCCACACGATCACGGACACAAAATATAGAAAAAAAACGGCAGGGAGCGCATCCCGCCCAGTACACCACACGGAGCTAAAGTAGAACGCGAATAAACGTCTACTTTAATCCCACACACTAAAGAACCAACACTACACAAAATGGCAGACAGACTTACGATTATACATATAAATGTCAATGGGTGGGGCGGAAAAGGTTCCATCTATGGCAATATTATGCGACAGAGTGACCCTGACATAATATTTATTTCTGAACACGGACTGACCGCGCAAAAACATTTTTAAAATGTTCAATACGATATTGTTAGCAAAAATCACAGTCAGGAGCAGTATGACGGCTGCGCAATAGCCGTCAAAAAAGGACTAAAATACAGGACCCTGGAGGACTTAGATTAATCCTACCTTGCCATTGAAGTGGGTACTGCCCTAGGGAGACTTGTGGTGGCCACGGTGTACCAACCCCCAAGACGCGGTTATGTGCCCATGCACAACCTCTTGCAGGTATTTAGCCACCAAAGAATGTTATCTTCGCCGGAAACTTAAACGCAAGATGCGCAGCGGCAGGATATACATCATACAACAATGCAGGTAGAAACATCGAACTACTACTCGACAGACAATACATGACAAGGATCAGACCAGAATTTCCGACGTACATATCTGGGAGAGCAGCCACGAAACCTGATATATTCCTATCTATTATCAGGTTTCCTTACAATTACTACATTGAACCGGGCCCCATCATTCCGAGCGACCACCAGGCTATCAAAATTACAGTAGGAGTAAATCCCATTCAAATTGAAATCCCAGAACGCAAAAGCTACAAGCAAGCGAGCTGGAAAAATTATAGAAATTACCTCTTAAACTATATCCCCGACCCCTTATTTGATGCTAATTTAGAAGAAATAGATGAGGAGCTAGATAAAATTACTGATTATCTAATCAAAGCCAATCAAAATAGTATTCCCCGTATCACTTATAAAACCCTTCCAGCTCCCCCCTGGACCCCTCCCATGAGAGCCCTGGCCCAAGGATACAGGGACCTGTCCAATGTAGTAGCGCTGATAGGCCTCAACCACAATGCCTACAGAATACTAAGACAAATTAAAGACGAACTCCAGACACTAATTAAGGACCAGCAAATGCTACTATGGGACAGACTAATAGACAGATTTAACATAGAAAAGGACTCACACACGTTCTGGCAGACAGTTAAACGTCTTAAAGGAAAACCTCCACAAACAAAAATGACAATTACTCACAACGGCCATAAAATTACTGAGACTGAAGAGATTGAAGAAAAGTTTAGAATTTTCTGGTCTTCAATCTTCCAAATTACCCCAGAAGAAAATGACAATTACGACCTCAAATTAGAAACTAACATAATCCAACAGCTAAACATACAAATACACAAAACCTCTCATCACCACTGTTTGTCGCAGGAACGATTTATGGAGGGCTATGGCAGTAAAGTAACTGCCCTAGAACTCACCGTTAAACTAAAATACTTTCGTCAAAGAGCCCTGGGTATTACGGGGCTGACCCGCGAGAATTTCATCCAGGCCCCGCCTAACGTTTGGAGTGGCCTTCTCGACATCATGATCGCCGCTCTGAACACGGCTTATTTCCCTGACCAGTGGAAAGTAACCAAGATGATTTTCATCCCTAAACCTGGCAAGTCCCTGAACTGCCATACCAGCTTTCGACCGATATCTCTCTTAGAATTTTCTGGCAAAGTCTTAAAGAAGATATTGGCTAACAGAGTCAACTCTTTTCTCGATGAAAGCAACTTGCACAACGAGCAGCAACACGGCTTCAGAAGGAAAAGAGGGACTGACACGGCACTAGCCATCGTTACCGAACAGCTTGCGAAAATCAAGGCAGATAAAAGGCATGCCGACCTGGTGTTCCGCGATGTCACAAAGCTTTTGACAAGGTTTGGAAGAGAGGACTACAATTTAAGATCCTTCAAGTAGGCCTTAACCTCATTCTTGAGAGGATTCTGTGCGACAACATAATGGAGAGGAGAGCATACATACAAATCAGAGAACATAAAGGCCCCGAATTCGAACTCGAAGCAGGGGTCCCTCAAGGGTGCTGTCTCAGTCCCCTATTATACAACATTTATACAAGTGAACTACCACAACCTCTCTCCGAGGGTATGATATACGTACAGTTCGCTGACGATATATTGCAAATTTGTACCGCCGCTTATGTTCACAGGGAATTTATGGCGAGGAATACGGCTAGAAAAATATCTAACATTAACTATCGAGAGAGGAGATGGAAGATATCAACCAATGCTCCAAAATTCATAATAATTCCCATGTTTCGCAAGACCTTCAATAATATACGTGCAGAATGGGGAGCGAATCCCCTACTGCGTGTAAGGGACGGTTCTGGGGCTCAAAATCACCACCAGGGGCTACAAGAGTCATATCGAGCGAACAGTCGCGAATGGTAAGAGAAATTTGAGGGAATTTTATAGGTTCCGTGACCTAAATCCCTCAAATAAACTCAAGATATTCAATTCGTGTATTCGCTCGAAGCTCCTGTATCCCCAAGTGCCGCTGAATGCGAGCGCCAAGCCCTCATTGCGAAACTACAAACGATCCAGAACAAAGCGGTGCTTATCATCACAAACACCCGAAGAAGAAAATACAAACGACAGAGGGAGCACCACGACTTAGTTGGATTATCTCCGATCAACGTGGCGCTCCAAGAGAGGGCTAAGAGTATCTGGCGAGCCATTGGCACCCGCCTGTCCCCGGAGTTTTCTCGTACACACTTAGACATCGAGGTCGCTCAAAAAATAAGGCTTTTTAAAAGTAGTAAGGCACAGTCTGACAGCGACGTGACTCCAAAATACACATGACAAAATCGACAAATCACAAAAAGCGACTAGTGTAATGCTCAGATTTCTTTAGTATAAATTCATATACCATCACTAAGATTACCCTTTTTTTCAAAACTTTGCGAAATAATATCAAAATCAAAAATTCAATTAGAAAAACCTTTTCAAAAACCCATAGCGGGAACAAAAAACCCGACCCAAATAAAGGCTTGAATGCCAATAAGATCATATATAAATAATAATTAAATTAACATGTTTAATTTAATTAGAATAAACTACAGATTTTCTAGTTTATAAAAACACCAACAAAACAAACAAACACACAAACACAAAATACATCCAAAAGGAAAGACTTAAACAAACAGAGCTACCCTTCCAGGGACCTATTTATTCTGTCTCTTGCACCACCTCTATTCTTTAAACTCACCCTATTTCACCACTTTACTCTTTCACTATCTCTCTCTTTCTCTCCCTAAATTTCGCCACTTTTTATGTCAAAGTCCAAGTTCTTTTCATCCAGCCTGATTCTGACTCCATCATATTTCATTGGTAAAGAAGGAAAGAATACATAAAGACGCTCCGAAGATGATCGAATAAGATCGAAAGCTTAGCAATTTAATTTGTTTTTTACCAAACCCATTCATTAAAAAAAGAGATGAATAACTTTGGAGTCTACTGATTCAGGTCGTAGAGGAGTGGTAATTTCTTTTGGATTTGATGTACACCGAGCTCACTCCCAATGTGAGTAAGCAGTTTGAGTTGAAGTCGAAAAAATATTAATATTGCTTTAATGCTACTCGCCATCTTGGTCTAAGTTAATACCTTTGGCGCGAGCTCAGAGGTCTTCCATGAAATGAAATGAAATTGAAATTCGGAGACAAAGAAAAGATCTCCCCCCACCCCCTCCCCCTGGCTTTCGTAGGAGTGACCAAGGCGGGGAAGGGGCGAGGCACGGTACTTGGGGCAAATGACATCAAAATATGATCTTGATTTACGTGAGGGACGAGATGGGTTTCCCAATTGTGTCGCTTAAGTTCAAATCTAATACAGAAATCGATATAGATGTAATTTCAAGCTGTCTTATTAGAGATCTTATTATTGTCCTTTTGATGTTATTGTCTCATTTGAGATCTTATTATTGTCCTTTGGGTGTTGTCTTATTTTATATTTTATTGTCGTCATTTTGATATGGTTTCAAACGAGATCTTATTGTTGTCCTGTTAATGTTGTTGCTTCATTTGAGATCTTATTATTGTCCTTTGGATGTTGTCTTATCTTATATCTTATTGTCATTTTGACGTGATTTCAAACGAGATCTTATTGTTGTCCTATTAATGCTGTTGCCTCATTTAAGATCTTATTATTGTCCTTTGGATGTTGTCTTATTTTATATCTTATTGTCATTTTGACGTGGTTTCAAACGAGATCTTATTGTTGTCCTATTAATGTTGTTGCCTCATTTGAGATCTTATTGTTGTCCTTTTGATACTCTTGTCTCATTTTAGATTTTATTGTTGTCCTTTTGATGTTGTTTCACTCAAGATCTTATTGCTGTCCTGTTGATGTAGTTGCCTCATTTGAGGTCTTATTGGTCTCTCTTTATTGCTGTTGTCTCATTTAAGATCTCATTGTTGTCCTGTTGATGATGTTTCACTCGAGGACGTATTGTTGTCCTTTTAATGATGTTTCACTCGAAATCTTATTGTTGTCTCTTTGATGCTGTTGTCTAATTTGATAGCATATTGTTGTCCTTTTAATGTTGCTGTCTTATTAGAGATCTTATTTTTAGCCTTTTGATGCTGATGTCTCATTTGAGATCTTATTATTGTCCTTTGGATGTTGTATCATTTGAATTTGAGTTTTTATTGTTGCCCTTCTGATGTTTTTCACTTGAGATAATATTGTTGTCTGGTTGAAGTTGTTTCACTCTATATCTTATTGTTGTCCTCTGAATGATGTTGCCTCATTAAGATCTTATTGTTGTCCTTTGGATGATGTTGTCTCATTGAGATCTTATTGTTGTCCTTTTGATATTGTTTAACTCGAGTTTTTATTGTTGTCCTGTTGATGGTGTTGTAGCATTTAAGATCTTATTGTTGTCCTTTTGATGTTGCTGCTGTCTCATTTGAGATATTATCGTTTTACTTTTGATGTTGTTTCACTCGATATCTTATTATGGTCCTATTGATGCAGTTGCCTCATTTTAGATGTTATTGTTGTCCCTTTGATACTGTTCTCTCATTTGAGATGTTCTTGTGGTCCCTTTGATGTTGTCTCATTTGCGATCTTATTGTTGTCTTTTTGATGTTGTTTCACTTGAGATCTTATTGGTGTCCTTTTGATGTTGCTGTCTCATTCGATATATTTTTGTTGTCCTTTTGATGCTCTTCTCTCATTTGAGATCTTATTATTATTCATTTGATGTTGTTTCACTCGAGATCTTATTGTTGTCCTGTTAATATTGTTGCCTCATTGGAGATCTTATTGTGTTTTTTTATGCTATTGTCTCATATGAGATCTTATTTTTGTCATTTTGATGATGTTGTCTTACTCGAAATCTAATTGATTTCCTTTGTATGTTGTCTCACTTGAGATCTTATTGCGATTTTGTCCTTTTGATGTTGTTTCAGTAGATATATTATTGTTGTCATTTTGATGCTATTGTTTCATTCGAGATATTGTTGTTGTGCTTTGGATGCTGTCTCATTTAAGATCTTATTGTTGTCCTTTTGATGTTGTTATCTCATTTGACATCTTATTGTTGTTCATTTGATGTGGCTGTCTCATTTGATAACTTATTGTTGTCCTTTTGATCTTGTTGTGTCATTCGAGATCTTATTGTTGTTCTTCTGATTTTGTCTATTTGAGATTTTATTGTTGTCCTTTTGATGTCGTTTCACCTGAGATCATATAGTTGTCCTTTTGTTGTTGTTGCTTCATTTGAGATCTTATTTTTGTCCTGTTGTTGTTTTCGCCTAATTTGATATCTTATTGTTGTCATTTTGCTGTTGCTCTCTAATTCGATATCTTATCGTCGTCTTTTTAATGCCGTTGTCTCATTTGAGATCTGATTATTGTCCTTTTAATTTTGCTGTCTCATTCGAGGTCTTATTGCCGTCCATTGGATGCTGTTGACTCATTTTGATTTTATTGTTGTCCTTTTGATGCTGTTGTCTCATTTGAGATCATATTGTTGTTCTTTTGATGATGCTGTCTCATTCGAGATCTTATTGTTGTCCTTTTGATGTTTTTGTCTCATTCGAGGTATTATTGTTGTCCTTGGGATGTTGTCTTATTTGAGATCTTATTGTTCTCGTTTTGACGTTGTTTTACTTGAGATCTTATTGTTGTCCTGTTGATGTTTTTGCTTCATTTAATCTCTTATTTTGTCCTTTATTTTTTTTCTCATTTGAGATCATATTGTTGTACTTTGGATGCTGTTGTCTCAGCTCAATCTTATGGTTTTCTTTTGATGTTGCTGTCTCATTAGACATCTTATTGTTGTCCTTTTGTTATTGTTCTCTCATTCGTTATCTTATTGTTGTCTTTTTGATGCTGTTGTCTCATATGAGATATTGTTGTTGTTCTTTTGTTGTTATTGTTTTATTCGGTATCTTATTTTTGTCCTTTGAATGCTCTGGTCTCATTTGAGTTATTGTTATCTTTTTAAAGTTGTCTCATTTAACATCTTATTGTTGTCAAGTTGATATTGTTGTCTCATTTGACATCATATTTCTTTCCTTTTGTTGTTGCTCTCATTTGAATTATTATTTTTTTCTTTTTAATGTTGCTGTCTCATTAAAGCTCATATTGTTTTCCTTTTGATGTTTCTACCTCATTTTATTTTTGTCCTTTTGATGTTTCTCTAATTTTATTGTTGTCCTTTTCATCTCTCACTCGAGATCTCATTGTTGATGTTTTTGCCTCTTTATAAATCTTATTCTTTTGATGTTGTTTCATTCCAGATCTTATTGTTGTCTTTTTGATGTCTCATTTATGATCTTTCATATTTAATTTTCTTATTTTTCTGGGTTTGTTTTTCTCTTCTTATAGGGCTCTCTGAGTACCCCCCCCCCCACTTTCCCCCCTTCCATGCTTTTCTTAACTTCCTGATTTGGTAGAAAAATATAACTAATCCTTTCTCTGAGTTGTGGGTAAGTGATGCATTTGAGTGGCTCTTAGCAGGCAGCATTGGTTCTCTAAAATTAACCCTAAAGCGCCGCGCGGACCAAAACGACCCGATGTTACAATCGCCGTTCGAACCAATTGGTCCTCTTATGCTTTTAAGGCTATGGAAAATTCCATTGAATTCCTAACGGTAATTTTTCTCCGGCGCTGAGAAGCTCCCCCATTTTCTTACCGTGGTGCTTTAAGGGTTAAGGACTGAAGCGAATAATTTTAATTCGATTCTCCCCCTCTAGATCAAGACATATGTGGACTGGGGGCGGCTGAGACACAAACAGGAGTCGATATTGGGGCAAATCTTCTTCACCATAGTGACTGCGACAGAGAACTTCGAGCTGCCCATTTTGTCAGTGAGTTTTATGCAGGGTCATGCATTATGTGTCACTCCCCTTCCCCCTCAATGGGGTCCACTTTCCTTACAGCAAGTTTGGCAGTTATTAAACGGAGAATTCCGTACCCCTGTACCCTAGTGCTGTAAATGTAGTAACCCTTGAAATTTTCACTTCCACTAAATTTACCACTGTATGAGAAGCCTATAAAAACATATGGGGCTGATAACGCCCCCGTTGGTTAAAACATTTCCTCGTTTAAAAACTGGTAAAATTAGGGAAAGTGAAAACATACGATCGGGGGTTTCGTAACTCTCTCGGGCCTGCAGCCATTTTGTAATCAAGCAAAAGGGATCCCCTTTGTGGGGTCGTAACTGTCGGGGAAGCGGGCTTCTTTTACCTTATTTTCCATTTGGTCATCGTTGGATCTTTTATATTTCATCAAAATCGACCGTTTTCCACAAAGTAGGAGATGCTTATCAACGCTATTAAAAATACTGACCTTCTCTCACTCTTTTATGTCCTATCAAACAACCTCCCCTGCCATAGCCGCATTTTTGCCAGGTCAAAATAGCGCCCCCTTGGCGATGTGATGGTAAGTGGATATTTATTCGTTCATTTTTTTTAACTATTCGGCCGATTCAAACAAAATTTGAAACCTTTATGGTGTTTTACATTTTCTTTCGAATCATCACCTACACCACCAACACCTACACAATCTACACCACCACCACCAATACCACCTACACCACCAACACCACCAATACCTACACCACTACCCGCCTGCACCACTTAGGCGGCCTATACCATCACCACTACCACCTACATATCCTACACCACCACCATCTACAGCACCTACACTACCACCACTTACACCAACACTAGCTACACCACCACCTACATCACAACTACCACAATCTACACCACTAACACATACACACGAAGGCCACCACCACCTACATATCCTACACCACCACCATCTACAGCACCTACACTACCACCACTTACACCCACACCAGCTACACCACCACCTACATCCCAACTACCACAATCTACACCACTAACACATATACAACAACGGCCTACACCAGCACTATCTACACCACCTACAATGCCACTACCTGCACCACCTACACATCCATCCCCTACACCACCACCTAAACCACCACTAGCCACATCACCGCCACCTACACCACTTACACATTCACCCTTACACCACCACATAGGCCTATACAATCACCACCGACACCACTACCACCTACATCTCCTACACCTCCACAACGTACAGAACCTACACGACTACCACTGTCACCAGCACCTCCTAAACCAGTACAACCTACACTTCCACCACCTAAACCTACACCAACACCTACAGCACCACCATTACCACAATCTACACCACAACCACCTACACCACCTACACATCCATCCCCTACACCACCACCTAAACCACCATTAGCTACATCACCACCGCCTACATTACCACCACCTACACAACGAACACCTGCACCACATATGCTTATATAATCACCAGTACCACCACCACCACCACCTACATCTCCTACACCACCACAACGTACAACACCTACACGACCACCACTTTCACCAGCACCTCCTAAACGAGCACCACCTACACCATCACAAACTACACCTATAGCGCCTACATCTACACCACATATACCACCTACAACAACACCGCCTACACTACAAACATCTTCACCATCACCGCCTACAGCACCACCATCTCCACCGTCACTATCTACACCATCAACACTTACACCGATACCACATACAACACCACCACTTACACCACTATTACTTGTACCAACTCGCCAGCTACGGCAGCTACTCCACCACCACCTACACCACCACCACCTACACCACCACCACCTACACCACCATCACTTATACCAACTACGCCGCCAATCAATACGCCAGCACAATCTGCACAACTAACACCTAAACAACCACTGCCTACACCATCTACAATACCACTGCATACACAACCACCACAACCGATTACACCACCACCTACACAACCCTCTACACTGCCTACACCTAAACCACCGCTACTTGCACCGCCTACCGCAACACCTACACCACCCCTACCTATAACATCACCACCTACAACACCACTACCTACATTCCCAACAAGCTACAGATATACCTCCTACACACCCACCTACACCACTTCCACCTGCACCACCTACACGCTCACCATCACCTGCAATACATATACCACCATCCTACAACACTACACGACCACCACCTATTCGCCCCCCTACACTAGCACTACCTAGACCACCACCACCTACATCATCACCACCACCTACACATCAAACCCTACACTAGCACCACTCCTACAACAACACCTACACCACTCTCCAACGTCAGTACTACCTACACCACCATCAACTTTACATTCACCTATACACCACCACCACCTATACATCCACCCCTACACACACCCAAACCAGCACCACCTACACCAGCACCACATACACCACCCACACCTACACCAGCACCTCTTAAACCAGCACAACCACCACCTACACAACCACCCGCTATACCACCACTACTTACATCACTATTACCCCCTACCATCCACCTGTACACCACCTCTACTTACACCTACAACACCACCACCACATAAACCACTCCCACCTGCACCACTACACCACCACATCCACATCCACTCATAAACCACTACCACCTACACAGCCACCCCTACACCACCACCTAAACCACCTACGCCACCACCTCTACAACACCTACAGCATTTACTCTTACACCACCACTACTTACACCACCACCACCTACAGCACTTACACCCAAGGTTATCCCGGGAATTATTTTGTTTTGGCAATAACATCATAACTATTATCCAGTTTCTAACGAAATTTGAAAACCTTATATTATTTTATATTCTCTTTATAATGATATAATTGCCAAAGTAATCCCAAAGTTATCCTGGGAATTATTTGGCAATAACTTCATTACTATTCGGCTGATACTAACGCAATTTGAAATCCTTGTGTTTTACATTCTCTTTAGAATGATAGAATTGACATCGTCATCTTAAGGTTAGTCCCAGAATTATTAAAAGTTTTGTAGGTCGTAAAGATATAAATCAGAATAAGTGAGATCACGCGAATTTTTGGTCAGCAGACCTTGTTTTATCACAAAATTGTTCAATCGCCCTTGAAATTTTCAAAATATTTTGGAATTGGCTGAAAGTCTAGGTGTGCTACTCCAATTTCCAATATATATCTTCCTTATTAGTTTAATATTTAACTGTGAAAAAATAATTCAAATAATTAATTCCCCTCTACCCCTAATTAACTTCTTTCTTCTCTATTAAACGCTGATTCCGTCATTAATTTGCCGTTCCAAATTCTCCTTGAATAAATTCAAACGGATTTCAAACTGATAATTTCATTTTTCACCTAATTCCTGGAATTAAATCCCACTATCTATTCATAAGGCTCGTTTGTCAAATTAATAGAAGATATTCGATGATTTAAAACATTCCAAAGTAGATGGAATTCCGTTATAAATCCCGCGCAAATATGACTCACAGACACACAAAACAAGATGGATGAATTATAATTATCAGTGCCATCTGCTGAACAGTTACTCAAAACTTCCAAAGTAGATGGAATCCTATAACGAATCAAGCACATATATGCACACACACCTAGACAAATTAATTATCAACGCATTCTGTTGATCAGTGACTCAACTAAATATTATCTTATAAAAAAATAAACTCCCAAATTTAAAGAAGCAAACGAAACAAACTCGGAATTTAATACTCTACGAATGAATGCAAACACGTCATTAAAATTAAGGTCATCGTGTGAGAGATTGGCTCAATATTTAAAACTGGCGTTTTAAGAATCAAAACAGGGAAAGTTGACCTCTACTGAACGTTGAATTATGTTAATAGATTAATGTCGTTATGAATATGCTAATATAAACTAATTTATAGGCGATATGGTAATATATAGAGTCATTTACACCTTTAGTTTGTTCAACCCTTTTGTCAGTTATAGCAAGAAAGGAGATTAATACATTTTCACGTCATTCGCATGCCCACACGTGGGGCGTGTGCCCAAGGAAGGTTGGGAAGGTTTCCTTCATCCTTATTCACTGGAGTTTCCACCATCTGGTTATTAATTATTTACCGATAATAAACATAGGTAAAGTTCTTCCTCATCTTCCATTCGTTGCACTAATTTATCTCTTATTTCGATCACTGCAACATACATCATGTTGAAAAGAGGTATGGCGGAGGTCAGGACTGATAGTATCGCTTATATTTTATCAAAACCAGTTGAATGTTTCGAAACGCTGGCAATACTCTTTGGGAGAGCGTTGTTAATCTAATAATTGGAACAAATTTGTTCGTGATAGTTTATATTCATCTTTTTATTAATATTTTATTTCCCTTTCTGGAAAAGGAAAGCAATTTATTGCTAACCTAATAGGATGACTAACTTCATCATAACTAATATCATGATGACTAACATTATGATCAATTAAAACATCATAACTAATATCATAATGACCATTTGGAAACTCATTTTTGTCATTGTTTATTTTGATTTAAAACTAATGAATTCAACAGATGAGATCAAGGACTGAAAATAAATGTAAATATTTTTTTGCCATGCAGGCTGTTTACAATTTGGAAGAGGACTTTATCCCACTACAACATCTGCTTAGCGACACTACGAGGTCAACGGGAGAGGTAAAACTAAGAACAAGTAGAAAGTGTACACTTTATATTATATATATATATATATATATATATATATATATATATATATATATATATATATATATATATATATATATATATATATATATATATATATGAACAATAACGTTCTAGTCAATGCGGTTAGATAAGGGTAATAATAAGAATTCCATAATCTGCTAGGGAAGTTTCTCCTGGAGTTCCTCAACCCTCTTCAGGAGCGTTATATATACGATAAGGCAACCATCCATTTCTCTAAAAAAAAGAAAGAAAAGAAAGGGCGAAGATCCACAGGCAAATGTCACCTTTTCTCCGTTTTCTGTTGAAGTTAAACGTTAGCTTATACAAAAGTTTTCTTGAAATTTTTCCTTTTTAGAGAAATGGTTCGTTTTTCTCTATCTCTATCACTGTCTTTCACTCTCTTTCTTATTTACTCTTTCTTGATTTATTTTTTCCTTTCTCTCTCCCTCTCTCTCTCTCTCTCTTTCTCTCTCTCTTTCTCTCTCTCTGTCCGTCTTTCTGTCTGTTCTATTTTGCTCGCTCTCTTTCTTTCTTCCTGCCTTCTCCTTTTCTTTCTTTCTCATTATTACTCTTTCACTCTCTCTCTCTCTCTCTTTCTTACTATTTCGTTCTTTCCCTTGTCCTTTCTTCTAACTCTTTTACTCATTCTTTCATGCTTTCTCTTTTTCTTTATTTATTTCTCTCTCTATTTTTTCTACTCTAATTTTCTCTGTCGCTCCTTTTCAAACTCTCTTTCTCTTTATATTTCTTCCTCTTATTTTGCTCTTTCTTTCTCTTTCTCTTTTTTATCAACTTCTTAAACTCCTCTTTTTATCTATCTTTCCAGGGACTTTAATTCTCTTTTATTTCTCCCTCTTTCTTGACTCTAACTCTCATTTTTTCATTCTGTCTATCTTTCTAATTTTATCACTTCGTCATTCTATCTCTTTTTGCTTTCTCTCTCTCTTTCTTTATCTCTTTCTTACTTTCTCTCTCTTTCTTTATCTCTTTCTTACTCTTACTCTCTTTCTTACTCTCTCTCTCTCTCTCTCTCTCTCTCTCTCTCTCTCTCTCTCTCTCTCTCTCTCTCTCTCTCTCTCTCTGACTCAACTCTAAGTCTGTCTTTGTTTCTTTATCTCTTTCCGTCTCTGCTATGTATATTTCTCTTTCCCTTTTTCATTTTTATCTATCATTATCGCTCAATATTTTTTCTATCTTTCTCTCTCTCTTTCCCTTCTTCCATTCTCTATTTTATATTTCTGTTTCTCTATCTCTTATTTTCTCTTTTTTTCTATTACTGTCGTGTCTGTTTTCTCTCTCTTTCACTCTCTATCCTTCTTTTTCTTTTTTCTCTCTTTTCTCTTTATCACTTACTCCATATCTATTTCTTTCAATATTTTAGCTTTCTCTCGCTTTTTCCTTTCATCTCTCATTCTTTCTCTTTACTTTCCCTTGATCTTTCCCTCTTTCTCTCTCTATTTCTTTCGCTCTTTTTCCTCTTTCTCTCTCTTATATCTCTTTTACTCTTTTTCTATCTCACTCTCTCTGAGAGGTATAATATGTTACTTGGGAAAGAGGGAAATGGTAGTCAAATCTGTAAATCAGATAGATTGCCGGAGCTTCTCTATTTAACACGAACATGAAAGGGGATGATAAGTTTGCGTGTGTTGGAGTGATTAGTGTGAACAGGTATATAACAGGTTTGTTGACGGTGCTTTTGAGTGAGGAGTGCATTGATGCAATGGTGGGCGATGGTCGAGAATTATGTTGGTGAATTTGAGATCTGCAGGGGCGGGAGGGCACTCTGCGTGGTTGCAGTGTATTGACCATGTAAAATAGATATAAAGCTGAGAAAGAGTGATTTGGGAAGAGCGGTAGATGTAAGTGCAAATGGGTATCGGTTAATGGTTGTTTGTAATAAATATGAATGACAGGTGAAAGAATGAGAGAGGGGATAATTGAAGCTTTCGATATAACGAGAGAGAATGAAATTGGAATGAGAGTGGTAGGGCTCTGTGTGTGATGATGTAAATGTAAGTGTAACATGTGAAGTATTTGATGTGGAAGTGGAGTGAGCATTGCAATATCTGATTACATGATTGTGCCGTGTAATGTTAAATTGGCTGGTGCATAGATGAGAAGACGTGTCGAAAGTGGCAAATAAGGAAGAATAAGGAGTGAAAGGCTATTAATCAGAGAGAAAGGGGAAAGTATGACCTCATCTCATCTGAGAAGCTTATCATTTTGTGCTTAGTAGACGCGTGGTTAGATGAGGAAAAAACGGTTATTTATGGTGTTGTGACCACACAGAGGTATTCTTTTGTCCACATCCCTAGATGCACTGAACGTATGGTTGGGTTAGTTCAATCACTATACTATACCTCCACCCCTCTCTCATTCAAATCGAATCTCAAAACACTTTCGAAGGTCTGCCACTCTTACTATTGTCATAGTTCACTGTCTCTCAGGCCATCCCACGGACAGATTTTCTTATGAGTTAGATGAATTTATAAACAGGACAGTGACTAGCCCATCTCTAATGTTACCGCGTCTGGGAGATTTTAACATTTCCCTGAATAACCCCTCCTATCTGGGACATCTTGACATATTTACACTTTATTCTTTCTATAAATCAGTCTCAGCCCTCATTCGCACACATGGAAATACAATTAACAGAGTCTCCTTTTCTTTCCCGATTCATAATTGACCCATTCAAAGCTATTTCTGACAAATTTCTCTCATTCAGTTTTGTTTCTATCTTCTACTCGCGCACAACGCTCGGTTCTTTTCACTTATCAAGGATACATAATAAGGGCCCTTATCTGCTCCCGTTAGACTCTGCCATCACCTCTGCTGACTTCGACATAGCTCTTTGCTTTTCCTCACATATCCTCTTTTCTTGTCTCTAGGTCTCTACTCCTCTCCCCGAACTTCTTTCTCTTGATCCAGTATCTTCTGAGAAATTTGCTTACCCTCCTTTCTCCCTCAAAAACCCTTGTTCTCTCCTTAACTCATTCTCACCGTCTTTATCCTTAGAGCCTGCTTTTTCTTTTCCCTTATCTAAGTGTCATTTTCAATACTTACTTGTTTAGAATAGTAGTAACGTGACTTCAAAGACACTGTTGTTCGTCTTTTCCTAAAGATACCGAACCTGAACGCTAACAACTCTGCAAGCTACTGCCCAATCTCTCAACTCCTCTTCATCTCAAACGTCCTAGAAAAGGTCATGTCATCGCAAATTCTTGAACATCTGTCCTCATCTAACGCCGATGAAATCTTTCAGTCTGGTTTCAAGGCATGTCCGCCTTCGCCCTGAGGCCAACGCTGGCCAGCTTTCCATTATGGTTCTTCTGGACCTCTTGGCGGCATTTGCCACAATTGACTACACAGTTATTTGTCACCCCCTCTGTGAATTCATGTGTGATGCAGGCACTGCTTTCAAATAGTTTTGCTAGTACTCTATCCATATTTGTTAATGATGTATCTCAGTCGATGGGGGTGAGTTTTGGTGATCCACAAGGGTTGGTTCTCTTCTCCTTGTCATCTTTATTTGTTGTTTTTGTCTGTCATCTATTTTCTATGCTAAAGACGAAAATTTCTCTCTCATTTTTCCCAGCCTCGTTTGCTGAAACTCATAGAAACTTGCTATCCAATATGACATCACTGAATGGTTCTCGGACAACTTTCTGAATCTCAACTATGACAAAAGTGAGGTACTACTGGTAGGCACTAGTGTAGACGTGGCTCATTACAAAACTATTTTTCCTTATCGGAATCTTGGCGCCTCCATTTCCCTTTATGATACAATTAATAATCTGGGGATCATCTTTGAGTCATTTATCTCTCTAAACCCTGTTGCAAACGTTGGGTTTTCCACTTCTACCACAACAGTTTATATATTGTTATTCATCTCTTCGTCATTTCCCAGCTTTATTACAGCACCCTTCTTTCCCATTACCTTCTTTCATTCCTTACCCCCCTCCCCCTAACTAGTCCTACACTTTTAAGCTCGTGTTTTCCTCCTCCATATAGGTTTCTATCGTGTAACTCCTGAAATCGCGACCAGCATTGGCTCCTCATTCGATACAGACTCACCTTTAAGGTCCTTCTGCTTATATATAAGACCTTAAATACTGCAGATCCCTCCTGCATGCCCCCCCCCCTGACCCTATACCCCCTCCCCGGAAACCTGCGCTAGGACTCTGCTTTCATTTTCTTCGTTGTAGTCTGTGTTTTATGTGTATTTGCTCCAAGTATGTGGTTTCTGCGATACGTTCATCCGGTAGGAAAAAATGAAAAACCACGTATTTCGAGACAACTTTCCTTTGATCGAACCTCCTTTACCGGAGAAATGCTTCTTGTGAGTCATCGTTTATTTTTTCAAAGTTCAACTGAACAGTCCCCCCCTCACTTGGTGCTTTTAAGCGTACGATGAAGACTCTCCTCTTTCCTTAGTGGATAAACGAGTGCTCTGTGAAGCCTCATTCCTTTGAAGAGCGTTATACAAAAATTTTTGTTATTATTATTCCTACGTATTTGTTCTTTTCAGGATAAATCGCGTGCTCTGTGAAGCCTCATTCCTTTGAAGAGCGTTATACAAAAATTTTTGTTATTATTATTCCTACGTATTTGTTCTTTTCAGGATAAATCGCGTTCATCAGCGGACAAATTCTCGACAATCTATTTAAGATTATTCAAAAATCTTGAATTTTTCATTCCGTTCTCCAAGAAAGCTTTGAATGACGTCTTTAAAGGTAAATTAAAAAAGTATCACAGTTGGTTGTAAATATTAAAGGAATTAATTTTTTACACCATAAGCATTTATATCAGGGGTCAAGTGAATATTATATCATTCCGGTAACTCATGCAACCGAAAAATACGAGTGCGTTTTTTAAAGGTGATATTATTAATAATTCTTAATGAAAGCTCGCGACGGGTCAACTCAATGGCTTTGAGGGTGACTATAGGGGGCAATACTTTTCTTTCGTATAAGCCTTGCACCCTGTTATTATATCATAATCTGTCTCAGATATTTCTATGTTATATTTTATATCAAAATTTTGCTTAAGAGTGACCTCATATACCGCATAATAAAATTCAATTTGACTAGATCAGTGTTCTAGATAACTCGGTCTGTAACCATTATCTTGCAATAAAATGTTGGGGGGATGGGCCTCTTTTCATTATCATTTTGTCAATATATCTATGCCTGAAGTCAATTTTCGCTCTGGTCTCCAATTATTTCTGACTTGTCTTTATGCATACTTGTTTAGGCACTCCATTAAAGGGTACTACACATTCACGGTTTTTTTTTATATTCGTACTGGTTCTCGTTACGTTTCCCTCTTTTGGCCTTTCTTATGATGTTGATCCCTATTCTCTCCCAAAGGATACAATCGATTGGGGTTTCACACACGAGAAAAATCAATACACGATCCTTTCGTCGCTTCCTCTGCCCCACCTCTTTGATGCCGATGTATCTGCGTCCAGCGCTTCCACGCCTTTTGTAAACAATTCGTTAGGTATAATTCACAAATGCATGTTTAATAAACATTAGAATGCTTGGCATTGGTTTTGCTGAGCCGCGATTCATTTATTATCAGAAAAATGGGGTCAACTGAAGACTCGCACCTTGTGGAATAGAATAATAGAAAGTGTGAGAAGTAATCTCGTTCACAGACGACATTAGGAACCGACATTACGAACTCTCATGGCCAACGCATGTACTAAGAAAGAGTACTAGAATAAGAAAGAGGACTCGTTTTACTTATTATCGGCTCGGTATAATGAATATAGCTGTTCTTGTACACGCTTTTTCCTGGACATCCAACTACTTTCAGCCGGGTTGTATCATTCCTGGGTTTCTCACTTGCTTCAGGAAATAATATGGAGGATCATTTTGACTGCTATGATTGAGGCAAGTTTTTCTTGCGACATCTTTGCTTTGCCTCGATTTTCTATATTTATGTTTTGTCTTCATTCTATTTCCTCTTTTTGAACTATCTGAATGCTCACTCGATGTGTTTTGTCATCGACCAAGACCTCATATCACCAAGACCTGCCCTTTTACTCCGAATTGGGGGGAGGGGGCTCTCGACTCTAGCAAATCGGTTTGATGAGATTCGTTTCTTTTCATTTTTCCAAAGGTTGTTTTTCTTTCCTGATCGTTGTGTGCCAGTGAGTTGTTTCTCCGGTCATTCGAGGCCCCATTCTTGGGGTAAAGTCGGTCTGCCCGAGTGGCTGGGTAACTTGACCTTGAGAGGGGGCGTGTTCCTTTGGGAAGGGGGGCAAACAAAAGACCAAGATTCTCAGGGACATTCCGCTTTGCCGAGAATTCAAACACTCAAAAGAAGGAATTTGACCCATTTGGGAAAAGGCTGTGGTAAAAAGAGTACACGAACAGGAGGGGGGGGGGGGGGACTTCGAGACCATTCGATTAATTTCCCCCAACTGGGTACCGCTCCTAATGGGGACCCGAGATAAGGTATTTTTATCCATAGCAACCCATTTCGATTGCTTCCCGTCCAACCAAAGATACAAATGCTGTAGTTAGCTTTAGTTATATCACTAAGATTCTACAGACTTTGATTGCGAACCCGGGGTCGCGCAGGGAACGACCCCCTCAAATTACATCGTCTTAGGGTGTGGTCCTGCTAGCAGGTGCCGCAAGCAAGGGGAAATATAGTGCAGCAGGGCTAAGGCCATTACTAAAACTGGAGCCTGGAGGAAACCATGCCCTCCCGGAACCATTGTATACAGGAAGAAGACCTGTAGCTTTATGTCTTCCACACTATACACTATCTTTACTTTAAATACTTAGTTTGCACCACTATTTACACTTAAATACTTCGTTTACAAATCTCCCCCTGTTTGCTTTCTGCCTGATACAGCCTCGTTGTTAGTGCGCTCTAAATTCGAGAGAAAGAAATGAAAAAAAGCGAGCAAGTGTCGTGAGATCGAAATCAGGGGAAACGGTACATCTCGAGATGACGACATCCGGAATCCGCAACGGCAACATAGGACCGTTACGTAAGCGCGGATGACTCTTCGATGTCATCCTCTTGGCAATGAAATGACGCCAACTCCGACCACACTCACCAACGCTCATCCTAAAGGAACATTTTAATGAAATAAACAGGAAACTCACTCTTCCAGTCACCCATTAATAACGCATCACGTACGTACATGAAAACACACACAGGCGTGTGCGTATAGGCTCCCTCATGACTGTGAGAGGCTTCCCATGAGTGCAATATTAACAAAGGGAAGACCCCGCCCTGATGTCGAGAGACAATGAGAAAAGAAGGGCGTAGGCCTACAGGGCAGTAGAGGATCCAGCTTTGCTTTGTTTGTCGATATATTTGTATATATATATATATATATATATATATATATATATATATATATATATATATATATATATATATATATATATATATATATATATGGAGGCTTCAAGACTCCATCTTCGGGACCCTGAGCCTTTGGATTGGGAAACTCGAACGACGAGTTAACCATAAACTTCAACTACTAATCGATAATAGTGCCTGGACAAAGAACTCTTGCGAAGATACAGTGATCAACCTCACTCTGTGCTCTTGGTTTTGGCGTAAACTTTTCCATCCCTTCTCAACCGCGTAATGTTTCAATTGCTAAGAGCTTTATTAATTTATAAAAATTTGGCAATATCCCTAGTGAGTATATTTCTATTGCTAAAGGTTCTGTGTACCATTCTATGACTACCAACTTTGATTCTAATTATCCCTTACGTTTCCGCCGTCCCATTAAGGATCTTAAGAATAATCCTACCCTTCATATCACTAAGACCGATAAATTTGTTGCAATAGTCATTTTAGATAAACAGACATATCGTTAAAATGAGCGAACTAACTAAAGATGACTCTACCTATGTCCATTTGAACAAAGATCCTTTAGAATAAAAAAGTACGCATAATTCTTAAACAATATCCAGACTTAATTTCTAAATTTAAATCTATGAATGCTTCTCTTCCTTACCTTTATGGGCTTGTCAAGACCCACAAACCCAATAATCCTTTACACCCCATTGTTAGTCCTGTAGGCTCTGTCTCATATGTTTTGTTTGGTAAGATGCATTTCTGATTCCCATATACATAGTCAATAGTTCCAGCCTAATAGATAAACTTAATACCACCCCTTACCTTTCAGAATTCACCCTTGTTAGCTTTGATGTTTGCTCCCTAATTACCAAAGTTTCGATCGATGATCTATTTCAATTTCTTAAAGATAAATTGTGTAACGTTAAATTACCTGCACCCCTTAATTTATTTTTAGAACCTATCTCACTGTGAACCAAAGATTGCACTTTTACTTTCAATGGTAAATTCTTTCGCCCAAAATTTGGTTTAGCTATGGGTAACTGTTTATCCCCCGTTTTAGCCAACTTGTACATGGAATTTTTCGAAAGTGTTTACCTCCCCTCAATTGTAGATTTTCCTATTATTTGGTTTCGTTATATTGATGATATCCTTTGCTTGTGGCCCAATTCTAAAAATATCAACTTTTTTTTTTAACCAACTTAATTCACTTGTACCTTCTATCAAATTTACCCTGGAAATAGAACAGAACGCAACAATTCCTTTCCTTGATTTATTAATACACCGCATTCCTTCTCGTTTCAAACTCTCTGTGTATCGGAAACCTACTAATTCTTCCTCTTATATTCACTTTTACTCCTCTCATCATATTAAAGTCGAAAGATCAGTTTTTATCTCAATGTTTCTCCGCGCCCTTTGTGTGGTTGGTCCTGAATTCTTTGACTCCGAAGTTTCCAAAATTTTTGACATCGGCCATAATCTTTGCTACCAATTTCAGTTAACTAAAATGTCGTTTTACCGTCTCGCACCTCAGTCTCCTTTTAATAATAAGAATACTCTTGTACTTCATTTTAATCCATCCTTTACTTCTCCCCCTCACATTTTAAAATCATTAGGCATTTCTATAATATTTAATTATATCTATAATTTAAGAAGGGGATTTTTTTTGAGTATTTGAATAATAATTTCATCTTAGTTTGGTTATGACTTATGTTTTTTATCAAAGTTATTTGAAATAATTATTTTATAATATCAAAAGACAAAATGGTGAAGTTCAGAAATAAACATAAGTATCGAAATTTTGTGAATTTTTTAAAACCCAAAGAATTACAAATGGTGAAGTTCAGAAAATTTATTTTTATATATCTTCTTCTATAACTATATTTTAGCAACGTGATATTTTGAAAGGGAGGAAATTTAGTTTAGATTTCCTTTTTAAAATTATTATAATTGGCGAAGTTCAGAAAATTTATAAAAATTTAACCATGGCTGCTTTTTATTAGATTTTAAATTTTAATCTTAGTAGCGAAGCGAAAGCTCCTCCCGTAAGGGGGAGTGACGAAGCCATTGCCTGGTTTAATTATAATAATACTATCTCTAAACTTTTAGTCCAGAACGCCCCTTCCACTACTGGCAATGTATATTGTGTAAAATGTATCGATTGTTCTAAATATTACTTTGGGTAATCAGGTAAATGTTTAAATAAACGAATATCTCAACATAAATATAATGTCAGTCGTGGAGAAGAAAGCAGCTCATTATATATATATATATATATATATATATATATATATATATATATATATATATATATATATATATATATATATATATATATATATATATATATATATATATATATATATATATATATATATATATATATATATATATATATTACGTGCAAAGCATTTCAAAATTAACCATGATTGACATTTAACCTAATTTATTTGAAATAAGATTTAAAAAATTGAAAATAAATAAATATTACCATTAAAAGTTTAATGGGAAATTTGAGTTTGATGATCATAACATAATTCTTTAATATTGGGACGTAGAGTTGAGAAGGCAACTCTCCTTTCTTCATTCACTCTCTGCAATCTTTCTCTTTTCGTTGGTTTTGTGTTGCACAATGAAGAGAACCTAGTTTCAAACTACTGTCAAGTGTTGTTAGATTTTTATATATAAATGCTTGAAATCCATATTTTGGGTGAATTTAGGCATTTCAAAAATGATTTTTTGCTCGCTCTCGAGGCAGCCCGGTTGAAAGCCACTGGCTTAGGAGATTGAGGGAGAAAACTTTTATCCTACAGCCTGTGATTTAGGCATCGTCAACGTTACCACAATTAAGTGGGGCCACACCCCCTGTTAGGATGTCCTGAGGGCACTAGGTTACAACAAGGGAGGCTGTTGCATGCTGTGGAAATTTTATTTAACCTCCATGTTAGAGTTTAAAAAACACATAATTATCCGTTGTGTGTGTAGGTTACATAGTGTGCCGTGAGTAGTGTATGGTCGAGGAAGGGAGGGGGGGTGATGATATTTTGTTAATAGAGGTATGGATGGGTACCAGTGTGTGTAAGTATACTAAACATTGAAATTCTAAAGGTTGTGCATGAAAGTTGTATATTGAGCCCTATGATGAGAGAACGGCTAATGAAAGATATGTTTGCGGAAGTCTGTAGAATGCAGTTGACACCATGGCGAATGGTAAGTGTGTACTAGTTGCAAGGGTTGTGAATGTGCGAACTAAGAAAGTAAGAAAGAGTGTGCAGCGGAAGTTTTCGTTTACATGTAGTGAAAGAAACTGCGAAAGGGTTGTGAAGTTCTTTTGTAAAAGTGATACGTATGTCGCAAACAATTACTGCCAACTCAAAGATGGGTGTATGAGCTGGGAGAAAGGGAATCGTAGAAATAGGATTGATTTACTCCACGTAACATTATGATTGGGCCAGCGTGTGAAGTAAAAGTTGAGATGGGCTTTGAGGCACTATGTTTGATCGCATGATTTATGTAAAATTAGATTTTTTAGATTTGGGTGAATTGTGAAGTTGATGGGTCAAAGAGTGAAAAAGTATTGGGTGAAAATTAGCATGAAATCGAAGAGGTGGGTAAAAAATATATGCCCAATATGCCCATGTTTAAAACGAAATAGAGAGAATGAATGAGGAAGTTATTGTATAATGGATGTGAAGATGTTTGGAAGATACAGGGTGTGCTGAGTAATTTGTCGCCGTTGTCATGAGTGATTGACGTCAGTTCTCTCTTATCTACTATTATATTAGACTCGGTTGTGCATCGTCGGTGAAGGGGGCAATACCATGGCTGAATACAATCATCCAAATATTTGGAAAAGGCAAACTGTACTACTTGGGATTCATGCCGGGAGTTCCAATTCTAAGATCTCCAAGTGTTTGGGTATCAATCGGAGGACGGTGCAGAGGATCGAAAGAGTTGGATGAGTCAGGATATGATTACGAGGGTACGGTGGCTCGGAAACCTCAACCAAAGAGTTCTGATACAAAAAGAACCCTCGAATTTGTTGGGGAGATCCAGGCCATCATTGACAACGATCCCAGCAAGTCAATTAGGTCATCAGCCAGGGACAAGGGAGTGTCAGAGTCTCTCATCAGGCAGTTAGTGCATGAAGACATCTGCTAAAACTCATACAAGATGAGAAAGGGCCACCTTTAGTAGTAGAAGATGAAGTCCAAGCGGAAGGACCATACTGCGAAGCTTGTGAACAAACCGAACCATCCTCTTAAGCCTGGCATGATTTGGTTCTTCCCAGACGACAAGAGTTTCGGTCAGGACCAGGTGGTGAACCAGAAAAACAACCGCTGGCCTGCTGTGTCCCCCAAAGATGTAACGAGGGTCATGAAATCCAAGTTCCCGGTCCACATCACAGTGTTTAGGGTGGTAGGTAGTGAGGACCAAGTTTGCTGGCGTTTTTCTTCCCGGGGAGAATCAGACTCAATACGGAGTGCCTGGAGGAGTTGGTGTTGCCCTGGATTTAGAAGTGACCGCTGGAAGGCCATACGTGTACCACACAAGCGGCAGGACCTAGTTAGGCGACAAATTATCAAACGCACCCTATATTAGGGAGAAGAGTGCAGGTGGAATATGTAATTTGCCTGAACGGTTGGAAACGAGTTGTACTCATAATCGAATAGTAGGCAGTAATTAAAGAAGCTGCTGAAAGGCGCCATATAGTTGGATTAAATGTGCTGCAGACTTTAAATAATGGTAGAAAGAATCAGTGTTTAAAAGAATATAAAGTTAATGAAGAAGCAAACAAAAAAATCTATGTGCCAATGTAAACAGGAATCAAATGAGAGATTTGAAAGTAAATTTAATCGGGCTGGCAAAAAAAGGACGAGGTCTGTTTGAGAAAGAAATGTGAAAATTAAAAAGTAAAAATGCATAGTAGACAGGTGGGGATAAAAATGTGAATGGTAGAGTTGTTATAATTATCGCTATGGATTAGTATGAATGAAAAAGAAAGCTTTATATCTAAATAATCAGAATTCAGATGAGTCTGAAGTAAAGGTTTGTTCCGTGTGTAAATTATGCCTAAGATGAGATACTACCGATTCATGAGAGTAGAAAGTGTAGTGGTAAGTTATAAGCCTTTCCAATGAATATTCGGTTGACGATAAACTCTGATAATACACATATACACTAACATCTTATACCAAAGAAAGAGACTAAGCAATAAATAAAATACCTTTATTCGTGGTTACAGCGAACCAGCATAAATTGGACAGTGGATCGTTTCGTCTGACCAAATTCCTCAACCCAGCCAGGAATGAAATGTTCCTCCCAACCGAAATCGGTCTTCCTTTAATCGCCAGGGTAAGCAATCTCTGGTATTCGAGGGAATGCTCTCATCTTTACCCTTTTCATAGGGGTCAAGTACTAGTTTCCTTTGTAGTTGGGTAAGTTCTAATCCAAGAGCAACATTCAATGAACCTTGTTCTGAAAGTCTGGAGATGCCCCGCCCAAGTCCATGGTTGTTTCGCTGTTCATGCGATCATCGACCCCTTTCCCTTATTACTGTCATAATAATATAAAGGATGGGAAAAGCCACTAGAGCCTTTAAAAGCGTCCTTTTTCATTCCCCTTTTGTGCGCAATGACCATATTCCCTGAATCAAGAGGGGGAGAATTCCGTTTCAGCTGCAGCCACGGAGGAGCATTCCGCTCTGTGCCGTTTGTAGTAAATTGGTCTCGAGAATCTGGAAATGCACACTCGACGGCGAGGACATAAGCGGTTAGCATAAAAGAAAAGGGACAAATGATAACTAAGGATTGTTAGCGTATGTAAAAAAACAAACAATATTAATTCATTATTTTGTGCCGTAAACAGTCCTCCAGCCCAATGGTCAATACTGGGCAGGCGACGGCCTCGTTGAATGCAAAAAGCGAGAAACATGAATCACCTTTTCCAGAGAACGTCATGAATTTCACTGCGACCAACTACAAGTGGGTAAAAGTTATTTCAAAATAATTAAATACGTGAAAAAAATAATTCATAGATTTATCAAGCATTCCATTCACATGAAATTCATAAACTCTCTAGAAAATTGTTTGAACATGTACTTTTGATGAGTGCTCTGGCGCATTTTGCTCGGGGAAAGTTGGAGCAATTCTGTAGTCCATGCTTAATAATGAAGCGGCAACTCCCAGTACCCCCGTACTGTCACCCCACCACGGGGCAAATATTCTCGTGTGTCACGCGTAGCCTTCCAAAGCAACACCCAACCCCACTCCGGCTTGTCGCTCTAATCCTCTCTCGCTTACTTTCTGGCTCTCTCTTTCTCGATAGACCTCAACAGACAAACTATTATAATAAAGATTTTTATTTGTATTGGTAATCCGATTAATTGGCCTTTAAGGAGTAGCACAATATCGTCAATGAGGGTTGCTCTCTTCCTTCTTGTCTCCTCTGCTTGAGGTCATTTAGGCTCTTGGACTGGGTCGCAAACTTCAGTCATGATACAAGTGAAAATCTGTTACTTGGCGTGGGGCAGTGCCGCCAATCATAATTGTAGGTCGAACTCACATTTAATGCTTTCGGAACTTTTTCCTGGTTCTCACTGATTACTCATTACCCTCCTTCCCTATTTCTACATGTAGTTTGGTCAAATGTGGTTTTTAATTATGTCCATTTTTGCAGACTGGCCTCGAAAACCCTACTGGTCATACGAGCCCAAATTCCTTGGTCAGAGAAAATGGTTGCATCCGGTGTAGAGACAATGAAAGGATTGACTGTACCAATGCAGGTTCAAGTCACCAGTCGGGACATGGCATCCCACCTGAACGTTTTCATTCACGCCTCGCAGAACGATCATCTTTCTGTAGTAAGTTAGGCCCAACACACCTCTGAAACTTCCCTTTCTGGAAGAGTGAGAAAAAAAAATGTGATTGGAATTGACGCTGAAACAATGGCGTGAAAAGAACAATGAGAATTATCAAGTCAAAGTGCATTGACGTCAATTCATAGCAAGAAATCGGGGAGGAAGGAGATGGAAAAATAGCGGGAAATGAGGGTGACTTGGTTTGATCTTGACAATTTTAAGTGCTAATCGATGGTCCAACGAGGTGGGATGGATAGAATATTATTTAACTCCCCTTTTTAACCATAGGTCCTTTTTCCAATATTGATTTGGGAGATCAGTTTAGTGTCAAGCCAGGACACAACCAAGGAATCAGCTCTGCTAAATTTCGCTCCTTACCTTCTTCGATCGGCTGATGATGCTCAGCGTACCATTCTACTCTTTATTGATCTCTCAAATTCATTTGATAATATCTCTCACACAGTTTTTTCATTGTCTTTAGCCATCCTATCTGACGTTCTTCCACTTCGCCTCGGTCTATCATTTTATTTCTACACCGATGATACGCAAGCTTTCATCTCCCACTCCCACATCTCCCAACTCCAGCTTCGTTTGCTGAGATTTTTAGAAACCCTGTATCCGCGTACATCATCATTGACTGCCTCTGTCAATGATGATGTACGCGGATACAGGGTTTCTAAAAATCTCAGCAAACGAAGCTGGAGTTGGGAGATGTGGGAGTGGGAGATGAAAGCTTGCGTATCAGCAAACGAAGCTGGAGTTGGGAGATGTGGGAGTGGGAGATGAAAGCTTGCGTATCATCGGTGTAGAAATAAATAAGTACAGGAAGCTCAATCATGGCGAGACTGGGTTGTTGCTGGTGAGGTCTCTTGAGAATGCAGCTGACACTGAAAAATCTGGGACTCACGTTGATATCTAACTATCTCTCAAAGTTAACTATATCCCATAGCTAACTATTTCTCAAGGCTATCTCTCATACCTAACTATCTCTCAAAGCTATTTCTTATAGCTATCTATCATAGCTAACCATCACTCAAAGCCATTTCTCAAAGCTATCTCTCATGGCTATCTAGTAAAACTAAGTATCTCTAAAAAACTAGCTATCTTTCAAAGTTATATCTCAAAGCTATATTTCATAGTTAACTACATATTTCTTATAGCTAACTATTTTTCAAAGCCATCTGTCATAGCTATCTCGCATAGCTAACTATATTTCAAAGCTATCTCTCATAGCTAACTTTTTAACAAAGCTATCTATCATAGCCAACTATCTCTCAAACCCACCTCTCAAAGCTATCTCTTTAATAGATAGATATCGTTGAGATATATTTAACTATGAAAGATAGCTTTTTTAGATAGTTAGCTATGATATATGAATTTGAGAGATAGTTAGGTAAGAGAGATAGTTATATATGAGAGATGTTAACTTTGAGAGAGACTTAGCTTTTAGAGATATTTAGCTATGATAAATAGCTTTGAGAGATAGTTACCTATGATACATAGTTATATATGAGAGATAGCTTTTTAGATAGTTATCGATAGCTAACTATTACTCAAAGTGACATCTCATAGCTTAGTATCTCTCAAAGCTACTTTTCATAGCTAACTATCTCTAAAGGTTATCTCTTATATATATATCTGTCTCTCAAGGTTATCTCTTATATATAACTGTCTCTCATAGGTAACTATTTATCAAAGCTATTTCTCATAGATAAGTATCTCTCAAATCTATATATCTCTCAAATTGAATTATCTCTCAAAGATCGCTAACTCAAAAATCTATCTCTCATAGCTAACTATCTCTTAAATCCATGTTTTATAGGTAACTACATATATCTCAAAGCTATCTCTCATAGCTAACTATCTTTCATAGTTATCTCTCTTAGCTAACTATCCATCAATTATCTCTCAAAGCTAAGTATATTTTAAAGCTAGCTATCTCTCAAATCTTTCTCTCGTAGCTAACTAACTAACTAACTAACTATATATATATATATATATATATATATATATATATATATATATATATATATATATATACAAAGGCGGTCAATAAGTTTTGCAATTCGGATATAAGGAAACGAGATATGAGGAAAAGTGCTTTATTATTTTTCAATATAACTACCCTCGACTTCAATGCACTTGCGCCACTTGTCCCTGAGGCTTCGAATTCCCGACAACCAGAAATCTCCCGACTGCTGTTCAATCCACTCCTGGACGGCGAGCTGCTGGACATCTTCATCGTCCCCAAACCGGCGTCCACGCAGTGCAGCCTTGAGCTGGCGGAATAAAAAGTAGTCGCTAGGGGCCAGATCTGGACTGTAGGGGGAAAGGTTGATCTCCTCGAATCCGCACGCGCGCAGGGCAGCTTGTGCAACTCTGGCCTTGTGGGCAGGAGCATTGTCGTGGAGGAGCAGGACACCGCGTGTCAACTTGCCGCGCCGCTTCTGACGGATGCACTTCTTCAACTCAGCCAGTTCCTCGGCATAATATTGGCCCGTAATGGTCCTTCCACGAGGTGCATAGTCCACCATCAACACTTCTTCAGAATCCCAGAAGATGGTTGCCATGATCTTCCCGGGTGAGGGTTGGGTCCGGAACTTGATGGGGATCGGAGAGCTCCTGTGCTTCCACGCCATGCTTTCGAGCTTGGTCTAGGGATCTCAGTGATGGACCCACATTTCTTCACCTATCCCTATGCGTGACTCGAATCCCGCCGGGTCTTGGTTGTACAGGAGCAGCAGCTCCTCCGAACTTTGACGACGTTAAAGTCGATCATGGGGCGTGAGGTTTTGTTGGGTTTTTAGGGGCCCAACGGGCAGAGAGCTTGGTCATGGCCAAATTGTCCTGGATGATGTTGATAACACTTCTATGTGATATTCTAAGTTCTCGCTCGATTTCTTCGACCTTCATCCATCGATTTTCAAGGATCAACCTCTCCACACGGGCAACATTGTCCTCGTTGGTCACGTCTGACGGGCATCCTGGGCGGGGGCATCTGTAAGGCACTCACGACCATGGCGGAACTCCCTATTCCAGCGAGCAATGGTTGCATAGGAAGGGGCGGTGTCGGTGTACACTGCAACCATGCGTTCATGGATCTCTTTTGCATTCTTGCCTTCCTTGGTCAAAAATTTGATCACTGCGCAGTGCTCAACCTTCACCATTGTTGAAAAAAAATGTGACTGACGATCTGCGATCAGCTTCTGCTCCTTAAATAGACGAGGCAGGAGAGTGCGGCTGCAGGTCCTGGCTTGTCATAACTTGTTCTAACACCCCTACAAACAGCCATCCACCTTCCTCTGTTTTGCCCTACTGATTCGCCAAACTTATTGACCGCCCCTCGTATATATATATATATATATATATATATATATATATATATATATATATATATATATATATATATATATATATATATATATATATATATATAAATATAAATATATATATATATATATATATATATATATATATATATATATATATATATATATATATATATATATATATATATATATATATCCCGAATAGCTAACTATATTGCAACGCTATCTCTCATACCTAACTATCTCTCAAAGCCATGTATCATAACTAACTATCTCCCAAAGCTATCTTTCATAACTAAATATATCTCAAAGCTATCTCCCATAGCTAACTATATCTCAAAGCTACCTTTCATATCTAACTATCTCTCAAAGCTATCTTTTATAGTTAACTATCTCTCATAGCTAAATATCTCTCAAAACTAAATATGTATCAAACCTAAGTATCTCTCAAAGCTAAATCTGTCCAAGCTATCTCTCATAGCTAACTATCTATCAAAGCTATCTCTCATAACTAACTATTTTCTCAAAGCAATCTCTCATAGCTACTTATCACTAAAACCTATATCTCATAGCTAGCTAGCTATCAAAGCTAACTATCTTTCAAAGCTATGTCCATAGCTAACTATCTTCCAAAGCCATATCTCAAAGTTATATATCATGGCTAATAATATCTCATAGCTAATTATCTCTCAAAGCTATATCTCATATCTAACTATCTCTCATAACTATCTCTCTTAGCTAACTATCTCTCAAATCCATATTTTATAGCTATCTCCCATAGCTATCACTCAAAGCTATTTATCATAACCGACTATCTGTCGGTGCTATCTCGCAAAGCTATATTTCCTAGCTAACTATCTCTCATAGCTAGCTATCTTTCAAACCATCTCTGATGGCTAACTCTTTCCCAAATTTATCTCTCATAGCTAACTATCTTATCTCTCAAAGCCATCCCTCGATATTAACTCTCATAGCTAATATCTCTCAAATCTATATCTCATAGCTAACTATATCTCAAAGCTATCTATCGTAGCCAACAATCTCTCATAGATAACTATCTTTTAAAGCTACATCTCATAGCTAACACTCTTTCAAAGCTGACTCTCAAAGCTATCTATCATAGCTATTTCTCATAGCTAACTACCTCTCGAAGCTATACCTCAATGCTATTTCTCATAGCTAACTATCTATCAAAGCCATACCTCAATGCTATTTCTCATAGCTAACTATCTCTCTTAGCTATATCTCATAGCTACCTATCTCTCAAATATATATTTCATATATATATATATATATATATATATATATATATATATATATATATATATATATATATCATTGTTAACTATCTCTCAAAAGCTACCTCTCATAGTTAACTATCTCTCAAAGCTACCTCTCATACCTATCTTTCAAAGCTAAGTATATCTCAAAGGTAACTATCTCTCAAATCTCATGTAGTTAAGTTATGCCAGTCTTCTCCCTTTTCTTTTCTTACCCTCATCCACTTCCACTTTGACCACATTAGCTTCTAGTTCGGCATCCTCCACACTTTCGTGTCCCACTACCCACCCACCTTGACTATTGTAACTTCTCCCTCGCTGCTCGACCCCTTGCTTCCACTCTTCGACCCATTTAACTCGATCCACACACCTTTGGAGCCCGTTTTCTTCTTCACCGAAGACGTCTCTAGCGCGTCCTTTTCAAACCCGTCACTTTGACGGGTCCTTCTTTTCAGCGGTTAGGTTTTACCTCCGCCCCATTATTGCTTTTATTCCGTGTCGCATGACCACTCCCACTTGCTTTCTCGACTTTCGCTCCTAAACTCTGGAATGAGATGCCTGCTGTTACACGCCCCATGTTCCTTGGTGACTTCAAGGGTGCCGCGAAGGTCCACCTCTTCTCTCAAGCCTTTGTTAGTTGGTAGAGAGTCGCTCTCTGAAGGCCTATGATCTTGGAGAGCACCATACAAAGACGCGTATTATTACTATTAATATTGTTGTTGGTGTTGTTATTCTTATTTTTTTATTGTTATTATGTTAGTATTATTGTTATTAGTATTGTTAGTGTTGTTTTTGTTGTCACTGTTATTATGATGATGGTGATGATGATGATGATGATGATGATGATGATGAGACGATGTCTAAGTTACCCTCCGTTACGTACAGGATTTGATCAACAGTGAGTGGCCACTCTGCCTTTGGTTACATGCCGGAAAAGAAAGCACCCCCATGGGGGAGGGGGGTGCACATTTTGAGTAACTGTGCTTTTTGCAATCGCTTCTCCTTGAGGTTTTATGATACGCCACCCCGGACCTCGCACTCAGTCTTCACGAGGTTTCATAGACTAGTTTTTTGCCCTTCATAATCCGCTTAAACGATTTTACTTCATATTTATCCCTCTATTTTTGTTCTTCTCCACCATTGCTTTTGTCCGTGGTCTTTCTGAGAACGACCGTGACCCACTATTGAGAGCAGCGCTTTCTATTCTCTTAGGGATTTTATAATTCAGGTTCTTTCACACATATGTACTCATCTCTTTAGACAAGTGGGATTTTCTCGTATCTCTAGTTTACTCCTTTTTTTCCTCCGTGACGTCAAGTGGAGGATGAGCAACTTACTGCGGCTGTCATCTGGAGGATTGCGTACCCCTTCATCCCCACCCCAGCCTACTTGGGATAAATATCATCCACCTATTTTCATTCTTCCATTAAAAATCTCCCATCATCAACTTTCGGGGAAAGGGCATTAACGGTTTTCGTTTCCAATTTTTAAGTAAATAATTCGTTTCCTCCCTTTCTTTTGATGTAATGCATTCCCTTTTCTTCCCCTACCCCTGCTAGCTCCCGTTAGTGCACGCGCACACCGTCCCATTCATTGTGGTCAAGAACATGTGGCCGAGTCCCGTCAACAATAAGAGTTTGGACGACTTCCAGTTCATCTCCATATTGGGCGAGGGGCGTGGCGTCTTTGAGGTAAGGAACGACGAATCCACCATTAAATCCAAAGGTCACTTTCCTCAATCATTAAACATGTTTTCTCCTACCTGATGTACATTTTGACCATGTGCTATATTGACAAGTGCAAAGAGTGAAAAAGTGTCCATTTTATTCTTGAACTCAACTCTATATTAGGAGACGAGGCCGCTTAGTTGAGTCGCTTTTATAATGGGGATCTGTATCGAAGAGAAAAATTCCTGGAGTCTTTGAGGGATATTATTCCATTGCGGACATCACCTACGGTGTTAATAGCCGATATTTCCTCTCTAAGAAGGTTTTATTTTGTCCACAGCGAGAAGAACACATCATCCTGAATACTGGCTTGTCTGGGACTTTGCGATGGGAAGCCGACGTCCCGTACGCATTTTCATGGGGAAATATTATCCATTACCTGAAGTAAGATGGGGTCACTTCTAGTAGAGGCTTCTGCCCACACTCCTGGGGATGGGTTATCGGAATTATTTGCGTTGGTTAAATCCGATTATGGCCTATGTAGCATCTATCTTGTCTATGTCTTCATGGGCAATTCACACCCCGTCCCCAAAGCGCTTATTGACTGTGGTTGTGGTTTCTTTGTTTAGTCCAACCATTGGGTGTGGAAGTGCTTTGATGGCGTTAAATCTTTTGTATATTGGTTTTTGTGGCATGATTTTTGAATGTCAATGTTGTATTATATGTTATGCTGATGAGGGAGTAGCTATGGGCTTGGTTGTGTCTATTTTGAGTCTGTTTGCGGTGAAACAGGTGGTGTTTACTGCGTTGAAGTAGGACTGGAGGATATCACTAGCAGTGGCTTTGTATATGTGTGTGAATGTGAGGGTTACGTCGTCTTCGTATAAAGCTATATGTATCTTGGTTTAGTGAAGTGTGAGTAAGTCATGATATATCATCAGCAAATGTCAGGTGGACGTGTCTACCTACAAATAGTTGACTAACCCTCTTTTTATGTTGGCTGAGAAGTCTCATTGATACTAGTGAATGTTGTCCTGATTTCAAACGGATTGGAATTGGACAGTATTTAGAGGTCACTTGAATGTAACATACGCTTGTATCGAGAGAAAAAAAGAAATAAATTCCTATAATTTTCTTATTCTCTTTAATTCTGAACAAAAATGAAATAAGCACAATTCATCACTCATTAATTGAAATAAGGGGGTATAAACGTATAGATCATTTTCTTCAAACTCTTCTTCGTCTTGGCGGGGATCAATTTTTGGTGAGCTGGAACCAACCTGAGGAGGAATTTCTCTAGCTGTTCTTCATGCATGATGCTGGAATTGAGTATCATTCATCACCAAAGCTATATCTCGCTCGGTGGGAGTCATCGACTACCTTCAGGGCCCTCATTTGCGCCCTAATGCAATCTTGCTATTGATGAAATCCTCTGGAACTTTCATGGAAGAATGTGGGAGACCCAATTCTGGAACGATCGAGCAGAAGAAGACTAATGTGCTACTCTCTGCTAACAAAGAGCTCGATGGGTTGCTGTGGATTGAAGTTCTTCAGATCGAGCAGCATGAATCTCTTCTTTGTGGCGGGGGATTCAAGTCTTTGGACCATCTTGAGCTTCGTGTCCTTCCGAATGCGAGCGTCGAAGAAACCAAGCCACACAATATATACTGATAGGTAGAATTGGTGCATTTTCAAGGCCGTGGATGCCGCGTGGTTGACTTCCTTGCAGGGGTAGGGTTCGAACAGATATAGGAACTCCAGCTCGTCCAGTGAACATGGATCCAAGACCATTGCCTAATTCTACTGCTTCACATACGCGAGAGAGATGAACAAAACAAACATAACCGACCGATGAAGTCCCCATTCTATACTTCACACCAAGAAGCTCCTTAACTCATTCTCCCGAGTCAACAACCATATTCCTGTCAATTCACTAGTTCTCCTTTGCGCTATCTTCCAAGATGCTGAGCGTTTGGTACGTCTCATCGTCTTCCATGTTGGTATAGTGTTTCTAAGATCCTCCTCCAAGCGCCGCTTCCATGAGCTCTGTCACTTGGACTGCAAGATCCTTCTTCCGCTTTTCAGCCTTCTTCTTCACTAATTTGATGAAATCTGGTCTTCCCTCTCCAAGGTAAGAAAATCCTTGCCATCCCTCCTTGTAGCAGTAAACGGGCTGTGGCTTTGCTCTATTCTTCTTGAGGGCGTCCTAGGTGCCGATCAACTTTACCAGCTTCTCACCTGCCTACTTGTTGGTGATAGTTAGTATATTGGCATTCTCCCGGATCGTCCAGATGCCCCCCCCCCCAACAGGTGAATGCTCTCCGACTTGGACTTCCTACCTTCTTGATAGTGGTGGAAGTAAAAGAGCAGGCATTGCTCCATCGATGGAAGTCGTGGACAAATAATCTCTAAAATTAGGGCATTGTCTAACAACCACAACGGATTTTTTGCTGTAGTAGTCATCACCTGGAAAAGAGAAAAAAATTTTTGTATTAGTGAAACAGAAGTGGGTAACTTGAGTCATCTCAAAAAATCCTCCTGCAGCTGTCAAATTTTGTGTCAACACTCCTTTATAAATTAGTAATACTGAAAATAGTCTTCTCGATCCGAAATCCTCCATTTGTACATTAAAGACATCCTATTTTTTTTTACTTTTATTTTTTGCTAGTGAGGTTGAGGCACGGGATTGCATCAAAACCTCTAATGTTTAATGTTCCAGGAAGTAGTCTATGTGATTGCGTTTGGTCGATGCCATCCAAGATTCTTTGTGTGATGTCTCTAAGAAGAATGGTTTTTCAGTTAAGCGGTCTGAAACCATGTTGTGTAGGTGCTAAGGAAATATGTGGAGTAATCAGGTTAAGGATGATGCTCTCTTAGACATTGTGGAGATGAAGAGAAGAGTGATGAGACGGTGATGGTGTTATACTTGCTTCCAGATGTTGTGTTTTGTGTTATATGAGTAGCTTTAATCTGAAATGTTGTTGTGTTTCTATTCCATGTGATCCGAGGTGTATGATGTATATATTACTGATGTTGTATGGAACACAGGTAGCTGAGTACGTGAAGTTGTGGATAATGGAATTCGTTTGGCAGTTTGTGAAAGGTGTCTACTCTGTGTCGATGGGGAAGCGTTGTTTACGTGGGAAGGTGTTTGTTTATTGTTTATTTGAGGGCATGGTGGTTATTGTATTGATTACTACTACATGTGATTGTAAAGTGTTACTGTTGGATAGTGCGATACTGTTCCGTGTTCTGTATGGTTTTTGATGTTTATTTTGTGCTCAGGTATTTTGACTAAGCGTTATCCGTGCAGTGTTTTCTTTTATAGCATTTTGTTTATTTGTTTGTTAAGAGCTTGCATTTGGTGAGCTGTCTTGTATGAGGGGTGTTGGTAGTTGTGTTTTAGTTTGTCAGGTTGTCTGATGTGGCCTTGAATTTTTTTATATGAATTGTGGTTGTGTTTTTCTGTTAGCTCTAAGGTTGAGGTTTTTTGCCTGCATTTTGTAGGATTGTGTTAAAAGTATGTACAACAGTGTTGTTTGTAATAGGTGCATTTTTTATTGTTTCGGGTGTTGTTCTGTGTCATTTGTAAATGATTTCACTTGGCTCTTTTGTAATTTGTGTTAGTGTGTCTGTGGCCGACTAATGTGATTGTTGTGTCAGTTTGTGTCAGGAGTGTTGTGCTGGGTGGGGAGGTAGTGTAACTGGGGGTATAACAATGGGTGAGGTTGTGTGGGGGGAGGTGTAAGCATTTACTCTTGTTGTGCAGGATTTGTTGGCAATGCCCACTTTAATTTATTGCAGTTGTTTGGTAATGACTGGTGGGGGAAGGAGAGAAATATTAGGTTATTCCATAAATAATGTGTGATTTTTTTCATGTTTATCATTATTTTATGGATAGAAATCAAACAACTCTTTAAAGGTATTTATATTTAAATATGTATTTATAGGTAATATAATTTCCAATTGTGTTTACACCTAGTCTCCATCTTTCCGCTAACCTTTCAATACCATGTTTGTAAAAATCGTTTAACTTGGATTTTTAAAAAGTTATTTAAAGTTTTTTTACCCCTTCTGTTATTGACATCTTCATTCTCTTTAGGTGATTCGCTATACTCCTAAAATATAGTAATCTGTTGGAGCTATATCGAGTAAGCATTGAGGAGGATTCATTAGTTCCCAATCGAAATAGTTAAGCTTGCGATATGTCTCACGTTGTCTTGATGTAAGAACGTTCTTCTGTAGATTAATGTTGGCCTTTTATGTTCAAGTGCTACATGTAAACGGTACAACTTAACACAGTAAACATCTTTGGTGATAGTTTGATTTGGGATATGACTTTCTAAATGGATTATACCATTCATATCACACCAAATGCACAGGGGGGGGGGGATATTCCGTAGATGAGTCCCCTCTTTTGGCTGAGGTATTTTCCCCAGGACTAATCTAGTACATAACCTAATTTTCGTCTCTTGTAACAATTCTATCCCACTTTTTCGTTAAGAGAGGAGAGATAAACAAATTTTGATTCTTTGTTGTAAGTGTACCCCTGACATGAAGAGGGAAAGAAGAATTAGAAAAAGATTTACGTTATATTATCGAAATCTTGAAATTCTAATTTCATAATTCTGACGTCATTGACGATTCTATGCTTTTGCAACCTTTGGTATGTGGTTACTATAGTAATGAGTAGCAATCTTTCCACTGCATCGGGTACGCCTTGGGGAACGCTCTTCATCCACGCCAAGGAAGTGGCTGTATCCACTAGACCAGGGGTCCCCAACCTGTGGCAGCCTTCTGGCAGTCTCAAGTTCTCATACGTGAATTGCGGGCCCTGGTACAGAAGGCGATCAAAGTGTCGTCGATGTTTGGATCAACATATGTGTGCGATGCGCTGTTTAGAAAAATGAAACTGATAAAAATTGAAGACCAGTCAAACAACTCACAGATGACAACTTGGACGACGATCTCTTGCTGAGTGTTGGTTCCATTACCCCCGATAAGCTTTGTGCTGAGTGTCTCATTAATTTTTTTATTATGTGTAATATGTGTTTTTCAGAGATTTTTTTATTGGTGAGGCCCGTGCCTTCTCGGACTTGTCGATGCGGCTCACGGTATTCTGCGGGTTAAGTACCCACCCTAAAAAAAGAACCGTATCAATTGGGTATTTTAACCTTCATTTTTGTATACAATGTAATGGGTCTAGTGCCTCCGACTCTAAGTAAGAGAGAAGCTAATACTCTTTCTAGAACTGATTTACATCGATACTGTCATTTCAGGGATTTTTTTTTAGCCCAGTATCTTGTTTCCTAATTTACTGGTGTGCTCGACATTTAACTCCTCTCAGAAATGTCACTTTTTCTTGTCTTTCGTTTCAATCAGACATCCACAGGAGGTTTTCCCATCCATGACGTCTCCAACTGCCCGAATGTGGTCACTGGACTTCTTTTTGAATATCACCGCATCACGAACGAAAGATTTGGACTTGCATTTTATATACGGTAATTTATGATTTTTTATTTATACGAGTTTTTCTTTCTTTAAGATAAACACAGACAGTGTATCAACTTTCACCTTAGACAATGAAACACTCTCTCGTTGGTCATTTCTTTCATGGTATCAAATTTAACTCAATTTAAATATAATTTTGTTTTTTCCTGTTTACACTCGAAGAAGTACATATGGAAACCACTGGGAATACTTGTTTTCATTAAGCACAAGAGATATAATCTTTCAAAGATTACTGGAGTAATTTGTATTGATGGACCTGTTCGATTTTCTCACTTTCAGTAATTAGATAGGATTAAAGCCACATAAATTTAAATGGAATTTATTAATATATCACATAGCACTAGCTAATCCAAAAAGAAGCTGTTTCATTGTTCTTTACTATTAATAAATATTAAAGAGGAATTTGATTATTATTTAAGATATTATTTTTAAAAAATCTTTCTTTTCAGTTCATTCACCATCAGATAGTCCTCACGATGATATTTCAATTGACGATGATGGTAAGGGTACCAAAGTTATCTAGGTGTTGAGAGGTGCAATTATAAAAAAAAAAGACTTGATACAATACAATATCGAAAAAAAAGCAACTACTTATCGTTATGATTTAAGGAATCTTGCCCATATCGGTCAGACACTCTCCTACCTCTCTTAAAAAAACGTGACACGGTATTGTTGCAATATTCCCAAGCAAGGTGAAATTGCTAGAGATAAATTAAAAGAGGATCTGAAATTTGTATCAACATCCAAAAAGATACGATTTGATACTTGTTTGTACAAACATTGTTCAATTTAAGGATGGCTCACCTTCCTAGCTCAATTTAGGGAGGCTTAGGCTTTCCGAGTTCAATTTAGCGAGGGCTTATCTTGCCCAGTTCAATTAGGTGATGGCTTCTCTTTCTTAGCTGAATTTAGGGATAGCTTATCTTTCCTAGCTCAATTTAGGGAGGCTTAGGCTTTCCGAGTTCAATTTAGCGAGAGCTTATCTTGCCCAGTTCAATTAGGTGATGGCTTCTCTTTCTTAGCTGAATTTAGGGATAGCTTATCTTTCCTAGCTCAATTTAGGGTAGGAAGTCTTTCCTAGTTTAATTTAGGGATGACATATCCTTACCAGTTTAATTTAGAGATATCTTATCTTTACTAACCGGATTTAGGGGAAGCTTATATTTATATTCTCAATTTATGGATATTTTATCTTTACGAGGTCAATTTATCGACTTGTTATCATTACTAGCTCAATTTATGATCGCTTATCCTTCCTTACTAGCTCAGTTTAGGAATAGCTTATCTTTACTAGCTCAATTTAGGAATGAATTATCTTTACTAGTTCAAATAAAGATAGCTTATCTTTACATGATCAATTTAATGATGGCTTATCTTTACTATCTCAATTTAGGGATCGCTTATCTTTTCTACTTCAATTTACTAATGGCTTGTCTTTCTTAGCTCAATTTAGGGATGGCTTATTTTCCCAGCTCAATTTAGGGATGGCTTGCCTTTCCTTGCTCAATTTAGGGATGACCTATCTTTTCTTGCTTAACTTAAAGATGGCTCGTCTTTATTAGCTTAATTTAGTGATGGCCTATCTTTCCTGCTTAATTTAGGGATGGTTTCTCTTCGCAAGCTCAATTTAGTGATGGCTTGTCTTTCCTACCCGAATTTATGGATAACTTGTCTTTCCTAGCTCAATTTAGGGATATATTGTCTTTCCTAGCTCAATTTAGTGATGAGTCATCGAGACTAGCTCACTTCACTAATGGCTTATCTTTCCTAGCTCAATTTATTGATGGCTTATCTTTTCTAGCTCAATTCAGGGATGGCTTGTCTTTACTATTTGAAACTAGGGAGAGCTTGTCTTTCCTATCTTAATTTAGGGATGGCTTATCTCCAGTAACACAATTTAAGGGTGACTTATGGCTTGTCGTTACTAGCTCAATTTCAGGATGGCTTATCTGAACTAGGTCAATTTAGTAAGCGCTTGACCTTCCTAACTCAAGGTAGGGATTGCTTATCTTTTCATGCTCAATATAGTGATGGCTTGTATTTACTAGCTCATTTTTATGATGGCTTGTCTTTACTATCTCAATTTAGGGATTGCTTATCTTTCCTAGCTCAATTTAATGATGGCTTGTCTTCACTACCTCAATTTAGGGATGGCTTGTCTTTCCCTGTTTAATTTAGGAATGGTTTTTGTTTCCTAGCTGAATTTAGTGATAGCTTGTCTTTACTAGCTCAATTTAGGGCTAGCTTGTCTTTCCTAGCTTAATTTAGGAATGGTTTATCTTTCCTAGATCAATTTTGTGATGATTTGTCTTTACTAGCTCATTTTAGCGATGGAACGTCTTTCTTAGCTCAATTAGTGATGGCTAGTCTTTACTAAGTCAATTAAGTGATGGCTGGCTTGACTATCCTAGCTCAATTTAGGGATGGCGTTTCTTTCTTAGCTCAATTTAGCGTTGCTTGTCTTTACTAGCTTAGTTTAGTTTTTGGCTTTTCTAAATTTAGGGATGGCTTATCTTTTCTAGGTCAATTTAGTGCTGACTTTTGTTTATGAGTTAAATTTAGGGATGGCTTGTTTTTCCTAGCTCAATTAATGGATGGTTTATCTTTCCTAGCTCAATTGAGTGATGGCTTGAGGATCCTAGCTCAATTCAGAGAGGGCTAACTTTACTAGCTCAAATTAGTGATTTTTCTTTACTAGCACCTTTGAGTAAAGCTTATCTTTCCTAGCTCAATTTAGTGATGGCTTGTTTTCCTAGCTCATTGTAGGGATGACTTATCTCTACTAGCACAATTTATAGGGATGGCTTATGGCTTATCGTTACTAACTCAATTTAGTGATGGCTTATCTTTACTATCTCCTCATTTATGGATGGCTTATTTTACTAACTCAATTTAAAGATGGCTTATCTCTACTAGCACAATTTAGGGATGCTTGTCTTTACTAGCTCAATTTAATTATGGTTTTTTTTTACTAACTCAATTTAGGGATAGCTTGAGTTTCCTAGCTAAATTTAGGAATAGCTTATCTTTCTAAACTCAATTTAGTGATTGTTTGTCTTTACTATATCATTTTATGGATGGATTATCTTTCCTAGCTCAATTTAGTAAGGGCTAGTCTTTCCTAGTTCAATTTACGATCACTTATCTTGCCTAGCTAAATTAGGTGATGGTATTTCTTTCCTAGCTCAATTTAAGGTTGGCTTATCTTTCCTAGCTCAATTTCGTGATGGTTTTTCTTTCCTAACCCAATTTAGTGATGATTTTTCTTTACTAGCTCAATTTAAGGATGGTTTGTCTTTATTAGCTCCATTTAGTTATGACTTATCGTTACTAGTTCAATTTAGGGATGGCTTATCTTTACTAGCGCAATTTATCGATACTTGTTTTTCCTAACTCAGGTTAGGGATGGCTTATCTTTCCTAGCTCAATTTAGTGATGGCCTGTCTTTTCTAACTCAAATTATGAATGGCTTATCTTTAATAGTTCAATTTAGGATAGCATATCTTTACAGGAACAATTTAGTCATGGCTTATCTTTATTATCTTAATTTAGGGATAGCGTATCTCTTCTAGCTCAATTTACTAATGGCTTGTCTTTACTAGCTCTATTTTGTAATGACTTATCGTTACTAGCTCAATTTCGGGATGGTTTATCTGAACTAGCTCAATTTAGTAAGCGCTTGACCTTCCTAACTCAATGTAAGAATTGCTTATCTTTCCCTGCTCAATATAGTGATGGTTTGTATTTACTAGCTCAATTTAGTGATGGCTTATCTTTCTTAGCTCAATTTAGTGATGGGTTGTCTCTACTAGCTCACTTCACTAATAGCCTGTCTTTCCTAGCTCAATTTAGTGGTGGCTTATCTTTTTTAGATCAATTCAGTGTTGGCTTGTCTTTACTAATTGGAATTAGGAAGAGCTTGTCTTTCCTATCTAAATTTAGGGATGGCTTATCTACAGTACCTCAATTTAAAGGTGGCTTTTGGCTTGTCGTTACTAGCTCAATTTCATGATGGCTTATCTAAACTAGCTCAATTTAGTAATCGCTTGACCTTCCTAGCTCAATGTAGGGATTGCTTATCTTTTTCTGCTCAATATAGTGATGGCTTGTATTTACTAGCTCATTTTAGTGATGGTTTGTCTTTGATAGCTCAATTTAGGGATTGTTTATCTTTTCTAGCTCAATATAGTGATGGCTAGTCTTTACTAGTTCAATTTAGTGATGGATTGTCTTTACTAGCTCAATTTAGGGATTGCTTATCTTTCCTAGCTCAATTTAATGATGGCTTGTCTTCACTACCTCAATTTAGGGATGGCTTGTCTTTCCCTGTTTAATTTAGGAATGGTTTTTGTTTCCTAGCTGAATTTAGTGATAGCTTGTATTTACTAGCTCAATTTAGGGCTAGCTTGTCTTTCCTAGCTTAATTTAGGAATGGTTTATCTTTCCTAGATCAATTTTGTGATGATTTGTCTTTACTAGCTCATTTTAGCGATGGCCCGTCTTTCTTAGCTCAATTAGTGATGGCTAGTCTTTACTAAGTCAATTAAGTGATAGCTGGTTTGACTATCCTAGCTCAATTTAGGGATGACGTTTCTTTCTTAGCTCAATTTAGCGTTGCTTGTCTTTACTAGCTTAGTTTAGTTTTTGGCTTTTCTAAATTTAGGGATGGCTTATCTTTTCTAGGTCAATTTAGTGCTGGCTTTTGTTTACGAGTTAAATTTAAGGATGGCTTGTTTTTCCTAGCTCAATTCATGGATGGTTTATCTTTCCTAGCTCAATTGAGTGATGGCTTGAGGATCCTAGCTCAATTCAGGGAGGGCTAACTCTACTAGCTCAAATTAGTGATTTTTCTTCACTAGCTCCTTTGAGTAAAGCTTATCTTTCCTAGCTCAATGTAGGGATGGCTTATCTCTACTAGCACAATTTTAAAATGGCTTATGGCTTATCGTTACAAGCTCAATTTAGTGATGGCTTATCTTTACTATCTCTATTTATAGATGGTTTGTCTTTACTAGCTCAATTTAAGGACTGCTTGTCTTTACTCGCTCAATTTAGGGATTACATTTCTTTCCTAGCTCAATTTTTGGATGGCTTATCTTTGCTAGCTCATTTTTTGTTGGCTTGTCTTTCCGAGCTCAATTTAAAGATGGCTCATCTTTTCTAGCTCAATTTATTTATGCTTCTCTTTACTATCTTAATTTAGTGATGCCTAGTCTTTCCTTACTCTATTTAGGGATGACTTATCTTTCCTTGCCTAATTTAGTGATGGCTTGTCTTTACTAGCTCAATTTACTGATGCCTTGTATTTCTTACCTCATTTTACTGTTTGCATGTGTTTCCTAGTTCAATTTAGGGATCTCTTATCTTTCCTAGCTCAATGAAGGGATGGCATATCTCTACCAACACAATTTAGGGCGGGCTTACGGCTTAGTATTACGAGCTCAATTTAGAGATGGCTTATTTTTACTAGCTCTACTTAGGGATGACCTGTCTTTACTAACTCAATTTAGGGATGGCTTATCTCTACCATTACAATTTAGGGATGGTTATGGTTTGGGTTAATAGCTAAATTTAAGCATGGCTAGTCTTTCCTAGCTCAATTTCGGCATGGCCTATCTTCCCCAGCTCAATTTAGTGATGATCTATCTTTACTGGCTCAATTTAGTTATGACTTGTCTTTTTTCGCTCAATTCACGGCTAGCTTATCTCTACTAGCCTAATTTACGGATTGCTTGTCTTTCATAGCTCAATTTCGGGATGTCTTATCTTTCATACCTCAGCTTAGGGATGGTTTGTCTTTACTAGCTCAATTTAAAGATGACTTGTCTTCTCTTTCTCAATTTAGGGATATCTTTTCTAGTTCAATTTAGTGATGGCTTATCTCCCCTAGCTCAATTTAGTGATGGTTTGTCTTTCCTAGCTCATTTTAGTGATGGATTATCTCTACTAGCACAATTTAGGGATGGCCTATGGTTTATCGTTACTCGCACAATTTAGGAATGGCTTATCTTTTCTAGCTAAATTTGATGATGGCTTGTCTTTTCTAGTTCAATTTAGGGATGGCTTATCTTTACTAACTCAATTTACGGATGTTTTATCTTTACTTGTTCCAAGGTAAGTGTCTGGTAAGCATGTGATGAAAATCCGTTAAGTAAAAGTTTCCTTCATGAATAATAATCATCATAAATATAATGAATGAAAAAGGAGGAAATTTGAGATTTTATTATTAGTACTAGTATTATTTTATTATTTATAGCCGTTTTTCCATAATGTGGGCTGGCCCCTAATCCACGATAAGGATCATCATCCATAGATTTTTTTTTATAGTGTAATTCTGGCTGGTGAATTTTATCATTATTATTATTATTATTATTATTATTATTATTATTATTATTATTTGAGTGTTAGAGGCAAAAGTCAGCCTGTGTATGTTCAGATGGGGCATTTAAGTGCGAGTTATGAAGAAAGTGGTGCTGTTGAGGGAAATGAAATATGTGGAAGGTATCTTATATAGCCAGAGTATTTTCATACTTGGAGCACTCGAGACATTGAGGCCGCACAACTCTCCTGTACCTGTTGTGTCAGAGAGGGGGCACCTCCTTTCTTCCCAGTAAGAGGAAATAATCTGATTCAAATGTTCTGCCACGTCTCCGCATGCTTGTTACAATTCACTGACGCAATGGTCGCATATGCGCGTCTGTGGCAGAGGACAACACCTGACGCATTCTTGCAGGCTATTTTCTTTCTATTACGACAAAGATATCTTTAACTCGACTAATTTTACACCTTTACTCTATCCATACAGAAGACTTGTATATGAGCTTATTTGTGAATATTATGCTCACCGGAGAAGTGTCCCAAGTGTTTGAAGCGAGTGCCCTGATTACAAATTATTTCGCCGAGGAAGACTCTCGCCATTCCTACCTAATAGGCTTCAACACAACTCACTCCTACGACAAGCAATCCTGGGCCTACTGCGCGAGTGTGGAAATCACTGCTCCGGAAATTAAGAATTTCAAATCTTTACTCACGCATCTTTCAATGGGAGCAAACGCTGAGACTGTCGGTCAACTTCGGGCGGGGTTGTCCTGCCGTACGAGTAAACAAATCGCTCGAATGAATGTAAGTATCGGGGTTTTTTCAGGAATTTAAAATCGAATGATCTCCTGCAGGCATTGAGGCCGAGGGTTCAAACTGCGGATGTTGTGGCCTGAAGGGCACGGAAGCACAAGGAAGTTACCTGACAGCACCTTGATATAAATATATATATATATATATATATATATATATATATATATATATATATATATATATATATATATATATATATATATCGAGATGAGGAGTTATTACAGTTTTAGAGAGATGATTGTGTGAGGTCTCACCTTCTGATACTGCTTCTCCAACTCTTATCTAGACCAAAGCTATGTTTATATGTTGTTTGGCAAGTGTGCTCTGCAGCATTTCGGCTAACAGACTCAAGTTCCTTTTCTTGAAACTCAAGTTGAAGTAGAATTAATTGCAACACTATTTAATGTGAAAATACTCCTCATTTTTAACAAACAATGAGCTGACTGAGATCCTGAATAGTAACTGAGTGATTTCTATCGACGTGGGTGTTAATTGTTCTGATTTTGTCTCCACCGAGGAATGTTTAGTAAAATGAACTGGGTGGACTTCGGTGAATAAGTCCTTCCTCAGTGGATCGAGATGCAGAAGTTTCGCAGCTAGTTTCGCTTTGGAGAATGAATATGCCCAGCTAAGCTGAACAGTTTCTTCACTCACTGCAGCTGATGAAGGAAGAGGGGTGTTTTATTTAATAAAAAACTTTCATAAATTCTGAAAGGTGACGTAAAGTTATTAATGACTTTGCAGCATCCCCCAAATACTTCAGTACCTCCATTTGTGTAGCATCTTCACTTTTAATTGATGATTTGCTATGAGTACTCAGTTCATAGTAAAAAAAAAAATCATCAGCACTCTCCTCAGCAGCAACATAATTCAAAGAAGACTCATTGTTGTCCTGAAGAGTTTTAATAGAGTTGACGAGCATCTCTTACACTCTTTTTTTTCATAGAAGTTATGTTGAGTTCATTTTTTATTGTCACTTTATTTTGAATTTTGGATTAAATACTGATGCTAAAATTGCTAATTTTGCTTCATGGGATATTTTTATTGAGAATTGAACAGAATCGGGAGGAAAACCCCTTCATCACTCTGTTTAATAGTGGCTGGCAAAAGCTTAGGGGGAACACCGTAGTAGCAGGCGCGGATCTATGGGGGGCTGAAGCTTCCCCCAAATATCAGAACCTGCTATTCAGAAATAGTTTATGTAGTAATAATATAGAATATATATATATATATATATATATATATATGCAAATTTTGTTGAAGACCATTGTGTATTTTGCCTTAATTAATTTCCTTTGGCAACTTTTATCTTTTTTATTCCATCTTGTAGATGGTGGATTATTTGTCCAGTATTCATCTCTTTTTTAAATGAATGTGTTTGGTAAAAACTAAACTAAAATGCTAAGCTTTCAATCTTATTCGATCATGTTCGGAGCGTATGGAATTTCTTGCCTCCTTTACCGATGTATTGAGTGGAGTGAGGATCTGGCAGAAAGTTAAGAAGTGAAATTATGATATATTTATTGTTTATAAATTATTACATTAATTTGCTATGAAAATGTTTGGTTGATTTTTGTTCATTATTTCGCACTTTAATTTCGGTTACGTATGTTATTTTTAATTATTTTTGTCTAATACACTTACAAATATCATTGCTTATTTATCCATACTTATTTATTTACTTGTATCTACTACATTATTATATATCACTTGTTCTTAATTATTACTATATAATTACACTTTTAGTTATCGCTACTTAATAATTAGCTTATGCTCACTTGTTTATATTATTGCTATTAATTAGTTGTTATGCACTGGTTTTTACTATTATTATTTATTATTCACATTACTATAACTTATTATTTATGTATTTATATTTTTGCACTGGTTTTTACTATTATTATTTATTATTCACATTAATATAACTTCTTATTATTTATGTATTTATATTCATTCTTCCGAATTTCAGTTTTAATTTTAATTATTTAACACTTTTTAACGACTAGATTATTTCCGATGTCCTCATTCCGCACTTTATGCTCTTGTAAGTCGACCCGTTCACTGTGTGTAAGCTTGAATCAGGTATATACATGGTTCCGCTGCACAGGAGACTTTCGATTTCCTTTGGGAACCACGGCCCCTCAAAGGTCCCCTTGAAGTCCCCGTTTTGGATTCCATGAACTATCTTCACGTGGATGTTCTTTTCTGGACGACGTCCGGTACTTCCGAAGATTTTTAGGTTGACCTCTTCCCCGTCGAAAAAGTGTCCCTTTTCAAGGACTTCGATTTTTTCGGTGAGAGGCACTCCTGGATAACTATCGTCATCCTCCGAGCAGTTGTCTGATTCTGTTTGTTTCTCATTTTCCTCTAATTTCGCTGCTGCTCTGGTGTTTCTTTTATTTTTGTTACGTTTTTTCTGCGGGCTATTTCTGGGGGTTGCTGGGTTTTCTTTACTATCTTCTCCTTCTTCTTTTTCCATTTCCTGGTTAACGTCTTCTTTGGTGCTCTCTGGTTGTTGTTGTTGCTCTTCGTTTGGTTTTGGCATTTTCTTTGGGGTCACAGTCGGATCTTCCACAAATTTGATGTTTAGCACATGCTGAGACGCTGGGTTCAGCGGGAACCACAGCTTCTTTTTGACAGCATTATGTCGAAGCATATTGTTTAGCCCCTCCGAGAAGCTGCCGAGGCGTGCAAGGTTCACCAAGTGGGCGAAAATGACCATGGTCATGATTTCCTTGCACTCAACCGGCATTACGAGTTTCGGAGAAGCTCTTTCCGTCGTTGTTGTGGTTGATGGTGCAGATGCTGCTGCGGCGTAAGACCTTGAGGTGGACTTTGCCTCCTTTTCCTTTTTAGTTTTGTATCTATTCTCGAATCATTTCTTTGCGCAGGGGACATCTCATGGCCAGAGCCCGATGTTCCCTTCCGCAATTTTCGCATCTCTTTTCCTTCTCTGCATTCTCTTCAACCTTGGCCGGTTCGAGAGCATGCCGCACAAGTCTGTTCTTTCTTTGGACAGTCCCTTGTTGCATGGCTTTCAAGAGCGAGGCAGTTTTGGCAGTTTTCTAAAAAGATATATTCTTCTGCCTCAATCTGCTCTGGAGCTACCCGTAGGTAGAATCATAGAAGGCCCTCCCTCATTGCTCTTTGCACCATTTCGCTTCTGGTTAAAATAATATTGATGAGCGACTTCCCGATTTTCTCCACTTTAGATAACTTGGCCCATGACTGCTTGGAGATCAGTTCAGCCTTGATGTCTTTGGTGAAATTGTCCAGAAAAAAGGGGTCGACTTTCCTCAGGATTACGGTGCGACTCACGAGTAATTCGTGGGGGACAATCGCCTCTAGTCCTATTTTCCGTAGGGGATCTTTCGATTCTTCCGAAACAAGGACCTCCACGTCCTTGTTTTTCCAACACACCGCTGCCCACCCATTTGGTGTCGTGAGGAGACGGGTTAGTTCGATGTTTATTTTGCTAAATATCGTTTCGAACACGGTTTCTCTGGTTAGTTTTTGTTGCCCCGCAATTAACCGGAGGGGGATCCGTTTGGTGTCCTGGGGGGCTGGGGTACCTATGTTCCCCTGCGAGCAGTGCTGCCCTTTTACCTTCTGGGCCTCGCCTGTTTCACGGGAAAGTGGAGGACCTCACTACACAACTGACGAGAGCGAGATTTGTATGTTAGTGGCGTTTTTTGTCGTTACCAAAATCTTTTCCTCCTTTGCTGGGAGGAGTTGATTCGGAACACTGCACTGCACTGACTAAAATTCTACTTCTACTAGTCCTACTCGTACTCGTACTCGTACTCTACTCTTAGGTGAAAGATGAAGGTATATTCACTCTTTGAAAAATTTGGATAGTAGTAGATAAAAGTAGGTGAAAAAATAAAAGTTTTAAGAGGTGGGGGGTAGTAGGAGGCCATCGCAGACTTTTTACTTTTTGTTATTTTTATTTTACTTATTGTTTTATGTATTGTATATCATGTATTGTTCCATTTACGTGTAGCAGGCGTGTTCTTCTCATTGTTCGTGTGTCAAATGTTGTTGTACTTATTTTTTTTTAAATTGTGAGCATTCAAGCCTTTTATAGCTTTTGGCTCGGCAATTTACCTGTGTTGTTCTTGTTTGGTTTCATGTATATTCTCTGTTAGTCTCGTTACGGTTGTGTTGTATCTTGGGTATCTGTTAAGTGTATATTGCTGTAATGTTTTCCTGTATACAGTATTTGGTGCTTGGGAATCGGGTACGTCTTGTGGCATTCCCACGGAGTCGTGCAGGGATGCCCATTCTGCCACCCATTTCCCGTAATTCTGGTATGACATCATTTGTAAGTGTTAACCAGACCCTTCTTCCCAGTTTCTTGGTGAAGATGTCGATAGGGTCTAGTTTCTTTCTTACATGGAGCTCCCTCTGACGGCGTTGGTCTCTCCTTCTGACCTTGTTAATCAGTAGGGATGCAGTGTTTTGCACTTTCTGCAATTTTCTCATTGAGGTATTGTTTGCCGCTTGAGTCACTACTGCGGGATAGATGAGCTTAGCCCGGACGTACATCAGGTATATCTTCCTGATGTTGGCCGAGCTAAGGTCTCTAAACCTGTATAGCTTGGAGATTTCTCTCTTCGCTAGGTTCCGCCTCTCCGTGTAGTGTCTCGCGTATCCTTGATCGAAGAACTTTAGGCTCAGGACAGTGCTTTCGGCAGAGTAGCCGTATCTCCTCCCCTCGATGATTATGGGGTCCATCAACGTGCGCCTTAGTGGGACGATCTTAAACTTGTCCCTATCTGTTCTTATCTTCCAGCGTCTCTCGTACTGGTTGATGTTGCTTATTTCCGCTATTGTTCGTGCTGCCTGTTCCCTTGCTTTCTTCACCGGGCACGGGACGATCTGAGTGATGTCATCTGCGAACTGCAGATACATCGTGTCTCTATGCACCGGCTTTGGGAGGTCGATGGTAAAGACCAAGTAAAGCAGAGGGCTCAGGCAACTTCCCTGTGCAACACCTGACTTCAGTTCGAACTCGAGTCCTCTGTGTCCTTCTATCATGAGACATGCCCTTCTGTCCATGACAAAGTCACAAAGGATCCTTTCCAGGATTAGATCTAGCTGGAGTTTAAGGATCTTGTATTGTAATCCTTCTAGCCAGACTTTGTCGATGGCCTTCTGTACATCCTCCAACACAATGTCAACATAGAACCTATTTGCACGGCAATAGGCTATTTTTTCTGTCAGGAGCGCTAGGGCCGTCTCGGTGACCCTTTTTTGGCGCAACCCATGCTGTTGGGGGTTGTGCGCTCCTAACTCGCTCAGTTGAGCTTTTAGCCTGTTAGCTATGATCTTCTCAAAGATCTTGCCGAGCATCTCCAGAAGAGTGATTGGGCGAAAGTTTACCACCTGGTCCGGGGGCTTACCTCTTTTCGGGATGAAGATGATTTTAGCGATCTTGTACCCGTCCGGAAAGTAGCCTACATTCAGGGAAGCATTCATGGTGTTGACTAGTTCCTGAATGATTTGCCTCGGGGCATTCACGAGATTGCATTTCGTGATCCCGGACCAGCCTGGTGCCCTTTGCTTGAAGGACCTTATGGTGTTCATGGTCTCTTCAAAGGTTTTCGGGCAACCGTGGCCAACCATCTCTATATCCTGAGATACTTGCGGGTGGGGGTGGGTTCTATGAATCATTGTGCCGAGTTCGTCTAGTAGTTGGTATTCAAAGTTCAGGTCGAAGTCGTCGTTTTCCTCAGGGGAAATAGCGAAAATCTTTTTCCAGTGAGTCCTGAATCTTCTTTCGAGAGACTCTGGATCCTCAATGAGTTCTTCTCCATCTTTTAACTTTATCCTGGCTTTGGTGTGCAGTCCCCTTAGTCTTCGGACTGTATTCCAAAAACTCTGTAGACTTACCTCCCTGTCCAGCCTACCAATGATGTCATTCCATATTTCCTGTTGTTTTTCTGTCATAATGTGTCTAAGTTCCTCGCTTAGTTGTCTTATTCTGGCTGTCCTACCAATTTCCTCGAGGATCTCCCTATGTTCCCGAGCGTTGTCCCTCATCTCGTCTGTCCACCTAGGTTGTGGGAGCATTTTATAAGAGATCCTTGGGACGCATCTCTCGTCGGCTTGTACGAGGAGATTGGTGATGGTGTTTATCTCCTCGTCCACCTCCTCAAGATTGGCGTCTCCCAGGTTGGCAGGTTGGTATTCGCCGAGCATCTCTCTATATAACTCCCAGTTAGCTTTCGCGTAACTCTTCCTAAGTGGCACTGGCATGAGAATCGGTGCCAGCGAGATGGTTGTTAGAATCGGGACATGGTCACTCAGTACCACAGGCCCGGGCACGCTGCTGATGTTGAAGGAGAAGTTTCGGCTTGCCAATACAAAGTCCGGTTTTGTTGCCGTATGTCGCGTTAGGTAAGTCGGGAAGTCTGGACCTACTCTCTGGAGTCTATCTCTCTCGATGAGTAGTTCCAGGTTCTTTCCCCTCTGGTTGGTGTGACTGTAACCTGAAGCTGCGCAACAGGCGTTTAGGTCACCACCCAGCAATGCCATTTTTCCTCGTCCAAAGATGTTATATAGGTTAGGAACGGGCAGGTATTTTCGGCGGGGGGAGGGGGATGTTGGTAAGCCGCAGCCACGGTTAAGGCTCCAACTAGGGTTGGGATTTCAACAGCCACAAAGGATTCCTCTAAGTCTGGAAGTGTTTTAAATTTTATGTTTTAACGGATAACGATAGCAGCGCCATCGTATCTCTCTTGTGTGTGGTTTTTCGTGATCACAGTGTAGTTTAGTATTTTTTATTGTGTTTGTTTCTGTGTTTACACCGTGTTCAGATATGAGTATCAGGTCGGGATCCACCATGCGGAAAATGTTTCCGTATACGATGGATTTTCCAACCCAACCGTTCGTGTTAATTGTGAGTATCTTTAATTTGTTGCTGGTGTTTTCCATGTTGTTAATTTAGTGTTTTTGTATTCTAAGTGTGTTTGTATGTGTGTGTGTGTCTTCCTTTTTCACTTTCTCTCTTTTCTCTTCTTCCCGTTTCTTATTCTTGTGAATTCTGCTTCACTGATTGTGAGGCAGGAATCCGTGTAAAGCCTTATCTTCGAGGCCATGAGTGCCTCGTCAACTATAGACTCTTGTATTGGAGCGTCGAAACTCCATTTCAACTGCCCAGTTTTTACCCCTTCGACTATCTCCCTTATGGTGGGGTCTTCTGAGAAAGGGTTGTGTTCCGTTTTGAAGAAGAGCATATTAAGTTCTTCTCCATCTAGGGTTTGGGGCAATTGGGGACCCTTACCCCTGCTTGTGCTTCTTACTCTTGCTTTGGGGGGCTGGGACTTTACTACTTCTACATCTTCCGAGGACGAAGCGGAGCTTGTGAGGTTTCCCTCTGCCTCCTTTATCTTCCTCGCAACTTTCTTCGCCTTTTGTTCTCTCTTCTTCTGGGCTTCAATCCTAGGGTCTCTGCTGCTAATTTTTATTTGGGGGGGCTTGAGTTTTCTTTTCTTCTCTTGTAGTCTCTTTTGCTACCACTGGAGGGAATGGGGTTGCTGGAGCTTTCTCTTCGGGTTCGTACTGCAGTTGCAGCACATCCCCCGATGGAGGGTTGTCTGGGAACCAGAGTTTCTCTAGCCCGTTCCTCTTGAGCATGGTGTTAAGCTCAGTTGAGAAGCATCCCGGATTTGTTAAATTCCTCACGTGAGAATACATTATGCACGTGAGGATCTTTGTCGAAATTTGGCTCCCGACCTTCAAGTATGTTCTTGGGGCTGGGGCACTCTCGTTTGTTCTAGCAGGTGGGGTTCTGGCTGCTTGTGCGTAGGAGGTGTTAGCTCCGTGCATTAGTCCACAATTAGGGCACCGTTCCTTCTTTGCCTGGCATTCTCGCCAGCCGTGGCCTTTGACACTGCATTTGGAGCAGGTGATTTACTGCTCCTTGCAGTCCTTCGTCGCGTGTGTTTCAAGCTTGAAGCACCGGAAGCAGATTTAGATAGGGGTACATTCCTCCCTTTCAATCTGATCCCCGCTTATTTTGGCATTGAATATCAGAATGCCATTCTCTTTTGCCCGCGCTGCCATAGAGGTGTCACTGAATACAACTTTTAAAACATGGCTGTACTCAGTGTTGTCCCTTCTATTCTTGAATTTAACCACCTCTGCAATTCTTGCCCATTGTTGGTGTTTCATGATTTCCTCCTTTATCTCCTCTTTTGAATGTTGGCCTATCCAAGGATCCAACTTTCTACAGACCACACTTCTGTGTGCTTGTATCTGGGGAGGGGTAGTAGGCTGGAGGTTTATTCCTCTTAGTACCTCGATTGATTCTTCCTTCGTCAGTTTTTCTATGTCCTGCTCTTTCTCGCAGATAGCGACATAGCCTGACGGTCCGTCCAGCAGGCGGAGCACGGTGACATTTAATTCCCCGAATAGGGTTTTGGTAAACCGTTCCCTTATTCCGTTTTTCTTTGCCAGCCAGTGTCCTTAGCGGCACTCTTGACGCATTAGAGTCCGCCATATCTGAGTTGCCGCCCCTTGAAGAGGAGGTGCACTTTCTTCTCGGTGACCTTTATCTGTTCTTGAGGTGAGACTCCTATCCGTGTATTTCTGTGAAAGTTGTATTTGTAATACTATTTGTTTGGTGTTATTTGCCTTGGGGAGAAGAGCACCCCCTCCCATCCGTTACCCCACCACCTAGATGGAAGAGGGATTTGCCTTTAGGATGAATGATAAGATGGATGAGATGAGTCCGGGTGGGATCCTCTCACGGGTGTGATTGTATGGCGGACTTATTGACAACGCCCCCCCCCCCGAGGGTTTTGAATCGCGACCGCTCCCCAACATACTATAGAGACGGTTTTATGTCCCTCTATGGTCCTGGAAGGGGCCTTCGCCGTAATTAGCACCGAAGGTTGCAGTCCGTCCCTTGTCCGGATTGTTTCTGACATTGTTCTCTACTGTGGGCTAATCCTCAAACCAGCTTTCTCCAATGCCCCCAATTATGCCAATGCAACTGCTCGGCATATCCTCCTCACATCTGGTAGCAGGTCACTTGGGGGGCAGGGCTGGGGGCTTAGGCAGTCATCTGCTTAAGCGGGCCCTCTAGAAAGGAAAATGATGAGGTTAGTGATGAGTGAATGATGGTATTATTTCTCTTTCGTGACACAGGTCAATTTTCGGAGGGGTTGAGGAAATATCCCAAAACTTTTCCTCCTTTGCCGCTTCTGAGGTATACTGCCAGTGAATAATTTCAAGATTTCCGAGCAAGCAAGCTGAAAGAATTACAATTTTAAAATTTACAATTTAGGTTAAAGTGGTGAAATTGTGTGGTAGGTATATAAAGGTGTGAATATGTTTCCTAGTTTACCCTGGTGTTAGGGCATCACTAGCATTCTTCTTAATTATTTTTAAAAATAAAATTCCTCCGTCAAAAAGTAGCTGACTGTCTTTGACAGCCAGTTTCCTCCGTTATAATATATATATATATATATATATATATATATATATATATATATATATATATATATATATATATATATATATATATATATATGGATTAGGTTGTTTCTGTACCTCCTTCGAAGCATTCAAGCCTTCCAAGGATGCTTAAATGCTGAATGAATCTCTCAAGTTGTTGAGTTTTCGGTGAACTGATCAGTTTGGGCACTTCGCCTCTTTATATCGTTTGATTTTGGTTGACAATATCTTCTTATTTTGAGGGTATTGGGAATTGGGCACTTCGCCTCTTTTGATTCAGAAATTTTGTTGATTTTGATGTTTTGGATTGGGCACTTCGCCTCTTTTATACTTAATTTTTTTTTAAATTTTTTAATTTCTACTTTGTTTATATTAAGGGGGGGAGGGGGGGCTTTAATGTGGGCACTTTGCCTCTTTTTTCAACTGTTATTTATAATTGTTTATTTGGTTAAGCTAGTTGTCAATTTTTAAGTTTTACGATCAAAGTGATTTAGAGAAGTGGACTATTACTACGTAAACATAGGTAGTACCACTTCTCTCGCGCAGGTTCTACTACTATGGAACAGAGCAGTTCTACCTATAGCGCACCTACGGTTTGCACGTATGTTGATGTTTAGATTCATGTTTGGGAGTATTTCTTGGTCTACCTTGTCCCAAGTCTTTCTCCCTAGCCTTTGAATCTCCGTGTTGATCGGCTTTAGGCCGATTCTTTGGCGAAGAATCGATTGCCAAGTACGGTCGATCCTTCGCGTGCGAGTGATCAGCAGCGTGGCTTTATTCTGTACTCTCTGCATCATTCTGAGAGAGGTACAGCTCGCCATCTGCGTGATCACAGCCGGGTACACCAGGACTGAGCGTACCAAGGCCATGTACAGCTTTTTTATGTTAGGCACGCTGAGGCCTCGGAAACGGTAAAGTTTCCTCAGCTCTCTTTTAGCTAGGGAGACTCTGGTATTTATGTGCGTCTTGTATTCACTTTTGAAGAGTCGTAAGCCCAGGAATTTAGCCTCGTTTGAGTACGGATAAATCTCGTTATTGACGACGACGTCGTCTACTTTCCAGCGGTTCATAGGAATGATAGTGAACTTCTGGCGGTTGGTCTTAATTTTCCACTTCTTCTCATATCTATTGATATTCTCTATTTTGACAGCTGTCGCCCTCGCCTGACTTCCAGAGTTCCTGAATGGACTCAGGACGATTTGGGTGATGTCGTCTGCGTATTGCAGATACATCGAATCGTACCTCACTGGAGCAGGCAGGTCAATAGTGTACACGAGGTACAGCAGAGGGCTGAGACAGCTGCCTTGTGGAACTCCCGCCTCGAGTTCGAATTCGGGTCCTTTGCAGCCCTCGATTGAAATTCGGGCTCTCCTATCGGAGATGTAGTTGCAAAGGATCCTTTCCAGGAGTGAGTTAAGTTGGAGGTTGAAGATCTTGTACTGTAATCCTCTCAGCCAAACCTTATCGAAGGCCTTCTTTACATCACGCAGCACCACGTCTACGTACCGCCTCTCAGCTTTACTGCAAGCAAGTTTCTCCGCAAGGAGGGTGAGGGCTGTTTCCGTTTCTCGTCCCTTGCGGAACCCGTGCTGCTGAGGGTTGTGGGCTCCCAGCTCGGCTAGTTGTTCTTGAAGCCTGTCAGCTAGGAGTCTCTCGTAGACTTTTGCAACGAACTCCAGCAGGGCGATTGGCCTGTAGTTTACCAGTTGATCAGGGGATTCACCTCCCTTGGGTATGAAGATCACCTTTGCAATCTTGAAACCTTCCGGGAAGTAGCCCGTGTTCAGGGAAGCGTTGTAGATGTTATCAATTCCCTGAATGATCTGCTGTGGGGCGTTAACCAAGTTATTTCTGGTGATACCCGTCCAGCCTGGTGCCTTTTGTCGAAAGGCTTTTACAGTGGCCATGATGTCCTCTGATGTTATGGGACGTCCATGGCCCGCCATCTCCCTGCCTTCGTTGACTTGCTGTAGTGGATGCGTGCGATGCATTTCCTGATTTAGTTCTTCAATCAGTTGGCCTTCGAATTCCTGGTCGAACTCATCGTTTTCCTCGGGGGTAATCCTGAAAACGTTTTTCCAGAAGTTCCTGAACATATCCTCGAGAACCACCGGGTTCTCTGTGTAGTCTTCGTTCTCCTTTATCCGAGCCTTGGGTCTTGGTGTAAGTCCCTGTAAGTTCCTGACTTGGCGCCAGAACTTAGCCGGGCTAAGTTCGCTGTCGACTTTGGCTATCAGGTTGTTCCATATTTCCTCCTGTTGGAGGTTGATGGCCTCTCTAAGCTCTGAGCTTAGGCGTCAAAGCAGCAAGCTCCTTTCCCGGCTGGGACCCTCCCGTCGTACTTCTTCGTACACTTCCCTGTGAACGCGAGCGATATCTCTCATCTCCTCTGTCCATCTGGGCTAAGGAGGTGTTTTATACCCTGTTACGGGTATACTCTCGCGGTCCGCGTTTAGTATGGAAGTTGTTATCTTCTCCAACTCCTTGTCAATCTCCTCTAACGACGCCGTGCTGAGGTCAGCTGGCGCATAGTCACTAAGTCGTTGCTTGTAACGATCCCAGTTGGCCAGGGCGTAATTTTTCCGGAGAGGGGCTGGGAGCTGGATTGGTGCGAGAGATACTGTTGTGAGAATCGCTATGTGATCACTAGGGACTGCTGGGCCTGGCTCACTATGGTAGTTGAAAGGGAAGCCTTTACTTGTTAAGATTATGTCAGGCTTGGTTGCTGATCTGGAAGTGATATAGGTCGGAAAATCCGGCCCTATCCTTTGAATGTTTTTTCTTCCCATAATCAATTCCAAGTTTCGGCCTCTATCGTTGGTGCTACCATAGCCCCCCACACGGCATCTGGCATTGAGGTCTCCCCCTAAGAATGCCATTCTGCGATGCCCGAACAGTGTGTAGAAGTTGCATAACGGGAGATATGCTCGTCGAGGGGGTTGATATGCTGCAGCTATCACGAGGTCTCCTATCAGGGTGTGTACCTCGATTGCCACGAAGGACTCATTGAATTCTGGAAGTTGTTTAAAGGAGATGTTCCGCTTGACAGCTATTGCAGCACCATCGAACCTTTCCTGGGAAAGGTTCTTCATGACTACTCTGTAGCCCGGTATTTTAATATGACCAGCTGTAGTGTCAATACCGTGTTCTGTAATGAGAATGATGTCGGGGTCATGCACTCGGAATATGTTATCATATGCCGTGGCCTTCTCCTCCCATCCATTCACGTTGAGTGTCAGAATCCTCATTCTGTTGCTTACTCTCTCCATCTTCTGTCACTTAGTGTTTCTGGGAGACGTTCTTTTTCCTCCCGTTCTTCTTCTTCCTAAACTCAGCGTTCGAGATTTGCTCGCATGTGCTGTGATGTAGAATCACATTTTGTGCGAGCAGGGCCTCCTCCACTGTTTCAGGGTCCACCTCGGAGTCATATTCCATTTGTAGATCTTTGACCTCATACCTTGGAATATACTCCTGGTTTCCATCTCCTCCGGGAAGGGGAATTGTTCACAGGCGTATATTCTCAGGTTAATATAATTCGCTCGTATCCTCTTCACTCTCTTCTTCTGTTCCTTCTTTTCCTGGGGTTTTGGTGTTTCAGTGTCTGAGGAATCTGATGATTCCGAAGAACTGCTATTGTCAGAGTTATTGTTTGCCGCCGATTCTGTTTTGCTTTGGGTGGGAGCAGGAGTTGTCGCCTCGACTGCTACCTTTCGTACTTTCTTGTTATATCTCTCGTTAGATTAATATTATGTAGACTCTCCATATGGTTTTTTGGCCCTCCGCTTTGTAGATGCATAGTCAAACGCCTCGAAAGTGTGGTAGATGGCATGCCAATATATTTAGAGTTATTATAAAGCTTGCAGTCTTTATTGCGGCAGGTGAACTCGTAAACTATGTTGGTTGACTTGAGATTCGAGGAGTTAGGGCAGATGTTATTTTTCATCAGAAGGTTGCTGGCTTTTGTAGTTTTATAATAGATGATGAGTTTGGTTTTATCTGTTCGATTTTTAACCGTGATGTTACGGTTAATAATCTCCTTGATATATATATATATATATATATATATATATATATATATATATATATATATATATATATATATATATATATATATATATGAGAAACTGGCAAAGTAGCGCGTGAGTAGAGCAATAAATGCAAAAAAATCACACAGGAAAATGAAAGACGGATTCCAAGTACTTTCGAACTTGTTCAGTTCATTCTTAAGGAATAACGAAAAATTTTACAAAGCTGGTATATATATGAGAAACAACCGAGTAATGCCCCGCCCATGTACAACTAAAGGACACAAAATAGAAAAATATTATCAAAGATGAATATGAAGTATAAAACCAAATAGATAAGGTTTACTTCCGTAAATTCCAACTGTGAGCACAGAATGTAGACATTTACGTTGGTCACTAAACTAAATACATACACACCTAATTGTGAATTCATAAAAATAAACGAGAGAAACATAATAAAATTAATAAACCAAAGGGCTAAGATTTAAAATGGACAATTTCGTTATAAATAGGCCTTTTAATAACAGGGGCCAGTTTAAAGAGACCGGGGAATATATTAAAATTAGGCAAGGAATTAATGAATGAGCATTCGACAATATTCCTTTGAAGAAAGTCATCAGATTTGTAAATAAATTTAGATGAATTCCAATTGATAGGGTGACTATTTTCCGATAAATGGACAAAGAAACCACTGTTAATTTCACCCCTCATAATATTGTATTATGTTGCGTCAAGCGTACACTTAATGATTTACCGGTTTGCCCAAAGTATTGCTTAGGGCAAACTGAACAATCGACAGAATCCCCCTTCCCCTATACTATTGTTGTTACTATTATGAATCAACATTTTGCACATGATAGACTGATACTTGAATATGCAGAAATATTTAACTTATTCAAGAGGCGGGGAAGCAAGGAAAAGACTCAGAAAATGGTAAAAAAAGGGAGTTCTTAAAATTGTATGCGGGAGGGATTTCAGTTCTGTAAAAGGACTTTTTTTTGCCAAATCTAGGTATCCTGCAAGAATTTTTGAGGGTAGCAGAGATTGTTACCTATTTCATAGATCTTGGAAATCTCAAGTTCCAAGAATTCCAGGCTTGCGACCCGAAACCCCTGGAGAAACATTGAAATAAAATACAGACCGTTTGACTTTATCATTATGGCCTGACAGTTGGAATTTCCGGATGGAGACCTTATCTATTTCGTTTTATACTTCATATCCGTCTTTGATAATATTTTTCTATTTTGTGACCTTTCGTTGAACATGGGCGGGGTATTACTCGGTTGTTTCTTATTTATATATATATATATATATATATATATATATATATATATATATATATATATATATATATATATATATATATATATATATATATATACATATATATATATATACAGTTTAGGCACATGATGGATGTCTAAAATGGAGGTAAATCTTAAAAATAATTATTAAGTTCAGTATTATACCTTAGCTAAGATCCCCAAACTAAAACTACAATAAACCAAAATTCATAATTTTCTGATGTGTGGAAAAAAATTCGGATTTGAGAGAGTTGGTGCTCACTCACTTATGAGATGCTGTTATTTATTATCAATGATGTGTAAGAATAACCATTATAATTTCACTGCCCTTTTTCCGATTACTCAGAGGGAGTAATCCAGGTTAGCCCCCACCCCTGTAGTTTTTATCCTGGATCCGCCACTGCTGTATATATGATGTTCAAGGTCCCTTTTTCTAACTTTTCTCTCCTCCGAAGCTTCTTCAGAGAAGCGAGAAAATTGAGTAATGTTTATAGTCTCGAATATATTTAAGCCGCCGGTTTTGTTGATTTTTTTCAAGAAACTGGTGATGTTAGGGAAAGTGAAAATGTTGACTACATAACGGAATTAACATAAAAAGGAGATGCTCTCATTGTTTTTCTTTTATTACTTTTAAGTAAAGACAACACGAAAGGCTTCATATAAATTTTAATACCTGTTCTCTCTAAACCAGATGACAACATCTATGAGTAACGTAAGACGATCGATCATTGTGGACGAAATCAAAAAGAGCGATTCCAAGTTCCCCGACGTACTGGCTCTCTTGAACACGCATTTGGCTTACGACACCTTCTCGAGTGACATTTATTACGAACAGGTAAGTTAGGGTTCATTAACGGCTTCCCCAATTCATCGCCCCAAGGGTGAACTCTGGTCGCCTCGTACGAAAACAGGTAAGTACCGACGAGTGTGTCATCAATTCATCGCACCAAGTGCTAACCCAGGTCCCATCGTAAGGAAACCGAAAGTCCCGACGAGCGAGTGGCCAAATCATCGCCCAAGTTAACCCAGTTCGCTTCGTCAGGAAACCGGTAAGACATCCTCGCCCATATCCACATTCCCTTCTCTGACGCATTCCTCATCAAGAATCCTGGGTGGGAGAATGGATACTCCAAGTCCTTCAGGAACAACCGTGTGTACAGGATTATCTTGAACTTTATTTCTGACGAAGGAATTGGTGACGAAGACTATTCTTTAGAAAGATATTCTAAAAATAATGGTAAAATTAACGAGGAAATCTCCAAACAAATTTGAGAAGGTAAAGAAAGTCGAATTATACCACTTGGACCATTGGAGCTCGGGAAGACGTACAACTCTTCTGGTTCTGCGGGATGGGGGGGAGGAGGCATCTTTTTTCATTGATGGTGGTGCCACTTAGCCCTTTGGGTGTTAATACCCAGCAGGGCTAACGAGGGTTCGGGTCCTCGCAAAGAATACGAGAAGGGAAGAAGAGAAAAAGGAGTCATTAGAGGAAGAAACAACAGGAGACTCCAGCCTCACCTTCCCTTTCAGAGGATAAAGAAGTAATTAGGAATAAAGAATGGAAAAATGAAAGGGTCAAATATGACAAAGACTAATAAAAAAAATTATTTAATCTTTGGGCTTCATTGTGAACGTCCGTAAAAATGTTCTTAAAAAGAATACAGTGACTCAGAAGTATGATCTTGACTTCTCTTCGAAAGCACATGGGAGTCAAAGGTGGCAGTTTTAATCCCATCGCGGGTCATATGTCATGTGCAGTATTAAACATTTGCAACTACGTCCACCTTTTGCTTCCCACTGCACGTTAACATCGTCATTGCATCATTCAACGCTCTTCTTTTTCTTTCCAGTTCCACAACACCCAATTTCACCCCTTAACTTACACACCTTCACTTCCTTAAATTACATACCACATGGGTTCTATCCGCACTGTCTAACAAAATTTAACTTTTTGTCGACTACAAGGATTAGAATAACATTTTTTAATGTAGTTTATGTACAGGGTGTCCACAAAGTCTAGGTACAAAGGGGATAAATACATACCTTTAGAATATTAAAATATTAAATATTAGAATATTAAAATATTAAAATTCCTATGTACCCAGACTTTTTGGACACCCTGTATAGATTTCAAAAATGGAAGTCATTTTTATCGAAATGACGACAGTTTTTTTGTAATTTGCCAATTACTATTTTTGTCAAATTGGAAGATTTTAACGAATTTCATTCTTTTTTTTCTTATTTTCAGGTTATTTAACGAAATAAAATTTTAAATAAAAGCAACAATTTTAATTAAAATGACAAGAAAAAAGTGTAAAAATAGCCCAGATAAATTCTGCTACATATGTGGTTCAGTAACATTTTTAAAAAATCAAAGAAAAATTTCTTCTCTAGTGAAAAACTATATATTTTGTATTTTGGATGTAAAATTGGCGACATGCTTTAATTCTTTATCAAAATGGTCTAAAGGAAAAATAAAAAGCCTTCAATTTGGTGTTCGAATGGTATGGCGAGAGCCATACAAAGTAAGTAATTGTTTATTCGCCACTGTACCTATATTTTGAAATAGTATACTGTAATATTATTTTTTTAAATATAAAATTAATTAAGTTTAGAAACACTTTATTGTAATCACACATATGGACATAACTTTAAATTTTATGCAAATAATTTCCATACTTTTAGGTAAAGCAACGAAGTGCGCTTCAGCTGTGGTATATCCTAACCTTAGATCTGCTATTTGGCCTATACCTCACTCAAAAGACATTCCAGTACCTGAACCACCTGCAGAAATTGTTTTGTTTAACTCTGATGAATCATATATACCTGAATTAATTCTTTTATTGTGAACCATAAACTGAAATTTATGTTCCTGAAACTAGTGATACTACTCCAAACCCTTTCTCACAACTTGATTTAGATGATCTTGTAAGAGATCTAAACTTGACAAAGCAACAGAGTGAATTACTGGCCTCGAGACTGAAAGAAAGAAATTTAGTAGCAGAAGATGTTCGAATTACTAAGTTTCGCATTCTATCAAACAATTTACAAGACAAATTTTCATTTGACAACAATTTATGCTACTGTAATATTATTCCACGTCTCTTTGAAGAATTAGATATGCATTATGACCTCAGTCAATGGAGACTTTTCATTGACGATTCTTTCTATTTCCATTATGCTTCTGCATAATGGAAATAAACTACCATAGATACCAGTAGCTAAATACAGTGAACATAAATAGTTGATTTGTGCTGACCTTAAAGTAGTAGCCATTTTAAATGGTTTGCACTCAGCCTACACAAAATTCATGTGTTTTTTTTGTGCCAGTGTGATAGTATGTAGAGGTTGTGGAGAACATTACATGCGCTCAGAATGGCCTTTAAGAGAAGATACAAAGGTAGGTTGTCATAATGTCATACGTGAACCATTGGTTTCTAAGGAAAACATAATTTTGCCACCACTTCACATGAAATTAGGTTTAATGAAACAATTTGTGAAAGCCTTAAAGCATGACCAGCCATCCTTCATAAATTTAAAAACTAAAATTTCCTAAGATTAATGATGGTAAAATTAAAGAAGAAATCTTTGTTGGGCCTCAGATTCGACAACTTATGATAGATAGCGAGTTTGGGGCAAAATTGAGCAAGCCAGAATTTGAGACCTGGCATAGTTTCAAAGGTGTATGTAATGATCTCCTTGGAAGGCACAAATCAGAAAATTACCACATTCTTGTTCAGAATTTGATTAGGTCTTATAATGGGTTGGGATGTAGTATGCCAATAAAGGTGCATTTTTGGCATTCTCATCTGTCTTTCTTTCAAGAGAATCCAGCAGACGTCAGCGATGAGCATGGTGAAAGATTCCACCAAGATATTGCTACTATAGAAAATCGTTATAAAGGAAAATGAAGTCCGGCAATGCTTTATAACTTCTGCTGGACTCTTCACAGAGACAGACAAGATGTTGTAGATAAAAAGAAGCCTAAATATTCTAAAAATATATTACTATTGTATAGATTTCAGCAATTTTGAAAAAATCTTAAATCTTCATTATTTTTTTAAATATATTTTTATAATACCACACTCTGAAATGCATTATAAGGACTTATAAATTTCTTTTGATGAATAAGCTTTTTGTTTCCACTTATCTTTGTACTTTTTGTCTATATACTGAATAATCTAATATTAATAAAAAATTCAATGTGCAGATTACAAAAAACTGAAGTCATTTCATGAAAGATAAAGCTAGTTTTCGTAAACTACGCAAAAAAACTACAATAGATAACTACTTTCTCATTTCTGTAGCAAAATCATTGTTGGACAGTGTCCCCTTTTCCCCGCGTACACTCTCTCTCTCTCTCTCTCTCTCTCTCTCCCCTCTTGCGTAACATTTTCACTTCTCTCCCCAATTCAACAGCCTTTCACTTTTCACTTCCATTTTCTTTCTCTCTTCCTCACGCCTTCATATTCACCCACCCACATCTTTAACCTCACACACTGCAATCATGTGTGTGAGGTTTTGTGATTGTATTGCTGCTTCTAATGCGGATCTACCTTGAAACCTGGACGAATGGCACCTCCCTCTCCTGGTCCCAGTGTATAGCCCATAAGGGGAAATCCGCAATTGCCATTCTGGTTTCTGTTTTTCGTTTACGATAAACTTCAGGAAAAACTACGGTTGGCTGGATGAAGCGCGTCCCTTAATCTCAAACCGAAATGTTCCTGCAAACCGTAAACCGAAATGTTTCTTCAAACGGCAAACTGAAATGTTTTCCGTAAGTCCAAAACTGAAATGTTTCCGCATGCTGCAACCTGAAATGTTTCCTCAAACCCCCAACCTAAATGTTTCCGCAAACCGAAAAGTATCCGCAAACCGCAAATCGAAATGTTTTCCCAAGCCGAAACCGAAATGTTTCCGCAAACCGTAAACCAAAATGTTTTTGTATGCCACAAACCGAAATATTTCTGCAAATCTCAATCTGAAATGTTTCCTCAACAGTAAACTGAAATGTTTTACGCAGGTTGCAAACCGAAGTGTTTCCTCAAACCACAAACCTAAATGTTTCTGCAAGCCGCAAACCTAAAATCTAAATGTTTCCGCAAACTGCAAAGTTTCTGCAAGCTGCAAATCGATAATCGAAATATTTCCGCAAACCGGTGATCAAAATGTTTCCGCAAACCGATAATCGAAGTATTTCTGCAAACTGATAATCGAAGTATTTCCGCAAAACCGATAATCGAAATATTTCCGAAAACCGGAATGTTTCCGCAAACCATGCCCGCGAGCGGATATTAAAAAAAAAATAACTTTGTAGGCAGGTAGGGAACGCCAGCCGTATCTTGGCCAGGACTCCCACCGTGCCCTCTCCCGGCGGGATAATGAAACCAACCTAAATATCAGAGGTATGTGAATGCAACTACCATTCGGCAAGATTCATTGAATCAAAGGAATAGTAGTGTATTGTGAAGACGAGCGTATTGTGAAGGTCTAAGGGGGCGCTTCATCAAATGGCGATGCGTACCCCGCGAGTGTGCCCGATTCGGTGACGTGAGAAAGCGACCAGAAGCCGTTGACTAGGGAAAGTCGCGGGGTAATGACGTGCTACTTTATGTTCCCCCTCGTCCGTCTCCCATCTTCTTTGCCATAGGGCCTGAAAAGCTTAGCTGATTCCTGTCATGTAGTCAGAGTGGGTAAGAGTACAGTGCTGGTCTAGTTGCCGAGTCCTTATGGACTGTTTGACGGCCTCATCAGCGCGCTCTATTCCCGCTATCCTTACATGTCTAGGAACCCAGCTGAAGATAATCACGATATCCCCGGTTCCCGGCAGTCGTGGCGTTACAGATACTGCGAACTACGGGGGATTCCAATGCTTCACTGGCACTCAGGGCGATCTGTGAGTCGCTATATATCACACACTGGGCACGAAGCGTAATCCTCTGTACCGATCGGTGTACTGCAACAAGCTCGACCACGAAGACAGACACAGCGCCGGTAGAGCCCCGCCGGCTTCAAATAGAAGTTGGCATTAGAAACAAAATTTCACTTCCGCAAACGTATTCTGTAAACTTACTACCTTATCTTCCGCTACGAAAATACCATCATAAATTTAATGAAATGCTTAAAGTCCATTGTAAAATGCAGAAGTAAACGAAAATTAAACCAACATTTTGCGATTGTGGTATTTTTTCGTTTGTGGAACAGCAGGAGTTAAGTAGTTTTGAATTTATGGTAGCGGAAGAAAAACGGGTTTATTTGCGGACTTGCAGTTGCGGAAATTAAATTTCGTTTGGGTCACCCATTTATGCATCTTATATTAAATTTATTTTAATGAAAGATATAGTAGTTAATTAGTGCATTTTAAATTTGACACTCAAAAATATAACCACCTAAAAATATTCCACGTCTACAATAGAATTAATACCTCAGCTTTGAAATAGCAGAATGCAGCATCCCTTTAACGCTTAACTTTGATAAATGTCTCTTTATTTACAGGACATTCCCGCCGGTTTAAGAGATGTTTTGTCTTATTGCTACAACTTTATCAAAAATCTTCTCTTCCCTCACATCTATACCGACTATACTGCCGAACTCAACCCTCATGGAAGCATCCATATCACCGGCACAAGGTTAGTATAATGATAAACTTTGCTTTTTAGTCGCGTGCACACGACTCGATAAGTTATTATGTCGGTCCGTAGGTCGTCGGTCAGATGGTAACCATTTTACTTTCCAATGAGTTTTATGGCAATAACATCGTAACTATTCGGCCGATTCTAATAAAATTAAAAACCCTTATGTTGTTTTACACTCTCTTTCGAATGATATAATTGCCAGAGTCCTCCCAAGGTTACTCCGGGAATTCTTTGGCAATAACATCGTAATTATTTGGGCTGATTCTAAGGAAATTCGATACCGTTATGTAGTTTTACACTCTTTTTCGAATGATATAATTGCAAAGTTCCTCCCAAGGTTAGTCCGGGAATTATTGAAAGCTTTGAAGGTCATAAGTCAGAATAATTGAGAGCATGCGACTTAGGTCTGTTCACCTTGTTTCTCCCTTAGAACACTAAACTAAGGTGCCTAGAACCCGGTGTTCATTGTACTAATTAAAGGTACAAAAATGTTAATTTCTAACGCCAATAAATCGGTATTTTTACCAGAATATTTATCGGGTTGGGAAATATTACTTAATATCTTTCAATATTTTCTGCTTTTTATGTATTTTTTGCATTCGCCAACCTCCCTGCCCCAACACGGGTAGTGGATTCTGCTTCTATTGTGCTGTTACACGTGGTACCTGGAGGAGCCCCATCCCCCCGCCCCCACAATCACGTTGTTCTAGTATCGCCGGCAATCTCAACGAAAATTGAGACTATTTGAGCTTTAATCCTTCAAGACAAATCTCACCTATTTTCTTGTTCACAATTAATTTCGCAAGCTACTCGTCGACCAGCTTTCGTCCATTCATCCATGGTCGTTTGCCGGGGGGGGGGGGGTACCTCTCCCTTATGGCTTGAGTTGGGGGGTTAACATTCTTCTCCTCGTACTTTGTCTCCCCCTCTCCCCATCTTCCCTTCTTTCCTTTCCTTATTTGTCATTTTACGCATACGGAGGGTCATGTGCAGAAACCATGCTGCGACTGACATCTGAAAGATTGGGTTCCGTCCCGTTACTAAAACTTGCAATTCGCACCCCTCCCATCCTCCGACCCCACTGCCTAAAAGAGGATCTGCAGTGTCTTACGCACATTTTCTCGCTTTATCTTCATCACTTTCTTTACACAGTTTTTTGTTTTTCGATTTTTATTCTAGGGGAAAAACACTTCTATTGTGGTGGTTAGATAGGTTTTGGGGAGTTGCGCGGCCTCAATATAAGTTCCGGAGAGTTGCGCAGCCTCAAGTTCCAAATCGCCTTACGTCTCCTTTCTCGACTACGCGGGTAAATATACATTACACAAATTTTCACTTCCCCTAACTTCACCCTTTTATGGACTTCCCTCACCCATTGTGCTAGAGAAGCTTCTCTACCCCATACCCCCCCAAAATAAGGCATCATTCTGCGGAAAAAAACCCGGTTAAAAAGGAGGGTTTATAATAGGCTCCTGGGATTACTGGTCTCAAGATTTGAGGGGCACAAGTTGTGGTATGGTCCAGGGGTGGGGCTTTAGTGGAAATATCGTTACCGCCGGTAATCGACAACCAGAAACCTGCGAGATAGATCTAACCTATCATCCTCAATGCACGTCCCGGTGTAGAATCTAACCACTGTTAGGATTCCCACTTACCTCGAGGGTAGAACCTCCATCTGGGCATCCTTCTCGAGGTAGTGGGGATCAGATCATTTCGAATGATATATTGCCAAGGTCCTCCCAAGGTTAGTCCAAGAATTATTAAAGTTTTGAAGATCGTAAGGTTAAAAATCAGAATAACTGAGAGCACGCAACTTTGGTCAGCAGACCTTGTTAAATAAACTCGTAATATTCCTAATTCGAAAGCCTAACATTAGATTCTAATTCAAAAGGCGATTGCAAATGTCGTTAGGTTTTTCTACCGCGTTACTTGACTTCAGACGCCTCCCAAGATGGCGGTCACTCTATTTTTCGTCATAACATCATAATTAGAAATTTGCCCATATTAAATAGTGAAAGTGCTATATAGCGGTACGGGTTCCATCCTGCCAGGATGGAACCCGTACCGCGAAGTTGGAAGACCATTTCCGTATCCACTCGGCTAGCAAGAGCTCTAAAACAAAGGATAAAATGATCTGACTGACTTCAAGAAGACGTTCATATCAATTGAGGTCCCAATGCAGAAGTTTAAATAAAAATCTAAGTTACCATTAAAATGTAAGGTTTAAATAGACAAAATAATATAAGATTCATATTGAATTTGATTGGGGAAATGTGTTTTTATTATTTGGCTAGATTTAATATGATTTAAAGTATATAAGGCAAGGCTGAGATTTTTGTTAAGTTCAATGATAATTCCATTGGCAAAGAAGAAAAGGCGTAGAGGAAAGAAGAAAAGGAAGACAAGGACACCCCTACTACGGAAGAAGAGGACGAAGAAGAAGAAATTCTGAAACACCCAAATGTTCCCCTCACTGAGAAAAAGGTTTCCACTTTGGCGGAGAGGACGCGGCCCCCAAGGTCTTCGGATCAACCCTGTGCAATATGCATGCCCCCCAAAGAGACCCCGTGCAACTGCTCCACGGGATTTTTCACAGGAAGTACAAATGGACATTCGAGGGTCCGTTTTCTCTAAAAAGAAGTTACAGGGTTGACGGAGAGTGCATTCTATATTCCAGATTCTTGTGTCCATACCGTTAACATGTCGGTATGCAAAGTGTCAAAAATAGACTAAAAACGTCTGGAATAGATAAATAACACGCCAAAGTGACCATAGTGAACGAGTGATTAAAATAATAATATAAGTGATAAGAATAATAAAAGTGACACAACTAAATTAAAATAATAGGAACTAAATTTAGTGATTATAATAATATGAATTAAAGTGAGTAATAATAAAAATAAATAAATAAATAAAGGGGATTAAAATAAATGTGACTAAATATCTAAATTAAAGAGAAATAACTAAAATAAAGCGATAATAATAAAATGAATAAAAATGATGTTTGTGATCGAGCACAGGTTCGGAATATGTGCATGGCCGCTTAAAACAGTGATGTGCTCGTCGTTCAGGAATGTCTTCACCGACTTGGCCGTGTGGCAGGAAGCGTTAGCCTGCATCAAAATTTCAGGGTGGGCTTCGGGGGTTGGCAGATGGGAAAAAGCATGCTATCGCAGCAATTCCATGTATACTTGTGCAGTCACTGTGCCTGCAAGAGCACAAGTAGCCCAGTACCTTCTAACGAAATCACGCATCAGACCATGACACTGCCTCTGCGAAACTTCACACTCTTTTCGGTGCAATTGACAGACAATCTTTCGCTCTGAGAGTAACGAACTTTCTGTCATCGGATCCGAATAAATTGAACTTAAATGCGTCACTGAAATTGACGTGGCTACGTTGATTATCCATTCATGTAACGTGTTCAGTGGTGAATGCAAGACGAGCCCTCTTGTTCTTCGACAGATCAATGGCTTGATCGCGGGTGTGATACAGTCTGTCTGCCTTCCATAAACCGTTTTAAAAAGTCGATATTAGCTTCGATATTATTCTCTTTTTTCACATTTAGTGTTTTGTATTAAATTTCTAGGTTTTAATAGGAAATGAATAGGTTTTAATTTTTAATTATGTTTATTTTAAGCTTTCCTCATACTCTTGGGACGTCAGATAATCTGATTTTATAACGTCCCTCTCGTGGTGTAAGATGTGGGGATTGGTCCTTGGTGAATATTGATGTTAAACTTTAGGATTCGTGATCATCTACCATTTGTGAAGTAATATATAAAATATAAATATAATATAAATATATAAAAAGTTACTGCATCAAGATTAGCAGAAAGGAGCGCGACCCCCCACCTCCCTCTGCTTCAGGGCAAGAAACTAAACCTACAAGAGACATGGTAGCAGGTGCGTCTTGGAAGCGTTTGGCTCGCGGACGAGCACTTGACACATCAACGTGCCAACGGGAGGCGAACATCCGGCCTAGTTAGATGGCCACTGCGGAAAATGCCCAACGGCGGAGTGAGCGGACGGACCTACTCGATTTGGTCAACGGTCACAGAGGTGGACGAGGGTTGCAATCAGATCAATGGTTCAGTCGTCTCGATCTTTCGTGCCACTAAAACAACAGCTGTTCCGATGAAGATCGTGGGTTCTCTGAGAGTGCTGCAGGTTCCCACGCTAAACAATTCCACACAGAGGCGTCTCCTGACTTCCAGGGTGGACCCAGAACTTCAGATTACCAGTTTGCGATCGAGCATGCGGCTCTTGAATCGGGGTAGTAAGTTCGCGGACGCGTTCACAGAAGAAGATAGAGACCTTTAAATACTCTTTAGAGTGAAAGCCATTATATATAAATCCTTACAGGATACTCTAATACATAAAAATCGTTACTTCACATTCCCGTTGATGAAGCATTTTTTGTTTTAAATCCAGGAATTATTTGAATGGAGGCGGTGAATCTGCTTTTAAATCTCTTATTCAGAATCCTTCTTCAAATTTCTGTATTCGTCTGTCGCCTTGGAATTCGTAGAATACCTAATATATGAAGTATCATTTTTTTATGTACTGGAGAATGCTGTACGAATTCATATATTAAGTACTTCACAAATCATAGATCACCACGAATCTTAACGTTTAATCTCAAGACTGACCACAGACCAAGCCTTCATCCTACAACACGCCCACTTTTAATTTGCTCATTATATTCACGAGTGGAACGTTATAAAATTAAATCCTGTGACGATTGTTTAAAGAAATCTTAGATTAAACATATAGTACAAAATTAAAACATGTTCATTCCCTATTAAAACATAGAAATTTCACACAAAACACTGGAAGTTCAAAAAATAAACTTGTTTTATCATATGTTGACATAAAATTATGAACTACATTTTTCGAGAACTTGACAGTCTCTGCAATGGCTCTGATCGACAAACCATCTTGGTGGCGCAGCTTTACATCAGCTCGCAGACAGAAAGAGGCGTGAAAGATTTCTTAGGTATGTTATCTGGACGACAGACAGCTGGCAAGAGAATTATCTAACGTACTCAAGATTAAACTGTAGTTAGGTGCTATACAAACTAAGCGTTCCGATTATTATGGACACTTCAATTTTTCTAATAAATTGCTTATCTGCTTTTAACTTTCGTTTTATTCATCCAAATTTGCATAACCCTTAGTCATAGGTAGTTTATAGGTGTAAATTATAAACTATAGCACACTAATTATGGAAACCTTGGATTTTCTCTGGCAAAAGTTGTGGAACATGATGTGATAGATTACAGCGTTCCGATCTTTTGAGACGGTACTGTGTATGTGACTAAGAGCCTCTTGGAATGAACTAAACGGGATTAAAAAAAGAATAAACAGCTAATAAAGGAATGATGCTAAAAAAGTCAATGGACACATTGCTCGTTGTTCCAAAGCTTAAAGATTTGGCAGTAAAATGCATATAAAATTTGCCAAAGTGCATAAAATATGTAATAATAAACACGTATTATATCTATCGAAACAGACATTTTATTTATTTAAATATACTAAAATATCTTACTTAATATAATCAAAGTTCTAAGGCTATGAGCATAATAATTTGGTAAGACTCTGTCTAATAATAGCCGAAGGTGAAGGGAATGAAGCCCTATTCTGTCAGTAAGGAATGGGGTTTGGAGCCAAAATCTGTAACAAAAAATCATTTCAGAGACATCGTGTCCCCAAACTGGGAAGTGAACGCAAAAACCCCGCAGGAAACCCTGAGAATTGATGGTTTTAAGCCCCCAGCTGTTTTTGAACAACTCATCCCTCCACAGTCTCTCCCGTCATGTCCAAGCTCATCAGCATCTCATAGGACAGATGGTCCATCGCTTTGGTAAATATCTTTTCTATTGTAATTCTTAGATAGAATAAGGATTAGCAGCTCCATGCTGAAGGCAGTATCATAATTATTTCACTCAAACCATCGTTTTAATCAATTTTAAACTAGATTTAACGAATTTCTATAAATAGAAATTTTCCCTAATTGAGGAATATTTTTAACTATTCAAGAGCGAATAAAAAGGTACAGTTTAAGGTCAAATATCCATGAAATCATTATTTATATCATTATTACACCAGAGTTTACCTCACAACGACCAGAACTCCACTAAATTTAAGTTGAATAACTTAAACAATTCAGATCTTTTACACGTGATATTTTGCCCACATTAACTCACATGTATGCTGTATAATTACTGCATATATATTCAGAGATAGAGGCTGTACCATAAGATCATAAAGTGTGCCAACCAAAAGAGAATCTTAATTGAAATAAATTTATTTAATAAACTGATCAGTGACCACCTTCATGTTGTTATACTGTTCCCACTCTCATCTTCCATTAAGCGATGCATTTTTTGGCATAATCCATCGTTATGTCTTCCCTTAAGTTCATTTTCAGTAAATTTATCTTTTCTTGCAATAAACCTCCATTAGAGAGTCTTATAATAAATAATCCATTGGATTAGAGTGGGGCAATTGAGGTGGCCATTCGTTCTTTCTGATGAAATTATGACTATTTTGTTCTAGATACTTCTGAGTTACACGGCTTGCATGCGGAAAAATGTAGTCACCATGAGTGTATGTACAGCTGACTGCAATCAGGAAGTAGCACGCTAACAGTCTGATGTATACCCGATAGTTTACATTACTTTCATTTGAGTCAATAAAATAAATTTTGTTTTTCTTTTCCATGATATTCCTGCTGGTGCCGTTACTTTCCCGCTGAGTCATTATGTTTCATGATAAAGCCGTTTAGATTGAATGGCTAAAACTTTTCTTCAAACCATAAACTGTTATTTTTCCTGTTCGTAAATCACTTCTAAAGTGAATTCATTTTTGTCGGGAACACTTTTTTAGTTGCGTAAAGGCGACTCTATGAGTTACTATTTCTGTCCGTAGGTCGATCAGTCGGATGGTATCCATTTTACTTTTCAATGAGTTTTTTTGGCAATAACAGTGTAACTATTTGACCAATTCTAACGAAATTCGAAGCCAGTAACTTCTAAGGTCCTCCCAAGGTTAGCCTTGGAATTATTTGGCAATCACATCGTAACTATTCGGCCGATTCTAACGAAATTTGAAATCTTTATGTTGTTTTACATTCTCTTTCTAATGATATAATTACTAAGGTTTTCTCAAGGTTAGTCCGATAAGTATTAAAAGAAAGCTAACTATGAGTCGGATTGCCACACCTGTTGAAATTTCGAAGGCCGTAAAGTTATATATCAGTCAGAATAATTAAGAGCACGCGACTTAGGTCTGTTGATCTTGTTTACGTTTTTAGCTGAGTAGCGATCGTAAAAAAAAAAATTACAGTTTTAATTTCTGATCCTACCGAGAAACAATGATTCTCCCTTAGGCCTTCATTTTCAAACTTAAAAATAGGACTAAATATCCTGTGCAGAGGAGCGGGAGATAGATGAAGATTTGCTGTTCTCTGTTGTACCAGTTTTTAAGTTTACTTTTGTTCCAATATTTACCTTTTGAATCATTCGGATCCTGCTCTTTCGACTTCGTGTTTTAATTTTGCTCTTATATTTTTTTACATTTCCTTATTCTATTTTTTTGTTTTTCTTAAGCTTGCATTAACTCTATTATACTCGTATGTGCATTATTCTTGATTTATCCTTTCTTAATGTTGTGTCTGGATTACTTCTTTTTAATATATTTGATATCAATTGTGATTTATTTATAATATTGTTCCACTAATTTCTTCTATATATAACTTTGCATTTCTTATTCAATAATAAAATATAGATTTAATTGAGCCCATTTTATCTTTAATCTTATTTCTGTATAATTGAAAGAAACTTTTGGGATCTTCCTTTGCTTATTTGCCACTTTAATTTCATAATTTTTTTTGCTACCCTAATTTACGTTCTAATATCCTGAGTTAGCTCATTGTATTTCACCCCTAATTGACCATCGCCGGTCAATAATTCCCGGACTAACCTTGGGAGGATCTTGTCAATTATATTATTCGAAAGAGAATGTAAAACGACATAAGGGTTTTGAATTTCGCTATAATCGGCCGAATAGTTACGATGTTATTGCAAAAAGAAAATTCATTGGAAAGTAAAACGGTTACCATCCGATCGGCCGACCGACCTATGGACCGACATAGTAACTTATAGAGTCCTCAGATTTGAAGTTGGTTGTGCTTACCACTGCAGAAGGAATCGTCGCCAGAAGCCCCAGGGTGTAGACCTTCGATTTACGTCAAGTTCAAAAGTGTATTGACTTACGCCAAACGAGGATATAGCACCGGCGCGGATCCGGAGGGTGGGGTGGGAGGCTGAGAGGGTTGAAGCCACCCCAAATTTGAGATTCCGTTTATGTTTATACTTCTTTTTTAAGCCATACTTGTATTCTGCTATTTAGAAAGTTAGGTAATAAAAAGCATATATATATAATACATGTCTAAAATACAAGTAAATCTCAAAAATAATTATTAGAGTCAGTGTTATACCTTAGTTGACCTCCCAAAACTACAATTCATAATTTTCTAATGTCTGGACAAAATTCGGATCTGAGAGAGTTAGTAATCATTCCTTTATGAGATGCTGTTATTTATTATCAATTCTGCCTATGATAATCCTTATTAGTCATCAATGCCCTTTTCTCAGACTCCTCAAAGGGAGGAAATCAGGTTAGCCCCCTCCCGCTCCCGGTAATTTTATCCTGGACCCGCCTCTGGTATAGCACATAAAGCGAATCAATGAAGGGTAGAGAGGCAGAATGAGCGAAAAATAAAATGTGATAAAAGAGGGTACAAGGAGGCTTTTTAAAGTGTACACAAAAATCTTTGTAAAAACACAGGAATCAAAACGGAGATATCCCACCAATTGATTCAGTTATTCTCTACCTTTTTGTTTTCTTTACTAATTTTCCCTTTTGCATCCTCGCCTCATTTATCAAAATCGTATCGAATGTCATCACCCTTCTGTTTGTTGATGGCCAGATTCCACCTTCTCACAAGTCAGAGACCCCTTGTATCTCAAGGTTTTGCAAGTGGCCTCTACGGACAGTTGGAAGAACTACTTCACCCGTCATTTTTTTCTTCTTTTCCTATTCTTCTTTTACTACAGAGATATTATGATTTGGTATGAGCGCTTATAATTGATCAAAGTGCAACGAGAAGCTTATAAACGTTATATCAAACACATCTGCAATCTACTTCGTTTCCACTTATTAGTATAACCACGTAATTTTGAATCAAACAAGCGAAAACTGGCGAAATGGACACACATTTGTGTGAACACAATTTCTTTTTGCTATTGAGAGATTGACACTTCACAAATGCCTCCAAAATGAAGATTGATCCAATGCATGATTTGTGTACCGCGGAATTCTTAGTGATACTATTTATAATTCCCTTCATTCTGAAGCGAACACCAAATTTGTTCTTAGCCTATTTATTATTTCACAAAAATAATGACTACCGACCTATAAAATATGAAGAAAGTATATAAAAAATTTTAATCAGAAACCTAATCTAACCGTATTAGATCTTATCATTGCTAAATCAATAAATATCATTGAGTAAAGTCACTCAGGAATAAAAAAAATTACGAATGATGTAACATCCCGAAGTTATCTCAAAAACTCGGCCCAACCATGAATCAAGTTCCCAGTGTTTTCTAGCCATTTTTGAAACGATGGTTCGATGAGTTATTTTTATGCACATTGTACATATAAAGGGGTGAAAAAAAAAATAAAAAAAATAATATATATATATATATATATATATATATATATATATATATATATATATATATATATATATATAGCTAGATAGATAGATATAATGAAAAAACTCACAAAGTGGCACGTGAGGAAAGCAATAATAAGAAAAATTAACCCAAGGAATGGCATGAAAGTGGAGAAGACACCTTATATAAGGTACAAAGATACGAAGGGAACGCCCATCACATAGTACAAACCAATCGAAAAAAACACAAAAAACAAGATAGAAAAATACCAGTAAAAAGAACAATAGGGAACTATTAACAGATATGTGCATCCCTAAAACAATTTACAAAAAACGTGAAAAAAACATTTTAAAGGATTATCATTGGAACGAAAACATTAGGGCAAAGAGTTAATTCACAGGCACAACAAAGATACGTGGTGGGGAGGCAATGCGAATGATATTACACTGATAAAGAGTTATTTCATTTAGTACAAGTTTTTTTAAAAAACAGAGTCGAGTTTAAATAAGCCAGGGGAAATGTTTATATTGGGTAAGATGCCAATTAAGTAAAACTCGACAATATTTCTTTTTGTGAAATCAGAGGAATAATAAAGGAATTTTGCAGAATTTCAGTCAATGGGGTGGTTATTTTCATATAAATGTAAAAATAAAGCGCTGTTTATTTCACCTCTTCTAATATTATACTTATGTTGGTAAATTCTAGTAGATAAAGATTTACCAGTTTGCCCAGGGTAAGGTAAATTACAAATAGAACATTCTATAGAATATACTCTACCTTTTTTCCTTGTATTATTGTGGACCAACATTTTATATAAAGTGGATTCATATCTAAAATTTACAGAGATATTAAGTTGCTTAAAAATACGGGTGAGACAAATAAATGGTCCAAAGTATGGCAAGATAAGACAATTTTTGTAATCGAAAACCGGTGAGTTATCAGTTCTATAAAAAGTTCTCTTTGCAAAGTTTAATGAAGTATGCAAAAATTTACGAGGATAACAAAGTTTCTTACCTATTTCAAAGATATTGGACAATTCCTTATCCAAAAATTCCGGACTAACAAGGCGTAATGCACGCAGAAACATAGAAGTGAATACAGACCGTTAAATTTTAACACTATGAAAAGAATAAAAGTAAATATATGAACTGGAGTTAGACGGTTTGCGATAAACAGAGAATTTAAAACCTTACGGCGTCCTATGTATCAAAAGGTCAAGAAAAGGAAGAGTCCCATTTTCGTCAATTTCAAGTGAAAATTTAATAGAAGGGGTTAGAGAATTAAGATTACATAGAAAATTATGAATATCTTTTGAGGAAGGCCAAAAGAATATAATATCATCACTGTAACGGTACCATACAATAGAAAAATCGAGGATTAGGGGCAAGAATAACGTCTCAAAGAATTCCATATATAATGTTTTCGTTCTAATGATAATCCTTTAAAATGTTTTTTTAACCCACCATATTCCATTCATATACATAGCGTTGTTGTGTATATATCGTTTTAGGGATGCACATGTCTGTTATTAGTTGCCTATTGTTCTTTTACTTGGTATTTTTCTGTCTTGTTTTTATGCTTTTTTCATTGGTTTGTACTATGTGAAGGACGTTCCCTTTGTATCTTTGTAACCTATATAAGGTGTCTTCTCCATTTTCATGCTATTCCATGAATATATATTGGAAGAGAGATAGAGAGAGAAAGATAGAAAAAAAGAAAGAGGGTAGATAAAGATCTCTGGTAAAAGGGTATCACGGATATTGTTCTCTTTGGTGCTGTTCTTGTGTCTTTTTGTTTATTTCCTCAAATTTAGAGCTCTCTATTTGTTGTTTAGATGCTTCTTATTTCTGTTGGGTTTTTTTTTTATTTTGAATTAACATTCAAGTTTTTGTTGCTTTATTTATACTTTCTCGCTTATTTTTTCTTTCTTCAAATGTCTGTTTTGGTTTTATTCCGTGTTTATCTTTTTGCTGATTGTTTATGTTTTGTTTCAGGTTTCTTGGTACTTTGGTTTTCTTCTTGTTTTTCGTTAGATTTAAATGTGTTTTAGGGTCTTTTTGTCTCTCAGTCTGTCTGTGGCTGCTACTGAATGGTTTTGTCCTTTTATTTCTCATCTATGTTGGAATGTATGTGTGTTTTTGTAGGTCTTCGGTTGTCATCCCCCTTAAAACTTTCTCCCAGATCTCTTTTAGCTCTTTTCTGTAGATCCGTCAAGTTGAAAAATTGAAGCAATCTCACCCAGACGTTCGTTCAGCTTGGGGTGGGGGAGGGGGGGAGTCAGATAGAAGATTAAAAAAAGACAGGATTTTGAGAAGCTCCAACTTCCTATTTCGTTGCAGAATTGGGTCTATGCAAGGGGGATAAAGAATGGGAATAAAAGGGGGGGGGGAATTTACAATACGGTATTAATAAACAAGGCAGATGGAAATGGATCCATTGAGAAAACTTGACCTTGACCTCCATTAGAGAGCAGAAATAAGAAAATCTACAAAAATTGCCTTCCCTCGATAATAATTAAAGAGTTGCGCTCTATGATCCCAGTGCTACTCAATTAAAATAGTCTCCTTTTAGACTACCTGAGCTGTTCTTTCATACATTTATACTTTAATCAACTTCACTTTCTATACAGACTTCTTAAAACAACTCTGTTTAATCCTTTAAAAAAAAAACTATGTTCTCATGTGGAACCACAATTTCTTAAATAGACTTATGTAGACTTAAATAGAATTCTTCTGGATGTAGTATCCTTGTTAAGCCTGTTCTTCCAGCTCTATACTCTTAGAGCTAGTACTTTGGTCGGTCTGGTGGTCTGGCTGTCTATCTATTATATTTTCAAGGTGATCATATTTTCTTGGCTGATTTGCCCACAACCTGCCCAATCTCCTTTCAAATTGTGACACTGAATTTCAAGCCGCTTTGACTCTTAATATATATTGATTTAAGGGTTATTATGTATATATATATATATATATATATATATATATATATATATATATATATATATATATATATATATATATATATAGTCTAATTCGGGTATCAAAAGGTAAATGAAAGGACCCAAAATTTGGCAATGCAGCAAATTTTAAACGTTGGGACGGAATGGATTTATTTGAATTCCAAACCTCGAAGAATATTAAGGAAAACTTCCCACTACGCTTTGATGGTACGGAGTCAGTATAGCAATGAGGGCACACTTGGGGGGCGCTCTTCACCCGCGCACAGAAATTAACTGTTTAAAAAAAAAAACACTTTATAACAGCCCTAAAAATAACTGTATCAATTGGGTATTTTAACCCTCACTTATACCATCGCAGTACACTGGATCGCCACATCCCCCCTCCTCATGGGGTACACGTATATGAAAAGCATCCCCCAGTGTGAAGGTGACTAATCTTTGCTATAGTAACCGGACTCTAGGAATGTTTATAAAGCCGTCGGGCTCACCAGCGATTGTCATACTAACCTTTATGTCTATTTCATTATCCGGTCGGGATCCGCCTGGGTAAAAGTAGGTTGGTGAATCATTACTATTACTACTACTATTATTATTACTATTACAATTATTACTACTCACCCATTTCATAATCAGTATTTCTCCCTCGCTTGCTCTTCTATGTTCAGTAAGGAATGGTAGTTGATTGCAGTTCGATTTTGGTCGACACATCAGCGATCGACCCTCCCTTTCGCTCTTATCCCCCGCCCCTTCTTTTTGCAACACCCTCACCTCCTTCAGTTGCCGCGGGGTTTCCTTGACGACAATAACGAGGCACGTCGTCATCTCTAACCCCCCCCCTTAAAAAACCCCTCCGTTTCATTCGTATTTAGGGCAGGGGGCCAACACCCGCGCCTTTCCCTCTCTTTGGTAGGGTTTATGGGCATCGCCCCACCATCACGAATCATTGACACCTCGTAAAAGGCAAAAGGTAGCGACTGTTTAAGCCTTGTATCTTTAGCTCATTGTTCCAGTGGGGTTTCGAGGGGTTGGAGCCTTAGGGAAAGGCAAATGCACCTAAATTCGTGAAGCTGAGGGTAAAAAGAAAGAATAATTCGAGATGTACTTAAAAAATAGGGATTTCTTTTTTAATCTTAAGTAATGGGGGCCAAGAGGGTGCATTCAGTCTCCGGGAAATCAAGAAAAGGTATAAAAGATAGAAACCTACTATGTTGTAGAATAACCCCATGAATGCTGTCAATAACCTTGAAACGAGTGGAAAAATCTCCTAGAAAGAGTGCGAGATGACCGTGAAAGAATGTATTGATTTCATGAAAGAGATGTGTTAGAGACGCCACGTTAGCAGGTAGGGGTGTAATTGTAAGTAGCAGCCGTACTCGAGATAATTTGAGTGCATGGTGGTAGGTGTGGTTGAAGCCATTGTTGTGGCATGAACCCAAGACAAGACGAGATGCCAAAACTCTGATCGACATGGCCGATGACGCGTCGAGAGAATGAGGTTGACCCCCTTCTCTCTTCTCCAGTCCATAGCAATGACTCATTCCGATGGCCATGATTGATTAACTATAGACACCAAAGCAAAAATTCTGAAAATAAATATATAATCACTAAAATAACTAAGTGATACTGGGGTAGGGGTTTTATAATTTGGAAAAAATGTATAATCCAGCGAAGGTAGAGCCATTGAACTAACAGTATAGACATAAAAGAGACAAATGAACCAAGGGCAATTCGATAACACGAATCTGAACCCTTTAGGGGGTCACAAGCTCTAAAAAAAAACCCCACTCTATGCTTCCGAGTGAAGCTTGCTTCTAAACGTTTTTTTCCACCTTTCTCACTACTTTTACCTTCCCCCTCCCCTCTTCGTTGCTCTTTTTCCCTACAATCATACCGAGTGAAATATTGGATGCGTTGGTTGACACAGCATCGATGACAGCTCCACCATGCCCGGTCATGGTTGAGAATTGAGTGACACCTTTGGTACCGAGCCAAGAAATTCGCGACTCTTAAACGCCTCCTTCGCCCATTGGTGAATTTCACTTGGGAGAGCAAAGCTGACATTCAATTATAATTTACAATGGTTTAATTAACATGCATACTGCCCATACCATTATTAGATCCAGGACAAAAATTGGGAGTGGGAGCTAACCTGATTTCCTCACTCTGAGGAAGGAGTCTGAGAAAAGGGCATTGCCATGGTATTGCTAGGGCCGAGTCACCACTCGGTGCTAGCAATACCACGACGTACGTATAGGTTTCTTACGTACTTCAAAAACTCCTTGATTACGTTTTCTCTAAGAGTGCTATATCATTATTATTATTACGTTATTTTAATCTTTGAGGATTTCTAGTGCCATGCTCAGCGTTTCGAGGATTGAATTGAATACTTCTAAGAAAATAGATTTTTAATTGCAACATAAAACAAAGTGAAATAAAACAAAACAAACTACACAGCTATGAATTAAACGAGTTTAAGTGAGACTTACTAAATTAAACAGATGAATATAAAGTAATGGTTGACCCAAAGCTCACTTTAATAGTGGACGCTAATTGACCATCAAAAAAATACTGGAATTTATTTACCTTTAAACAACCACACGAGAATCTGGTTGGAGACTGACCTTGGCCTCATTTTTTATGTAGACGCAAGAATGTTCTTTGCGGTCAGGCGCGCGGACGTATTCACAGACACTCCAGATGTTTGTCTGGCGCGGGGATAGTCTTACAGCCACAGGTGATTTCGGTGCGGTGGACGGATGGCGTTAAGCACGTTGTCTGAGTCAGATGATTTCAACAACGGGACCGTGAAAGTATGCTTCTTTCAATCTTCTGGTTAATCTTGGAATAAATCGCACTGACGAGCGATGAGCAAACGAGTGAATCCTCTGACGAATGGAGAGTGTTTGAGGGAGTTCCCTTTGAGGTATTCCTCAATGGCGAGAACTATCTCTGGGTTTTGTTGTAAACCGGGATAGGGGTTTCTCTGACAAGAGATGATTGAACTTGTTTCTCAATCCAAGCTAAACTAAATTTCGGTGTGACCACCAGGAACTGGCCCAGGATGAACCTCTTCTGTGTCCCTTTCGTTGGGTTGCCGTGAACTCTAGCCGGACTTAGTCGTCTCGATCGCTAACTCGATCTTCCTGAGACACGATGCTAATTTTCGGTGTGACCACCTCAAACTGGCTCAGGATGAGCTGCTTCTATCTCATTTTCGTTGGTTGCCGGGTACTCTAGCCGGACTTCGTCGTGTCGATGACTAACTCGATCTCCGTTCTTCTACAGTTATCGGCATATATACTCCCCCCCCCCTTCCTACTGGGGGTAGGGGAAGGAGGGGGGGAGATGAGGTCTTCGGAATTAAGCCTCCTCCTCTCACGGTGCTTCCCCGAGCGTCTTTCACTTAGCCCTAAATGTACCTTCTGGCTTTTGGTCGACGCTCCTCTAATTTCGTCAATGAAGTGAAATTAAATACCAACTCTTAGGTGAAATATTGCCGGTTTAACCAATGTTAGGCTCTCCGGACCCGAAATCTGATGATACGTGCATTATGTGGTTGTGGGAGACCTTTCTGGTGATCCTCGAGGCGAGGGGAGAGGGGGGGAGATTAAGTAATCGGGTTACGCCACCAAATGCCAGGACGTTGTGGTTACCGAACAGGGCCTCTGTTTTGAGGGTGGGATATCGATTTCCCTACAGGCATTGATACATTAATAATGGTTATCTAACACAACATTGAGAATAAATAACAGTAACTCACACATGAGTGAGCACTAACTCTCTCACATCCGAATGATTTTTCTACACATCAGAAAATTATGAATTGTAGTTTTTGGACGTCCGCTAAGGTATAATAGTGAATTTAATCATTATTTTTGAGATTTACTTGTATGTTAGACATGTATCATATAAGATACATTCGATCACAACGGTTTAAAAAAGTTTTTTGTACATATATTCTATATTATTACATAACTTTTTCTGAATAGCAGATACAAGTATGGCTAAAAAAAGAAATATAAGCATAAACGGGTCTGAGGTTTGGAGGAGATTCAACCTCCTAGCTCCACCTCCTGGATCGGCGCATTGGCCCATACATACCCAGTTGATTGACCGTAGGTCATCTGCCTGAGACAGGGGCGATAGCATTTTTACTAGGGTGTCCTTTGGGCAAGTTTATTCACCCAGGTTTTCATCTGAACCAGCCAATTGAGTTTATTTGTTTTTTTATCGTCATAAAAATGTTCACTTCTCTACTTTGTTGTTTTTAATGAAAGTAAAACAACACGGGAGCTCCCGTTCAAAAAACTCTCGAAAAAAGGTTCAAAAGAAAATGATGTGGTGTGAATTAAAAATGTATAAATGCATAGCTGAATAGACTACTTGACCCACTTGGCATTTGCATGGAGCTCATTAATCGATTCCACTTAATCCGCTCTACAGAGAGGGAATTGTGGGGTTCATTTGTTTAACTATGGCAATAACCCAAAGAGCAATTCCAAGTTGTTAGTTTGGAGCTACTGACTCTTTTGTACGGGACCTGGTGATCTAAAGAACACACTCCCAGACCATGTTGTATGTAAAAGACAAACCCTATAGGCCTAAACACACGTTAATATATGCCCACCGTAACTAAATAACGTTTATGGTTGAATATCCCCTTAATAAATGGCTAATTGGGATTACAACCAGCCATTAAGTATTCTGGTTTTGTCAATGATTCTCACTAAAATTTGTCTATGAGACAACGGGTAATTAAGATCCATTGATTTGGTTATAAACTTAAGCCTTCAACAGGCAATGATCCCACTGACGTACATTCAGTTGTAAATTCATCAATGCTGGCAAATATCGATTATATGTAAGGGCGGATGGGTGAAAGTCCTAGGAAGGGTGTCTTGTTTTACGATTCTACCCAACACACGAGGCATTGCGAAATGAGAGTTATTAAACTTGGATATGAGTTATGCTGGTGTGGCTTCATTTCCCCCTCTGCTCTCCAAAAGCGGGAATGGCCGCTTAAAAAGGACATACTTTTAAAACAATGGGCCTTTCTTCTACTTCTTACAGGTCAGCTCATATAAAATCGAGAAATAAATGAACGCGCACTCTTTCTCTAATTAAAGATCGTAGATAAGGACAATGTGCGAACACCACTAAGTCACTTCTTCCCATACGACACAAGTTGTGACCTTACTCTTCCAAGACATTCTCTGTACCTGCAACCCTAAAACTAACTGTATGTTCCTTCTATTTGTAATAATTGGAGTTTAAAATCAGTTACTAGTTTTGAACTGGTAGGTAAGCTAGAACCCGATTCCAATTAAGCCTCCAGCCTGGTATCCTTTTCCTATTTGCTCCATTAATCACTTCAAGTTATCATTCGTCCAATTGTATGCCCCTAAAATCCTCGGGGACTAAACATGTAGATGGTCTTTGCCCTCAACGGAAAGGGAGTAGAAGAAATATTTTTCAAAATTCCTCGGGATCTTTTGTAGAAAATTAATACCGATCTGACTATACGAGGGATTTTCAAAGATTTCGTAGAAAAATAAAATAAAAAGAAGTAGGAATGTTATATTTTAGCATAATCTATATTGAGGTCAAAATTATTTTGCAAGCGATGATACCATCCATTTAAACCATTTCTATAAAACTGAGAATTATATCTAATTAAAGCATCTCTTATAACATCATCAAAAGAAAAAAAGTGCCCTTCATTTTTTTTTAAGGTTTGGGAAACAAAATAAGTGTTTTGACCTCAGTGGGGCATAGGTTGAACAAGGTCAACAGACCTACATAAGTCGCGTGCTCTCAATTATTCTAACTTATGGCTTATGACCATATGACTTTACGAGCTTCAAAACTTTCAACAGGTTGGTCCAATCCGACCCACAGTTAGTTTTCTTTTAATAATTCCCGGACTAACTTTGAGGGAGACCTTGGCAATTATATAATTCGAAAGAAAATGTAAAACAACATAAGGGTTCTAAATTTATTTAGAATCGACCGAATAGTTACGATGTTATTGCCAAAAAACTCATTGAAAAGTCAAACGGTTACCATCTGACCGATGACCTACGGACCGACATAGTTACTGATAGAGTCGCGTGCAAGCGACTAAAAATACAATTTATACTTTTTTTTATTCCATTTTTCTACGAACCTTTTTAACACCCCTCGTAGGAACGAATTTAAGGCCTGCATAACTTAAGGGAAACCTTTAAGGTCATCGACATATATGACAAAGAAACGCCTTTCTTTGGCAATTAAGTATATTGGAGAACTTGTTCTCAGATCTCCTATGACGATCTCAATAGGTGTCCGGGGATCATTGGGAGGTGGGTTCACGATGAAAATGCTATCACTCCTAATCGGAAAGCACGAAAAGGGACAAAGTGATAACCTGCCAGATTAATACCACTTCATTTCGTTTGTATAGTCGGTTTTAGTAAATACAGTTCATGTAGGTTATATTACATTAATTTAGACAGCCAGTATTTTATTTCTCAGGTTTCTTCAGTTCATTGGGGATAGCAAGACGATATATTGTTTCTTGAGGGAAAAGATTAGAGGAACCGGAAAATGCGTGAAAAGATCAAAGCTAGAGTAGATCAAAGAGAATATTACTTAGGGGACCAATGGTCCGAAGGTCGCACAACTCTCATGAAGAAAGTGCCTTACAGATAGGACTCTTTAGCCAAAGCCGAGCGTCATACGTGGGGTGGAACTTTAGAAAACAGCACTATGCATCGGACATGACCCTCGCTGTCCAGAACATAAGCTATCGTAGCAAGTACCAATTTGTCGATCAAATTGCATAGAAATCAAGGTAGCCATTCGGGAGGAATCTGAGAAGCTACCCTTTGACCAGATCGTTTTGAACAAAGCTATCAGAAAAGCCGGGCATCAATTACACTGGGAAATAATGTATTTGGTGAATTGACAAAAGTACATTTTCCTACCTAATTCGAGCATACTAAATTCAAATCTGAAATCAGATTCTCTCTAAATGCTACAGATTTTTCGTAATATCAATAACTAATATTATACAATAATTTTCATTTTATCACGCCTATCATCATGCCCTGAAGTAATTTTGAATCATCCTTTTGCGTTATTTATAATAAAGCAGGGTTTTTTTGCACAAACATTTTATTGCATATGAGAAGAAACTTGAATTACACATTAGGATTACAAATACTGCAATCAAATAGATGCTAATTTATTAATGACCGTACATCAGGCTGGAGGACCTCTTCTTGATTTCACTCGGGCAAAAATTTGCGTTTGTAACTATTTCTCTTGTAAGTCTTCTCTGGCTGATCTCTTCTAATCGTCCAGCAGTAGTCCACCATCATGTGTCTATCCCAGTGACCTTGGTAGCGCTCTTCCATCGTCATCAAATCCTGATATAAGCGTTCCCCTTGTTCATCGCTCACGGCTCCCAGATTCTCTGGGAATCGGTCGAGGTGACTATTTAGGAAATACAGCTTCACACTCATGTTGCATCCCAGATCACGATATACTGAAAGCATATTAGTAACCAGATCTTTGTAGTTATGCGCTCTTTTTGTTTCCCAAGAAGTTACGAACAATGGCATAAAATGAGAGCCAGGATGCCTTCTCTTTTTCATTCATGGTGTTCACGAATCTAGAATCACTCAGAAGTCTTCGGATTTGGAGACCATCAAATACTCCTGCTTTTATTTTTTCGTATGACAAAGCAGAAACGCCGATACTATGTACTGAAAACAATCATTGTCAGTGCTCAACGCCTTGACATACTGCTTCATCAATCCCAGTTTGAGATGAAGTGGAGGGTGAACGATCTTCTCTCGACTTACGATTGGCTCATTAACAATGTTTGGCATTCCTGCTTCCAAAGTTTCCCGAACTGGCCAATCTTTGGGACCAGTGTTTGTCACGGGCTCGACTGTCCCACATACAGATATAGCATGGAAACTTTGTATATCCCTTCTGCTGGCCAAGGAGGAAGTTGACCATTTTAAGGTCTACACATATGATCCAATTGTGTTCATGGTACTTAAGTAAATCCATGACCATTCTTATGTCATCGTGAGTTTCTCGCAGATGGACAGAGTTACCGAGAGTAACTGCACCAAAGTCATTGCCATTATGCAAAAGGACACACTTGAGGCTACGCTTGGAGCTATCCAAAAACAGTCTCCACTCAGCAGGGCTATAGGTGCCAAGTCCCAACTCGGTAAACAGACCAGGAACATCGTGGCAGTATACAAATTGTTTGTCTTCAGAGAAATACTTAACAAATGTACTCTCCCTTGTTCGGTAATATGATGCCCGTACCGACCTGTCAAGCATATATTTTCACTCAATCTGGAGGCTAAAAGTTCTGCAGCTTTCTTGGAGAGCGCCAAATCAAGTATCAAGTCATTCAAATCATCTTGATTGAAACAGTGAGGAGCTAATGACTGTTCAGCATCTAATGATGAATCTGCATACTCTAAATCCATTCCGTGGAGGTCCATATCACGTACATCATTTTCATCCTGGGAGGAAGCATATGCACTGAAAATCGGAACTGGTAAAGACTCAGAATGAGGTACTGGCCGGATCGCGGAGGGAATGTTGGGGTAGTCGATCTTGTGCCGATTTTTCTTGCCAATCCCTTTAGTATTCACCAGACAGAAATAACAGTCTGATACATGATCCTTTAGCTCTCACTACACCAGGAGGATTCCAAAAGGAAGACCATTTCTCTTTCCTTTCGTCCACTCACGAAGATGTTCCACACAACCCTGGGCAAACAACATGTGGGACCCACTTCTTATCTTGATCGCCAAGAGGAACATCAAAATATGCCTTATAACTGCGGATCACAAAGTTTGATATATTGTGCCTTTGACGAACTAGCATGCAACAGCCACATATGTAGCAGAAGGTGTCTGGATCATTAACGCAATTTCCTCTTGACGAAACCATCACTCTAACATGTGACCTGAAAAAAGAAACAATAATGTCAATATTTTGCACAATAACACTTACTACTATGTATTGTGAAGTATTTGATTTCTACAAGCACCTTCTCTGTCCGTCCGGAGGGCAGTTTTCGGGAAAACGATAAAATAAAAATTACAGAATAACTATAGCATGTAGGTAAAAATGGATTATATATTGGAAATCAGCATGAAAAAACGAATTAAAATTGGCAGATAAATCTAAAGTCACCAGTAAATGTGATTAAAATTGTTCCCCTGTGTTATCTAGGTGACATAGCATGCTACGAGTATACGGAATATTTTCCAGAACACCAGCGGTATCAACTTGCTCAATGGAAATAGGTCATTGAAAAGTTCTTTATCTCTGGATGTGATTTCTACAAGGCTGCATTCAGTGACCGTGCAAGTACTAGGAATGCTGGCGATCCCGCAGCCCTACTAAAAAATGTGGAGACGGTCGCAAAGGATTTCGCTTCATATGCAGGGTGTTGAGCACTTTCACAATAGCTAAAAAAATGGCACATTGTCGCTCGATTGTGTCTCGAAGCATGGCGTGAAAGATATCGTTGGACATGGGGGTTATCTCCGCAAGACGCTTAGCCAAAACATATCATTGAAGGATTCATCGCCTCCGGACATGAAATCTAGCCGGCGGCCCGCAACGGCTATGGGACGTGCTTAGAATGCTGATAGAACAACATTCTGCCCCAGAGACACTGACTAAGGTGGGAACTTCCGGCCTCCTGGTTATCTGCACAAGCGTTCCATTGAGTCTCCGAAGATCGCATTAATCTGAAGGGTCCCGGCCGAAAATCTAGGGAAACTTTGGTTCCCTATCAAGAAACGAAGCTAAGCTCTCACGCTAGTGGAGCTTATGTCCGTCAGAAAACCTTGTTTCCTCGATCGCGTGAATGACTAAGAACCATTTGAAGCCAACTGGGAACTCAGGGAACCAGCGCAAAGTATACTAGAACCCTTTGGTTGAACCTAGCTGGCATACTCCACCGAGTAGCATGCGAACCTCCCACTGATTTATCTGCTCTTGTGGAAGGGCCCTTTAGAATACTTGGGGAAGGGTAATTCCCTGCTAGAGAGGGAGTTGTTTGTTGGCGACTCCTAGAGGAAAGATGGTAAAGAGGAAAACCCCAAATTCTACATCATTTTGAGGATTGACTAAAAGAACACTGTCATCAATAATCGGTTTAACGACGTCTTATGCCCATGCAGATAGTCGCTAGGAGAGCCCTTAAAAATTAAGTGGTTGAAACCTGCACACCTCCAGCCGGCAGTGTCCCAAGGCAGGAAACCATACAGCACCAGGGCCGGACGTGCAACATTGCACCCCAAACGTTTGCAATACTTTTCTCACATAAATTCCAGCTTGCTAGATTTAAGACTAGCAGGCGCGTACACAATCTTTCATGCAGCAGCGGAAAGTGACAAGTACAGAGGCAGTTCTGGTTGGCTATCCCTTTTCCAGACAGAAAGTCGTCTTTAGCTATTTGATCCGTTTATCTGCTAGGAGAGATGGTCAAACTTATTATTGCTACCCCAAATCTATCATAGTTCCCTGTTATATTTTTGTTGTGCGTGCTAGTTTGGGTCCATGTTTGTTTACGTAGATTTCCTGAGTTTTTGCTGACTAGTTGATTCGGGAGGAGAAGTTTGGGTTGGAGTGTTTTAGGCTTCCCCTAAAAATGTACTTATTACTTGCTGGATAAAATAGTTTGGTGAATTGTATGAAAGTTTCTTTAATGCCACTAAACTGAGAGGATAAGTAATCTTCGAATATGTATTTATTATGGTTGGTGAAATTGTACCATTCATCTCTGTTATCGTTAATGTAAGTGCATGAGGTTGGTGGGGCATGGGTTTCTCAAGCGCAATTTGCCTGATGATTGAGAAATGGTCAAACGATAGTACAGTGTGGAGTTGCCAAATTGTTTTGGTGGTAAGATTTGGTGAACAGAATGTAGGGGCCTTTGGATCTTTGTTTTGAGATTCTAGACAAGCAGGGTGTCAACAGAAAACCTCTTCTGTGGCCCTTCACCTCCTACGTCACCGAAAAACCAAGCCTTAATAGATAATTAGCCTTTCGTTCTTCTTTTATGGTGGTATTCTGGAGTAGGAGAATCGTTATCATACTATATTCTCTATGTCAGGTGAGTTTAAAGTTAATCATCCCCTGGTGAGTACTCCTGAGTGAGGCATTTAAGAATATATTTTCATTTTCATTGGTATTGTAATTTAAAGTATTCTTGTATGTGTTTTGTGTACTGATCACATTAAATGTGTCTTCAAACTTTTTAGTGTCAACAACAGAAGAGGAGGTTTCATTGCTGGTCCAGTCATGGACCTTGCGCTATCAATAATTCGGTAATTTAAGAGGCTTTCAGTCACTTCACACATATCAAGCCTATTTGTGCTCACGCCTACAAACAAAAAATTATTGTTTTGTCCTAGCTTTTTTTTTTTTATTTCCACTTATCGAGTCAACCTTAATTATATTTATGGCTAATGTTGGGTTTATGCCCCCATGCGAATTTGGGGGGCGCTTTGTTATACGAAATCTCTTTTTATAAAAAATACGCAAATGCTATATAGTGTATATCAAAGATATACTCTCTATAGTGTATATAAAAAATATACTCTATATAGCTTCTTCCCTAATTAATGTGGGCAAATTTCTAATTATGATGTTATGGCGAAAAGTAGGTTGGCCGCCATCTTGGGAGACAAATATTGAATTTTGAGTCACATTATACTGATTCAAAATTCACAGGGATTTTTTTCTGAATTCAAATAAGATATGGACAAATCATATTAATAAATTTTAAAGAAAATATGATTGATTTAAATAACATTCGGGGGGTGAGGCTTATATGTTTGAAATCAAGGAACACGATAGAAAAACTAGAGGCCTAACGACATTTAGCAATCGCCTTTTGAATTCGAATCCAATGTTAGGCTTTCGAATTAGGAATATTACGATTTTTTTTTATAATTTCGGGGTGTGTGGGTGTGCAACCTCCCATTTTGAAATGACCTTAAAATAATGTATAATACAACATGATGCAATTGCAATAGCCTAAAAGAATAAAGCACTTTTTTTAATTTTCCCAAGAAAAAACATTGTCTACATTAAAAAATATTTGCTTTCAATATATATATATATATATATATATATATATATATATATATATATATATATATATATATATATATATATATTCCAGTAAAACCCCGCCATTCGTACACAATCTGTTCCAGAAGGCTGTTCGAATTGCGAGTTGTACGAATGGCGAATCATTTTTCCCATAAAAATTAATGTTAATTGGATTAATCCATTCCAGCCCCACATGATGATTGCTTATTTAAATCTTTATATGTAATAATATTTTAAGCATAAAATACATAAAAGCTATGAAAAAAAACAATAAATATACAGTACTGTACATACATGAAATAAATAAAAAATTAACTGCACTTTACCTGTACTGAGGTGAGCTGATGGCATAAGTGGAAGGTGGAGAGGAGATGGAGGAGGGATGTTGATGTTACTGTTTAGAAGGGAAGTCACCTTCGATAAAAGCATCAAATAACATCCCTCCTGGTGTTTTCTCTCTTCCCGGTGTTCTTTCTTTTTTCTGTCTTTTGGTACTAGAGGAATCTTGAGATTCTTTCTTTAAAAACCTGTCCAATGTTTTCTGCCTTCGACGATTTTTCAGAATTTTTCTAAAATGATCAATAACGTTGCTATTAAACACGTTGATGCTCCTGTTGACCACTGCAGTGTTAGGATGCCATTTCTGCAACTCTCTGTGTTTTCGCCCAGTGGTAACAGCTCTTTAATTTCTGTAGTGGAAATGCTTCCCTTACTTTCCTCCTTTGGAGAAGAAATCTCTTCAACTTCTTGCTGTTTCCTGTGCAGTTCTTGAAGTTCTTTAGTGCTCAGCTGATTTATGTGATCTTCGACCAACTCCTCCACATCATCACTGTCTACATCCAAACCCATGGTTTTCCCCAGGGACACAATATCATCCACCCCCGCAGGCTCTGTGTCAAAGTTTTCAAAGTCTCTGGCTGCTACGAGTTCAGCGTCCTGAAAGAAACTTCTCCCCAGGCTTTGTCTATTATCCTCAAGCAATGAAGGATATTGAAATGGTTGTTACAAAAGTCCCTGAGGGATAGTTCTGTGTCAGAGGGCACTTTAAAGCACCTTTGAAAAAGTGCTTTTGTGTAAAGCTTTTTGAAGTTTGAAATGACCTGCAGATCCATGGGCTGGATTATAGGAGTGGTGTATTCACCCACCAGATCTTCCTCCATGCATGGAGGGTGAGCAGGAGCATTGTCCACTACCAGAAGGGCCTTGAATGGTAACTGCCTTGTTATCTAAGCTGTACTATTAGCCCTACACATTACACTTTTTATAACATTATTTTTCTTGAACAATCTTATGTTTTCTGATGGTAGACAAGCAAAGGTTTAATTTTGAGGTCCCCCCTAGCATTAACACAAAATAAGAGTGTAAGCCTGTCTTTCATAGGCTTCTGTCCTGGCAATGATTTCTCCTCCTATGTGACGTAGGTCCTCTTAGGCATCTTCTTCCAGAAGAGGCCAGTTTCGTTACAATTATAAACTTGGTTAGGAGTAAATCCCTCACTCTCTACAAAGTTTTTAAATTCCCAACAAACTTTTCAGCAGCAACTTTGTCTGCACTGGCAGCCTCCCCATGCCTAACAACACTGTGAATACCACTTTGCTTCTTAAATCGATCAAACCACCCCCTACTCACTTTAAATTTATCCCTTTGCACACTGGTTCTAGGGCTGTCTCGCTTAAGGTAATCATACAACCGCCTTGCTTTTTCACAAATTATTCAAAAGAATGTGCCGAACAGTCTGGGGGACAATGCAGTCGTCGCAGTAAAGTGCAAGATAGCCCTCCATTAAATGGCTGTGCGTCTCAAGAGTGTGCCCAATTCGAAGACGACAGAAAATGACATGAAGCCGTCGCAGCATGAGAACAGTTGCGGCGCAACTTTAAGTTCACACCGTCCTTCTCTTACCTCATTTGCCGGGCAGCCTGAATGGCTGCGCTGATTATTGCCACGAGGTCGGTATGAGGATGAGCGAAACGCTGATCTGGTTGCCCAATCCTCGCGGACTCTTCGACACTATCATTGGCATGCTTATTCACCGCAATTACCACATGTCCGGGAACACAGTTCCGCCATGAATACAGATGCAGTGCTTGGTAGAGCCCCCGCTGACTTCAAACAGATGGTACACGGCGTGGAAGCCAACACCCTCCTGGTACTTTGAGCTATGCGTGTACACTGGCACACATCCAACGTGAAAGGAAGTGTGCTCCTAAAAGTCTAACGCAAGAAGCATAGAGCTGTGGAAACTTTGAGAGTAGAGGCGTAGTAACAAATTGTCCAAGGTGGTACACTTCAGGTCAGCACCAGAGGCACCACCGGCCCGAGAGCTAAACCAATCGCTCGAAAATGTTTCCTAGCGAGTTTCCTACCCAAAGGGATTAAAGTATGACTGGCGACACTCATCGACATAGGTACCGTTGAAATCGGCCTCGGTTGCAATGAGATCCGCTGGCGACTGAGGGAGTCACAAGGAATCACAATTAATAGTAGTACCTCAAAGGACATTGCTGACCATACCAAGGAGGTCCTAATTGGGGAAAGCCCTAACATATAGCATGAGAAAAAGCATATCACAGGTGAAGTCTCTCCCACCCGCTTTTGCGGGTACCGAAATCGGAAAAGATACCTGATTGTGATGTGAAAAAGGACACAATCAGGAAATTTTAATAGAATACCTGAAACCTATTTAACTTACTTTTATAATCTACTTGACCCTACGTTTTATACATATTCATAGATTGCATCATTCAGTCTAGATTTGAACTGTTCCACAGACGAACTCTTCACCACCTCGAGAAGTATTTACGAGAAGTAGTTCCCGCAAATACTAGTCTGGAATGGGGGCAGATGCGTAAAACTCACATCCGTAGTCAATCTTCAAATGAACAAAGGATCGGTAGAGACCATCTCTACATCAGCAGGGGCCTCTAACTGAACATCCCCCCAAAGGTGTCATGTATCCTGTTCAGGCACCACTCAAAGGGCTTATGGGCCGTCATGAACGTCACTGGATCGGCACCCCGACCTATGTTGGGAAAAGAAGGAGCTCGAGCATGCCGGCTCCCATTAACGTAACAAACTTCGGCTCGACAAGGTGTCTTGGCAATACCCAGGGGACGACGACGCCTTTACCTATCTAAGTGAGTTGAGATAGTTCATCTTTCCCCACAAGCGGGGCTGTGAACCGATACTGGTGTGTCTCTTATCTTGCGTGTCCTTAGCGGTTCCCTGAGAAAGCAAAGAGGAACTCGCCACAAGTGAAAAGTCGCTTGGAGGCAACTCTTCAACAGGAAATAAGAGAAATCCCCTTCCCCCTGAACCTGCTACGATTTGAGAGGGAAAAGCGCCCTCTCCACTGAGAGAATCTTCAATGGAGCCCTGAGCAAATATAGGGGGCCCGCCATTAGACTAGAGCCACCGAAGGCAACTCTGCACAATGGGGTAAGGGGGAAGCCCCTGAACTTGTATCTATTGGAGAGGGAGAAACACTCTCCATTAATAGAGACTTGGAGAGACCCGTAAGACAACGCAAGGGGGCGGTGCACTCCTTAGAACAGGCGGAGCTACCCAAGGACGGCCATAATAGGGATAGAGGTAAAACTCCTCTATCGAGTGAAGGAGGTGAGAAGGGAACTCCTGTGCAAAGGTCAGTACTTAACAAAATAGGCGTGTATGGGAAAAGGTTACATAGGGATTGGGTGCGCTGCTTTTATATTTGCTTATTGTAGGGGAATCGTCACTCTCCCCCCCCCACTGTTCTCTCGTAGTGGAGTCACGAGGCGGTTACCGCAAGGACATCCGGCCCCAGGCACCGGCGGGTCAAGCGCGTAACCGCAGCGCCGCACCACTCGGCGCTATAAAAGACCTAAAGGTTAAAATGCAAGATCTCCCCCAGGAGAGTGAGATTCAATTTCACGTCAAATAAGAAATTGGAGACGTGTTTCTCCCAAGCTCGAAGGCTAACGAGGAGCCGATGTAAGACATGGTGGGAAAAACCGTTTGGCATAAGAACCCTCCTGGGGCTGTCCTCAAGCCCCTCCCCCCCTTACCACTCCCCCAGTGGGGTGACAAGGTATAAATGAGAAACACTGAGGAAAATCGAGGTAGTATACCTCAGTCTCTAGGTGACGAAGTCCCCGAATTAAGATCGGGCTACCGAGACTGGAGAGGTAGATTACTTGGCTCGCCAGACCAAGAAGTACTCTGCAAGAGAGGCAGGGCTACCTACCTTAAAGGGCTAACAAGCAGCTCATCCTCGAGCTAGTCCCTGGTTATCAAACCAAACGTTAAGTTAACTTTGTTAAGTTCAACTTACTCTCGTCAGAGACACTCCTCATATCCTGGTGCATCGTAAACACCAGGGGTATTCCTCGTCCTTGAGGAATTAAGAAAATAAGAAGGAAAAGGATCCCCCTCGAGCCCGTTACTCGGTGGCCACACCGAACGTATAAGCTAACTTGGTTGAGGAACCAAGTTCCACTTATTCTCGTCAGAGAAACCCCCCCTCCGTTATACTCGCCCTTGAAGAAGACTGGAACTAAGAAGAAGCTCATCCTCGAGCTAGTTCCTGGTTACCAAACCGAACTTTAAGTAACTTATTCTCGTCAGAGAAACCCTCCCCCCCCTCATCGATTCTCGCCCTTGAAGAAGACCCTCCCCCAGTTCAGTCCTCGTCCATGAGGAATTAAGTAACGAAGGAGAAAAGCTCCCCCTCGAGCTCGTTACTCGGTGGTCACACCGCACTCCAAGTTAACTTGGTTTAAGAACCAAGTTCGCCTCCCTCTCGCCAGAGAGACCACGACTACCTTGGTGCCGCATGAAGCACCGTAATTGTTCTCGTCCTTGAAGAACCCCCCCCCCCCCGGAATACCGTGTGGACCCCCCAGCTGCTACCCTCGCCAAAAGGACATCGTGATCCCGCCCACCTACATCTGGCCAGACGGCACGAGGCGTGAGACAATAACATTCCTGAGGGATTTAAACTCCAGTTGAGTCCGTAAGCCTAAATCTTATATTACTGAGGTATGTAGCGAAATTAACCAATTTTAGAGGGTCAAACTAATTGAATTAATTTTTTTATGATAATATTCAGAGTATTGCTGTAGTTAATGTTTAAATGTTGTGTATTCAATTGTTAAAGTTAAAATATAAGTTTATTTTGGGAATTATTGTGCGTTTCTCTATATCCTTACGTGTTTCCAACGGCTCGATTCTTTAAGATATTATTATAATATCAATATATTAGACACTTAGCACTCTTAGAACAAAAAGGGGGGGGGGCATTCTACGACACTTATAGTTGTCGTTTTCATTGGAAAATGGGGGTCTGTTTTTAGAAATAAAGAATTTGCTAGAGAAAAAACTGAGCTGACGCCATCCGTGAACGTTCTGCTTAGCTGGTGTTACAGAAAAGGAGAATGTAGGTGTTAGTGGATGATGGAGCGGAAGCTAAGGTGGGACCGGGCAGGGTGCTGAGTCCCGTCAGCACTGAAGCCAGGTAAACACATCGATGTACCCTTACGGCCAATACAATGGACAATACATTAAAGCTTCACTAACAGGTACATTGTTTAAAGACTATCTACATCAAAGCTACCTAAGCAGATATATTTTAGATTATTTTTTCATGAAATATGATGAAAAACCTGTGTGATGATGAAGTTAATCCAATGGCATGGGAGATAATAGGGTGGATAACCGGGCAGATACAGCAGCAGCATCACTATCAGGGTGGTCGTCCATATCCTGAGACATTAGTAGCGTGTCGACATCTGTTCCAAACTGGACAAAGGCTTCACTACTAAGATTAAAATTTAAAATCTAAAAAAAAGCAGACATGGTTAAATTTTTATAAATTTTCTGAGCTTCGCCACTTATAATAATTTTAAAAAGGAACTCTAAACTAAATTTCCCCCCTTTCAAAATATCACGTTGCTAAAATATAGTTATAGAAGAAAAAGATATATAAAAATAAATTTTCTGAACTTCGCCATTTGTAATTCTTTGGGGTTTAAAAATTCACAAAATTGCGATACTTATATTTATTTCTGAGCTTCACCATTTTGTTTTTTTATATTATAAAAGAATTATTAGAAATAACTTTGATAAAAAACATAAGTCATAACCAAACTAAGATGAAATTATTATTCAAATACTCAAAAAAATCCCCTTCTTAAATTATAGAGTTGATGATGATGATGATGATGATGATGATGATGATGATGATGATGATGATGATAATTTATAAGTAAAATTCAAATACAATTTATTTATAAAAATCATAATACTAATTGTTAATAAACTAATAAAATAATAAACAATAAGACAATAATCTAATATTAATAGAATTAGAGTATCAACTATCTAAAATCTAACCGGGTGATTTTGTTCTAAATGTGGAATTGGTAGTTGATGTTGACTATAGCCTGTGCAAGCACATGATAGGTATGATGGCCTGTGAGCCTAATGCACGAGAGCACTCCATGCAGTCTTTGGCTGGTGATGGGGTCCAATCAATTGAAAGTTATGTCCAGACAAGCTTTCTTGTAGACAGACCAACTCTCAGCTGTGGTGGCCACACACGGAACATCGTCAAGAACTCTGAAATTAAAATAAAATCATAAGTTTTAATATTTTAAAGTTGAAGTGAAATTCTTGGGGCTATAAAGTAACTCAAGTATAAATATATTCTACACGATATCTTCCATGAAGGTAGCACATCCTCACTCAACTATGACCTCACTATAACGGAATTATCGAAATATCACTATAGGAATGACATATTCTTATAAAGGACACATTTTAGAAAACGTAAAAAATTCAATAATGACAAATTCGAAATAATTGAATTAAAGCTCAATGGTTTTGTGTGTATTTGATTATTTTACACATAACTTGTAAACTTATTGAAAGTGGGCGTGCCCTCTAGAAGTAGAAGCAATATTAAAATGTCATCCTCAGTATTGGATATAAAGATTACAAAAAATGAGAAATATCTGATCAAGTACTGTTTCAAGTAAGTCACTATGCGATTTAACTATTCGCCTGCACAGCGTTCTCCTCGGGGTGGGACTCTTGTTTGGATTCAGGGTCTTGAACAGTTTCTCGAACGTGTTAGACTTCACAACGCTGAGTACAGCATGTTAGGTACGAAAATATCTGAATATTTTGTCCACAACAGCCTGGATACGACACAGAAGCAGTAATGTCAAGAAACTCGCTAATGTTTAGTTAGTTAGGGTGCTTTTTGGCACCAGGTGAAAACAGACTGCTGCTGCTGCTGCTAGAATCGCAAGAAAACCACTGCTTTGATTGGTGATTTTCCATAAGATGAACCTCACAGTACTCGATTTTCAAATTGTATGAACCTTGCTGGGTGAGTCTTCTTTATGTGCTGCTTGAGATTAGTGAGGATTGTCTTGTGCCACTTGATTAAGATAGTCTTGGACAGAAACAGCTGGCAGCTGTAAAATACGAGTAACTTATCTACTTTCCTGGACTTGAACATAAAGTAGTCGTCCAGGTGGGGTCAGGGGTTCTGAGCCTCTTCCTGTGGAGGTCCAATGGCACTATCAGTTTCAGCATCATTGATGTCAACCCACTCATTCCTTCAAATGCCCATAATCAGTTGATTATTTACAAAATTTGAAATATGTTATGAAACTGTTTGCCAAAAATTGCCCTGAAAGTTTTTATTTTATAATAATTAAAAAAACACACACACGGGATTACATGAATTTTCTCTTTTCTTTGAAAGCAATCGACCATCGGTGCACCGTCACATACAATCTCTCCTCACTCCCAGGCGCAATTTGAGAGCGCCGCTCTTGTTCCCGCACAATTTGCATAGTTATTGACACGCTGAAACTGAAATGAGATACGGATGTACTTTAAATTATTTGTAAGTCAACAGACTTGAATTAACGGCATGTAAATGTAATGAAAGTTAATTAGTCCGTTAGTGATCTTCAAAGTTAACTAAAAAGTTAAATCGTTGATTAAAAGGTTAAGTACAGGCCTATCTCCCTCCTGGAGTTCATAGGGAAGCTTTATGAAAATCTCCTAAATGACAGGCTAAAGTGCTATCTGGACGCAGGGAACCTGTACAACAGGCAGCAACATGGTTTCCGAAAACACCTTGGGACGGAAACCGCCCTTGCCCTGATGACAGAGTTCGTTGCCAAAGCAAAAGCACAAGACAAGAAGGTTGGCGTAATACTGAGAGATGTCGCATTCGACAAAGTCTGGATTTCGGGACTAAAGAAAAAGATCAGTGATCTTGGGATGGAAGCAACCATCACCAAAGTCCTCTGCGACTAACTAGAGGACAGGGAGGCGACTATAAAAATAAATGGATATGAGGGACACCCTTTCACTATGAAGGCTGGCGTACCCCAAAGGGGCTGCCTAAGCCTCGCCCTATACACTATATTCACGAGCGATCCCCCCTCCCCACCCAAGACTATGCACTTAACGTGCAACTAGCCGACAAATATCAATATAGCCAACAGGACGGCGGGCGAGATTGGGAATATAAACGCTTATGAGAAGCGAAACAAGATCCGAACCAACAACGACAAGTTTAAGGTTATCCCAGTCGGCCGTATCAAGACAGATGACGTTGTGGTGAATGAAGAACTATACCCATACACTACCGAAGGACAAGCCTTAGGGCTATAGTTCAATACCAAAGGGTACAACGTCCATCTCAACGATTAAATAGATAAGGCCAAAACAAGGATTAAACAGCTGTACAGATTCAGGAGGCTATCCTTCCGAAACAAACGGAAACTGTACTTATTCCTGGTAAGGACAATCCTCTTATATCTGGCAATTCCGCTACACCTGGCAAGCAAAACAAGGATAAGAAAAGCTCAGGCGGTGCAGAACCAAGCGTTACGATACATCCTCGACGTAAGCCTTTAGACTGCATCCCTGCAACAACCCTACATGACCTAACTAACGTAGAACCCCTAAATGTTACCCTACACGAAATAACGAGAAGAATATGGAGCAAAATCGACCAACACATACCAGAAGGTATCCTCCAAAACATACGACTACCTGATCATGAGCCCCGAAATAGACACTATAAACAAGGATTTACCAGTAGCCAACTGCGAATGCAGGAAGCCGTAATACCTATATATAGATAAACAAAACCAGAAAAACGCACATATAATATACAAAAATAAAAGGAGAATTAAAAGACCTGTAAAGGTCACCATACAAAGAAAGATCCAAAAAGGAAAGTAAGATTATACAAAGTATAAAGTATAAACAAAAGATCCAAAGTGGACATGAACAAAATGATAAAAATAAAAGAAAGAAAAAGAGATAAGAAATAAGTAAACATCAACAACAAAACAAAGTAAACTCAATTATAAATCAAAAGATCCAAAAGGACAAAAAGAAGAAAAGGACGCATAAATGCTAAACAAGAATAGCTCAAGAAAGGACGTAAAAGGAAAAAACAAAAACAAAGGTTTGAATGCTAAAAACAAACTAAGTTAAAGTTAAAAAGAGACAATAGTACAAAGAGAAGCCATAGCCAGACGTACTGGCTCACCTATCTTCTACTACTATACACTTTTTCTCACTATACCCCTACTACTATCAAACACCTTTTTTCTACCTTAGAATTTCCTAAATTCCTAAAGTTCGATAATTAACGATTTCGTTGATTTGGTACCCAGTGTATTGCACCCGTGTCTATAAACGCAGCTACGTTAAAACATAGGAATAATTCATCTTCAAACTACATTCCTTTTCTTGACAGGGATCAACTCGTCACAACCATCTTTGGGGCAGCGCTACTGAGCTTTTACATCTTATTATAGACTTCAGGGGAGAACATCTCTCTTTCATCGGTCAAATTCTAATTTATTTTATATCTTCTACAATCTAACCCATTTGACACTAAACATAATTACCCTAATTTCTAGGTAGCATTCTTTGTAAATCAGATGATGTGCAGTTAAAATTAGAATGATGAAAAATTTGACGTTAATTTTTATGATCCCTTTTCCTGGTTTCCGCTCATTCATTTGGAATGAGACGTTAATTAGCAGCATTGCTTATTTGATTTATAAATTATTATTCCACCACATCCGTTGAGGGTCTCATCATTGCATGTCAACATTATGTTAATACTTAAAACGTGACATCTATTCATGAAGAATTTCGACCCAGGGTGATAAATGTTTTAGATCGTTTCGTTTAATGTGTTGTTAATGATGGACAACAAGTTGAGACCTTACATAAATAACATTCCCATTTAAATTTAAATTTGCATTTATTTTGGGGAGATAAATTATTTTTTTTTTTTTAAAGTAAGGCTTTCTTATTATGGTATAGTTAATAATATTAACAAATAATATATATTATATCAAGAATAGCGAACACAATACCTTTAAGTTCGATATTCTTGACTACGAGCCGAAAAAGAAAGAAAGAGAGAGAGAGAGCGCTACAAGGAAAATAAGTACCCTAGGAGACCTTACGATGCATTCAAAGAGGGTACCTTTGGGCTAACAGTTGAGCAGGCACAGTTCTGCTCAACGGCTTACGGGCCCAAACGGCCACTTTTCAAGACTTTGTCCAGTCTTGACTTGAACTGATCAACAGAATTGCTGTTGACAACTTCCACTGGAAGTGCGTTTCAGCTACCACAGATGCTGTATGTGGAAAATTTACCACACAGGTCTTAGAGAGAGAGAGAGAGCTACAAGGAAAATAAGTACCCTAGAAGGCCTTACGGTCATTCAATGAGGGTACTTTTCAACACTTTGTCTAGTCTTAACTTGAACTGATTAACAGAATTGCTGTTTACAATCTCCACCGGAAGTGCGTTCCAGCTACCACAGATACTGTACGTGCAAAATTTCCCATGCAGATCGCTGTTGTAACGCTTCACCTCAAGTTTAAAGCCCCGATTTCTTCTTCTGCTCTCATTAAGGCTGAAAATATCCCTGTAGTCAACATTGTCGAACCCTCGAAGTAGTTTGAAACCTTCGATGAGCTGACCGCGCAGTCTACGGGTTTCTAAAGAGAACAGATCTAATTCTCTTAATCTATCTTCATAACTTTTGTCTGATAGAGGAAATCAGTTTGGTTGCCCTGGCTTGCACGCGTTCCAATCTCACAATGTCCTTTCGAAATGAAGGACTCCAAAATTGTACGGCATACTCTAGGTGCGGTCGGACAAGCGAATTGTACAGACAGAGTACTACTTCCTTGTTCCGATATCCAAACTGTCGCTTTATATAACCTAGCATCCTTTTGGCTTTCTTCTCCACCCCAATATACTGCCTCGAGAACTTGAGATCACTAGTTATAGTTACACCCATGTCCTCCTCAGTGTCGGTGGATTCAAGAGCAGTGCCCTTAAGGATATAATGAGATTGGGGGTTTCGGTGGCAGATATGCATCACTTTGCATTTGTTCACGTTAAAAGGCATTTACCACGTGTCCGACCACTCTCCAATCTTCCGAAGATCTTCCTGCAGCCGGGCAGTATTTCCTTTCTTTGCAACGTTCATACCAAGTTTGGTATCGTCGGCCAATTTGGAAATCTTCGCAACTACGTCACCATCCATATCATTAACATAAATGATGAACAGAACCTTGGGGAACACCGCTAGTTACGGGCGCCCACTTAGAAGCTTGTCCATTCAACACTACCCGTTGCCGTCTGCCTCTTAGCTAGTTCTTTATCTAACCTGCCACATTTCCGTCTATGCCCAGCGCACGCACTTTACGGAGAAGGCGGCGGTGTGGTACATTGTCAAAGGCTTTTTGAAAGTCTATGTAGACAACATCCTCCGCTTTATCCCGATTGTGCTCACTGAAAACGAAGTGGAAGAATTCTACAAGGTTCGCTAGGCATAACCGGTGCTTCGGAAGCCGTGCTTTGGAACTCTTCAATAGCAGGTTTGACTCCAAATATGACGTTATATTGTCCATCATGATGCTTTCCATTAGTTTACCGACTATCGAGGTTAAACTGATAGGTCGGTAGTTGGACGGCTGGCTTTGGTCTCCTTTCTTGAAGATCGGAGTCACCACCGCCTCACGCAAGTCTCCAGGAACGCGTCCAGTCGTGATCGATGTGTTGAAGATTGTGGTCAGATGTGGTGCCACGTCATCACACACTTCCTTCAACACTTTAGGGAGAAACCTGTCCGGACCAGGGGACTTATTCGTCTTTAGGTCGGAGATTTTTTCCTCTATTCCGTTAGGGTGAAGTCCATTTCCTCCAGCTTCTCACCCAAGTGAGACTCAATGGGCTAGGGGATGGGACCACACTCTTCAGTGAACACTGAAGAGAAGTAGTCGTTTATGAGGTTTGCATTTTCTGCATCGGACTGCTTTAATGCACCCTCCTCATTTACCAAAAGGGACAATCGTGCGGCGGATTGCTTTACGACTGTTTACATAACCGAAGAACTCCTTGGGATTCTGTTTAAACAGTCTCGCCACACGGAGCTCCTCGGCACGTTTCGCCGCCCTTATAGTGGACTTCACTCTCCTTGCTCGCCTACGGTACTCGTCAAAGTCACCAGAAATATTTGACTGGCGGTACAGAGATCTCTTCTCCCTCAGAGAGAGAGCGCGCGCACCAGCCTTCTGATGGGGCACTAGTGTAGGAGCACGCGCCGCTCCAGGTTTTAGTTGTATTAGGGGTGTATTACATCAGCCACCCCCCTTGTGGGAGAGATTGGTTTACTTGAAAATGCTTGGACAATCAAAAATATCCAAACGCTTTGAGAACATTTCCGCCATAAGAAATGGATTTTTTTTTTGCCATATATGGACTTCAATTAAGTTAATCAATTCATAATTTATGTTATTGTTGTATTTCGCTGTCATACACTTATTTATATCCACATCCTACATATAATTGTAGTCATTTCATTTTTTTATGCATAGATAAACGCGAGATAATGCGGACAATTCATCCTTAAAAAACACATCCCTTTCCTGACAGGAGAAGCGCTACTAAACACTTCCAACACGAAAACTACATGAAAGCTTACAAGGACATATCTCAGATATTGGTTATGATGTAGGTACCTTGTACATATTCCCGGAAAAGAATGATATCATCTTTCTGTTTCTAATGAGATCACCTATAGAGATTCTCTTCGTTTTCCATAATCACAATTCTGAAAGAGGTACTTATTATTTTAAAAACAGTCAATTTAATAATTACCTAACCTAGCTTCAAAAATAATTCATCAAAAAAAAGAGTACATATTTGAAATCAGCGTAAAAATTGCATTAACGGTAAAATTGACAAAAAAATGGGACAACGACCAAAACTAAAAGATCAGACAATTTGAGTTAGTTGTTTTTTTATTGTGGCATAATCGCGAATCATCTTTTATAACGGAATATTTTTCGAATTGCTTAATCTATCAGCTTTTTGAATGTTTATATTTCGCTTCATTCATGCAAAAATCAGTGGAAACTTAAAAAAAAATCCAACCCCACCACTTCCAAACTAACGTGATATATAATGCATTTGCAAGGACTGACGGCAGAGTTGCCACAAGCAAATTTTAAAAAGAACCAAAATTTGGAGCTAAAAGGTACCAGAAAGAACCAAATGTAAATTTTACGAGGGATAATACAAGAATTCAAAAGAATTTGTTTTCAATTAGTGCAATAGAACTATTTATGTTTTAAATAACGAGACTCTCAACATACTTAACAATAATTTAATTAAATGAATATATGATCAAATTGGCTCTTTTTGTAGTAATTCGGTACTTTTACTGTTTTAAGCTCCCCTAAAAGAACCAAATCTGGTACTTTAGTATCAGTTGTGGCAACCTGACTGGCGGGGGAAAAGAGAGGAGGGGAGAATCCTCGTATTACCAAATAAGGAAATATTTCAATTCTTTGGGGAACGACGGATCATCTTATTTGGTTTTTAATTTGAAGCTTTTCAGCATGGTTGGTATTTTACCTATATGTTTATTTCATCATTTTTCTTTACCAGGAAAATTAAAACTTTAAAAACATATTCGCTGTTTCTATACATTTGGGAGTGCCGAGTAAGTAGTGCGTTTTATAAGAAGTAAATTTTCTAATTTATTTATTCAGAATAACATGTATTATTCCTATAATATATATATATTTAGAATAGATAAAAGAGTAATGAATTTTTATGATAAATCTAAGCAACAATCAGCAATTTAAGTAAATCATGTTATCGCAAGTCGCCACTATGCGTAGGAATATATGACACCAATTTTACGTGACGCGTTCGGCTGACTAGTCACTGCGATTGGGCCAGAATATATCAAAATCAGCTGTGATATTAAGGTTCATCCTATTTTTTAAAAAAATGTCTTAATTGATAAATCCACTCCGAGGAAGGACATAATTGATATATTTACTTTGTGTAAATTATAATTACTTGATAAAATTGATAATGATTTGCACCATTTCTTCCACTACTCTCACAAAATAAATTGAAAATGAATAAATTTGATAATGATTTGGCAGCATCTCTTCGCTAATTTTCCCAATATTAATGAAAATACGGTGAATAGAACCGGATAAATATGTAAATTATGTTCTTTCGGCTACTTCAATATCGCCCAAATCTCAACTAAGACAGCGCTTGCCAGACGTAAGAAGTTAAAAAAGTCACGAATGGCTAAAGAGGCGAACTATTTTTGTATTCGTTTGCTAATATATATAATATGTAGCCCATAATTTGGGCTGACGCGGAGACGTTTCTAGTCTCGAAAGTTATCTATTTTTTCCCAGTTTCATTCTGATATATATATATATATATATATATATATATATATATATATATATATATATATATATATATATATATATATATATATATATATATATATCGATATAATTAGTTTTACTAATACATTTAATTATAACTTTCCCATCAATAGCTATCCCTCTGTGTACATTTTTTTTTATCTCATAAACACTTTATGTTATATTTATAAGATTATTACATTATCTATCTATATATTTCCTCTATGTCTGTTTTTCCATTTTCTGGCTCGTTCAAAAGTCATGAATCATCAGCGAAAATTTTATTTTGTATAAACCAAGACAATTTCTCCCCTTAAGTTTCATTAATGTCTATTCCAGAAAAATTAAAGGCTTATTCAAATTTAATTTTTTAACATCTATTTATGTGTGCGTGATTTTGCTCACTTATTATAATTATAACCAACCTGTACGACACATAAAGGAATATTTCTGGCAACGTGTGACTAGTTCTCAAATTTCTCTCGTGTCTTTTAGAGGTGAAGAGTGGAAGTGTTTAATCTTTAAGTACTCTATTAGAATTACTGACTGAAATGGTGAGTCTAATTTTTATTTCATATTTTAGTTGGTTTCAGTGATTTCTTTTTTTTTAGGTCATGCGTGTGCGTTTTAAAAATATAATGTATTTACACCGCGAAATAATTGTTAAAAATCAACTGCTCCCCGGTCTCACGGCATCAGCTCCAATGTGCATTAACAAACGCCTAACATCCCTTGACTTTTAAAAAAAAAAATTACTAAATAAACTTAGCCATGTGAAGTCAATTCATATTTAAATAAAATGCCGACTATTGTAAATTACTAGCAAAGCATAATAAGCGGCCTAAGTCTGGATTCCGATATCACGCGTGAAATGTCATTTTTATTTTTACTCTTCGTGGTTGATTGCATACGGCACTCGACAGAAAATATTATAAACTGCCACAAAGTATCCTTTCTTTGGAACAAGAATAATTCCTTTTTACTTCTTTGGCAACTTTAGCCTATGCTACTGTCATTTTGCACGCCGGTTATCGAAATATTTACTAGGGATAGCGGCAAATGTGAAGATTAAGACCAAAATCCTGTTCACGATGAAATTTTTGTAATTTTAGAGTGTTATAAATAAATCTTACTTAATTTCCATTGCAAATACGAACGCTTCCCGATATCATGTCACTATATTTTGGCATGACATCAATCTGTACAAAGGAGGGCAACAAAAATAATACCTTCACTGAAGTACCTTGAATATGAAGATAGACTTAGGGTATTTAATATGTTCTCATTTGAAAGATGTGTGAGGGGAGATATGATTGAGCTTTTTAAAATCTGTTCTGGGATGGATAAGTTTGAGTTGGAAGGTAGTAATGGGACTAGGGGTCACCTTAAAAAAAACAAAAAAAACAGATGCAGGTTGGATGTTAGGAAATATAGTAAATGTCCAGAGTATGGGTGGATGCGATTCTAGTTTATTTTGGGGGATGGGTCTATAATGATCCTGAAATTTCAATCATTTTGAATCGGAAATTGCCATAAACTTTGTCCATATAGATTTTAGCTCAGAAAAAAAAAGCCCAAAATAAGCTAGGACTCAGATCTGTGATTGGCCAGTGCGATAGGAGAAAAACACTGAAAAGTAGCCCCCAAAATAAACTAGTGTCGCATTCGGCCATCATCGCAACATTTACCAACCGATTATTGGAATAGTTTGCCATCAGGATTTTGATGAGTCTTGATGATGATGCTTTTAGTTTTGACACATTCCTGTGTATAGTTCTAATTATATATTGTGGGTGGGTTTTGATAGATATGGATGCCCTCATTTAGGCCCTTCTGGCTTTTATCATCCATGAAATTATGTTAGGAGTATTAAAAGCTAATTAATATCCAATGTGAGGCAGCTCCTTATCCCATCACCCAGTTTAGTCCCACATAGAAATTGAATAGCAAATAAAAATTAGAAATTAAATAGATAACATAACATAATTTAACGGATGACAAAAGCCACAAGGGCCTATCAAAGGTCATCCGTATCCATCAAATCCCACCCATATAATGCATCCATAGGATTTTGTCAGATCATGCAGCTACAATATACAATTTAACAATCCATAGGAATGTCCAACCATGCATCTACAATATATAATTTAAAGCCTCCATAGGAGTCTGTCAAAAACAAAATCAAAATCCCCCAAAATATACAATAAAAAGAAACTGCATCCACAGGAATGAGTCAAGAAACATATCCACATACCAAAAAGTACGAAATTAACCCTCCATCCCCATATAATCATCCAATCTGCGCTTGAAAACATTCAAGTTTGGGCTGTCTACAGTCTCAGGTGGCAAACTATTCCAATAATCCACCACTCTGTTAGTGAAAAAATATTTTCTAACATCCAGTCTGCACCTCTGTTTTTTAATCTTTAAGTGGTGGCCTCTAGTTCTATTACTACCTTCTAACTCAAATAACTTGCTGAAATCTAATTTATCCATCCCAGAAAAGATTTTAAAAAGCTCAATCATATCTCCCCTCACACACCTTCTTTCAAATGAAAACATATTTAATACCCTCAGTCTATCTTCATATTGAAGGTGCTTCAGGGATGGTATTATTTTTGTTGCCCTCCTTTGTACTGACTCTAATAAGTTTATATCATGTCTAAAATGTGGTGACCATGCCTGTATACAGTACTCTAAATGTGGCCTGACATAAGAGTTGTATAGTTTAAGGATGACCTCCTTACTCTTGTAGCTAACGTTTCTTTTAATGTAACCTAGCACCCTATTTGCTCTATTTTTTGCCTCAATACACTGCTTTGAAAATTTCAGTGACCTATCTACTACCACTCCTAAGTCTTTCTCATCTTCAACTGAATTAAGCCAATATCCATCCATCTCATAGCTAAATTCCCTATTATCTCTCCCCATGTTAATAACTTTGCATTTATTAAGGTTAAAAGTCATCTGCCACTTCTGAGCCCAAGCTAACAGCTTATCTAAGTCACCCTGCACTTTAAAGCTACCCTCAACCTCTTTGACTACAGCTGCCAATTTAGTGTCATCAGCAAAAATTGACACTTTGCTATTTACACCTTGCCCAAGATCATTTACATAGATTATAAATAATAAAGGGCTTAAAACTGATCCCTGAGGTACGCCACTAATAACATTCCTCCACTCTGACCTCACTCCATTCAGTACAACTCTCTGTTTCCTATTTTTCAGCCATTCAGTTATCCAATTTAAAACGTTCCCACATATCCCATGCAGCTTTAATTTATGAACTAGTCTTCTATGTGGAACCTTATCAAAAGCTTTGCTGAAATCTAAGTAGATCACATCAACTTTCTCACCCCTATCTAATTCTTTAGTTACATAATCCATAAAATCCAGTAAATTAGTTAAACACGATCTATCTTTTCTAAAACCATGCTGAGCATCATTAATTAACCTGCTACTCTCTAGATGATCAGAAATTCCCTTCTTAACCATCTTCTCAAGAATTTTACAGACTATAGAAGTTAAGCTTACTGGTCTAAAGTTATTTGGGTCCTCTTTGCTTCCCTTTTTAAAAATTGGCACTACATTTGCCAATTTCCAATCATTTGGTATTTCTCCAGACTCTAGTGATCTAATAAATATCTTCTCGAGAGCTACTGCAATACTTTCTACACCTTCTTTGAGTATCCTAGAATGAATGTTGTCAGGGCCAGATGCCTTACTAGTATTTAACTGAATTATAAGCCCTTTAATTTCTTCTCTGTCTATATTAATAGAATTTATCACTACTTCCCTTGACCTAGAATTATCATCAATTAATCTAACTGGTTTCTCTTCTGTGAATACTGAAGCAAAATGATCATTAAGGACCTCTACTATTTCCTCATCAGATTCTTTCAAAACCCCTTCATATTTAATAGGCCCTATTTTATCACTGTTAGATTGATTATTGATTCTATAATAGCTAAAGAATTTTTTAGGATCTTTATTATTATTTTTAGCTAAATTAATTTCTGCTGTCCTTTTGGTCTTCTTAATAATCTTATTTAGTTCATTTCTGGTTGACCTATAATGGTTTAAATTATCTAAACTACTCTCACTTTGTAATCTCTGGTATGCCCTTTTTTTCTCTGAAACTTTATTAGCTATTTCTTGGTTCCACCATAATGGTTTCCTACATTTCTTCCTAATAGACTTCATCGGAATACACTGTTCCTGAACCATGTTTAATATAGTCTTAAAAATATCCCACATCTCATAAGTATTCTTTCCATGGAATTCTATATCCCACCTAATCTGATTTAGCATGCTGCGTAATTTATCGTAATCTCCCCTATAAAAATTTGGAATTTTCGTGGAGTTTGTCGTTGTTCTACCCTTAACTATTTGCAAATTAAACCGAACCATCTGATGATCACTGTTTCCCAATGATTCCCCTACACTCAATCCTTGAACTAAGTGATCATCATTTGAAAGAATTAGATCTAATATATTGGCACCCCTTGTTGGCTTATTAACAAATTGGATCAAAAAGTTATCCTCAAAACACTCCATAAACTTACAACTTGCTCTATCTCTTCCTATCATATTTTCCCAGTCTACAGAAGTTAAATTAAAGTCACCAAGAATAACTGTATCTTCTTTGCATCCTTCACTTATTTCCCTAATCATTAACTCATCGATACAATCAGTCTGTCCTGGTGGTCTATAAAAAGCTCCCAAGTGTATTTTCCTATTTTTACCAACCTTAATATCTATCCATAATGATTCACCTTCTCACCTTCACCTGATTCACCTTGAGATGTATACAAATTAGAAAAATTGCCATGACAATAGAGCCACCTACATTAAGCTATTTCTATCCAAAAATTATTATTTTTAAGCTCATTTTGACCCCTTAACTGCTCCTGATCCAAATTTTTATTTTGCAAATAAATAAAGGTAATTCTGAAGATCCACACCCCACAAGTTTCCCCGCCCGCATTCCCATAATATTTTGCCTATTTCCCCGATATGTTTCACCCATCTCATTAACCATCATTTTATTACTTGTTCCTGAGGGCGAGTGCTTAGCTCCCTATATAGCAACCCATAGTAGAGCTCAAAGCTGGCTTCCAGTAACCAAGCAGAATAAAACATGGGTAAAACTGAAGTAGTAAAATGATGGTTAATATGACGGGTAAAATATATTATTAAATATTATGGGAAGCTCGCTGGGTGCAGATCTTAAGACTTAGTAGCATAAAAAATAGATATGGTAAGCCTATATGGTTATATGCGCTAAATATATTACAAGATATTGGTGAGATTTGATTACCCCCCAAAAATCTAACATTTTTTTATCCAACTTTACTATTCAAAAGGAATAACAATGCTAAAGATTTACTTGCAATTGTATGTTCAATGAGGAGGGAATAAAAAAAAACAGTAAACCTTACCATCGCTTACCCACTTGCAAGTCTTGTTCCCATAATATTTTGCCCATTTCCCAATATATTTCACTTAACTATTGTCATTTTATGACATATTCAATGGGTACAGGAACCCATCATACCAACAACTTGAGATAAATTGTGGTAACAAAGAAAAGAAAACATGTTACTTCATCTTAACATAACAAAACATAATTTCATGGATGACAAAAGCCACAAGGGCCTATCAAAGGTCATCTACATCTGTCAAAATGCATCCATAGGATTGTGTCAGATCATGCATCTACAATATACAAATAGAACCATCCACGGGAATGTCAAAAACAAAAAGAATCATCATAAAGAGTCATCAAAATCCAAATCAATCATAATATACACTAATAAAAAACTGCATCAACAGGAATGAATCTAGAACACCCCCTCCCCATATAATCTGCATTTAAAACATTTAAGTTTGGACTGTCTTCTCTTTCATATGGCAAACTATTCTAGTAATCTACCACTCTAAAAATATTTTCTAACTTCCAACCTGCACCTGTTTTTTTAATTTTAAGTGGTGACCCCTAGTCCTATTACTACCTTCCAACTCAAATAACTTGCTAAAATCCAATTTATCCATCCCAGGAACAGATTTTCAAAAGTTCAATCATCTCCCCTCACACATCTTCAAATGAGAACATATTTAGTACCTTAGTCTATATTCATATTCAAGGTGCTTCAGGGAAAATGTCGGTGACCTATCTACTACTACACCCAAGTCCTTCTCATCCTCAACTGAATTTAGCCAATGCCCATCCATTTCATAGCTAAATTCCCTATCATCCCTATTATGGATAAGGATATGAGGCGAGATTGAACTGGGTAATGGAAACAGGAACTGCCTCATCTAGGCTATATATTGGCTTTTTGCAGACTCCTTTTTTTTTCTTATAACATACCCCTATACTAACATGCATCCATTGTGGTTTATTCATTTACTACTGCCATCTGCTTTCTATTCTTCAGCCACTCTCCCAATTTATACACTAGTCCCATCCAAGACCTTACTAAAATCTGTGTAAACTAGATCTAGCATTTTTTTGTAGTTGGCCCTTTCATTCTCTCGTGCTGCAGCCCACATGCCAACTCTGGAACATACACTCCAATGGACTTTGAAGCGTATCTCTCACTATGCTGAGGGCACAGGTTTCTGTTTTCCTTGTCCAATGCCAAGGTAGTATACTTGTCTCCATCCACGGTTCCACCCCAACCTGGACATTTTTTTTTTGTAAATGGGGCTTGCCTGGAAGGAACTGGTGAACTTGTACCATTTCCTTGGTCTTATTTATTACTGATGCCTGGCCCAGGAGGCCGAAATTTGCAGCCTTCATCTCTTGTACCCACACCATGGACATTCTTTGTTCTGTGACATTCAGCACTTTGCTAAGTCTACTGCTCTGTTGTTTTAATGTTCCTTTGTGCTCAAATCTTGGCTACAGATGTGTTTTATGCATCTGCAACTGTGTGTAATTCAGATGGTGGGCTCAATCCACCACACTGACCACTCTGGTGACTGGTGCCTTGCATACATCCCCTATTGAGAGCCTGCTCGTTGATGCCAGGGAAATGCCACTTGCCCTTCATCCTGCTGCTGCTTGTCACACCCATCTTTAATGTTTAAGGCTAGGATTCACTTTAAGCCCTTCAGGTTTGGGCCTAAGAAACTACTGCTGTAAGTATTGTTTGACCTTTTTTGTGCATACCATGTCATACTGGGTACTGTTTGTCTACAAGTCTGAACTGGTTGCAATACACTCCCTCAGTTTGAGCTCTCTGTAATGCTACAGTTGCCATGACCTGGTCCAATGTTGAGCTTCTTCTTCTGGGTCCATGGACATGTTGTGAATGAGGGTGCTAAAGAGTCTGCAAGTACTGCATAACAAGACCAGTACTTTTTTCTTTCTCACTCACTACATGGGGGGAATCAGGTCAGCCCTCTTAGTCGCCTGGCAAAGTAGATTGGAACTTAGTTTTGTGTCATCATGCTGGGATTGTTCCCATGGACCCCTCCCAATGCCTTGATAGCTTTGAGTTGCTGCACCTCCATTTGCTGGATATGAGCAAAAATGCTAGCCATCTAACATATTTTAATTACAATAATGAATTCTATTAAAAAGGGATGAAAACCACCCCCCAATGGGGGGGGGATAATTTTGAATATTTGTTGATAATTAAATAAAGTGATAAAATTTTCAAGAGAAGCAATACTTCTAAATTGAACTGAACCTAGCATCCTTCAAGTGCATAATAGGTTAGCATTTGTCAGATGGCGATATAAGTCAATTGTGTAAGGCACATCTTAAAACCAAATTTAAGAACATAAGAAAAGGAGACTGCAAAAGACCATTCATGGCCTACACTTGGCAGCTCCTGTTCCAGTCAACACACAAAAGATTTCTTACCAGAGAAAAGTCATCAACATTGTCACCCTTTACAGGAGTTTGTCAGATCTAATCTACAATATACATAAAATGCATCCAGAGGATTATGTCCATTCATGCAACCGCAAAATATAATCTCCCCACTCCTTAGAAAAATATATACATATGTACATAAAAAAGTCAGTCCCATCTAGCAGCTTCATCCATATATTTATCTAATCTATTCTTAAAACTACCCAGAGAGGAGGCTTCTATCACATGTCTAGTGAGCCTATTCCATTCACATCTACCACACGATTTGTAAACCAATTCCTCCCAATCTCCTTCCTAAACCTATACTTATCAAGCTTAAACCCATTGCTACGTGTCCTGTCATGTTCACTAAGTATAAGAACTTTACCCAGATCCCCTTTATTATATCCTTTTACCCATTTGAAGACTTCAATCAATTCCCCTCTGACTCTTCTCCTTTCCAATGTATGTAGATTTAGTTTTCTGAGCCTTTCACCATAAGGTAAGTTCCTTAGCCCACCAATCATCTTTGTCATCCTTCTCTGCACAGACTCAAGCAAATCAATATCCTTCCTATAATATGGTGACCAAAATTGTACTGCATAGTCTAGATGAGGCCTAACTAGCGCCAGATACAGTTTTAGAATGACTTCAGCACTCTTATTGCTTACACTCCTCCTAATGAATCCCAATATCCTATTAGCTTTATTCTTAGCATTTAGGCATTGCTTTCTAGGACGAAGGTCTGAACTTACCAAAATACCCAAGTCCCTCTCACAATCGGTCCTCCCTAAATTTCTCCCATTTAATTTATAACTATTCAGTGGATTATTTCTACCTATACTAAGTACACTACATTTGTCTATGTTAAACTTCATTTGCCATTTCTCAGCCCAATTGGACAGAATGGTCAATTCCTCCTGCATTACAACAGCATCAGAATCAGCCCTAATGGCCCTACCTAGCTTAGTATCATCAGCAAATTTACTCAGGTCACTACTTATACCTATGTCAAGATCATTAATATAAATTAAGAATAGCAAGGGACCCAAAACAGATCCTTGCGGAACTCCACTGCTAACACACCCCCACTCAGATTTAACTCCATCTATACTAACTCTTTGCTGTCTGTCACCAAGCCATGACTGAATCCACCTAAATATACTGCCATCGATTCTGTGTGCTTTAACTTTGCTCAGAAGCCGTAAGTGTGGCACTCGATCAAAAGCCTTACTGAAATTTGGAGACTATGGTCCACTTCTGGTCTCCATACAGGGAAAGGGAAATTGTAATAAAGCCAGCTCTGACTGGCTAAATTAAATCCTGAACTTAGAGATTGTATGGAGAGGCACATTCATTTTTTCACTGGAAGATTTGACAGCTACTAAATATGCTTACTAATATAAATTGACTATTTGAGTGACAACTAGAATAAGTTGCAAATAAAAGATTTGAATTGCTTGTCTAGGAGTCATGGAAAGCCATACAGTAAATATATTTAATAGAATTAATAAATATAATTTGCAATGACCTTGCAGAAATTGTAAAACTAATATATCTATATCCCGTTCCTTCACCTCTCTGCTCGTTTGCAATTCTATAATTAGTGGAGGCTGAGAGTTTGATTGTAGAATGTGCCAAGGAGCTGCATTAGAGTAAGCTGGTGCCAACATTGATGTACAGGAGTGAGACTGGAAGGAGAAGCAAAGAGGTCAAGTGAAAAAAATTCACGGATAACTTGAGAAGAATATTTGCCTTGAACAGTTGCACCAGAGAGGGAGACGAGAGGGTTAATTTTACATAAAGGTGCCCCACCCCCCACTCAATCAAGTGAAGAATCCAGCCTGAAAGGCATTGATCTAAATAGGCTTTTTTGCCTCGCACCATAGCAATACACATGACATAGGGGAGGAAATGGGACCCACACTATATATATGTAGTGTGTGTAAGCTGTTCTTGTAATGCTATAAGATGTGGTAGTTTCTAGTGCAAGCATCACTTACTCGAAACCCACACTTTGCCCTGTATCAGCCAATCTTCACACACTCTCCATGACTCAGCAATGTACAATCCCCCTCCTGCCAACATCCAACAAGACCAGGAACCGACAACAAATATGCTCAATTTCTTGCAGCTAAATATTAGCAGTATATGAAACAAGCAAATGGAATTGAAAAATTTCTCATCAATTACACCATACATCTAGCCTTCATCCAGGAATTAAAATTCTGCATGCATAATAAAAGTGCCACACTATGTAAAGATATAAGACAAAAACAATGGAGACTATAGCTTAATCAGATATGAGACAGTATCCACTTCAACAATACCACTATTCATCTCCACCTCTACCCCACATTATGCTCCCATCTTTACATACCTCCGCCGCATCCTGTCCACCAAAGTCAATGATCTTGCATTTGATCCCTTTCCAACACAATGAAATAAGTTTTTGCAAGTGATTTCAATGTTCATGACCCGGAGCTTGAATCCTAAGATCTGAGTGTGCAGTATCACAGAACACTTAAACTGAATTCATCCTGAACAACAACTTTAACCCCAGCCACCAAAACAATCTGACAACCCCAGACTGCATTATATTATCTGACTACCTTTCAATCATTCAAATGGCCCTTGAGAGACTCGTACCTCCACTATCCCCCCCCCCCCCCCACACACACACACACTACTACAAAAGTAACTGGGAACTCTTCACCAACTAAACAAAGAGAAACTCCAATGTGACTGTCCCAATTTAATTACATAAAAAAAGGCCTAAAGGGCACATTGTCAACACAAAAAATATATCCTGAAGGAAAGAAAATGCACTAAAACTTAAACTTCTACCCAGGCATAAGAACTCACAAAAACCACTACAAATCCAAAACACCTAATCAACATTTAAAACAAGACAAGATGTCAAACCACTGATCCAACAACAGGCTATATCGGCGAGCATTCCTGGGTACTTTAAATCATAAAATAAAAATCTGAAACACTATTGGTTCACTTTCCAGAGCAAACGAGAGTGGATTAGTCACAAACCATCTACTTAAACATAAAACAGGGTTAACTTTAAGCAAGCAAAATGCAAGAAATGCACAACCATAAACAAACCTACACTTGCTTTCAATTGACCACATGCCCTGATAATTTAACGGGCATCCCAAGCTCTGCAGCAAGTAAAAATACCAGCCCTGCCTCACATTCTCAACATAGCAAACATTCACTTAAAATATTTTGAGTCTGTTAGCATTGTTGGTCTCCCCTAAATTTTTAACTACCATATTCAAAATGTCTGGGCAGTATGGTGTGAGCAGATTTCTAGTGCCCCCTTCAAAATCATGGCACATAGTACTAAAGAAAAATAATGTGCACATAAAACACCTACCAACTCAATTTGTGCCCCTTGCATTCAATCATTGTACAGGGTGGCCAAAAAGTGCCTGTGCAGTGGAAAAAGGCCTAAGTTTTGATAAAAGTAGTTTTATTTAGGATATTGCAGTTTCTCCTCCAATAATACTGGAAATGTCCTCCAAAGGCCAGGAGGTTCATCTGCACACTACCTCACATTGTGGAAGGTGGTTGGAGTGATCTGTTAGGTGTGCTGGGTAATTGCTGTTTTCAACTCTTCCACATTGTGCAGATTGTTCTCAATGTACCCCAGAGATAAAAATCCAGGGGTATGAGGTCAGGAGAACTAGCAGTTCAAATTCTGTCCCAAGATTATTTGATAGCAAAGAAGTCTCAAAAACTGTAGTGATGTATGACCTATGTGTGTAGTTGCCTTTTCTTGTTGAACTAGCTTTTTGTGGCATCAAAGAAAATTGGGCCATTGATACACATATTATTTAAAGCCCCATTAGAAGTGTTGGTTGTTCATGTATCTGGAAAGATAAAACCAGTCCTCATCAGTGAAGGTTACATCAAGGAATGTCCTCACCTTTCTCATGAAGAAAGTTTTGAAACTAATTGCAGTAATCAACATGGGGCTGATGATCACTCTTTCAACTCATGCACTACAGATAACTTATAGGGAAAGAACTTCAGCTTCTGCAGAATGTTGTGCACTGTACTTGTTGCTAAATGGGCCTGCTGGAATAACCATCTAACAGACTTCTTTGGACTCTTCAGAATCATTTCCTGGATCTTTGGCTTCTGAAGTTGAGAGCCTACCAGTTCTGGGACTTTCTGCAACAATGCCCATTTATAGAAATTTGGGCCTTTTTCCGTTGCACAGTAACTTTTCTGACACCCTGTCTTTACGAATATCACACAGCTCATACAAGGTCTCTTTAACTTCCCCACACCCCCACCTAGGACTCACAAGGTGGTGCTTAGTGTATGTAGATGTTACATCTGATAGCTGGAAGATTTTGCACCACTGAACTCTGGCCTTTGTTCCTTGTAGGCATTTTTATTTTTCTGTTGGCCAAGAAAATGGGTGAGGGAGGCTTACATAGCATCATCCAAATCCTTAAACATGGACCCCTTTTATATTCTTGCCATGTGACATAATCCATTTAGAAGATTTTATATGCTTAAAAATTTTGTTTTAAACCCATTCATTATTCACATTAGTCCTTTATAATTGTTATAGGGTTGACTTGAATCTGTCTAGATGCTCTTTAATAACTTAAACCAGATTTTTATTTTTATTTTTAATGTGCCTCAAGGGAAATAAGGAAATAACGATTTTCTTCCAAGTAATGGGTAAATTTAACAAATAATATTGTTGGAAACAAAGGGTTACCTATATACCTTTTGTACTGTAAATAAAAATAAAGTTTAGTAGATTTGACGAATTGTAGCATTTGAAATGGTTTTGTAGTCCAAATTTTGTCTCTTGCTGCCCTTTATATTAAATTGAAACTTATTGGGTCACTTTAACCAATGGTAATGAATCTTTATTTTATTTTTCCTTAAATTTCAAAAGTTTGGTTTTATCTATCCTAAATGGCTTGAATTATAATTGCACGTGTTCTATTACTCCATTTTATATCAAATTGCTGAAATTTGAGGAAATACTAGCTTTTTTACTTGTGCATAATTCATAAGGCAAATAACAAAGTATACTCACTTTAAAGAAGTAAAATCAGTAATTTATCTTAAGTTGCTAATTATAATGTTAAAATATTTGCATTTTTTTCTTAGGCATCTGGGGTACAGGTTGCAGACGCATGTCAAGAAGCCTTCTTAGACATTAAAAAAGGCAAGAAATACAGATATATAATTTTCCATATTAAAGATGAAAAAATTATAGATATTGAAAAGGTAAGCCTTTATATAAATAATAGCATGTTGTATAAATAAATTGCCATCTTAGATCATGGGGATGCTTGTTTCAATTGGAATAACTTAAGTTTGTCCATTTTATTTGTATAGTATATTGTGAATGTGTTAAACTGTCTGGTTGATAGTTATCAGGACATTACATGCATCCCAATTCATATTATATTTGGCGTTAAAATGCCATTAGGTATAACTAGGCTCAAAGGATTTGCTGTTTTAATAAATAAATTTTCTTTTTTTTAATCTTTGGTTTTTACGAAAACAAAAGTCACTTCGTAGGACCTATATTTATGGTTTGAATGGGAGTTGGCTTTGGATTAATATCGCCTCCCAATCCCATTCTTGTGCACTTGAAGTAATCAGCCATTTTTTTGTTGTAATATATCATTGAATGTATATTTGCTATCACAATGTACTCATCATTCAAAACTTTCAGTATGGAGATAGAGAAGCTACATATGATGACTATTTGAATGATCTAGCAAGTGCTGGCTCAGATGAGTGCAGATATGGGCTGTATGACTTTGAATATGACCATCAATGCCAAGGAACTTCAGATGTGAGTAGATGAAGTTGTAGTTTTCATAACTTAAACTCCAGTTTCTGCTGGTTGTGTTGTATTGGTTAATAAAAAGTTCTGACACATTTCCAACTTGTGGCAATTTTTCCCCTTAGAAGGCCCCCCCTCCCCCCACCTCTTTAGCCATTCACTATTATGAGATGCTAAAATCCAGTGTGGGTTTCTCCCTGAACTTAAGTCCCAAATATGCACCCTCTCCACATCTACCATGCGCTATCCATTTCTTCTTAGGTCAGCCCCCTTTCTCATACCCTATCTTCTAACTTCCATAACTTTTTTTTCCCCCACATCTTCGCCCCCTCAGAACATTGCATTGTCAATCAAACTCCCATCCTTGCAGTCACGCCATCCATTTGTTTCTTGCTCTCTCTCTCATTTTTCACCGCTCACCCTCTATTTTTCCTTGCATGGCATAGCTTCCCTCTATTGGAGGAAGCATAATGTTGCTACTACCATCATCATCTTTTTTTTTCCTCTTGCTCCTGTTTCTGCAGGATTGGATGGTCGTATGACTCTTCTCCACCAACTTCGGTCCTGAGCATCTTCCGTAAGTCCCAGTTTCCCCCCATATCTTCCACAACACAGTCCCTCCAAGTTTTCCTGGGTCTCTACCATGGCAACAAAAACCACTTAACTATCCACCCTCTTTCACTCCCTGTATCCAAGTGGCATTTTTTTACATGCCAGATTGGCTCTTCATAGTAATGTGCTGCTATGCTGTAGCATGATCAATTCAAGGTTCTCTCCCTTGCAGAATGACCAAAGCATTGTCATTCTTCAGTCAAACCCTTCTCTCTCATTCACTTAACCCATATGTTACACATTAACCCTCCGCACAACCTAACACTACTCCTCTTATATCCTATATCTCCATCCATTTATCTTGCATGTCCATACCACCTCAGTCACCCTGGAAGATAGATGTGCCCATCCAGTCCTAGTGCCAGGGTATAATAATAGTGTATCACCCACATCTACCCCTCCCAAAGATTCCTCCTCCTCTCCATAAGTTCTGGTAGCTCAGTCCATTTTGTCTCCTACCAAAACCTGACACTGCATCAATGAATCATTATTCAGTGGCTCGCAGAAGTAACCTTGCTTATAATTATTATAAATTTCATATAACTCATTTCAGACCAAAAAACAGAAACTCTTTTTGATGTCTTGGTGTCCAGATACAGCAAAAATTAAGAAGAAAATGGTCTATTCATCCAGTTTTGATGCTTTGAAGGGAGCTTTTATAGGAATTGGCAAATATATTCAGGTAATTTTTTAAACCTAATTAATGGCTGCGTCTCTCTAGTTGATCCTTTTTCTTGGTCACTGAGGGCCAGCCATGTGGGATAGCAAGTATAGCAAAGTTATCCAACAGTTGTATGCAGAGAATCTTGTTTAATGTTTGATATAAGGTTGATCTTGAATATGAACTGATTAATGGCAATTTATTTCAGGCTACTGACATGGCAGAAGCCTCGTACGAGTGTGTCCTCGAGAAACTCCGAGCTACTGACCGATCATAATTGGCGGAGTGGTTCCACTATTCTAACCCTTGATTTTCTTATATTTATCCTCCGTTTGTCATCAAACTTGAATTTTATTATATTCCAAGCATTCTCTTAATATTAATTAATAATCTGGGGCTTTGCTGAAATGGGGCTGGTTTCATGCCAAAAACAAAAATCCAGGTTTAAAATGACAAAGAACCCATCATTCGTGGGTGAGATCTCGGGTAGGTAAATTTACTGGATAAATGGATTAGGAATGGATGTCTTCTGTCCTCAAGGCAAGAATGAAAAGGCGCAAGTTTAGTACTTTGAATTAGTCTCATCACTTTCTCCCAACCCAAAGATCCTCATGACGAGCTGGCATATGGCTCTACGGGCATAACTATTGCTAGGATCTTAATTGAATAACATCTGCTAATTATGATGGATAATTTAGTTGGTAAGTTCCATGTTACGATATATAAGGAAATATTTTGATATTGGTAAAGTTATTTTGATATGGTGACGCTCAAAATTGACTTTTCGTTAATTTGATGAAGGATTTTTTATTTCTTCGTAGAATTGAGACTAGTTTAAAAATAAATTTCTTTACAAGACGCACCGCTCCCCCCCCCCTCATTTATCCTCCTGGTGGCGGCACTGTGCCATTTCCCCCAAAAGTGGTTGTAAGTGAGCAGCACATACTAAGATTTATTAAAGTGAATGTGGGTCAAGATCCCATTTTAAATACTAAGTCCCTGCTGAGAAAGTAATGCTGCTATAGAAAATAACTAATTGAAACTTTGCAATTGTTTCGACTACTTACTCCTTGTGTCGACCTAGTTTTACTAGTTTGTTGCCTATTATTCTATTGGGTTTGTTTGTGCACCGATTCCTGGCCTCGCCATCTCCAACAGAAAGCACGCACAAAAAAATCCTCACTCAAACGGCCAGAGAAAAACGCGTCATTCTACTGACCTCTCACAAGATTAAGCAAATCACTCCGAGTCCAGATCCTTGTATAAAATTAGCAGGTTCCAATGACAATGAAAAGAAAAAGGAAGGGCGGATCAAATTTTACACAACACGACCATTCAAAAGGGGGAAATTCCACGCTTTTCACTGTCTAGTTAGTTCAAACCTCTAGGCAGGTGACCCCTTCCTTTCCTCTCCCTCTCCCTCCAGCACAAAGTACTCCCTGACTCCCCCTCCATCCACGGTCTTTCTGCAATCCCTGGAAAGGATGTAAGGTGGCTACCCCCCCCTCCTTATTGTGAAGGCTGTATCGGCACCTTCTAGGCGAATTAAGACCGTGGTACCACCCGAAAATATTCACCCCGTAGTTGGATTGGAATCATCCGCCACAAAGGGAAAAAAAACACTCAGATCTATAAACCTTTGACTTTTACTAACCTCGGGGCACCATTTCATTATTACCATTCATACAATTTCCATGCAAACTGCATAAGTAACTTGTTTACGACGCGATCAGTGCAGTATGCTCCAAGGCACCTCTTAACCAACGAACCTCCTGCCTTCTAATGATAGTAACGAAGTGGAATTTTATTTCTTCCCCTTTATCTTGGTTATCCTCCTTTTTGTTTCCCCTTTCGATCGGATTTGTGCTTTGGTGAAGATGGGTTATATGCGATACTGTTCCTTGGTCCGGCCTCCTCATTTGGAATGCTATGACTTGTCCCGATTTAATCCCCATCGCTAAATTTGGACATTCAGTCTGGATGGAGGCTTTGGCTGGTTATAAAGCGCTTGCTGGAAAAGTATCCCTGCTCCAAGAAGAAATGCCGGTTACAGGGGGCATGTAGCTACACACTAGTTGGAGCCCTAAACCGATTAAGTGAATAATTTTATTAATCGTTACTACTGAAATCTACTATATAAAAAACAAACAAAGATAAGCATGAAACATTTGTGAAGGAGGGAGATTGCACAAAGGGGGCTGGGGGGTATAAACTAAACTTCTGGCAAGGCTAAAATAACTATGGAAGGCTAAGGAAAATGTAACATTAACTTAAATAAGAGTAATGGTGATGAACCATAGGATAAAACTTAATCAGACAAATGAAATTCTACAGGTGCAATCAAAAGGGATATTGAGGGTACGCTACCGCAGGAAAGGCCCCTCTGGGTCCAACCCGAAACGGATTTCCAGTCTGCAAAGAACCCCATCGAAGGGCTGGCACTTCTGGTATCTATAGCCAGGAGCGATCGGATTTCTTTATACTCTAATTTCGAATTGCTCTTGCTATGTCAGACTGCACACACAAAAAATAATCCTACAGAGCTTGAGACGAAAACGCCTTTGGAAGCTGTACGGACTTCACCTTGCTTAGGGGGTCTTGAAAAAAGGGGGTAACTCTCCGAACCGCGTCTAAGTAACAACGAATGAAGCTTTCACAGCATAGTTAAAAGACACTAAAACCTAGAATCGGTTTAAAACAAAGTTCTTTAAATACATGCTACACTAGTTAGGGTCATCAGCTTTAGAGACCAGAGTAAACTACCAACAATTTCATAAGTTGATGGCTGTCTAAGAGCTAGGAAAACCAATGGATAGTGATTGCGGCTCTTCGCTTAAAATGGTTCTTGCATCTATGTATGACTGCAATCGGGTAGTATTTAAAGACCAATGCGGTACATTCAAAGACGAAACACTTTCCTAAAAATAAACGGCAGCTGCAATATTACAAGCATGAGATACAGATCATAGATAAGCGACCCCTCTGAAAAATTAGTTATGCATAATTAGACAGTCGAAGGTAGAAATGCATATAACTGAATGGGTGCCTCACTAAGCAGAGTAATCGACGGTTTTTTCTCGCCGAATTTTTCCATCATTTTCTCGACTGAGGGGAGTGCAAGTCCGTTCAGGCACTCTTGGCCAAAAGTACCCCTCAGATAAGTTTCCAATGCTAAGATAGACTTCTGCTTCCGCGTTAGGGACCTGGAAGAGTTGACAGGTTCTTCGAGAGAATGGCCAAGATTGGGAAACTTGCTGGTGTGTGTTTGGCGTCTTTGAGAGTTTCAGACTCCGGAACGGATTAATGCCAAGTGTTCCGCATGTTCCTCCGTTAGTTGGCTTAAATTATATTTTACTTTGCATAGCAACCACACCACAATGTATTCAATTCTGTACCCACATACAGTCCAGTTTTTATGGGGTGGTGTAGCCTGATCGCGCTAGTTGGTGTCTGGTTTTTAGTTGATTATTGCGCCAATAAGCTAGATAGCTTAGGTCACAATATACCCCAAAACCTATATTTTTGTTATTCAAGGGAGTGAAAATTGCTACGCGGTCTGAATTTGCAAACGAAATTTCGTTAGGCCTAAATCGGCGACGTCGTGGGAATACGTGAATTAGGAACGGAGAGATACGAAAAATATATATTGTTGAATAAACGGTTATGATTAAAAAGGAAATTATAGTTTATGAATGGATTGAATTTTACGCGGGTGAATTAACTTTGCATGAATTAATGAGAATTAGATTGACAAATATTAATTAGATTATAGTTGAATGTTAAATGAGTAAATATTATAAATGTATGATAAATTTTTATATGGATTGATAAATAGATTATATAGTTAAATAGATTGTATGGATTAAATTGGATACATAAATAGATTACAACGGAGTTGGGACGGTCTGTAAATGAGAGAACCACGCATTAATTCGCGATTCTTTGGGGACATTTAACTAAAATTTAATATTCAAATATTACAGACCTGATAATGATGAGCCGTGCAACAAATTGAATGAATCTAATGTTTGATTTTAAAACGCATTGGAGATCGGGCGTACCAATCACACGATTTAAGTTAGGGTTACCAACCTTTCTTGAAAATATATATATACAGTTATGATTAAATATTTCCACTTGTAGGGGTATAGACCGCTACAATATTGCCCCACCGAGGGAAAAGCTCGCACAAGGTGTTTACAAAAAAAAATCTTAGACTATATAGCGGCGAGGCCTCCTTGCAACGCGTCCAGAACGGGTTATAGTGCCAATTGGCTGACTCGGATTGCGCGTTGGTCGCTTGATGTTCTCCAGCTGCAGTCGAGTGGTCCTGCAACAAAAAGTGAGGCGGCAGCAGTTGTGGAAAAAGAATTGGGGGTTGTAGAGATGGTTGGTGGAGGGATTGCGAGTAAAGAGGTGGGAGGAAAAGTTACAATTTGATTTGAAAGAGTCGAAGAAGGGTTCGAAAGTATTGAAGGAATAGTTGGGTGCGGAAGGTAGAATGGGATAACCACTGGACTTATATTAGTGGAAGAGAAAAGTAGTGACTGTTCCAGGTGAACAGCCTCTATAAAAGCTGGTTTCAGGCGATAAGTGGAAAGTTGCAAGGATGTGCGAGTGGAATCACACCTTTTTGTGCTTTGTGGGTCTGTCCTTAGAAGGAGGCAGAGAGAAGATTGGAAACTTCTGCACAAGTACGGGGAGCAGTTGCAAGGAGACGAACAGAGATGAGAGAGCTGGTTAAAGGAAAGAATGAACCAGTAACAGTTAGTGTCGTGGTCCTGTCAATAAGCTTGCGGTGACGAGAATCTACCAAAAGGTCATGAGCGGAAATGAAATCGAGGCCCAAAATTGCCATGTCGACGTCGGCAACGATGAAGGTCCATGGGAAAACACGACGTAACCCGAGAGAGAGCTCGAGGATATGAGTCCTTATGTTCGATGAATTGGCAGCTTTAAGGACCAGATCAGAAGGGGTACAAGCTTTCTCGACTGAAGTGGATGGAATGACACTGCATTGAGCACCAGTGTCAACCAGAGAATGGGCTATGAACGCTAGAGGGAGGATCGACCTGATGAAGGGATGAGGTTGCAGAGGTAACAGACCCACGTATCACTTGCGAATTCAGTTTAAAGTTTCCTGTGCTGAAGGTGAAATTTGGGTATGGAACCCGTAGAGTTTTATATGATTTGAGGTGGTGAAGTTTGGGTAGGTTAAGATGAAGATTGAGAATTTTGATGGTACGAGCATGGGCTTGAATATTTTTCTTCTCTTGCACCAAATTTGAGGTTGTACCAGCAAAAGCCTGAAGGTTGTAAGATAGCAGTATAAGCAGCACGAACAGAATGAGGGTTAAAGTTGTGGGCATGAATTGATGCATGGTAAAAATTGCAAGGCTGAACACAGCGGACAGCGTTGCTCCCATAATTAGAATGGTACCAGCAGCTACCCTGAGAGTTGCCAGGATAGGGGGAATAAGAGGAACGTTGAACTTGAACCTGCCTTGGCTCTCCTCTTGTTCTGTAGTTCCCTCGTTGGGTTTGCCTTTTTCAGGAGGAGGAACGATGTCTGACTCCTCCGTCCTGCTCTCGGTGAAGACCCGTTCGCACCTTTAGGGCACGAATATCCATTTCAAACATCTCTAGAGCGGATAAAAGACCCCAAACCTGGGAGAATTCATCCTGAGGGAGTCTTGGCCGGTTGTAAGGAGCTCCGGCCGGTGACTTAGCTTGAGAAATGGATACATGTGTTTGTTTATTTAAATCGCTAAACGACCTATGGCCTGCATTTGCCCAGTTGATGAAAGGATTATTATACAGGGCGTCAGCCACTTCTGCCATTTTCTCCACGTGCGATGGAAGGACATTAAAAGAAGGGGCTTAATTTGATCTGGCATCCTACGCATGAATGTCTCAGTTATGAGTGGCTCGAGTTGGTTGAGCTGTGCTCCTTTGGCATGTGCAATAGCTTTGAGATGGTTAAAAAAAATGCGTGGGGCGCCTGTCCCCCATTTCCTGCGTATCAGAAGGATCCGCAGGTCCTCTATTTGCGATCTCCCAAATTGCTCCTTGAATGCCCTCTTGAACCTAACCCAGGAATCATCAATTATCCCATCCAGCAAAATCTTCTTAAAAACGTTAGCGAGTCTTAAACCACTCGAAGAGTGGTTTAAGACTCGCTAACGTCTCTCCAGCTACGTGGGGAGCTCATTCGAAACTCGTTTCGCTACTTTTCTTTCTTTATTTTTCTTTGCCCCTTTTCCTACTCTAAGCTACCTACAATACAACTGGGCATTCCTATAATAAAAACCTCCCGGGTTCTCTTTGGTGAAATTTTAAGAGATGTTGTTTGAAACAGTAGTACGTTAAATGAATTGACAAGTAAGATAAATTAATTAATTAATTATTAAGTTGTACATAAAATATGATATAATTTACAAAAGGAAAAGAATTGCATGATATGAATTTTACATAATAATTGATATATATATATATATAAGTTTCCCAGGAGGTTTTTATTATAGGAAGGCCCAGAGGGCATTGCTATAGGTGTACTTATAAATCTAGAATGGGAGCTAATAATATTAATGGAATGCATCTCCTTAGTTTTAACAAAAACTATATCTGCTCAAAACATTTGGGTAGATACTGTATCATCTACAAATAGTGGTTGAAACTCCTGTGAGAGAAACTAGTAAAGCTTAAAAAGACTCTTCGAGTGGTTTAAGACTCGCTAACGTCTCCCCAGCTACGTGGGGAGCTCATTCGAAACTCGTTTCGCTACTTTTCTTTCTTTATTTTGCTTTGCCCTTTTTCCTACTCTAAGCTACCTACAATACAACTGATGAAAGATACTATAACGCCAGGTGGTACAAGCTTTTGTATCGAATTTTCTAGGCTGCAAAGTTAAGAGCAAAATAGAATAAGTGTTGTAATCTGTACAAGGTAAAAAAAAAAATACTTTAGTATTGGCTTCAGTCGCAAGAGGGAAAACTTGTCGCCGCCTTGAATCTAGCAAAAAAGAGCCATGCCTGTTCATAAATTCTATTGTGCGGTTTTCCTCTTCTTCTCTATTTGCCCCACTTTTTTTCCCCCCCGTTATTAAGAAACACCCCTCTTAGAAAGTAAGTACCGAATTTGTACACGTATTATTATTAGTATAAAATTCACTATGTAGAAAGATAATGGGCATTTTACCGTCAGAAAATACCCGTGCTTTTATTTTTTTTCATGGCAAAATATTCCTAAAGCCCAAGAGGAACTGAATGCTATTTATTTAGAACGTATATATTTTTTTATCCATTCTAGCTGTTTATATCCAATTCCAAAGTAGCTCGGAAATTAACTATTGTTTTCTTTGTTAACGTAATTTCTGTAAATTTTCTGTTTGTTTTCTTCTAATGATTCTAGAAGTAATTCCATTGGTCAATAATACTTAATTCTTGAAAGTATCTCTTAAATATAATATATACATCATTTTCGCAAAGTGTCTGTAACTTTCCTGGAAGAAGTTAAGCCACGTTCCGCATAGTTAGCTTTTAGATGGGACATAGGCTACTGTTGTTCAGATATACAACTGCGCTCAAATTCGTCACTTTTTGTATCATTATAGCGAGCCTCGCTGCACCTTCTATATGTCTAAGAACACCGCCAGAACGTGTATTTTGACAAAGGCCTCCCGTATAGAGTTCTCCAAAGAAATAATCAAGTTGACATTGCTATGGTGCTTACGGAACCCACAATAAAAAGGCGACAACAGACTACTTGACTCCAGAAACCAATTAAGTCTAACTTTTAACATTTTCTCCATTAAATTAGTAATTAATGCGATCGAACGGTAATTATTAGGAACCAGAGAATGCTTGCTTACTTTTAGAAATGACAACACCAGCGCAACTTGACAGGTGGAAGGGTATGAGTCTGTTATCTAGATTAAATAAAAAACCTGATTAAAATAATTCAGTTCAGGGATGGAGGTGATCGATAAAGTCATTGAGAACCTCGTCAAGATCGGGAGAAATCGATGTGCTCTGCCAAAGAGTACTATGCAATTCACCGACTAAATAATTTATTGTAAGGGAAACTAAACGTTGCGTAAAAAAGATGGTTGGATTTCCTGTAATCCTTAAAGGTTAAAATTTTCCTCGATATCGAGTCACCCTGTTAACTTCATAACCGCCAGCCAAGTTGTTCGCTACCGACAATTGATAAGATACTAGAGACATCTGCATACTAAACACTGCATACCGGCCCCGAATCTTATTAACGCTCTTCCAGACCTTCAAGGGAAGGATCGAAGAGGAGATGGTTGAGACATGAGTTCACTAAGAAGTTTGACGGGCCCGTCGTAGAGTCATCTGGCGAATAACTAGTTATATTCCTTTCGTTCCAGTTACATGTCTTGGGGTTTCCACAGTAGCTGAAGTGGGTAGATTTGTAGTCCTGAATCACGGTTCAACCATGACACGGATGATTCCGGGGTTCCTGGAGACCGTCTTGGAAGAGTATGTTCAGTAGTAGCAGTAGTATCGGTCTTTGTATGCCTCCGTGGCTGGGGAGTCACGAGGGAGAGTATATATTGAATCTAAGTGCAGTGTCAAAATCTCCCCCCCCCCCTCCGCTCGTGATACTGGTTCTAAGTTTGTTCAGTGCAGTTTCACCAGTTGGTTAGATCCTTATGACAACTTAATGGACCTAAAGTTAGATTATTCTTGTATTTAAGCCTGATAGCGGTACTTCGCTTTCTAATGTTGACGTTTTAGTCGCGTGTACACGACTCTATAAGATACTAAGTGATACAATGAGTTTATGAAGGTCGTAAGGTCAGATGATTGTTTGTTAATTAATAATATGTTTGCTATTTTGTTCTGAATTATGGAAATAATTGAGAGTTCGTTAACCATGTTTATTTGAATGATGCTTCCAAATCTCGCTGTGGTAAACCACGTCGTATGTGGGTTCGTGGTGATGGAGACAATGTGTGTGCGTGGCCTCGGGGAAGTCTCTTTCCGCACTCAAAATGATGTACGAGCTATGTCTTCTGTTACAGATGTTCCGGTCTCATATCACGCTCAATTTTGTCAAATATTGTAATAACGTCTGATGGGTTGAAGGATTTAGACCTGTCTCTGCTCAAAATTAGAGATGCCAGGTCAACGTGTTACTAATACATTTAGGGTGACTAAGCCAGCCGGCTCAACACGTTAGGGTTAATTCTGGGGATTGGAATTTAAAATAAAATTACTCAATTTGTCAGGAGTATGTAGCTCCGGATCCCAGGGAGCCGTTATTTTGAACAGCCTAGAGTGTATCGAAGGCTCGCAGGTCGGTATGCAAGTAAGTAGATCCATGCTGGGCCAATTGTAATGGCTCCCGCAGTGTCACAGCCAAAACATGTTTATATTTCATATTCATGAAGGAAGTCCTTTCGATGCGTAACTCGTTGTGCCGTCGAGTTAGGAAACCATTCTCTCTGTCGGAGTGAATATATTCTGATGTTTACGACGCTGGAGGAACCGAGCACTTGCTCACACGAAAAATTTTTACTCCTATAATAATATACGTCGCCCTCCTCGGGATGTTCGATATTTCGCCTCTGAATGTGTGTCTGTCTGAGCGGCGGCATGGTGGCGATCAGGGTGAAACGCAATCGACACAAAATTATTTACTAGACACGTCCGTTCATTCAGGTGCACCTGTGACGAGTGACAAATCATCTAAGTTACATGGCAAGTGAAAGGATTCGTCTTCCGAATTGTCCTTGGTTGCGAGCAAGCGCGCTGCACATGATAACAAACACATGGGCGATTAATTAAAGGTTGTGGTAAATAACTTAAATGATTCTTCATCCGATATAAACTCAAATGTGGATATCCACCCCTCTCACGATTAAAGCCCTCAAGCCGAGATTTTGAAGGTGAATTCACGATTCCCAGTTACCAGCTCTTCCTGAAAGAGAGGGTGGTGGTGTGATGATGTATGTCAAGGATATTCTCAACTCGACGGATTGCAACATCGTATCCGACCATGAACTACTAGGTGTTGACCTAGAGATAGGTCCTGCCAAATACAGGACCCTGGTGCTTTATAGACCTCCTGCCCAACTCGTTGAAAGGGACAGATATCTGTACCAGCTACTAGGAGAACTTGTCGAAGACAGGGTGTGTATTGTCATGGGTTATTTCAAAACACAAGTTGACTGGGAACCAGAGAACGCACTACTCCTGGAGTTCGCGAACAACGAGTTCCTGACTCAATGGGTGAGAGAGCCTACGAGAGGAGACAATATCCTCGACTTGGTTTTCACCTCTGAGGATGACATCGTTGAGGACCTCTCTGTTGGCGAAGAGCTCAGTGGCAGTGACCACCGACTAACTAGATTTGTAGTCAAAGTCCCGAAGGCAGGGCCTGCAACTAGTAAATCAAGGAAACTTGATTTGAAAAGAGCATACTTTGCAGGTCTTCGTGCTGGACTGACTGACGCGAGGCTGGAAGTGTGCGATGTTGTTGATGACTCGTGGAACAGTTTCAAAATCACATTCATGAGTCTTCAATCGCGTTTCATCCATTTAAATGTCCCCGTCGGTCTTCTGTTCAACCAAAGTGGTTTAATCGAGAAATCGGCCAACTACTTAGGAAGAAGAGAACTGTGTACCGGCAATCGAAGCTCTCGGGTGACTTTGACGAATACCGGAGGCTAGCCAGGAGAGAGAAGTCCAGCATAAGGGCGGCTAAGCTGTCTGAGGAACTCCGAGTGGCGAGACTAGGTAAAGAGAATCCCAAGGAGTTTTTTTGGATATGTGAACAGCCGTAAACCAATCCGTCGAAGGATTGGCCCTTTGAGGAATGAGGAGGGGGCATTAAAGCACTTAGATGCAGAAAATGCTAACCTCTTCAACGACTACTTCTCTTCAGTGTTTACTGAAGAGTGTGGTCCCATCCCCGCGAATGGATTCCTACTCGGGGGAAAAGCTGGAGGATATGGACTTCACCGAAGGGGAAATAAAAAAGAAGATCAGTGACTTAATGACGAATAAGTCACCTAGCCCGGATGGGTTTCTAACTAAAGTGTTGAAAGAAGTGCGCGATCAAGTGTCACGACACCTGTGCGCAATCTTAACATGTCAATCCGGACCGACTGCGTTCCTAGAAACTGGCGTGAAGCGAAAGTGACTCCTATCTTCAAGAAAGGAGACCGTAGCCAACCGTCAATCTACCGACCTATCAGTTTGACTTCGATAGACGGTAAACTCATGGAAAGCATGATTGTGGACAAAATGACGTCGTATTTAGAGTCAAACCTGCTGCTGAGGAGTTCCCAGCACGGCTTCCGAAGGCAACGGTCATGCCTGACGAACCTTGTAGAATTCTTCCACTTCGTCTTCAGTGAGCACGATCGGGACAAGGCGGTGGATGTGGTGTACTTAGACTTCCAGAAAGCCTTTGATAAGGTACCACACCGCCGCCTTCAAATGGAAAGTGCGAGCGCTGGGCACAGACGGAAAAGTAGCCGGCTAGATCGAGAACTGGCTAAGTGGCAGACGGCAACGGGTGGTGGTGAATGGACAGGCTTCTGAGTGGGTGCCTGTTACTAGCGGGGTGCCTCAAGGTTCTGTCTTGGGACCACTACTATTCATCATATACGTCAACAACATGGACGGTGACATGGTTGCCAAGATTTCCAAATTTGCCGACGATACCAAGCTTAGTATGAACGTTGCAAAGGATAGAAATACTGCCCGCCTGCAGGAAGATCTTGGGGAGTGGTCAGACACGTGGCAAATGCCTTTTAACGTGAACAAATGCAAAGTAATGCATATCGGCCACAGAAACCCCCAATCTTAGTATATCCTTAAGGGCACTGCTCTTGAATCGAGTGACACTGAGAAGGACTTGGGTGCAAATATCACTAGCGACCTCAAGTTCTCGAAACAGTGCATCGAGGCAGAGAAGGAAGCCCAAAGGATTTTAGGCTACATAAAGCGCCAGTTTGGATACCGTAACAAGAATATAGTACTTTGTCTGTACAACTCACTCGTTCGGCCGAACCTGGAGTATGCCGTACAATTTTGGAGTCCTTCGTTTCGAAAGGATATCGCAAGGTTGGAACGCGTACAAGCCAGGGCAACCAAGCTGATCCCCTCTATCCGACATAAAAGTTATGAGGATAGACTAAGGGAATTAAATCTGTTCTCGCTGGAAACCCGTAGACTGCGTGGTCAGCTCATCGAAGTTTTCAAAATACTTCAAGGGTTCGACCATGTTGACTACCGAGATATTTTCACACTGAGTGAGAACAGAACGCGCAATCACGGCTTCAAACTTGAACTGAAGGGTTACAACCGCAATATGTGTGGAAATTTTTTCACTTACAGTATCTGCGGTAAGTGGAACGCACTTCCAGTGGAAGTTGTCAACAGTGAATCTGTTGACCAGTTCAAGTCAAGACTAGACAAAGTCTTAAAAAGTGGCCGTTTAGGGACGCAAAACAATTGAGCAGCCATGTGCCTGCTCGATTGCTAGTCCAAAGGTACCCTCTTTGAATGGGCCGTAAGTTCTCCTAGAGTACTTCCTTTCCTTGTTAGAAGTACATATGGTACCTGATTGTCTGCCTACAATCACGATATCTACCTCTCAGCTGGACGACACAGCTCCTGAGAGCTTACAGGATGGTGGTTGCATGGTGTCTGTGTCATCCACTGGTTCTACTAATGAGCTCGACCACTTTGTCGATACTAGATTTACCATTTAAGCCCAATTCTTCACCTACACTAATGGCCGTTCAATCTTCTTTCTTCTTCTGTCTCATCTGATAATTTAACTCCTACCAGTTTTTTAGCGCGGTGGATTGTCATTTTTGCCTTCGCCTAGCTCAATTAGATGATTTAAAACGGGTGTCCCAGCTTCTACTGGCTCAGCAAAAATAGTCAGTTGTTTGCACTCGTAAGACAATAGATTCTATCTTACAATTGAATTATCAGCGTGTACTTCCCAAGTGGGAAGAACTCAAGAACCTGACATACAACCTACTAATGTATCTCTTCAAGAAAACAAACTTGGAACTCGCCCATTTCCCCTTATTCCAGACTTTCGTATTTTCAATTTTCCTGCTCCAGTTAGGGTTACAGTAGATGATGTGGATGTCTATCTTAGTTGCAAAGTCTCGCTATTCTACCTACCTTCATGTCTGTACAGCTCTTTGCGTTTTTTTATCTAAACTTTTAATTTTGTTTCCTGTACTTTCCACCAGTTCATACCTATTGGGTCTTTTGGACCAGCTAACCTCTCCGTTTTGATTGTTAGATGAGTCTAATGTCCATCATCCAATTTTTGGTGGCGTTGTTTTTAATGTTAAAGGCCGTACTATTGAATCTCTTAATATCGAATCCTTTATGTATTCTTAACTCCGGCGATTTTACTACTTATCATGTCCAATTCAATACCATTATGGAGGTTTTTCCTTGTGTTCTTCAGGCTTTTTCTAGGACTTCCAATGGTCTGTACAGAATGAATTACATGGAAGTGATCATTTGCCCATTGGTCTAGCACCTGTTCTTCCTGGCCTTCAGCTCGCTTGTCCTCCGCAATAGTACTTACGGAATTCAGATTGGGATAATTTTCGAGAAGCATCGTACACTGACGCCTCGTGGGAAGTTTTTAATGGCTCAGGGTTGGCCTTCTTAGCGTCCCTTGTCTGTGATGCTGTTGTGCGTACCATTCCAAGACTGTCTCCTGGAATTCGGAGATGATCTGTTCCAATGTGGAGCTGAGGTTTAGGCCTACAAATCTGCCTACGCTTTGTACTGTGCAAACTTCACGCCAGCTCACTAGATTGAAAGGAATACAACTAGAGTTATTCCCCAGAGTACTAAGACGACATGCTCCGCCAACCAAACTTCTTGGCGAACTTATATCACGACAATCTCCTCTTCGACCCCTCCGTCGAAGGTCTGGAGGAGGGTTAATAAGATGCGGGGACGGTATACAGGATATATTGCCTGTGTTAATTCTGCGGTGGTATCTACTACTCAAGTGTCAGTACCACAAGACTTGGCTGACCGTTTTAATGAAGTTAATAGTGTTGCTCCCGATCGAGAAGAATTTGTAAGCCTTTGCCGGGAATCCCACTATCCTGTTTTTTCCACAGCCTCTAGTCTCTTATAATAAATTATTTACATTAGTTGAATTGCGTACTGCTCTTTGATAGTGCGCATCAACGTCCCCAGGTCTTGACGAGGTTTAGTGTGATTTTATCCGTCACTCCTCTCCCCGTACATGGCACCATTACTTTGCGTATGGTAATTCTTATACATATTAATAGAGGAAATTTTCACCACTTCAGGTGGTAAACGGTTCCATATTTATCAATTTTAATCCATTATTTCGAGTGTTGTCCCGTATGCCATACACAAAAGTGATTAAAACTCAACATCTGTCAAACCATTAATAATTTTGAAGACTTCAATCACTTCTTCACAGAGTCGTCTATTTTCCAAAAATATAACTTCATGGGTGATTTTCTCTCTCCATAAGATTTATGTCTAAGCTCGTTAATCATTTTTGTGGTTCTAGGCTGAATTCTCTCCAAAGTTTGGATATCCTTACACCCAAGTATGGAGACAAAATTGAACCGCGTACTCCAAGTGAGATCTAACTAATGTTTTATATAGGAGAAGAACGATTTTTAAAAAAATGAATGTAATGTTTCTAGCTATATACTCAAGAACTCTATCTTCCCTTTTCGCTGCGTTTTGCATTGTTTTGATTATTTAAGATCTTTTGAAATTATAACTCCCAAGTCACGCCCTTCATTAACTGATTCCAAAATGTTACCATTTATTTTTTAATCTATAAGCAAGCTTCAATTTCCTAAATCCATGGATTTATATTTGCTAACATTAAATTTCATTTGCCATCTCTCTGACCAATCAAATAATTTATCGTGAGTCAATCACCTATCCATTTTAGCACTTTTTCTCATAACATGAACTTAAGTTTTATGCGAAGTCTTCTGTGATGGGCAGTGTCAAAGGCTTTTTTAAAGTCTCAAAAAATATATCAATAGCTTTGTGCTCATCAATTAAATTTATCATATTTTTAAGGAAATCTAGACTCGAGTTTACCGATTATATATGTCAACTGTTTAGTCTAAAGTTATTTTTATTGTTTTTAGCCTTTCTTCAAAATTGGAGTAACGCTAGCTTCTTTAAAATCAATTGGGGCGATGCCTGCAGTTGAAATTTTGTTAAAAGAGGCCTAACCAGTTATTTTTTTTTTTAATTCCTTTAAGTGAATTGCGTAGATCTTGTCCGGGCCCTGAGACTTTGGAGGATTTAATTTATTTATATAGTTTATTATCACAGATTCTGTAATTCTAACATTTGAAAGTACTGAATTTTCATAAAATTTAATTACATCTGATACGGTCGCAAAGTGGACGTTAAGAATTTTTTCTATATTAAGTGAGAAGAAAGACGCAATTTTTAGGAAAAGTTTTTACCAATATAATTTTTACTTTGGAAACAGGTTTCGAAAGTAACTGGTTTCCATCATCAGTCCAAGAATAATAACAGAAATGGTTAAACGGTTGCACCTTATATTCAAGCCTAAAAAAATAAAATAGAGGGGGGGGGGCAGAAAAGTGCAGAAGGTAGTATAAAATAAAGAGCAGAGCTCTATCGATAGGACACAATAAATGTTACGTTATAAATAAACATACAATGTAAATACGCACACATATGAGATGGGATATACTAATTATCTGCTTTCCTAAATTCTAATTTTGCAGTTTTCTGTTGCACATGGATGGAGTGTGTAGCACCGTCACGAAATTGATATTAATCTGCAGTACTACCAAGTTCAAAAGTTATAACCATTTAATATATATTTCTATCAAATTAACTCGATCAGAGTGCTGAGAAATCAACCATTATATACATCAATCTTGTATCTTTAACAATTTAATCCTTAATCTCTCTCTCTTCCCCCTCCCTCCCCCGTTTTATGCCGATTTTTTATCTTGTATTGTACTCAATTAACTATCTACAAAAGTGCCCAGACCCAGGGGGGAGGGGGGGGAAGAACGTTACGCCCTTGGATAACGTTACGAAGCGGCGTTCGTCTTTTTCATTTTTTTCAAAATACGCTCCACAGAGTAGCGTGCTGAGACGGTCGAAGGGAACTTAAAGTTGCGTGTCATTGCGCCGCGACTGTTCCCATGGACCTATCCCCCAATGCCGCGGCGGCTTCAGGTTGCTTTCTGTCGTCTCCGAATCGGACACACTCGTGTGACGCATCGCTATTTGATGGAGCGCTCGCCTGCGCCATATTGCAACGACTGCGTAGTCCACCAGACTGTTCGGCACATTCTTGTCGAATGTCCCAGTCTGGGTGATCTTCGCGCACGATACCTGTCCCTGTACTGGGATGGGCGGGGTCGCTACCGCCTGTCCCTTGTACTCGGGATGAGTGCGTGCACATTGACTAGTGGACTTGTTGACTTTTGGGGGGAGGCCGGCCTTCTCCCTTTCATTTAACCAGGTTTAATTGTTGTTTTTGTTATTGTTTTGTTATTGTTATTGTTATTTCTTTTTATTGTTGTTTCCGGTTCAATTTTTTAAAGTAGCCGAGAAGCGCAAGAGAGCGGTTTAAAAGCTTCGATTGAATGAGTCTTTTTGAAACTCAGGATGGTGGAGTGGATTCGCCGCTCGTTAACAGTGATTCAGCGACGCGAAAAACTGTTCGTAACTCACCTACACTACATTCCTTCTTTATTTTTCTTTGCCCCCTTTTCCTACTCTTCTCTATCTACAGAGAGGCTGGCATTGTTCCTGTCGGAGTAAGAAACTTCATCAGGGCAACGAGGCAGTAGTGGATGGAGTTTTTCACGCTCGATCTTAAAGTGAGGTTCGCAATCTCGTTCAACAAAACAGTGTATTCCTAAGTTTTGGGTTAAAATATGCAATCCATCTCAACCGATGGCCACTGTTCTCAAGGATCTTTACTACAGTCTCATAGATATTGGTCCATTCAACTCTCACTTACGCTGCAAACTCACTAATCTCATAAATATATTTCACACACGCTAACTTTAAAATAATATTCATTAATAATTTTCAAGTTATGATAATATTTTCGATCTAAGGGCAGACTCTCTCCTGAGGCGAGCTGCACGGTTGTCTATAAATTTATTTACTGCCGCTGCAACCAGATAAACTATATTGGAGGCACCATCCGCGCATTGAAAGCAATAGTCTGTTCCCACCTAGTATAAGTCCACGCGCTGGCTCCATTATCATTAATATAGAGAAGTCCCCCATCCGTGATCACCCTGTTCAATCTCAAATAGATATTTCTCACCTAAACTTTAGAATTTTAAGGCATTCGGAAGACTGTAATACCCTTCGAATCATAGAAACAATTATTATAAAACATCTAAACTACAGTTTCAATATTGATTCTCCCGCCTCCTAGTCGCATAATTTGCAAGGTTTACAACCACGGCCGGCCCAAGCCTTTATGGGGCCTTAAGCAGAATTTCATTTAGGGGCCTCCGCACACCACCGCAGCCACACTAGATGCTTGATCATTTCATAGGCTACACTGTCAGTGTAACACATCCACATCATTTTTTTGTGTCGGTAATTGGGAGGTTGTCAGGTGATGTGGTGGAGGGGATGATTTGGATGTTGCGTTTCTGCCTGAGTTGTGAGCATAAATTAAACATAAACTTGTCCTTAGAATTCTGCTTAACGCTGATTGGTTAATTTTTTTATAACTTAAGTTTTGGTATGAAAAGTAGATTTTAAGCAGCATTTTGTCGCTGAAGTCAGTTATTTTCTATACATTACTTCAAGACAAGTCGACGCTCCTGAGGAAAAAAGACATTGAATCCAGCTCTAAATTTCCTTTATCTTTGGAGGAAGATATATATGATCACCTAATTACCCAGCCTACCAAACAAGAGAGAGAGAGAGACCCTTCCTACCGCCATAATCGTTTGCATGCACTCCACATTGCGAACAAAAGTTCTCATCCTCCATAACACTATATTTTAAGAGGGGGAATTTTTTTTAGCATTTGAAATATTATAGATTGTTGCTTTTACTTTAATTATGACAGCTATGTTTAATTTTTTTTAGCCAAGTTCTTTCCACGAGTTCCTTAGATTAAAAATAAAACAAAATGGTGAAGTTCAGAAAAAAAAATGATCATCGGATGTTTGGGAATTTTTTAAAACAACAATAATTCCAAATGGTCAAGTTCAGAAAATTTATTGAAATTTGAGCATGGCTGAATCATTTTTTTTCGTATATTCGAAAGTTTCATAGAAGTTATTTCTAAAATAGATTTTCAATTTTAATCATTATCAGGAGGAAATAGCTACTGGCCTCTAAAAACGAATTGAGTAAACCAAAATTATTAGAGCAAATTTAGATGAAGAAAAAAAAAAGAATCTTGATTGGGGATTTTTCACGTATTTAAAAAAGAATTCTGATAATAGTTTTTCTCGACTTTAGACCTAGAAAATAAGCATCGGTGTGAAAAAGAAATAAACAACAGTAAATTATTAAGAGAGCAGGCAATGGCTTCGCTACTAAGATTATAATTTAAAATCTAAATAAAGCAGCCATGGTTAAATTTTTATAAATTTTCTGAACTTCGCCAATTATAAATTTTTTTAAAGGAACTTTAAACTAAATATCCCCCCTTTTAAAATATCACGTTTCTAAAATAGTCATTGAAGAAGATATATAAAAATAACTTTTTCTGAACTTCACCATTTGTAATTTGGGAGGATTTAAAAAAATTCACAAAATTTCGATACTTATATTTATTTCTGCACTTCACCATTTTGTTTTTTAATATAAAAGAATTATTAGAAATAACTTTGATAAAAAAAACATCAGTCATAACCAAACTAAGATTGAATTATTATTCAAATACTAAAAAAAAACCCTTCTTAAATTATAGTGTTAGTGATGATGATGAGGATGATATCAATGAAAGAAATTTTACATTACAGAACACCATAGCCTTTAATAAACAAAAAGCTATAGCAGAAAGGACAATTAGAAGAGCAAAAAATTATCTCTATAAAAAATTATTCCTAATATAAACTTTAGGACACCAATTAAAGCTATTTGGTTCTATTAAAAAAAAAATCAGAGGTACCTACAGAGAACAAACATTTCCTCTTATTCAAAATGGTAATCTAGTGTTAAATGACAGAGAAAAGGCAAATATTTGGGGCCAAAATTTTGCAGATCTTCTTACAAATGCAGATCAGGTTATTTTAAATGAACAAGAAAATAAATTGATCAATGACGCTATAAAAAGCTTATCAGAAGACTATAACAAAGAAGAGTAGAGAAACCAGTTTCAAACGCACTTACCGCGTCGCTGGAAAGCCGTTAGCGAGGGCCTTAAACCAATCGGCCAAAGCATTTAAGCCGCTCGCCTGAACTTCTCGCACGCTACAGTTTTATCAGCACTTCAGAAAAAGGAGGAAAAGCCACGGAATCTGACTTAATCCATAAATCTTTTTATATTAAACCTGCCACTGGAATATAAAAAGAAAATCTTAAAAATACTTAATGCTTGCTGGTTACAAGGCAAATTTCCATCCTCATGGAAAGAAACATTATTGATACCCATAAAAAAACTGGTTAAGATCCTGAAAATTCAGGTTCATATAGACTAATTTCTTTACTCTCTAATTTGGGAAAATGATTTATAATAGACTTTATTGGTATCTTGAAAAAAATAATATAATAAAACCCTTCCGATGTGATTTTCGTAAGAAACATAGCCCAATTGACCAAATATTGAAATTAGAAAATTTATTAGGATAAACATAAAAGAAAAAAAGGCATATTATTGCACTATTTCTTGATATCAAAAAACGTTTGATCTGGTGCCGCATCAGGTTTTAATGTACAAACTTGCAGAATCTGGTATATCAGGAAGATTATTAGGTATTTTAGTCAATTATCTATAAACCGCTCATTTAAAATTTCCATTGGGGAATTCTTATTTGATAGCTTTAATTTTGTTAGAGGAATACCACAAGGTTCAGTATTGTCACCTATTCTATCTTCAATAATGACATGCCTCAATTAGTAAATTGCAATATATCTTGTTTTGCAGATGATTAGGCAATATATACCAGTGAGAATACCCAACGTGAAGCTGAAGAAAATCTTCAGAGAGCAGTTAATAAAATAAAAGACTTTTGTGATACATGGGGAACTACAATTAATATTGAGAAAACTAAACTAATGTATTTTACAAATAAAAGAATATTCAGAACACCAACTATATCAATTAATAACTAAAGAATAAACGATATAATAGAAAATAAGCTCTTTTTCTCTTCTTTGATACCTGTAAATATCATATATATTACCTAATCTTAAACTGCCAAAAACGCCTGAATATACTTAAATCTTTCAGTAAATTACCCTGTGGAGCAGATCGAAAGTTACTACTTATATTGCTTAAGGCATATACGAGTATTATCATTAATTTACAATATGGATGTTAAGTTTATGACTGCCTGCCATTCTGTAAAAAAAACTAGATGTTATCGTCAATGCTGGTATTAAAATTAATATCGGGGCAATGAGGTCTTTTCCGACTACCTCTCTTTATGATGAAACATGTATGCTACCACTTCAGTTTCAAGGAGATTTTGCCAGCATCAAATATTTTATAAAAATACTATCATCACCAAGTAATCATATTTTGAAATAGAACTTTAATTCTTACAAATATAGAATATGGTTACCTATGTGACTTATCTTGTTAATAAATCAGCTTAAATCGCGTTTCGAAAACCATAACCATAAATTTGTTTGATCGAAGTTGTCTGCAGTTAGTTTTAGGTCTAAGGCGACAGCAAAATAAATTTTTGAAATAATGACTTGGGCTTTAAGAGAGACAATTACACAAATATAAATATATTCATAAAATCAACGAAGGTACAATTAGATAAGTAGGTTAGGTATGCAATGTAAGATATTTTAACATATGATTTACAGTAAAAAGATGCGAAGAGAATTGAAGTATGTGAAATTAATATGGTGGAATAATATGGTGAATAATATATATTATAGTGTAGTAGTGTAGTGAATAATATAGAGTAAATAATAATATAGTAAATAATATAGAGTATCTATGATGGACTGAATTGGGGCTGCAATGAGAAGTAAATATAATTAGGATCTACTATCGTATGGTCGTTTGTAAAGAATTGTAGGAGAAAATTGAATTAACTAAGTATGATTTGTTTGGAGGTAAATGAATAATTGTAGAAGGAATGATTACCGACCTTTATACGAAGAAAGCTGCAAGTCGAGTAGGCGGAATAGCGTGCTATTTTGATCGAGCTGGGAACATGTGTTTGTTTGTTTGTGTGTGAAATTTAAGAGATGTTGTTTGGAACAGTATAGGTTAATTGAATTGACAAGTAAAATAAATGAATTAATTAATTATTAAGTTTAACATAAAATGATTTAATTTACAAAATTTGAAGTAAATTAATTGAAAGATTAAATTGACAAAGTTAAAGTAAAATAATTGAATGAATTTTATACATAATAAATGATGATATATATATATATATATATATATATATATATATATATATATATATATATATATATATATATATATATATATATATATATATATATATATTTAAGTTTCCTAGGAGGTTTTTATTATAGGAATGCCCAGAGGCATTGCTATACAAAGAAGCTGTCACTGCAGTTATGTGGAGTACCAACAATAAACCACCATTAGTAATATACCTCTATGGGAAAATATGAAACTATCTATACAATGAAATTTACCAATAACTTACTCAAAATCAATACCGAGTACTAGTAAAATATTAATAGAAGATTATTTCAACAGCAATTTCATTGGATTTCAAAAATTATTTACTGATGGATTTAAAGTACTCTTAAATGATGAATACTCATGTTCATCTACAATCTTTATTCAAAATTCTGCTCAATGCTACTCTTGGAAATTGTATGGAGATCATACTGCACTTTTCACTGAACTATTTGCCATTAAAAAGGCACTTTGTGATTGCAAAAAATACTCTGCTACATCTGCGTTATAGTCACTGACTCACAATCTAGCCTTTATATATTAGAAGAACATAAGACAAACCAAACATACCCTAATCTAGTTACTGAAATAGTATCTCTGTGGCACTCTCTTCGGTGTAATAATCATAAAATATATTTTCAGTGGATACCCTCTCATATAGGGATTGTAGGAAATGAAAAAACAGATTTACTAGCTAAAGCTTCACACAATTTTAATAATATAGACACGACTCCATTCTTTAAAAGTGAAATTGTAAAATTATTGAAAGAAAAGATACAAAAGGAATACTCTTCTATATTGGAAAGATATATAACTTCTACTCAATTTGGTGAAATAAAACACAAATTCAATCATTGGCTATGGTCTTTTGATAGACCTAGGAAACTTGAAACAGCACTCGTTAGACATGTAGGCTTAAATTACCATCTAAACAAAATTAAATTAAACGATTCACCAAACTGAAATAGTAAAACATTATTTATTTGAATATCAGGCTTACAATATAAAAAGACAAAAAATGATGCACAATCTAAGCTCTCTTAATATAAAATTAGAACTCTTAAAATTCTATTGGGAGGAGGTGGCTTTAGCCCACACATCCAAGAAAAGATAAAACTAATTCTTCTTAAATTTCTCGCCTCCTCTAGAAATTTATAAAAATTACAAAACTCATTTTAAACAACTCTTTTTGTCTCCTTTACATTTGCAAGTAACAGCTATATTACTAAAATAGGTACTATGTGCCTCTTGGATTATTGCATTGCCATACCTATAAATAACTTAATATCTATAAACGATGTTTGATTGATTAATTAATTTAACCTGCCTATAACTACCTGATTAATTAATTTGACCTGTCTATAACTACCTATGTAAATATTACCTTTACCTAAATTTAGCTAATAACACACTTAACCCTTTCGCTGTTAATCGTCCATATATGGATATAATCTAAAATAACGATTAACTGCGAATCGGCCATATATGGATTTGATCTAGTATTTATTCTGCTATTGCCTGTAGGTTTGAATTTTTTTGTGAGTTGTTTCTTCTGCCACTCTTCTATCAGTTGCCATGTTTAAATATTTCCATTCCAAATCAGTACCTCTCAGAATGTCGAGTAGAAAAGTTTAACAATTTTGCACACCAAATTTAAAGGGCCAAATAGGCGATGAATCAAGTGACTTCCTCGAAAATGTAGACTCAGATAACCTAAGCAGTATATCTAGCGATGATGGCTGGCTCACTGAATCATTATCTGAATTTGATAGTGATAATATAGAAGTTTTAGACGAAGGAAATAGTGAAAATAATCACAAATACAGACGAAAATGAAAAGTCCGACCATCGGCAACGAAAACGAACACGGCGTGCCAAACCTTGGCCTTGGGCATCTGGTTCGAATTTCCTGCCCTCGCTGCCTGCGTTTGAATCTTCACAATCAGGTTTGACTTCTTCATGTTCAAAATAGATTATTTTGAACAGTTTATCGACGATAATGTGATCAATATAATTGTCACACAATCAAATGCAAATTCTAAATTGTTGGAGCAAAGAAATTGTTCCCCACCTGAATAGCCACCTTTCCAACTTCAAAGAAACGGACGCCGACGAAATTCACTTGTTTTTGACTATTTGGTTTCTCATGAGTCACAGTAAAAAAAATAGACTAAATGATTACTGGTCAAGTAGACAGAAATTTAAATCAAAGCTTATTCCTTTTAAAGACCTTTGTATAGATGAAAGTCTACTCCTTTGGAGAGGAAGACTCCATTACAGACAATACAATCCAAATAAAAGGCATAAATTCGGTGTAAAGACGTTTGTATTGTGCAATTGTAAGACTGGTTACGTAAAGATTTGAGCATTTATACTGAAACCGGTACAGAAATTACTATCGACAATGAAGTAGGTGTGATGGGCTCAGTTGTGATGACACTGCTTTAATCGTATTTGAATAAGTGCCATGTTCTTTTTGTGGATAATTGGTACACAAGCCCTGATCTCTTTGCAAAATTACTAGTAATTATGACTGGGGCTTGTGGAACAGTTCGTTCTAATAGGAGGAATATGCCTAAATTTAAAAGTTTGAAGAAGGGAGATGTTGAATCGATGTTTTGCAACAATATATTATGCGTAAAATTTTATGATAAACGAAATGTACAGTTGCTTACAAGTGTGCATGATGATTAAATGTGTGACAGCGGGAAAAGGGATAGAGATGATAACATTATTTTGAAACCTAAATGTGTCATTGAGTACAAAAAAAAAAAATGCGAACGGTTGATAAGAGTGATCTGCTAATAAGTGTTATAGAGTGTGTGTGTAAAAGTATTATATGGTATAAGAAGTTTTCCTTCCATCTTGTTAACTTATCTATTCTAAACGCTTATTATATATACAAGGAAAAAACGAACGAGATAAAAAAACAGTGTGATTGTACAAATGGTAGATAAATATTAAAAAAATCGAATTTCTGATATTAGACATATTGGTAATCGACCATAGCGCCTTATTGATGTTGGTATTCATTTTATGAAGCCTGTTCCTTCAAGAAGAACTTGTCATGTATACCCCAAAACAACAAAAACTGAGAAAAAATATCAACGAACAAATTATATCTGTAGTGAATGTGAAGTACCATTATGTGTTCACCCTTGTTTCAAAAAGTACCATACAGAAAAAGATTTCTAGTTCAATGTACATAATTGTTTCAATTGTAAATAAATACAGTTTTAATATATATATATATATATATATATATATATATATATATATATATATATATATATATATATATATATATATATATATATACATATATATATATATATATATATATATATATATATATATATATATATATATATATATATATATATATATATATATATTATCCTCGCTATAGAAAGTATTTTAAGTCTTCAATTAGCTAATGAAAATAAAAAAATATGCACTTAAAAATAAAATTATGTAAGTTACTGATAGAATAGTAGAGAAAGGAAGTAAATGTGAATGAGGCCACAGATACAGATACAGATGTAGGCTGCGCTAAGGCCTTTGCAACGGCAGCGCAATAACATTAGCTTGGACTTAAATAAGTTGTCATATATATTTTCCTCCTTGATTACCTTCTTATTCATAAAATATGTACTCAGTTTTGATTTCCTCTCAATACCTAGACTCCATCTCTTTTCTCCCCATTTCCTTACTCTTCCTTTATACTTTCTTCCTTCAATTGATTTAGTAAACCACAAATTCTTCTCTATGCTGATACGTAATATTTTGGTGTGTTTCCACGCGTTCGAAAGTGTCCCTTATTTTTAATATATTTAAAAGCATTAAATTCCACTTTAAGATGAGATGCTTGATAAATTTTATTACAAAAGATGTTTGGAAGAATGCAAAGAGCTATTAAAATTTCACAATATTATCAATATGACGTAATAGTCTTATACTCAGCATGCTGATTACCACGCAAACGGACGAGGCGGCCAGTCTTTGGCCTTCGGTCTATGCCTTCAGTGTCTACGTTTGAATCTTCACTATCAGGTCTGACTTCCTCTTCATTTATTACGCAAAATTCAAAAGAAATAGATTATTTTTTAACACTTCATCGATGAAGACTTGATAAATATAATTGTCACAAAACAAATGCCTATTATAATGTTTTGAAGCAAAGAAATTCATAGAAAGAGAATGAATGATGCCGTTCCAGCTTAAAAAAGCGAATGCCTACAAAATTGAATTGCTTTTGAGTACTCCATTGGAGTAAAAACGTTTCTGTTGTTCAATTATATGTAATAGTGGAAAATTTCGTTCCAATAGTAAGAACATGCCTAAATTTTTAAAAAATAAAGAAAGGGGAGAGGGAATCGATGCAATGCAACAATATATTATGCGTAAACTGGTGTGATAAACGAAGTGTAAGGTTGCTTACAAATATTTCTTTTATCCACGTTATAGAAAGCCTTTTAGATTTACAATAAGTGAAGTGAAAGATACAAATTATGTCTATTTAGAAATAAAAATAAAATTATGTAAGTAACTCCTAAAATAAGAAAGAAAGAAAATGGGAGTGAGGTCAGTAAATCCCACGAGGTTCCCCCTCCCAGGTGTTAATTTTTGCGCGCTGTCTACGGGTTCGAATGTGTGCCTTGATATTATAATATTTAAAAAAAACCCATTAAATTTAACTATAAAAAGCTTTAAATTAAGTAGTCATTAAAAATTTGATTTGGAAAAATAGAAAGAGTCGGTTAAATTTTATAATAATATTATTATGAAGGAATATTTCGTATTTGTCACGGATGTGAAGGTATAAAATCCCGAATTTTCAAAGTGCCCTTGTATACGAAATGAGCGCATTTTCCTAATGATAAACATATTTTTTATAATTATTGCAGTGGAAAAAATAACTAGGCGGCTAAAAAAATAATAAATAGTTATATTTCAAAAAATGAATATCTGCCGCACACAGCACGACCATTGGAATTATCCTGACAACAGGCAAAGGGTTAAGCCCAAATATTAAAGATACTAACAAGGTTCCACTTCTTTTCCGAAGCCCCATGGAGAGGTGGCCCATGGGTGAAGATTGGTGTTGGTCTTTAATTTACTAACTATAGTCATCACTTTTAACTAGCATTTGAAAGCAGTTACAGCCTAAAATTATTTGATGATCCCGCTTAAACATTATTTGCACAGGTATTCATCCTCCAAAAGAAAAATCAATAAGATTTTACATTTAAAGACAAATCAATAAGATTGGGCATTGAAAGCTCAAATCAATAATAATTGATTTTCTAATTACAAATATAGATCCTTAATTAATTTCAATTAATAAGCTTATACAGTTCAACAAACTGTGTAGTGTATAACTCAATTAGATAAGTAGTATTAACACAGCTGTTTTAAAATTCCAATCTCTGCAAAACAAATCGAATCTACTTCTTAAAGTCAAGACAGAAAAAATAATTAGAAGTTACTGGCTTGGTGAGAAGAGATACTCCATGCAAGAGGAGTGAACCCCTCCACAAATCAAGAGGAACAACAACAACATTGTTCCTTACTATAGTAAAGCACAAACGTGTTTGCCCGTCGCTTCCCGCTCCTGAATATATTCAAGACCTTGTGTACGGAGAGCTCTCATCAGGAAAGCGAAATCAGGGAGGCCTCACAAGCGTTTCAAGACTGTGTGAAGGCGAACACAGCCCTCATCGGAATCGTTGCAAAATAACTGTAGAAATGTGCGGAGGATAGAATCTACTGGCGTGCTCTGATGAAGAAGGCCCATAACCGCTTTGAAGAGGAGAGGCGTTAATGTGTCACTGAGGCCTGAGAGAGAAGGAAGGCCATACCTGCAGAACCTACACAGTTACCATACCCCTGATACACACCTCCAACGCTCACCTGTGGCTCCAAGTAGTTATTAGCTTAGAACAACGGCCACATCCCGGGCAACAATCTCAGCTGATGGGCTAAGGTAGGTTAAGGGTCACCAAAACTCCAAACTGTGGTGTTACCGTGTTGAGCAATGCCAGCTCTACTAAGTAAAGTCTGGATCAGTGTAAATGTGACAGCAAGGTGAATGACACGACACACCTTAGGGCGAGCCAGGCATCGAAAGTGGTTATCAGCCAGTCACCGTAGAAGAGGAGTGGAGCTCTCATTACGTACTAATCCTAGTTTAACCATGGACTTGTCAAGAATTATGGAAGTCCTTGATTGCCGGCGTCCTGGAGGACATGGTACAGCGGTAACGGTAAATGTACTGAAATTTTTTAAAATGGACCAAAAAGCCGTTGCCAAAGCCGAATAGGCCGTAGGCCAAAGACCGAATGTTTGCCTGCTAATCGCAAGCTCCTGATGTAAGGAGGACTGGCGAAGCCACTCCTCTTGGTTATCAATACAGTGATTTTAATGAGGGGATGCAGAGACGACACCTTCTTCACATGCAGCAACTGCGACAGGACCTGCCGTTCAAGGATCGGGCTGTAGGGTCACAGCCGCCGCTGCAGTTACACTAGTTTCTCATCCCTCTCCTAAACTCTCACGTGCTGGCTCCAAGCGCCACAACCCGATACACCGTCCTAGCCGTCAAGTTAAAACAAGTGAAAAAAATAGTGTTTACACTGCACCACCAAGCTAGGCGGAGGAGGTGCTTCTAGCAGTCAACAGCTATCCCAGTGGAGAAGATCCTCGACTGATCCAACGGCTAACTGTAGAGAGTAAACTTTCCAAATAAGGAGTGGAGCCCCGAAGGCGGACCAGTGAGTTGTGCTCATTTACTCCGGCAGCTCCTGAAGCCAACCTGGTGCCAAACGTATTGCTCTGCACTCCTTTGGATGAAACCGGCGAGGCCGAGAGGGGGATCTTGAAGACTGTGCACCCCAGGATCTCCATACACTTCGCCCAGGCCTGCGCCATGGCGCAATCTCCATTGTCTTCCGAGACAGAAACATGCCAACTACAACTTTTGTGCGCACAACACGACCTTCTCTTATAAAAGCTGAGTTTAGTAGTATGGAATTAAATCTGAATTTCTGGTAAGTTTCTTTCCGACCAGCGCGTGTATATGTAAGTAATTGGTTCTTCATTATCCTCATTCTTAGCATTTGGAACTGCCCATACTTCGTTGCTGCTATTTTCTCCAACATCGACAAAATCTATTTCAGTGAGAGAAAAGGATTCTGGCGCTCATCGCTATCTCTACGGGACGCGGAAAATCGGGCACTCTTATCTTTCTGCAAATTTCTTGGAATATTTACAGATTTTAGCCTATCAATCGAAACTGAGTCTGTTTTGCCATTTTAAAATAAAAACTATCGCTGCGCCTGATAACTCGAAAAGGAACAACATACAGCCTTGGCCAAAACTATGGGACATGTATGAAAAAGTGAAGAATATGATTGAAACTCATTTATTCCATACTTGATATATGTAATACAAATAAATTTTTTGCGTATATTATATCAATAATTAATATTTGATGCGTCCTCCTTTTGCTTTTATAACTGCTTTTATGTGTTTGTTGCATATTGTGCATAAGTGGTTGGGGCAATCTTCTGCCATTCAATGTGTGATTCTAACGTTTATTCCTACTTTTTCAGTGATTATCTTATTGTTAACTTACAAGTGGTAATTTTTTTTAAAAATGTCTCCGAAGAAACAGATTCCTGCATCAATAAGAGCTAAAATCACTGCATTGTCCAGAGAGGGATTATCCCAAGTCAAAATTGCAAGAAAATTGAAATTCTCAAGAAACGTTGTCCAAACAACTATTAAAAGGTACAACCCGACCAATTCTCTCAAAAACCGTGATGGTCAAGGTTGCAAAAGGTGTACAACTCAGATTAAAGAGAAATTGCTGAAAAGGACATCTCTGGCCGATAGGAAAAACCCTATTCTGGTATAGCTGCTGAGTTTCGGGCAGCAACAAACAAAGAGATATCAAGACTCACAGTGAGAAGAAGGTTATTAAAAGCTGGGCTCAAAGGATGTAAGGCTAGAAAGAAACCGTAGCTGTCCTAGGTGAACAAGAAGGAGCGATTGTCTTGAGCATAAGAGCATGAAGAGTGGACTGATGATGATTGGACTAAAGTTGTTTGGTCTGATGAGGGCAACTTTGACGTAGGTTATCCACATTAGTTTCTACCAATTTATTACGCTTGTACACAATTTTATGGACATCAAATTTTTTATTAGATGCTAAAAATGACCAGTAAAATTTGTATTTCTCCTCAGATCTTTGGAACTTCTGGAGCTGTTTATGTTCATCGAAGAGTTGGGAAAGCTTATGATCCGAGATATGTTGCCCCAGCATTCATATTTGGAGGTGGCAGTCGTCTTCAGGTCCAGGATTGCTGTTCACTTATGAGTGTAAAATAAATTCCAACACTTACACCAGCATGTTAGACCAAGTTTATCAACCTTTCTTAGGTATAATTTTCCAAGATGACATACTAGATGGTGTAATCTTTAAACAAGACAATGCTCCATACCACACATCTAGATTCTCAAAGGGTTGGTTTGAAAAGAAAGGGATGACGTTGATGGAATGGCCCCCTCAATCTACAGAACTCAACCCCCTTGAACATTTGTGGTCACACTTGGGCATAAAAGTGATTGTGCCCAAATCATCCTAAAAAAGTAAACAGCCAAAATTCATGAAGATTCGCATAAAATTGAGCCAACCACCATTGCCAACTTAGTCTCAAGTATGCAAAAACGCATAAAAGCTATTATCAAAGCAAAAGGAGGATACATCAAATATTAATTATTGATAGAATATACGCAAAAATGTTTATTTGTATTAAGTCAAGTATGAAATGAATAGGTTTCAATCAGATTCTTCACTTTTTAATACCTGCCTCATAATTTTGGCCAAGGCTGTAGAATGCTTCAAGTGTTTTCCGGATTCTGTCGATACGAAACCATACATTTAAAGATTTTATAATCTGTCTTTGAAAAGGAAGACGTGAATTACGTCTTCCCCTCTAAAATTTTTGGACACACATAAAAGGACAAGGATTTGGTAACCAGCCAAAAAAAACACGAAGAAGGAGCGACCCCGCAGTGGTTTATCGCCCCTCGGGGCCCCCATCGGTCAAGATGGCTCAAGCTGGGACCACCCGAGTCCCGCTGCGCACCATCAGCGGTCACACCAGACCGAGCAAAGACAAAGCCTTTGAAGTCGTCTATGGGGACTTAAGATAGCAATGATAAGGCTACTAGAGGTCCCCACGAGTTACGTCGCTATATGCGAAACAGAAAAGGACGTGGAGGCCATGACGAAGAAAGCTGCGGTCGAGGTTCTTCGCGAGCTCGGCCTGCAACCAGCAGTCCCTCCCCAGATCCAAACGCACAGTAGCGTGATCTGCAGGAGATTCGACCCCTAGATTGGGGAACATTCCAAAGAAGAGATAAAAGAAGAAATCATAAAAAAAACATCCATAGGCAAAGGTCACTGAAATTGTCAAATTTAAAAACAAAAGGGACAATTCTGACTATACCCATGTCTTCAAAATCGTCTTTGGAGATACTTCCATGGCCAAGAAAGCGAAGGAATCTGGGCTCCTGCTTTTTAACGCCAGGATTAGTGGGGAGCAGATTGAGAGGGGGGAGTTTCACCCACTCCACTTCTGCTTCCGTTGTTATAAAATGTAGGCATACACTACTCTCGAATGCCAGGCGCCCCAAGAGGTATGCTTTAGGTGCAGCAAACCTGGCCACCATTAGAAAAACTGCCAGAACCATCGCGAGAAGTGCGCGAACTGCGGGCAAGGCCATCGATCAATAGCAATGGCCTGTCCTATGAGAAAAGAGCTGATTAAGAGGAAAAAGCAGCAACAAAGCAGAGAAGAGGCGACCAAAGAAGCAAATACGACATACGCTCAAGTCGCACAGGCTGCTTACTCCGAAACAAAACGTAAAAAAAAAAACACCTAAAAATCCAAAACGAGGAATCGACCAAAATTCTGACATGCATCTTGTATGCCCACGTCAGAAATCTAACGCAGCCTGGGAAAATCGCTAAAGAATTAAACCGGACGCTCGCCAAAAATGGCATGAACCAGATGTGGTTCCCGGACGACCCCCCATCAGGGGATGTCTTCCAACTGCAAATGACCCCAAAACTGACTCAGGAAGAGAACAAACAAAGGGGAGAAACCCAAGGAACAGAACAAGAGACCAGCTCTAAGAATAGAAGCAAGGAAGAAAAGGGAGGCTGCTGCCAGATCAATGAAAACGCCCAAACCCAATAATAAAAACAAAGGAGAATGCAGATACGGAAGATTCGAATACCACAGACACCTCGGACTCAGAGGTCATGCCAAAAGATGGGCACCGAGAAAAAAGAAAACAGGAGGCCAAAATACCTCTTGATGCGGATGAGATAAACTTCTCAATCTACTCATCAGAGTAGTTCTCCCTCCCAAAGGACACGGATGCCAACAAAATATTCGTCGGCATCAGAAAGAAATATTACAAGTGAGAATACGATGCCCAGTGCGAAGAGGAAGTAGTCGAGGAGGCCCTCTTCAACAATAATGTTAAACTCTACAGAGACATTGGAAGAGATTACCACGGCAGACTACAAAAAAGAAAAGGAACGGGAAAAGCATCCCACCACCAGGAAACACTAGGAGCTAGAAAAGAGAATGGAGAACCTGTACAACAGGTTGAAAATTGTGACGTTCAACTTAAATGGATGGGATGAAAAAACTACGGCGTATGGGAACATATTCCGTGTGATCGACCCCGACATCATCTTAATTACGGAGCACGGTATTGACACAACATCTTATCAAATAAAGATACCAGGACACAGATTTGTTACAAAGAATCATTCTCAAGAGAGGTTTGACGGTGCCGCGGTTGCAATTAAAAGGAATCTCTCGTCCAGACACCTTCCAGAACTGGACGAGTCATTCGTGGCGATAGAGCTGCCCACATTAATGGGCAACCTCGTGATCGCGGCGGCATATCAGCCTCCTCGAAGAGCGTATCTGCCCCTCAATAATTTCTACACCCTATTTGGCCACGGCAGAATGGCATTCCTTGTGGGCGACCTCAACGCCAGATGCCGAACGGCTGGCTATGGTAACACGAATAACAGAGGCCATAACTTGGAAATGAGGATGCGACGGAAAAACATCCAGAGGATAGGACCGGATTTCCCGACCTATATCACCTCTCGGGAAGCAAACAAGCCCGACATAATCATGACAAGTGACGTCTTCCCATTCAACTACAATAGCGAGCCAGGACAAGCAATTCCCAGCGACCATATAGCGATCTTGACCACCATCTCACTCGCTCCAATCGAGCTTCCGGTCCCTCTCCGCAAAAGCTACGCCTCGGCCGAGACTGGGAACGCTATGGAGAAATCCTAGGTGCATTCGAACCAGCCGACCTAAACGAAGCAACTCTAAAGGAGATTGTCGGGGAGCTGAAGAGGATAACAGCCTTCATCACCGAGGTTGACCACGAGTGTGTAGTGATGGCAGGGTAAAAGACTCCTCCATAACCTAGATGGAGCGAGTAGGTGAAAGAGATCGCTAGGGAGCACAGGGAGTTGTATGGAGAAATCAGAAGAGCAGGTACGAATCGGGAACGAAGCTCGCTGCTACGAGAATTGCGTGATGAGCTAAAGCTGGCTATTAACCAACAACAAGCTGAGATCTGGAACAGCCTAATAGCCAGGGTAGACAGCGAGGTACCCCCGATAAATTCTGGCGCCTAGTAAGGAAACTAAAAGGCCTACCAAGTAGAGGAGGGCGATGACTACTTGTAGGATCCGGCGGTCCTGGAGGAAAGGTTCCGCACATTCTGGAAGGAAATCTTTTTAATAAAACCTGAGGACGATGCGGAATTCGACCAGGAATTCGAAGACCATCTGATTGAAGAACTTAATCAGATCATACATGGAACACACCCACGAGCCTACGTCGACGAAGGGAGGGAGATGGCGGACCATATCCGACCAATTACAATTGAAGAGGTCATGACAGTCATAAAAACCTTTAAGCAAAAGGCGCCAGGCTGGACGGGCATCACTAACAATAATTTGGTGCATGCCCCCACCCCCCGGCAGATGATTCAGGGAATCATTAACACCTATAACGCTCCCCTGAATACGGGCTACTTCCCCGATGGTTTTAAAATGGCCTAAATCATTTTTATCCTCAAAAGGAATAAGCCCCCCGATCAACTGGTGGACTACAGGCTAATATCACTCCTTGAGTTTGTAGGCAAAGTTTACGAGAAGCTTCTAGTCAACAGGCTACAAGATCAGCGGTCCGAGCTGAAAGCTCACACCCCTCAGCAGCGCGGGTTGCGCAAGAGAAAGGGAACTAGCCCTTCTCACCGAAAAGTATGCCCACTATGAAGCTGAGGGTAAATACGTAGACATGGTGATGCGAGATGTACAGAAGGCCTTCGATAAAGTTTGGCTGAGAGCCTGGAAAGGGTCTTTTGCGATTACATCATGTAAAGAAAGGCTCGATTTTTTTATTGAGGGCAACAGAGGACCCGAATTCGAGTTAGAGGCGAGTGTTCCACAAGGTAGCTGTCTGAGTCCGCTGTTGTAGCTTGAGTACACGTTAGACTTACCTGCCCCAATCCGGGAGGATGTGATGTACCTGCAGTTTACAGACGACGTCACTCAGATCATCCCCAGTTCCTATAGGAACGCTAGAGTTCAAGCAAGGGAGACAGCTACCGAAATCGAAATATCAATCGTTTCGAAAAAAGTGGAAAATCAACACCAACCGCCGAAAGTTCCAGATCCTTCCAGTGAACCTCCGGAAACGAGATGACGTGATAGTCGCAGATGAAATTTACCCGTACTCCAAGGATGGTAAGGTCCTGAGTCTGCGCATCATCTCAACATGGTATAAGACGCAAATCAACAACCGAATCTCCCTAGACAAAATAGAACTTGGTAAACTGCACAGGTTCAGAAACCTCAGCGCCAACAACATCAACAAGCTATACACTCCCCTGGTGTGCCCAACACTGGTATACCCAGCAGTGGTAATGCAGGCAGCTAGTTCAACCTCTCTCAGATTTATGCAGAGAGTCCAGAACAGTGCTACCCTGCTTATAGCTGGCGCGAGCAGAATGAACTATATTCGGCAGACGGAACTGCACACAAGAGCAGGACATGAGCCACTGAATATGGTCCTCCAAAGTCTAGGACGAAAGACCTGGGGAAAAGTAGAAAACGAAATACTCCCGCATATAGAGGCAAACATAGACATACCATAAGCCTTAATTGGACGAGTCACCAGGATAGCCCTATTCCCAAGTGGAAGACTGTGCTCCCAGGAAGATCAAGCCGTTAGGTACACATAACCAAGACAAAATTATTCTACTCACGAAAAAGACTCCACAAAAAAAGAAAAACCAAAGGAAGCGAAGTGCCCAAATGATTAATACAAGACCAATAAATAAATTAAAAGAGGCGAAGTGCCCACAACAGGCGAAATAAGAAACAAAGCTAAACCAAAGTGAAAATAAAAATGAAAGCTAACGGGTTAGCAAAAACAATTGAAAAACTTTAATGCCTAAAGACGGAGGACATAGACATTTATTATATATATATATATATATATATATATATATATATATATATATATATATATATATATATATATATATATATATATATATATAATAAAAAAGAAAGATAAAATAAAGAAGAAAACAGCAACAAAAGAGTCAGCTAAAACACTTGCACCATCGAAAGAGAAGGAATAAAAAGGAAATAGAAAAAGTAAGAAGCTTGAGATGCCCTCTACACCAAGGCAAACTATAAATATTCTTCACAACTATCTATACCTACAACACATTTTCCCCACTTGTTACATCATCACATCACAATAATTCTATTTCTGCTCATTCCCTGAAGATGACCTAACATGGTCGAAGGCGTCTAGGAATAAAGCATGCCATTAGCGGATGTTTTTTATCGCGTCGAAGACCCCGTTAAAAAACTTGTAAGAAATATTAAAAAAAATACAAGTTAAAATTAATAACGCTGTCACAGCTGTGGACTTCAATAGAATATATATATATATATATATATATATATATATATATATATATATATATATATATATATATATATATATATATATATATATATATATATATATATATATACACGTGGCAATGGCTTCGATACTAAGATTAAAATTTAAAATCTAAAAAAACAAAAAACAGCGATGGTTAAATTTCTATAAATTTTCTCAACTTCGCCAATTACAATCATTTTTAAATGGAACTCTAAACTAAATTTCCCCCCCTATAAAATATTACGTTGTTAAAATATAGTCATTGAAGAAGATATATAAAAATAAATGTTCTGAACTTCACCATTTGTAATTCTTTGGGTTTTAAAAATTTCACAAAATTTTCATACTTATATTTATTTCTGAACTTCACCATTTTGGTTTTTGATATTTTTAAAGAATTATTAGAAATAACTTTAATAAAAAATATAAGTCATAACCAAACTAAGATGAAATTATTATTCAAATACTAAAAAAAAATCCCCGTCTTAAATTATAGAGTTAGTGAGTTAGTGATGATATATATATATATATATATATATATATATATATATATATATATATATATATATATATATATATATATATATATATAAAATTTAAGAAAGGGATTTTTGGGAGTATTTGAATAATAATTTTATCTTAGTTTGGTTATGATTTAAGTATATTTTTAATTTTTATCAAGGTAATTTCCATAGGTGGGCGTTATCGCGATAACGATATCGGGTTATCAGGTAACCGATATTTTTCCTTGTTATCGATTCATCGGTATCGCTTATACTTATGATTCCAAACTAGCGATAATCGATAATATCAGTTTTTGGTTCCAGTTTAGTACAGGGACGAGCCGCGCGAGCTTTAGAGGCAGAAATAGGTAGGTACGAGCTGAGGAGGAGGATCCTTAAAACTTATTAAGAGATGAAGGAGAGCCTGACCAGGTAAGAAACTAAGGAACAGTATTCAAATATTCTTAATATTGTATTATAAAATAACACTATATATAGTCAATAATCAATATTGTATTATAATTTTGGATTTATCGATTTATCGGTTATCACCTTACCGGGCGATAAATTTATCGCCAGTTATCGATTATCGGTTATCGTCGATATGGTTATCGTTATCTATTTATGGGTTATCGTGATACATTTTTTTCGTTATCGCGCCCACCTATGTCGTATAGTTGCACGCTGTACTACTTGAACTGGTTGCCAGATGTCAACATTTATCTTCAGTAACAAACGAAATTATTCTAAAACGGCAACCCTGCAGTCGCAGGCTAAGGCCAGACGGCCAGACAGTCCAGAACTAGAGCCGTTCAGAGAGACACGTAAGTGTTATCGTTTTTCATATATATATATATATATATATATATATATATATATATATATATATATATATATATATATTATATGTTATTTAACGTTTAATTTATATGTGAATTTATTATCTACAATGTGTGTGATTACTGTGATAACAGATCTGTTTGTCTATCAGAGTTAGTAACAGTTGGAAATTTGTTGGCAAACTTGTCATTAAATAAAACCACTAGTCACTAGCAACGTATTATAAATTATTTATCACGAACTTGTGTCAGCCTTTCTGTGTCAGTGATGACTAGCACTGTCTGGCTAGTTGACTAGCAGCTAGCTAGCTGCCTCAGCCAGCAAACGACGGCGCGTTGCCGTTGATTAAAAAAAACTGCGATTTTGTAGTCTACTCCCTTGACATTCATTGATTAGGTTGATAATTGATTTCCAATTTCTCCTTGAAAACGATATTTCCCTTGCCATATTCTATTAACATACTTTTACACTAACAGTCTTAACCAAAAATGCCCAAGGTAGGCTGCCAGTTGTCTATTGTTTCACTATACTTACTTATGTTATAGGCTAAACACACTGGCTAAGTTTATTCAGGGCACCACTTGTCCTAATGAAATGTCATTGTTTACTTGCGGGGAGAGTTGAAATGACAGACAGGACCGACAGGAAGACGAGTCAAATAGATGAGGAGAAGAAAAAGTTTAGAAGAAACCGTGAGGAAAGACAAGACTCTACAATGTCTCTCTCCAAGAAAAGGAAATGTCACGTTAAGGACAGTATTCTGAAAGAATTTCCATTTATAAGGCCAGGTCAAGATGAGGCAATTGCTTTCTGCACTCTCTGCAATTCCTATTTTACAGTGGGTAGTGGAGGAAGATCGTCTGTGGCAGAACACCGACAGACAAAAAAACCTAAAGCTGCTATTACAGCCCGTGCAAGTGTACCTTCTGTTACAACCTTCTCCAAGAGGGTACAGCCCTCTCAATCAGAGTATGATTTGGCTGTACAGGAGAGTGTGTTTGCTTACTACACCATCAGACACAATCTCAGTTTCAGATCAATGGACTGCACAACATTACTGAATGGGAAGCTCTATGAGCCAAAGTTCTCATGTGCAAGAATAAAATGGGATGCCATAGTGACAAATGTATTTGCACCCTGGGCCATAACACTATTAACAGAAGATCACAACCAAGCTGAGTTTGTTTCTTTTTCTGTTGATTGTTCAAATCATGGCTATGTAAAACTGCTGCAAATATTTGTCAGGCACTGCAAGTTTCAAAGTACTTGCGTTGAAACGAAACTTTTGGATTTTGTAGAGATGAAAGGGGAATCTTCTGCAGAGATTTCCAAGGAGATTCTTATCGCTGTCCGGAGACAGAGTCTAGAAGACAAAGTTGTAGTATTCTCCGCTGACCACCAACTTTGCGAGACTTAACATGACAAGAAGGGTGAATGTCCACACCAAGGTTAAAGACTCCCTTCAACGCGAGGTGATTGGCCTCAGTTGCCCAGCACATATGATCCACAACACTGCGCGAACTGCACTGGATATGGTTCCCTTAGATGTGGAATATCTACTAACAAAGATCTTCGGATATTTCCACATCTTTACGGTCCGTGTGGAGAGACTGAAGACATTATGTGACTTTGTGGGTCAAGACTACTACAATATTTTGGGTCACTGTAATGTCCGTTGGTTATCCATGCTCCCAGCCTTAGAGCTAGTCCTCCAGATGTATGCCCCACTAAAATCACTTTTTCTCTCTGAGGAGAAAAGTCATGTGGTCCTCTGCAAGTTTTTTGAAGATCCCTTCACTGACCTGTGACTAGCCTTTTTTCACGGAAACCTGGGTATTTTCAATGAGCCCATTAATACCCTTGAAGGCCAAGACCGTTGCGCAGTTGAGTCTGCTGCCATTCTGAGACATTTTCAGGCAAAACTGACTGCAAGACGTGATGATAACTTCCTTGCAGTAATGGTCAGAGTTCCTCTTAGAGACCTAGAGGAAAATGGTTTAATCACAAAAGAAACCTTCCTGGGGAATTTGAAGTGCTTCTTTGACACTGCAGTGAAATACCTTGAAGCTTTGGATAAGCATGCCGACGACCTCCAAGACCTCAGCTGTCTCCTCCTGAAAAAGCAGTCTCACCGGTTGGAATTTGAAAAAGGCATTAAAAACCCTCAGAAGAAAATGCTCTAACATTAGAATTGACGAAGACATTCTTTTAGATGAGGTGTCTGGTTTTCAGGAGTTCCTTCAGGGAGGAATAGTGGAGGAATGGAAGAGAGAGGATACACCTCTCATTCAGAGATGGGGCTCGGTTATAAGCCATTTTCAACTAAATGAAATTCCACTCATCAACATTACTAGATTGGCATCTGTAGTAATCTGTCTACCAGGTAGCAATACCTCTGTTGAGAGGGTTTATTTTTCCTTAATGAATGATATGTGGACCGCTGAAAGAAATCAGTTCACAGTCTCTACCATGAAGGCCCTGCTAACAGTGAAGACCAACTTCAACCATCTGCCATGCTTGGATTTTATGGAGAAGTTGACCAAAAACAAACCGATACTTAAAAAGATACACTCCTCTGAGAAATACACATATTAGGTTAGTGCACCAGTCAGGAATCTTCAAATCAGAATACATTCAATATTTCAAATCCAAACACTGTCCCTTTTGATTCTGATCATTATGACATCTTATTTTTACTCTTTTAGAATGCCAGGAATAAGGAGGAGACCTTAGTTTGGGTGAAGTGTCTGGTTGATACCTGTTTTTTAAAGCTGATTATATGGGTGTGCTTGATCTCAGCTATTTTGATAAGAGAAAAAAAACAACTCATTATTAATCAATTGAATTTTTGTTCACTTCCTTTGCAATTTAGCATAAATAGCGTGAGAGAAACATTTGATTGCTGCTTTATGAAAGGTAGTGCCCCCGTTTTAGTTTTTCCATGTGTAGATAGAGGGGAGTAGGAAAAGGGGCAAAAAAAAAATAATAGCGTCGCTGGACCACTGTTAGCCAGCGGCGAATCCACTCAGCCATCCTGAGTCTAAAAAGACTCATTCAAACGAAGCTTTTAAGTCGTTCGCCTGCACTTCTCGTACGCTATACAACCCCCCTCCAAGAAGCGGAGCGTATTTTGAAGAAATGTAGAGAGCCCGTTTGGAAATGATATCCAAGGGCTAACGCTATCCCTCCCGGGTCTGGGCATCATTGTAGATAGAGGGGAGTAGAAAAAGGGGCAAAGAAAAAATAATAGCGTAGGCGGGTTGCGAACAGCTCCCCGCGTCGCTGGACCACTGTTAGCCAGCAGCGAATCCACTCAGCCATCCTGAGTCTAAAAAGACTCATTCAAACGAAGCTTTTAAGCCACTCGCCTGCACTTCTCGTACGCTATACATGACAAAAACACTGCGTGTTTTGGAGGTTTTTACGCCCCTGAATCGAAGATGTCCCCGGATTTTGTCTCAGAAATATGGTCACTTTAAGGTAAGCCCAATTTAAAAATAAAGGGAATGAATATGTTCATATTTTTTATTCGTTAACGAAACATTTTTTTTCAAGTTAGGTTAGGTTAGTTTTGTGTTGATTTGTTCGATCTTGACGTCCGTTTTCGTCGCAATGCTTGAGGAATAATGGCCAATCAAGTAATTTCCGACGGAAACGAAAGTTAAAATCGAATAAATTAACACAAAAACTATAGGAAAACACTAGAATTACAAAAAAAAAGGAATCAGCTCTAATCTCCACATTTACCAAAATTTGTGAAGTACTTTCGGCTCATGCGGTATTAGAGTTAAAAAAATAATACTCATAGCCATGAATGCGCATGCGCGTCTTTGTCCTGAATTTAAGGAAGCAAACCATTTTTGTAATCAAAATTAAATTTATCATCAAATAAGGATGTTTTGCTCGATAACTTTCTTATAAATTACAGAGGCAATAATTAAAATCAAGAAAAATCGGGTAGCAGTCAACGTGTTAAGTGATTTATTGGCCAAATTAACATACACACACACAGCCGACTGTTTAATGTCACGCACACACCCTCAAGGACTTCTTAGCAACAACTGACAGTTCTCTCTCTCTCTCTCTCTCTCTCTCTCTCTCTCTCTCTCTCTCTCTCTCTCTCTCTCTCTCTTCTCTCTCTCTCTTGTGCAATTTGTATCAGGGTTGCCTGAAGAGAGTGAACAAATAATAAAAATTGCAAATAATGTCCCAATTTTTCTGCGTACGATCAATTTTTTTTCGCGGACCACCGTTTGGCGACTGCTGGCCGATAACACGCTCTCAACGTATATAAGTTTAGATTTCGTTAAGGTAGATATGTGGAAAGCATGGCTCTAGCATTAGACTTACATCAGCAAAGTGACTCGCAGGAATAGGGAAAATATATATATATATATATATATATATATATATATATATATATATATATATATATATATATATATATATATATATATATATATATATATATATATATATATATATATATATATATATATATATATATATATATATATATATATATATATATATATATATATATATAGGTTCTATTGAAGTCCACAGCTGGGGCAGCGAACTCCAGGAGACTAACGTCGTGTACGAATATCCGTGCAAAGTCGGTGACTGCGAACACCGCAATTCAAAGTACATCAGCGTAACCTCCACAACCCTGCCAAGGCGACTGCTTGCTCACCTCCAAGATGGCGCGATTAAAAAACACCCCACTCTCATGGCACTACTCTAACCCGTGACAAACTGAATCAAGACACCTCCATCATCCTGAGGCTCCAAAATCGCAGAAGATTACGGATGGCCGAAGCCATCATCATTCAAATGAAGAAACCGGCAATTAACGTGCAACTTCAGCCGGAAACCATACTCCCAACATCTGCGAGTTGACCGCCGTTAAAAGAAGCACGTTTTCAAACTTCATTTTCCTTTGCCTCCTTTGCCAGAGAACTAGATCGGAGCAACAAATAGTCAGACGTATTCGTATTCGTATGGTTGTAAGAGTAGATGTAGGTAGGGGATAGAGTAAGGGTGTGTGGACAGATAGCGGAAAGTAGGAGAGTGGTGAAAAGAGAAAGAAATGTGGAAGGATGCAAAGAGATGCTAGAGCCTGGTACACACATGGCCTTTTACCTAATTACATATACCGAATTATCATACTCCCGACATCTCGGCGTCCCCGAGTTGACTGCCGTTAAAAGAAACACGTTTTCAAACTTGATTTTCCTTTGCATCCTTTGCCAGAAAACTAGATCAGAGCGACAAATGGTCAGACAATCTGAGCCTTCCAATCTTCTATCTTTCTTGTAGCGCTTAGTTTTCCCTTAAAAATTTCCCGCGCCATGATTGGGCAATTTTTTTTAATACTTATGTTCGCGTAGAAATACTATATATAATGTAGCAATTTATGAATAATTCCATTTCTGTTCATTCCCTGAAGATGACCTAACATGGTCGAAAGACGCCTAGGAATAAAGAATGTCATTCGCGGATGTTTTTTCTCGCCTCGAAGACCCCATTAAAAAACTTGTAAGAAATATTAAGAAAATACAAGTTAAAATTAATAACGCTAACACAGCTTTAGACTTCATATATATATATATATATATATATATATATATATATATATATATATATATATATATATATATATATATATATATATATATATATATATATAAACTAGCCAGTAATTAAACGGAAAGCCGTGAATTCAGATATTAACAATTCTGGGGGCAGTGCAATGAAAACGAACATCTTTTGTCTGGCAAAGGGATTAAGACGAGATAGCTGTCGCCGCGTCAGGTGTTATGAATTTTATATCAAGAAAGCACCAATTTTTAGACGCCATGGATCCATGACCATGGGACAAGAGATTAACGTCGGTCGAAGAAATCTCGCCCTACAAGCAGAGCTAAAGACGGCGTGCCCTGGAGGCCTTTCTCCTGCCCTACTTATAGAAGAAAAATGGAGAATGCATACTCATTCTTTATTCTAATCCTCGATCTCAGAGTCGGGCGTTATTAATTACGTTTCATTTAGCGTAACAAGCTCCCGCCTTAACCCCCTAAGTCTTGTTCTGGTTACTCTCGCTTTTCTGACCGGTAGTAAGTAATTTTCCTGACCGTACTCTGTAAACGTGAGCCTCATTTTTATCTAGCTTGTTTGTTTTGTTCGTTTTGGAATTAAACCCTTTTTTTTACGTGATTCCTCTAAGTCTTTTCTTGATCACAAGCCTTCGGTAAACCCAACCAATCCGATATATTATTCAAGTATCTTTTGGAGTCAGATACAAACTTTAACGCTACTTATCACTTCACCCAGGGGACAGTAGTGACCTCGTTCAATATCCGCGTCATTTTTAACCATAACTGGAACTGTTCTCCTCTTATACCTATAACTGGTAACCTTTGGGGCCCCCTATAGATACACCATAATGACACTTGACATCATCACATAAAGATCACTATGGCCAAATCAGAGAAAAAAATTACGTCGATTTAGTCCTCAGAGATGTAGAAATGCTTTTTTTTTATAATGTCTGGATCACAAGCATGCAATACAAGTTCTTAAACCATACGAATAATGATCGGGGGAGTTCTCATTAACTATCTGGCAGATAGAAGAACATACGTGGTAATCAAGGATTATAAATGCAACGAATTCGAAGCTGGACTCTTAGAGGGGGAGGGGGCTGCATCAGCACCACGCTTTATTAGAACTATACAGCGGACATGCCGACACATAGAATCCCTGAATATCCAGTTCACTGTCGACATCAGTGACAATACAGAAATGAGAGAGTTCAGGCACGAACAAATACATAGAAGTGACAACATCAGCCAAATGGAGAGGGAATAATCAATAAGACAACCAGAAGAAAATTTACTGCAGTCATGATCTCCAGAGTGTGAGGGAATCCCCACGTGGAAGATCTTCAGCAGAAAGGAACTCCCATGTGCAGCAGAAGGCCCGGCTACGACTGAAGGGGTAAGCCTACCCCCCTCCCCCCTTCCACAAGCGGTAGCCTCGAATAGAGTCCCCCACGATTCACCTTTATTCGGGCTAAAAAAGCTCGGCAAGAAGATTCGAGGCCCTTCGAGAGTAGAGCTGTTTCCCGTTAACCCCCAACTCTGGGAAGAGCCTCGGACATAAATAACGCACGACTCCCCGGAAGAGACACAGAGTTGAGAAGTCTCGCCAGAACTCAGAAGATTTCCCCATGGTTCCAAGTCAAGTGCTAGCAACAAAGCAAAGTGACAGCTTGACTATTTTGTGTATTTGGAATTAGCCCCAGCCAGGAGGTAATTCCACTGAACGATCGCCCCTAGTGATTTTCCCGACTTCTCTCATCAACTCCTGTCGAAGCCCTCCTTATTTCGGGTAGCCGAAATACTCTTCCCTGGACTGGAAGTTACCCTCCCCCCCTTGCTTTTGGAGAACCGTCATCACTCCAACCTCCCGCTCTGAAGTCTGTGTGGTCTCACCTCACGTACAGAAGACATCCGTAAGCCAACCCCCTCTTTCCCCTTCAGTAACCCAATTGAGTTAATCTTCCCCCCTTCGTTTATTGATTTGAGTTTTGCCCGTTAATTCTCTGAGGTAATTTTACCCTTCAATCCTCGTATTAATTTTTTGGGGGAAATAAAATTCTATTTTTGTACATGTCTCTTTAAATAACCTTGAACTTTGCCATTGTCCATAATTTGCCTGACCTCGTTGCAGTCTCTCGTTACCCAGCCCGTCTAAACGCGTGGTTTTCCGTCCATTTTGTCGGTTCGCTTTCAAGCTATTGGTCCTCTCTCATAGATATAATATGGTATTGATATAATGTAATGTCATACCACAACACAGAGAGAGTTGCGGATATTGAAGTAGCAGGACAGCTCAACTAATATCATTCAGAAGCCAAATTACTGGGACTTAAGATAATCTAAAAAGGCTGCATACATACGAGGGGCGGTCAATAAGTGTTGTGAATCGGTAGAGCAAAACAGAGGAAGTTATGTTAAGTCAGGACCTGCAGCCGCACGCTCCTGCCTCGTTTATTTAAGACGCAGTAGCTGATCGCAGATCGTCAGTCACAAATTTTGCAACAATGGAGAAGGTTGAGCAACGCACAGTGATCAAATTTTTGACCAAGGAAGGCAAGAATGCAAAAGAGATCCATAAACGCATGGTTTCAGTTTACACCGACACCTCCCCTTCCTATGCAACCATTGCTCGCTGAAAAAAGGGAGTTCCGCCATGGTCGTGAGTCCCTTGAAGATGACCCCCATCCAGGACGCCCGTCAAACGTGACCAACGAGGGCAATGGTTCCCGTTTGGAGAGGATGATCCTCGAAAATCGACGGGTGAATGTGGAAGAAAGCGAGCGAGAACTTGGAATATCACATGGAAGTGTTATAAACATCATCCACGACAATTTGGCCATGACCAATGTCTCTACCCGTTGGGTCTCTAGAAACCTCACGCCCCATGATCGACTTTAACGTAGTCAAAGTCCACAAGGCCAGAGTTGCACAAGCTGCTCTGCGTGAGTGCGGATTCGAGGAGCTCAACCATTTACCCTATAGTCCAGATTTGGCCCCTACGACTACTTTTTTTTCCGTTAGCTCAAGGCTGCACTGCGTGGACGCCGTTTTGGGACGATGAAGATGTCCAGCTCGCCGTCCAGGAGTGGATTGAACAGCAGTCGAGAGATTTCTGGTTGTCGGGAATTCGAAGCCTCAGGTACAAGTGGAGCAAGTGCATTGAAGTCGAGGGTAGTTATATTGAAAAATAATAAAACACTTTTCCTGATATCTCGTTTCTTTATATCCGAATTTCAAAATTTATTGACCGCCCCTCGTACGACACGTAGTCGAAAGAAAATAAGAACTACCACTGTTCCAAACCTCTTATTTTCATTAAGAGGCTTAAGCACAAAGAAAGGTGAAGTAAAATCTAACTGTAGTGAGAGAGGCACTCATCTACCCCCTCATCCCCCTAAATACCATTTCAAAACTAAAGTAGCAGGAATTCTAAAGTTCAAAACTAAGCCCTCTACCTAATCACCAACAGTATAAGAAACGATTAAGAACCCAGAAGGCCCTACATGGAGAAGCAGAAATTAAACCACTCAGCATGTTCATCAGAAATACAGCTGAAAAATCTGCAGGAAAATCGACAACCATCCTCCGATATTTGCAGAAAATATCATTACCAGAGTAAACACTCAGTTAAGCCCAGATTTCCTACTGCAAGAATTCAAGAGAATAGCGGTGTAACACTGCCAGATTACTATAATCTGTAGTATTCCAAAAGTAAATAAAATCATTTTTATTATGTGATTATGTAGTACTCAGAAGTAATTAAAATCAATTAATTCTTATCATGTAATTCCTTAGTAATTCAAAGTAATTTGTATATGTAATGTAAATCCAACTCAAGCTTCGCTTGAATGAGTCTTTTTGAAACTCAGGATGGCCGAGTGGTTTCGACGCTCGCTAACAGTGGTCCAGCGACGCGGGAGGCTGCTTGCAACTCGCCTACGCTACTTTCTTTTTTTCTTTGCCCCATTTCCTACCTCCCTCTATCTACAATGGTGCCCAGACACGAGGGGGAGGGGTTAGCCCTTGGATAACATTTTCATACTGTGCTCTCTTCATTTCTTCAAAATACGCTCCGCTTCTATTAAAGGAGAAGGCGGGGTGGGGGAGCGTACGAGAAGTGCAGGGGAGCGGCTTAAAAGCTTCGCTTGAATGAGTCTTTTTTGACACTCAAGATCGCCAAGTGGTTTCGCCGCTAGGTAACAGTGGTCCAGCGACGCGGGAATCTTTTCGCAATTCACCGAACGCTAATTTCATTCTTCATTTTTTTCTTTCCCCTTTTTCCTACCCCCCTCTATATACTATATTAAACTCTTGCAAAATTCGTTCCAAAATTCGTAAACGCCACTCTGCACTCTCGCCAGCGCTTCCATTCAGCAAGGTTAGTTTGTAACTTTTTCTACCGTCAGGTTAAAAAATCCATCTCAAACTGTGAGTACTCTACTTATTTAATTTTCATTCATTACATACCCAAATTTACTTATTACCATTTGTGATCCTGTTAAATACCTTTTACATCTATTTAAATTCCAATTAATATTCTGTGAATTACCTTTTTAATTCATTTCATATCCTTCAAATATCATTCCAAAACTCACATTTAAGTCTGCGTACATCTCTCTCACTTCACTCCCTCGTTGTATACCAATTTGCATCTAGTATTATAACCAATCAATTATCTCTCTGTGTTTTAAATTGTTAATTCTTAAATACAATTTATTTTCATACGATCTCGTGTATTCAATCCCTCGTGTTTACCGCAGTCCACCACATAAGCCGAATCTAAAAATTCAACCTTCATCCAATCAAACAAGTTTATGTGTACAGGAAATTATATTTATATGCTAGAAAGATGAGAAGAAATCAACGCACGATAAATGCTTAACCCAAAAATACTTTCAGAGCACTAAACTTAAATAGTAGGGGTGCAGATTAGGAAAGTGTTAACAGTATGTTTATGAAAACAAACTTGAAAGAGTTGCTTGAAAGCCAAGATGTAAACCAAATGTTGAACACCGTCACCACTAAAATATTGGAAGTTTGTGAGAAGCACATCCCAAATTAGAGAAGCAATGGAACCAGGCAGCACAATATCCTAAGAGACAGAAGAATCTTAATGAAAAAAAGGACATCATTAAATAAACAACTTAAAATAACAACAAGCTAGCAAAGATACTTGGCCATCTCAACACACATAGAAAGAATCAAAAAGGACATATGTGCATCGCACGAAGCAGAAAGAAAAAGTAACGAAACCAAGGCCATATAAAATATCAAAAGAAACCCGAGTCTTTCTGTAGTTATGCTAAAAGATTCTTAAATACATTGGCCTCTATTGGACCACTTGTAGCACCCAATAAAAAAATCGAGGAGAATGCAGAAAAAATAAGTAACCTTCTAGCTGTACAGTATCAGACGTACTCCGGAAAGCTCAAAGATCATAGGGTATCCACAGGCATTCTTCCAAACTGACCAAGGAACACTCAGTGACATTGATTTTACTGAACAAGATATACATCAGGCCATTACTGAACTGGGACCAAACTCAGCAGCTGGCCCAGATGGCCCTCCAACACTAGCCTCCTCAAATGCAAAGAAGCACTAGTTCGTCCACTGTATTTGCTCTGGTGTCACTCCCTAAACACTGGTACTGTACCAAAAGATACCAAGAAGGCAGTAATTACATCAATACACAAAGGATGAAGTAGAGGGGCTGCAAAAAACTATAGGCCAGTAGCCCTCACCTTGCACTTAATTAAATTCTTTGAGAAGGCAGTGAGGAACAACATCTACACCTATTTAGTAGACAACAACCTACTGAATACCGGGCAACATGGCTTCAGGAAGGGCTGATCTTGCCTCTCCCAGCTACTTGGACATTATGACAACCAACTACACCAACTAGCTGAGGAAAAAAATCTGGATACCTTGTTTCTAGACTTCTCAAAGGCATTTGATAAAGTGGATCATGGTATCATCATGCACAAATTGCGAAGTCTATGAATCACTGGTAAACTCAGGGTGTGGATCCATAGCTTCCTCACATTAAGAACACATACAGTGTTTGCAAAGGGAGCTATGTCCTAACCAGGCAGAGTTATAAGTGGAGTACTTCAGGGTTCATTACTGGGGCCTCTGCTTTTCTTGATACTGCTGGGGGATATTGACAAGGAAATATGTAACTCCACAGTGACGTCGTTTGCAGATGACACAAACATCTGAAAACCTATTCTGAACAAGGAAGACGTCGATAAACTGCAAGAGGACCTCACCATACAAAAGCAATATGCAGTTCAATGACAAAAAAATTTAATTGGCCAGGTGTGGCAACAGACATGACATTCTAGAGGACACTACCTTGAAAACAAGAAATGGGTAAAAAATAAGTGCAAGCCCCCGTGCGAAGTGTCTAAGAGTACACCTGAGCGAGGATGGCACTTTCACACACCACATAGAGGAAACTATAAAAAAATCCAGAAAAAACTAAGGGCGGTTACTGCGGACCTTCTACTCCCGAGAAACAGAATGCCTGATGACTTTGTGGAGGGCCCTGGTACAGCCTGTCCTGGACTATTGCTGTGAGCTGTGGTCCCCATACAGGACAGTGGATATACATGCCTTAGAGTAAGTCCAGTGCACCTTTACTAGGCAGATCCACGGAATGAAGGATCGTCTTTACTGGGAGAGACTGAGAGATCTAAACATATATTCTCAACAAAGAAGGAGGGAAAGGTTCATTATAATATATACGTGGAAAGTTATAGAAAACCTAGTACCGAACCCATCAAACACAAACGAGATGGTAGCCATCTCAACCCCGAGGACTGGGCGCCACTGCTTGAGGAAAGTGCTTCCCACAAGCACCAGCCAGGATCAAGACTCAGCTTACAGCCAGCCTGGGATATATTGGTCCCAAAATCTAAAATCTTCAACTCTTTACCAAGAAACTTAAGAGATCCCACTGGCTGCCCTGCTGACAAGTTCAAGGCCAAACTGGATGCCCCCCTGCGGACAGTCCCTGATAAGCCACCATTCCCAGGATATACAGCTCTCTGCAGATCAGCCTCAAACTCTGTACCGGACCAGCTAGGTCAGCAATATAATAACCAGTACACATAAGTGGAAACACCATTTTACACGAAGTGAAGAGTAACACTAAATCAAGAAAGTAACCAACTACTAAGGAGCTCAACCGAACGGGAAGAACTCTAACTAAACCTGACAAAAACACTCCCAATAAGTTCCCCAAGAAATTGATCACAAACTGATCAGCCGAATAAGACACCTAAAGTCCCCCCTCCCCCACCATAAAAGTGTATATTTATTGAAGCTAAATCGAGTAGAAATTAGTATACTATAGTGGTGTAGCGTACCGAGAAGTGCCGGCGGACGGTTTAAAAGCTTCGCTTGAATGAATCTTTTTAGAATCGGGATGGGGCAGTCGAAACGTCGCTCGACAACTGTGATTAGGCAACGCAGGAAGCCGTTTGCAATTCGCCTCACACAATCTTGTAGATGTAGTTTATTGGTTGAGATTAACTCAAATGACCTCTTATAGGCCCTTGTGGCTTTTCTCATCCGTTAAATTATGTTATGCTTTAGTTCTTTATTTTTTTAACGCCTCTTTTCCTACACCCTTATATAAGTTAGACCATTAGAGAAAATCCCTTAAAATAACCGTAAAATATTTACTTAAACGAAAAACCTTGAAATTCCAATTAGCATCTGTCGTATTCTGGACTATTCACTCACAGAGAGAAAATGGTCGTAAGCAATATTTGCACGCTGGGAGATGTTTTCCATTCCTGCTATACGAGATCTCAGGGTAAATTCTTTCTTTTCAGTTGCAGAATACCTGGTTGGTATCAAGTGGTTCAAGTTGATAATTCGGATAAAGGGCTTCAACTTTGATTTTTTTTTTTATTTTCTCCAAGGACATGTCTTTTCTAACTCTTTTGGGGGCTCTCTTGAGTTCTGCCTTCATGATGACTTTTTATAACAAGTCCCTTTTTACCAGCAGATCTGCCACTAAGACATATCACTACACGGCCTGGTTTATAGAATTTTACCATTTTCTTTTTTAAAAGATTAGGCCTATGGCCTAGTGGGTTTACACACATTAAACACAACAAACATACGGTTCCTAACACCATATGGGTCCATGCCCATTAAACCGAAAATAACCTCTGGGTTCACGCCCATTAAACAGAAAAGCAAACGCTTTGTGTTTCAAATAACCAACTAATTTATTTTTCATGCCACCGATACATTTTTTTTTTTTTTTTAGTAGTGACCACCTCTCAACTAGATAACGCCAATACCGGTTATTTAGCTAGAATCCTTTGAATAGTTTGTAGTTTCTCTTATTGGGCAATTTATCCTAAATGTATCTATTTTTTAGGTGAACTTGAACACTGAATAATTATGGCTCCCACAGCCCCCGCTGTAAAATTAGCTACGGGTAGAGAGAGTGATTCTGGAATTAATGCTGTATTGTTAGGTCCTCCCGGTTCAGGGAAAGGTACACAGGTAAATATAATTTGTCATTTGAACGTTGAAAATATTTTTTTTAAAAAGCCACATGAGCCTATCTAGAGTCTAGAGTAGGACAAATTATTGGAAATCAATTGCTTTACTTTTTATATTTTATGAACATAACAGGAGTCTGTAAAAGGCTAATCAAGATTTAGATTTGATTTAGGGCAAATTGAGACGATGATAATGCCACCTACTTTATCCTATTTCCGCCTTAAATTATAATTCTTAGGGTAATTTGATCTGGGGGGCTGCGCCTCCCCGATCGCCCTCAATTGATTGAAACTCAGGATCATTGCAGGCCTGTCCCCCTGCAGTGATATCTCCCCCACGAGCAGTCCCCTTGGATTTAGTGGGGTTTTTTCTCCCTAATAGCATTTTACTGGCAGAAAAGCCTAACCTAATAACAAACAATTCTTATTTTTATAGGTTTCTTGATTAGTTTATGCGCCTCTAGATAATCTAAGTTTTCCGCGATCATACAAAGTAAAGCCGAATTCGAATAACAAAGAAGCACATGGAGAACATGAAAACACAATAACAAAAGAAAAACATTTGCAAAACGGGTCCTATTTATAAGCTACGATGTTGCCAGTAAGAAGCTGTTATCGTTCGCAGTAAACCAAAAATACGAAATTAAAACAAAAAACAATAAAAGACATCAAGAAACCTTACCTAACTTAGAAAAAAACTATAAACAAGCAGAGCGCAGATATTTAGTAAATAATAGACTAAAAGTTACAAATCCCCAAATCAACAAAAAAATATAACGCAGTGATTGTCACATCTGACGCTACCGTCTGACGTCATAAGAGAAATGCTGTAGCCGACTAACAACGCCATCTACCGTGCGCCTCAAATCTGAAGTATTACCAAAAAAAGTGGTAATCTTTTACATTATCCCATAATTTGTCCTTTGTCCCAAATTTTTTGTTTATTTACTTGTTCCTGAGGGACAAGCATCCCCCCCCTTCCCTATAGTAACCCATAGTACAGCTCAAAACCAGCCTCCAGTAACCAAACATATATACGAATAACCAAACACTGATATCGTTCAATTTGGAATAAAAAAATAACGGTAAATATGTAGATTAGTGACTCGAACAATGGGACGTACTATTTCATCTGTGTTCCAAAATGATTCCCATTTTTGGAGTACATTTAAGGGGACGGCTCGTGTGGGGGTAAACACAATGGGGGGACCACACTACGATAATCCTGAGTATATAATCTTAATTGTTTATAGAGTAATGTGCTAACATTTACAGAGGTGAATGATTTAACCAAATCATGTCCAGTGCCTTTAATCATTTTGCGAATTATAATGGGGGTGGGGTCTGACATCAGACTCAAATGAGCATGAATATTCCGGTTGGGGTGAACGAAAATATTTACCAAAAAACCACTTTTTTGGCCGAGTCGCTACTTCATATATTTACCAAAAACACCTGAGTTGCTAATGTAAAAGAATAGTAAAAATGCTGGTAACACTTCAGATTCGGGGCGCACGGTAGATGGCGCTGTTAGTCGGCTACAATTTGGGGCTACAGCATATTTTATGACATCAGACAGTAGCATCAGATGTGAACAATATCAGCGTAATTTTTTTTTGTATTTGCGTATATACTGGGGGGCTGCGCCCCCCCCCCCCAATTGATTGAAACTCAGGATCATCGCAGGGGGTTCCCCTTGCAGTGATATCTCCCCCACGAGCAGTCCCCTTGAATTTACTGGGGGGGGGGTTTCTCCCCCAACACTTTTTTAATGGCAGCAAAACCTAACCTAATAACAAACAATTCTTACTTTTATAGGTTTCTGGATTAGTTTATGCGCCTCTAAATAATCTAAAATTTTTTCGCCATCATACAAAGTAAAGCCAAATTCGAATAACAAAGAAGCACATGGAGAGCACGAAAACACAATAACGAAAGAAAAACATTTGCAAAACGGGTCCTATGTATAAGCTACGATGTTGCCAGTAAGAAGCTGTTATCGTTCGCAGTAAACCAAAAATACGAAAATAAAACAAAAAACAATAAAAGACATCAAGAAACCTTAGCTAACTTAGAAAAAAAACTATAAACGAGCAGAGCGCAGATATTTAGTAAATAATAGACTAAAAGTTACAAATCCCCAAAACAAAAAAAAAATATAACGCAGTGATTGTCACATCTGACCCTACCGTCTGACGTCATAAGATATGCTGTAGCCCAAAATTGTAGCAGAGTAACCGCGCCATCTACCGTGAGCCTTGAATCTGAAGTATTACTGAAATGTTATAGAAGAAATGTTATTCAGCTCATCAAAGTAATTAAGAATTCCCATATTTTTTTACAATTTTGAAGAATTAAATTTTTTTAATTTTGTTACTTTTTCTAAGTTCAGAGAGCTCTTTACACTGTCTTCACCTGGCAGTGACCCACTGACACATGCATAACCTGGCATGGCATCAGTTTTGACCAATCGCATTTATTTCAATGCACTTGTTAATTATATTAAACCTCATTTGTTCAATATAGCCTATGAAGAAGAGTACAATCTCAATCTCAAACGTTTATTTACCAAAATTTTGTACAATTGCGAGTCTACAGGGAAATTTCTAGTTTGGCAGAAGAGAAAAATTCTTTTGGAAATATCTAGCTCTTCATTTCTTCTGCAGAAAGGTTCCTCGACTAAAGGATCTGTCCAGGGTATAATATATTGCATGCAAGGGTGTTTGTAGGGAGGCGTATGAGTTTTTTGAAAAAGCCTAACACCAGCAGCGTACACTAGTACTATGCAAAATGCACCATAGCAGCTGAAAAAAATCCTTACTCATGTTGCTAGGGTTGCAGAAGGACAAAAGGTTGTAGAGGAAAGACAAGATGTGCTTGAGAAAGAAACTCGGGTCAGGTTTTGTGAAATGAAAAGTAAGATCACAGTAGTGAATATTGCAGTTAGAGATTAAATTAATGAGAAAATTGAAGACTTAAGGAGAAGTTTTGTAAAACTGAAAGAGGAAATTAAAAAGAAAATACTTAGGGATGACACTGTATTTTAATAAGCTGGTGGAAGCAGTGAACAGTGATGCAAAACAAAAAAAAATTGAAGATATCAAAACTGTGGCACAATAAGAGGCACGAAAGTACTCTGATGTCATAAAACAAGCTCCTAAACAGGATACCAGTAACCTCATTCTAAAAGTTACCAATCAGATTCAGAGTCATGGAATGCAAAAACAATATAGTTTTATACAACATTCCTAAATAAGTAATACAGGATATGGACTTGGAGATGCGTACTACAAAAATAGAACATGATAAAATGGTATTTATTGACCTGTGCAGTGAAATTGATCTTACAATCTATGAAAGGGACATTGAGGATATTCAAAGGGTAGACCAATTAAATGGACAAAAAATACTGGATGGGCAGATCAAACCTATAATTGTGACCATAATTCCAGGACTTAAAGATAGAATCCTAAGGAATGCATACAAGTTAAAGGAAGTGAAGAAACCTCTGTTTCAGAAAGTGGGGATATCTCAAGACCTGACTAAAGAAGAAAGACAAATTGACTAGCCTGAGGAATGAAGCCAAAGAAAAGAAGTTAGGAAAACTACTACATTGTTCAAGAAAATTGTGGAACCAATATATATATTGAGGGTAAAGAAGAGGGACCGGACCTATTAAAAAAGGTACCTCAATCCTGAGGGAGACAATAAAAAAAGTAGGGACAGATAAGAAAAAGTATCTGCAAACTAGTGACACTTATACCAATTTGAAAATTATATTTAGTAATGTAGATGTACTAACAAAGGAGAAACTAATGAACTAAACTATAGGCTATAATGCTTACCTATTTTAATAACATGGGAGGTTAAGAGACTCTTGTATTTCTCCCATCTCGTCTCCAACGATGAGTAGACGCACAAAACACTTAATCCAAAATTTAAATTGTTCACTCAAAAATAAATTCATTAGAATATAATCTCCTTTTAATCTAAAATATAGTTCCATATCAATATGTAAAAATATATCAAAATTTATTTTGCTATTCATATATAACATCAATGATAACAATCAATAATCACAATTGTCCAACCTTGACTTGAACAAGCCAATAGTTGCTGCATTTACTACTTCTTCTGGCAGTGCATTCCAACTATTAACTACTCTGACACTAAAGGAGTTAGCTCTAGCTAAAGTTCTCCAATGACCTTTTCTTTAGTTTATAAGTATTTGAATGTGTGTTGGTCTCAGAGTACTCAAAGAAGAGCTTATAGTCAATATCCTCCAATCCATTTAAGATTTTATAAGTTTCTATTAAATCACCTCTTTGTCTCCTCTTCTCAAGTGTAGAGAGACCCATTCGCTCACATCTTTCCTCGTATTCAAGATCCCTCAATTCTGGAACAAGCTTAGTCATACGCATTTGGATTTTTTCAAGTTCAAGTATGTCCTTTTTGTAGTACAGTGACCAGCTCTGGACAGCATATTCAAGGTGTGGCCTAACAAGCGCACAATATAAACTATGACAAGTATCTAAATCAATTTCAGGAAAATGTCTCTTAATCAGCCCCACCATCCCATTGGCTTTCTTTGCTACCACATTAACATGATGTGAAGGCTTTAGGTCTGCTGACACATAAACTCCTAAGTCCTTTTCTACATTTGATTCCTTGAGTTGCTTTCTATTGAAATCATAGTTTTTATGTGGATTTCTGTGACCAATGTGCATGGTAACACATTTATCGGCATTAAAGTCCAGCAACCATTTAACACTCCAATTTTCAATTTTTTTCAAGTCCCTCTGCATTGATTCAATGTCTTCTTGTGATCTAATTTCCTTAAAAATTTTTGCATCATCAGCAAAAAGCAATACTGGACATTCCAATTCAATTCACTAGGTCATTAATGTATGAATGATCCACCTCATGTGATTCCATTACAAGAAGTCAAACCCAAGTACTTTAGGTTTGATAAGGTTTTAGATGAATATGGTGTAGAAGGGTATGAAACGATAGCAAAAAACATATAGCCTATAAAGAAGATGAAGGTAGAGGACTAATTATATATATTAAGAAAGGACTAACTTACGAATCTGTGGAAATGATTCAATGAATATTTGGGGATTAAGTTAAAAAGTGGAAGTTTGATCTGTTAATAATGTCAATATAAAGAAGCCTTAACAGTGATGTATTAAATAAGTTAGGCTATTAGAACTCATGCAAATAATCAGTGATCAAATCAGTATCCATTATAAAGTGTTGATAGACATGGTCCTAGATGCAACCCAGCCTCAGATAGTAGGGCCTTCCATGGGAGCGAATCTGGGCTCGGCACCAAGCACTGAACTTGAGTCCGCCCCTATGCAAGTTCCTCCTCAAATGGCTCAGGTTTCCAAGGCAGTACAAAGAGGTGGGGGATCTCCTCCTCTGACTGGTGCCCCTGCAACTGCTAGGACCTTCTCCATCACAGAGACCTTGCTGAGGCTGGTGTATCCAGCCTGGGGGCTCCTGCTGGCGGAGGGGAGAAGCATTCCATTTCCTTTAAAAAAAATGGGGCTCCTCTGCATCAGCAGGGATGGGGCCCCTCATTCAGAGATTACCCGGCGTTTTCAAACACTCCCTGGTTATTCGCTCCACTGATGGCAGCATGTTGGCTAACAGCAACATGATCCATCGGAGGAGAGCTTTAAATAATGTGATTGGTAGAGAGCCGAATGTGACTCGTTTTTCAGATGGAGCCTTTTGGCAAATGCGCCGAATCCCTCCAAGGCAGCTATGAGTAGTGCCCTTTGGACACTTGATGGGACCCTGGTGAGTGTGATGATGCACTCTACTATGAACTTTGTGAAAGTAGTTTATGCAAGGGAACTCGTGGACTACTCCATAGAGGACATCCCCTTAGAGCTGGGTGGTCAAGGTCAAACATTTGATGAGAAAACAGGGAGGGGCCTCGAGACCCACCCCTACACTCTTCATCACTCACATTCAACTGTGACAAGCTCACTGAGTCGGTGCATGCCAGTTGGTACTGCTACCGCATAAAGGTATTCGTGCCACTGCTGCAGAGGTGCTATTACTGCCACCCCTTCGGCCATACTAATCGCTCCTGTTGATGTGCAAAGTCTGGGTTACCCCAAACCTGTTTAAGTTGCTCCAAGGACACACACGATAAGTCCAAATTGTGTGTGGCCAAGTATGTCAATTGCGGGCAGCCTCATCCCGCTTCTTCGAAGCATTGTTGTGCGTACTTGCTTAAGAAGAAAATCCTGGCCATTCAGGCTCAGGATTTTATCTCAATTCGTGAGGCTGAGGACTTTGTCCTGGTGCTCCCGGTGCTACCTGTGATGTCCTATGCCTCAATGTTGTAAAAGACACCCTCTGCTCCTGTCCCCTCCAGGCCTGCACCCATTCGGAACCATTCAAACCCTTTTCTCTGTCATTTTGAATGGTGACTATTAAAAAAAAGTAAATTACTCATTATTGCAATGAAAATTATAAAATTATAACAAAAATATAATTATATTGGGTCGAGGAATAAGTTCTTGCGGTTTTATCAAATTTATTCATTACCATTAACAATTTTAGAAAAACTTAATTTTTAATTGATAACAATATGCAATTTAATCAATAATGTATTCTCCCTTGTTATATATGACTTCTTTCCAACGTTCAACTAGTTTTTCGATGCCTCTACAATAAAAATCTCTGGATTTTGACTGAAAGAATTTGTCTAACCAGGTTCTTAATTCCACATTGGTATTGAACGAAACGCTGCGCAAATTGTTGCAGAGCGATCGGAACAGATGGAAATCAGATGGAGCCAATTCTGGCGAATATGGAGGATGTGGCAGGATTTCCCAATTAAGCGTTTGGATGGCGTCTTTTGTCATATTGGCAATGTGAGGATGAGCAATGTGGTGTTTCAGAAGGACTCCATAACATCAATGAGGTCACTTTTCACGAATAGCTTCGGCGAGTCTCTACATTTGTTGAACGTAGAGTTCTGCATTGACAATCTCATTGTTCGCAAGGAACTCATAAAGAATGATGCTTCACAATCCCACCACACACAGCATCGTCTTTTGTGGATGAAGTCCTTGCTTTAATCGTGGAAGTGTTTTTTTATGGGGCTAAGCCATTGTTTTTGATGGTTCATGTTGACATAAACACACCACTTTTCATCGCCAGTGATGATGCAGTGAAGAAATCTGTCCTTATATCCACAAAAAGCCTTGTGACGAACAAGCAAACCTGCGGCAATCGTGGTGCATTGAAGTTTGTTGCTTTCGCTCAAAGTGTGTGAAATCCATGCACCAAGTTTTTGAACTTTCCCCATCGAATGTAGGTGATTCACTACAGTTTTCTGATCACACGCCAATTGTACAGCCAATTCTCTAGTTGATTGATGAAGATTTTTATGAATAAGGTCGTTCAATTGATCTTCATCCAACTTAATGAGGTGCTGAGAATGTTCTTTGTTATTAAGATCGAATTAACCGTTTTTGAAACGTGAAAACCATCATTGAGCTATCCTTTCTGATAAAGCATTTTCTCTGTACACAGCACAAATATCGCAATGAGCTTTGACTGCATTTGCAGTGTTCCTGTCTCAATTGAAAATGAGTAACAAGAAGTGTCGAAAATGCGCCTTTCTTTCAACTTGACATTCCATTTTGAGGGTACAGAACAAAAATTAAATTAACACAACTTTTAAATAAACCGCAATGACTTTATTACTCAACTTCAAGACTTAGCCTAAGCAAAAGCCTAATTGTCTCTGCTGTTAAAAGACATAGCCTAACCTTTGCAAATTTTGCTCTCATTATTTATTATTGTTTCTTAATATGTGCATAAATCACGTAAACAAAACTTAAATCAACACATTAAAAAAAAACGCAAGAACTTATTCCTCAACCTAATATTATGGACATATTTTATTAAATTTAAAATTTTTAGTTATCTTTCTCACAGTGATATTGGTTAAAACTAAGATAAGCACAGATGAACATCTACTCCTTGATTTTATAGGCTTCATAAAATGCTTTGTCAATGAGATGCAGTGATTTATTACCTATTTGCCCATTTGGTCCCCGATTATATCAACATTTTCCCAATACTTATACATAAAATGGGCATTGAGCCTTGATGAGTCTAACAAATGAAAAAAATAATTTGTACCACCTAACAGATTTGATCACATATTCAATTCCACTCAATAACACATCATTCTTATCTCCAAGACTCATCTTCTTATTATATTCATTCATAGCTTTAGGTTTCCATACATTTCCATCTTTATCTTTTTTACCACTATCACACTTTTGTTCATCATGTATGATTGTAAGAATGTGTACACTCCATTTATCATACCATTTTATACAGAGAATGTTATTGCACTGTGCAAGGGACAATTCAACTTTCCTTAGTTGTTTTAAATTTGGAAATATATTTTCTATTTTGGCGAACTGTTCCACAAGCACTAGTGTACCAGTTGTCAGTATAAAGAATGTCCTTTATTTAAGTAACTGAAGAATGTCATTACCACTGATCAATTAATGCCTAAATGGGGTTCAATAACAATTTCAGTCCCCTTTACGATATAGATACTTTTATTCCAAATTTATGTCTTTTAGATGGGATATATTGGCAAAAATGCAGTCTTCCTCGCCAGATCTTGAAATAGAATGAATTTTTTCTTGAAATTATTTTTCACAAGATCAAGTGCAGGTTTATTTTTTTCTAGTGTTATCACTAAAATGCAGCAATCCTAATATCTGAAGGAAGCGATCCCTCCCCATCAATCTTCCGAAAATCTTTTGTTCATAGATGTCATCCTTTGACCAATAATCGTTTATTTTGTTTTGCTTATTATGTCCCATCAAAAGAATTATACAGAGAAATACTCAAATTTCATCTGCGTTTGTTTCCTTGAAATTGGTTAGGCGACTATTTGGTTTGTAAGTAAAATTTTCTTTAATATATTTATAGTAACTATTGCTTTCCTTGACAGTGAGATCTATTAAAAATGATCAATATATTGTTTGAAATAATCAATTTCTTTTTGAATTTTGTCCGAATTTGACTTATTCTCTTCATCTAAATTATTAAAATTGATGTCAGATAAACTTAGTCGATTCATTATCACTTGATAGGCTACTTAGATTATCAGACTGTATATTCTCAAGAAATGGACTCTCCTTCATGATATGTTCGGCATTTAAATCAGACCCGCAAAATTGTTGTTCTTCACATCTCAATATTTGGGGGGTAAATAACTGAACAAAGCTAAAATATTACTATTTAATACATGTTGTCATAGAGAGGAACTGGTTGAATATTACGTACATCGACTTAGTATAGAGAAACAGAGAAAGCAGAAACCATATTTGGATCAGGAGCAGTTAACTGCTCTTTCTAAGAGAGACCATATAGAGACCAGCAGCAGCCAAAGGGTTAAGGGTAAAACATATCGTTACTTAGGAAGAGGGACCGGATACCTTCTAGATCTCGAGATCCTTGATATGAATTGGTATGTTCGCAATTCATTGGATGCAGTTTAGAATTCTGGTGGAGTGCGATGGCTGAGAAGGGGTCATTCCTCCAGGTTTCTCTCTACCCTCTTTTATCCTGGTGTGAGTTTCCTTGTCTGTCCAATTTATTTGTTATACCTGAAATCATACAAGATTCCAGCATTTTCTTTATGCCTGTTCTTCACCTTAGTTTGTTGGCTTCATAAAGTGTTGTTTGGTTTCTGGGCCACATCAATGTATTGGCGGAGTAATCTTATCATTCATTATCTCATGTCTTGGTCTCCTTGCCAATCTACAACAGCCTCAAATAACAGTTTTCTTGATTTGTATTTATTTATTTATTTGGATAATTGGTTCTTTTCACTTAATTTCCAATTCATCTTCATTTTTTGTAACTTTTCCTGACCCTTGCCTCATTTACCACCTCCATTATTTGTGAGATGTGTCTGAGTGTTACATTACCAGCCACATCTGGGCTATAAATAAGCTCCATTCAAACATGCCATTCTAAGTTTGGCCCTCATAGCGATAACATCTGAAGAAGGGCCTTAGCTTAGATCTGAAAGTTTAGTTGTGCTTACCTTACCTTCATCATGAGTCCTGAGATGCAAGTTTTCTATGGTATATATATATATATATATATATATATATATATATATATATATATATATATATATATATATTGAGAGAGAGGGGGAGACTATGACTTAGCTGAGTGGAAATACTGCTATTTAATAAGGTTAATCCTCATCAGGTATGGTTTGTTCTTAGATGGTCGCATTTCAGGTCACTTTCATGGAGGTTGCCATAGGCTTTAGATCCCTGTGTTTTGGATCACATGTTAATCAGTAGGTCCTCAGTGGGCATCATTATTTTGAGGACATTTTGAATAGCTCTAACTTTCTTATAACTAATTTAAAAAAAAAATCAGAATAATTCACTGGTCTGCGTCAAAAATGTACCTTAGGTTTTCTCTAGTGTTTCTTAACCCTTAAAGCCCGGTCATCATCCATTGATGTTCCCTTAAGAAAAACCGGTCATCATCAATAGATGATTTGTACAATCTTTCAATGTACGGCTACCAATTATTGATGTTTTACACATTTCCGCGCTGTACAGTCATCATCTATTTCATGTTAAATCATCTCGCGACATCTGGTACCTTTTTTGTATACTCCGTTGCAGTTAGTCAAGCATTTTATTTATATTTAGTCACGTTTGGCCATGTTTGTGTGCTGGTGCGTATTCCGAGGATAATGGCGAGTGTTAGTGGAATTCGTAATAGAAGAAGCGTTTCTTCTAGTTCTATAATACCCTTGATGTTATCTAGTGGTGATGAAAGCAGTGATATCATATCGGATGACAGTGAAAGTAGTGAAGAGGAAGAGGAAAATACTGCTCCAAATAATAGATGGACCAGTTGTAATGTCTTTTCACCTCAAATTCCAAATTTCAATATAGCCAGTGGCGGTATTACCAACGCTTGTACGCTCACAGAGAGTTCTGTAGAATTTGAATATTTTCAGCAAATGTTTGATATAAAAATAGTGGAATTGGTTGTGAAAGAAACAAATGATTTTTTCAAGGTGGGTAGAAATGAAGATGAAGATTTAGCTCCAAGTTCATCACGGATGAAACGTTGGGAAGACACTAATGTCAGTGAAATGTACATATTTTTTGCACTTACAATGCTGATGCCTCAAGTCAAAAAGCATGCTCTATCAGATTATTGGAAGAATGATCCTTTGATAGGGACACCTATTTTTGGCAAATATATGTCTCGTGATAGGTTCTTCGCAATTTTACAATATCTGCACTTTGCAAGTAGTGAAGAGCCAAACATAAATGATCGTTTATGGAAAATTCGAGATCTGTTGACAATGGTAACTAATAATTTTTCGCAAGTGTTCAAGCCCTTTCAAAAGGTCATCATCGACGAATCCCTCATTCTCTTCAAAGGTCGTGTTGGCTTCAAACAGTACATTCCTACAAAAAGACACAGATTTGGAATAAAAGTATTTGTGCTGTGTGACTGCGAAACAGGAATAATACTTGACATCATAATATACACTGGAAGTGAAGTAGATATTCCAAAAGACGCTCGCTTGGGATTGAGTGGATCAGTAGTCAAACAATTGTTGTCTAAATATCTTGGAAAAGGACATATTCTTGCTACCAAGATTACCACACACGCAAAAAATTTTAAGTGGTTACAATGTGGTGTAAGGAGTGCAGTGTGGGACTTTGTCTTGGAGCTTGCTTCCAAGATTACCACACATGAAGAAGTTGTTAAAATCAACAAAGCAAGGAAAATGAAGATAAATAGGTAAGTAATAATATTTGTACTTAGTTTCTTTCATTTCCAAATGGTAGAGTAAAAAATATTAATACAAACATGCATTTTAAAAATATATATTATTTTCATTTTATTTTGCATTTGGCGGGTGCGCAAAACCGGACTATACCCGGGATTTAAGGGTTAATAAAATTGACCTCCTAAATCCGAATCTGTCATCCGTTTTTCTCTATCACCTCCAGTTTTTGCGATACAGGGGGTGATAATAATTTTATAGTTTATACATCTATATTACATCAAATTTCAATAGTTTTTGCACTGCTCTATTCGCAGTAAATTTTGTGTACATTTTAAGTAATTATGCAAATAGGTTTATATTTTGAAGGTTAAAAATTGCTTAGCATTATAATAATAAGAATAATAATAATAGTGGTTGAGTTAAAAATGAACAGAAAATGTAAGAATAGCTCCGACAGATTTTGCTATGTTTGCGGCAAAGTGACTTTTCCCGAGCAGCAAAGTACAATCCCTCCTGTAATTAAATCTTTGTATCATGCATATTTTGGAGTAAGGCTAAGAGATCAAGATAAAAGTTTTGCACCACATATCTGCTGCAAGGGATGCTACATAAGTTTAAGATGCTGGAGTCAGGGCGAACACAAGTCCCTCTCTTTTGGTGTTCCCATGGTGTGGAGAGATGGCAAGGACCACACTACAGACTGCTATTTTTGCATGACAAATCTTAAAGGTGAGCATTGTATCAAGTATTTAAGCTTTCTGTATTATACTGGCTCCTGAAAATATCATTATTATGCAAAGACAGCATAAAAACTAACATAGTTCACTTCAGCATGAACATATCCTTTACTAAGCATTTATGTACTATCTGCAACTCCAAATCAATTCCTTTATGTAATATGCAATTATATTTTCCACAGGTATAAATAAGAAGAATAAACATAGTGTGGCATATCCGGATGTTCCTTCTGCCATCAAACCCCTGCCCCATGGCCCAGGAATTCCTATACCTTCTCCCCCTGAACATATAGAGGTACATGAAGAGATTAATATGGAAGTTGACCAAGATTATGACACATCTGAGTCTTATCAGGTTTCCACACATGATATGGTCGCAAGACCATTCACTCAAGTTCAGTTAAATGACCTGACCAGGGATCTGGGGGTTTCAAAGGCGAATACACAACTTCTTGGCTCTCGACTTCGTGAAAGTAATCTTTTCGCTTAAGAAACAACATTTAGGGGGGGTACAGAAATAGAGAACAAGAGTTTTGAAGCTATTTTTTACAGCATTCTTCCAGCTCTTTAGTATACTGCGCCAATATTAAAGGACTTGTTGAGGCCTTTGGAATTCCCTACAACCCATTAGAATGGAGACTGTTCATAGATTCCTCCAGTAGAAGTTTAAAAGCTGTGTTACTGAATATTGGTAACAAGATAGCTTCCATTCCTATAGGCCATTCAATCCAACTTACTTAAAGTTATGAAAATATGAAAAAAATGCTGGATGCAATAAATTACTCTAGCTATAAGTGGAGGATATGTGGTGACTTAAAGGTATGATCATTTTACACTTGGCATTTCTAAGCTTTTTGATATTGACATTTTCATTTTTAATTGTTAATACTTGTATACACCTTTTGGTCAACTTACATTTTACAAGAATGCAAATCTGGAAATCATGAGTCATTTTTGAGTTATATTTTTTGTTGAAGTGTGTCCCTATAGGTTAATGCATCCTATTGGGTTAATGGGGAACTTATCCTAATTGAGAAGGTATACAACACAACTCAATAAACTCAAAATAAGATGTACATATATCCAATTAGTTCCAATACGATGATTTAATGCATCGGCATACAGGATTTTTCAGTACATATTCTTATTGTTTTAAGAAATATTACTTTGAATTTGTTTTTAGAAATATTACACTGAATTTACATACCATGCTAAATTTTTTTCAGGTAGTGTCTCTTACGCTTGGGACGCAAACAGGCTACACGAAGCATCCCTGTTTCCTATGTTTATGGGACAGTCGTGCAGATAGTATGCACTATGAGAAGAAGGTTTGGCCTCCACGAGAAGCATTTAGAATTAGATCAAACAATGTGATAGCTGAACCTTTAGTGCCTCCTCAAAAAATACTCCTCCCTCCACTGCATATAAAGCTTGGCATAATGAAAAATTATGTCAAAACCCTTAATAAAGTAGGCCAAGCTTTTAAATTTCTTCTTCAAAAATTTCCACAAATCAGTGACGCTAAGCTCCATGGGGGAATTTTTGATGGACTTCAAATCAGGAACTTGATCAGCAATTTGATGCATCAATGAAGGACATAGAAAAAGATGCCTGGAAAGCTTTCAAAGCTCTAGTTAACAATTTTATAGGCAATAAAAGAAACCTAGAAGAATATGTTGCCCTGGTCAATCAGCTCTTAACAAGTCTCAAACATTTGGGAGCTCAAATGTCTATAAAGATACACTTTTTACAGTACCATCTGGATTATTTTCCCGACAACTGCGGGGATTACAGTAAAGAACAGGGGTAAAGATTCCACCAGGACATAAAAACAATGGAATCCAGGTACCAGTGTAAATGGAACGGAAACATGCTTGCTGACTACTGTTGGTGTTTGAAGCGTGATGCACCAGATGACAGGCACAAACGAAAATCGTCAAGGGTGTCTGTTCTTCGAAATTATAATTATTTTCTTTATTATGTTGCATTCTTTTATTTTTTGTTTATTAAAAGAATTATAGTTTACATACATGTATTCCTGTTTATATGATATAACAGTAATAATGCATTATTAGATAGAGAAAGGTTTGTTTTTTTAAAAAATTCAGAAAAAATGAGGTAATCTCAATGAAAATGGTGTATGCTGTACTGAGAAAATCTGACCTGATTGAACAAATATACATTCATTTTTGAGCTCAGGAGGTTGGATTCATTAAGAAACCACAAAGAAATCCTGGGAACATAAATTTTTTTTTCAAACGCAGGCCTGTGTAATGAATGACATTAAAGTGACAAAGCAAATAAAAAGGCAAGTTGTAATCATTGCTATAAAAGCAGAACATAATGATAAAGATTTCTCATTTTCTACCCTCACTTTATTCACATGCCTTAAAAGTCAATGCTATTGCCTACTGAGGTTTTGGAGAAGGTTGGGAAACTTTAGATAGACAGAGCCTGCAAAGATGACCTTACATCTTCCATCAAAAATCTGCACTATCTAATAAGGCTAGAAGAACTCAAGCTTGGATACATGCCAATTTCTATGACCATGGCCACCTAGCTCACCTGACCTCAATCCACTGTACTATTACATATGGGGCTTCATCCAGAGAGAGTTCAATCAATGCTCTATGCACCATTCAATCTCAAGTATGGTATAACAAAGACTGTCTGAAATTGATAATCATCTGATTCGGGCATGTCAATGCTTCAGACTCGAATTGAAGCAGTTATTAGGCTAATGGTGGCTTCATTAAATCAGCATGTTGTAAGGCTGCTCAAGATTATTTTTACCAAATATTGATTAAAATACAACTTTTCTGTGCTATGTATTTTTCTACATTCCTAAAAATGATCTCAAAATACTCACACACCCTATATATTGAATTTCTTAAAAACTAACAATGCAGTAAAATGTACTACTATTGATGGTTTTCAGGCACCAAAGTTGAAGGATAGATATGAAGTTTGTCATCTGAGTACTGGGGACATGCTCAGAGCAGAAGTGGCATCTGGATCAAAGTTGGGAGCAGATCTTAAAGAAAAGATGAAACAAGGTAAAATTACTTTTTATTTTGTTGTATTTTGTGTTTGCTGGCCCTGTAAGTGGAAGAATGCCTCCCCAGTGCCCCTGTAGTTTCAAACTACTTGGGCTTTATTTCTTCACATCTCTCTCTATTTCAACTTTCTTTACAAAAGCCTTCTTATATTTTCTTGCATAACGCTAATTTTGAAGGCATCACTGACCAGCTTTTGTCCATTCATTCTTGGAGAGTGGGTTTTGCCTTGTCTTGTGACTCCAGTTTGTGGTTCAGGATCATATTTGGCTACATCCACACTTGTTATATGTTTAAGCATTTATCAGGTTTTGAGAGCGTGCCGATAAGGGTGCCAAAGAGTCCACAAGGACTGGGTGATCGGACCAGCATTTTGCTGTTCCTCACACCGACTACATGGCAGGAATACGGGCTGCTTGGCATAGAAGATGGGAGATGGTGGAGGATAACTTAAAGTTGCATGCCATTGCATTGCGACTGTTCCCATGGACCTACCCCCCAATGCAACGAAGACTTCAGGTTGCTTCTGTCATCCCCCGAATTGGACACACTCGCGGGAGGCACTGGCATTTAATGGAGTGCTCGAGGGAGAAATGAAACGGATTGTATGTACAGTCATTTATTTACATAAGTATGGATAATTAAATTTAATATACAAACACGTTATAAATACAGTTAAACAGATAAATAAGCAAATCCCCCCAATATATATATATATATATATATATATATATATATATACAATCAAAATCAAGGATACAAAAAAAAAGAAAAGGCCTTCCACTTACGTGTTTACACCCAGGAAAAAGTCCTGTCTGCTGCCACTCGTGTGGTCACAATTGTTGCATATGTCTTTTAAAGGCCTTGGCCTCCGAGCTCATATAATATGCGATCTGGTCGCGGTCTAGAGGCTATATAAAGACCTTTTCGTCCTATCGGGACTCACAATAAATTCTTGATGTATAAGTTATATTTTATTATAATATTGCAAATCTTGCAATCTTAGCCACTTTTATTAAAAGATTATTATCAAGACAAGTACAATCTAACAGAATAATAGAGTGGCTCTTTGTTTGCAATAGTGATATATCAAAACTACATCCTGGAAAAAACATTTTAAACAAAACATGAAATCCATAAAATATATATATATATATATATATATATATATATATATATATATATATATATATATATATATATATATATATATATATATATATATATATATATATATATATATATATATAACACCTCCATTCTCATACACATTCTTACAGAGGGAGGGAGAGGGTATTGGAAAAGGGGTTGGAGAATGGCCCTAAAAACACTCACATTTGCCCCACCACAACCCAGAGTGTTTGGCACATTCTTGCTGAATGTCCCAGTCTGGGTCATCGTCACGCACATTACCTGTCCTGGTACTGGGATGGGCGGGGTCACTAGCCCCTGTCCCTTGTACTCTGGACGAGTTTGTGCCCATTGACTGATGAACTTATCTACTTTTTGGAGGAGGCTAGCCTTCTCCCCTTTATTTAACTTTTTTCTGTTGTTTTTGTAGGTCACACATTCCTGCACCGGGGGGAGGTGGACCTCCCCCAATGCTGGAGCTTGCTTAATGCCTCTTACTTTCTTCCTTTTTTTTATTTTATTGTCATTTTTTAATTTCGTGTTGCTATTTTAATGCAGCCTAGTACTAGGCAGTGGTGAGTACGGCGACTCATGCCCAAGTAGGCAGTTGCCAGATGGGCTCTTAAAATTGAAAAAAAAATATCAGGTTTTGATTTCTGCTAGAATAAAATTATCCAACTGTGAAATTTGAAGTTAATACAGCCCATTATTTAAATAAGTTAAATAGAAAATGTTTCCCTACCTTAGTCTCTTTCTTAACTTGTATTACCTTAGTCTCTTCTTGCCTCGTATCTTAAGAAGTATTAATATTCTTAACTGTAAAAACAAAATGATTGCAATTTGAAGTCCTGCTGAGTATCAAACTTTAAATTTTAAACTTTGCATATGTCACAGCTGTATCCTTGTTTCTCAGTAAAGCCTAATTACCCCATTCTCAGAATTTTATAAGGATATTTAGATTTGAGTTTTGCAATTCAGTATTTTGCTTGAAGTTGTCTCAGCAATATTAAATGGGTCAATGTAATTTGAATTTTTGATGGGCATTTTGATACTAGAAGTGAAGAAAACTTTTAAATTGCAGGTCAACTTATCAGTGATGATATTGTTGTGGGGATGATTGAAACAAACCTTGACACACCTGACTGCCAAAATGGATTTCTTCTTGATGGATTTCCTCGTACAGTTTCTCAGGCTTCAAAAGTAAACTTATCTGGCTTCTAAATATTTGTAAATTAAAATTATTCTCCCCACTGAAATGAAATTAAAATTGAACTTTTATTATAGTTAGACACTATGTTGGAAAAACAGCACAAGCAATTGGATGCTGTATTGGAATTTGGAATTGAAGATTCTCTTCTGATTCGACGAATTACTGGTAGATTGTTTCATCTCCCTTCTGGGCGCTCATATCATGAAGAGTTTTATCCACCTAAAGTCTCTATGAAGGATGATGTGAGTAGATGTACTCTTCAAATTAAAAACACCTATATACTAGTGATGTACTGATTAGACATTTTGGCTGATGCTGAGCTTTGGTAAATTTTCAAATCATTAGGTAAAGCTCAAAACTATAAGGCCAATCACCTCACTTTGCAATATGATTTTCAACCTTGTCTGCCTATCAGCGTGGATAATGCATTGACCAAATGATGCTCATTTATGTTGGTCAAGTAAATTATCAGAAAATATTTATAAATTATTGTTTTTTGGATGCTATATATAATATTAAAAAAAAACCTTTTCTACTGCTTCAGGAATGTAAAAGATGATAAAAAGTCATAAATTTTGTGATAACCTCAATGCAAAACAGAACACATTCAATTTACGATACAAGTGCCACTGACCACTTTTTTTCTATTATATTTTTTTTATAAATGATTGATGAAAAAAGTGTGTGAGAACTTTTTATTTATATACTAATTGTAGGAAGGGATAAACTTTACCCACCATTTTACTTATACTCATTTTAGTGACTCAACATTTTCTGGGATGTTCACAAACTTAGGAAGTCCATTACCTTTCTTTATTCCAGTTGATCTAGTTTTCTCAAGCCTTCATCCTAATCACACTAATAACATTCACTTTAATCGCTGGAAATTCTTTAACACTTTTTTCACCAACCATTATAAAAAATTTTAATAACAAAATAGTAAGTGAGAGTTGATGAAACTTTTATAGTAATATGAAAATAAATGTAGACAAGTGATGATAAAATCTCATAAAATGTTAATTGGCATAAAAGCTCGGCAAATCACAAAAAAATATGCTGATGCCGATCAATAGGTACATCACTACTACATACCTTCTAAGGGGTCTTGGTGTGATAGAAGCAACTTAGTTACATCTTCTGTGCTTATGTATCTTCATTCCCTCTATGTTGTCTCATGAACCTCCATCTGTGTAGTATTAGGGTGGGTCATACTATGTACTTTTTTCATATCACTAGAAAAATAAAAAGGTTAGGGAAGCTCTGTTACTGGATTGACATGCTCTGATGGGTCTTGGGAAAGTTGGTGCCCTTCATTATCACTCCTTCTCAACACTACTTTATTTTTTTTTTATATATATGACTGTCCTAAGCCTTTGTACCAGGAGCAACTGTTAGCACCTCTACAGAGGTCAGTTTGGTAGCCATGGTGCGTGGGTGGACTGCATGGCATTCTGGGATCACCTAGCAACCAGGCTATGATGATAATAGGTGATCACCCACCCTACTCGTTAGTGGACCTGCCTATCTCTACTTCTCTTTATTACATACCCATTTATCCCCTTCAAACTTGCTCTTCTACCCACAGAGATTCTAGTTGCCCGCCGCTCTTTTGTCCTCTTATGAGCCTTAGTCAAGTGGCAACTGCACTCACACTTCAGGCAATTTATACTATCAGTTATTGATTATGCAAGTCTGCCATTGGCTTTCCAAATCCAGAACACATTAAGAATCATCAGATATAATGAGTCAACACTGACAAACAACACCTAGGCATGCAAAGGAGCACAATTTCTGGCTGTATCCACACAGCACCTACTACATTCATTTCCATTCCTCCGACAACCCAACTTTACATGACACATTCCCATGCAACTAACCTCACACACACTTAGAGAAGAATTCACTGTTGGAAACCCCACCACCACCACCAACGATAGCAGCTCAGAAACACTTCTCTAAGACTGGTGAATGTATACATATAAAAGCTTCACTGCAGCCATCACCCTGATGCAGCAACCCACCCACACACACACACTGGATCGTGCTTCTCTTCTTGCTTATGTGTTGAATCTTAAATCACCTAGCACTAGGCTAAAATTAAATTGTAGCAACTTGTGCCCTTGATGGTAGTATGGTAGGTGCCAGATGGTTATGTTAAAAAAAATCATGGAGCTGGAGAAGGCTTATGATTGTGTAGATTAGAGAAGCCTTTTGGTAGGTACTCAGAATGTATAGAGAGTATAAGCTATTGGATGATATGAAAATTATGTTGTAAGGTGTGCATTAGGGTGAAAGATAGCATGACAGAGTGGTTTGACATAAATGGGTGGGTAATTCATTGTTGTGTGATGTCATGGCTGTTTATTATCTTGACTAGCAAAAATCTGCTGTATAGCGTGTGTTTTTTTAGGCCTGCCGTGCTTGTTCGCTTCCTTCACAAAACTAAGAAAATGTGCGAGAGAAAAGTTTTTTTTATTCCAACACATTCAAAATTGGTGTGCAAAAAAAAATCATTTCAATTTTTTATAATACACACACACACACACACATATATACATGCTAGAATTCATTATAGTAAGATGTATAGAACACAGAGAAGTATATGTAGGAATGAGAGAAAAGGATACAAGATTGTAAATGATTGGTTCTATGTTGATCTAGTGTTGATGTCTGAGTTACTGGGATTTAGAAGTATTCAGTGAAGCCTTTGACAGGGTGTGTGAGGAGGGGGCTAAATTTGAATTTAGAAAATAGTAAAGTAATAGGGGTGAGAATGATGTGGGGTGTGATATCTGACTAGTATCACCCGAACCAGTGCATAGTTTAAGTATCTAGGATGCACTATAAATGATAGTGGTACAAATGAAGTTCATTGCTACCACAAGGTTTTAAATGGTAGGAAAGTCTTTGGGGCGATTAGAGCATGAATGAATGCCAAGGATTTGAGTGCAGAATGTGCCAGGGAGCTATGGAAGATTATGCTGGTACCAACGTTGATGTGTGAAGGAAGGAGTAGGAAAGATCTTGAGTGAGAGCTCTGCTAATGGACAACTTGAGGGATGCTTGGTGTATGGAAAAAGTACATAGTGAGAAATTGCTGGTTGAGATGTTAAGGGGCTGAATGAAGTTATGACGTGGTATGGACTTGTAGGAAGAAGAGGGATGTGAATATAAGACAGTGAGTCTCAGGGTGTGAGAAGGGATGGCAGACCTTGTTAAAGGTGAGTGTTTGAGAGAGAAGGGGCTGACTGAAGAAGTGGATGATAGGTGTGCATGGAGGGTGTGTGCTTGGGGCTTCTGTCCAGGGATGAAACATGATTGGATGAGATGCGACAGTGCAGCATCCAATCACTATGAAAGGTCATTTTGGTGTGGGAATAATAAGTGGTGCCCCAGTACTTAATGGGGCATCGAGAAGGTAAATAGTTTTTAGTGGCATTTATCTGCCCTGACCCCAAATTGGGAGCATGGTTAATGATATTTACATGTCAAATACCCTTTATAGTGATGGTGTTCTGTGCTGTAGCATTTTGTCCAGTCATGGTTCATCCATCGTCAGGATGTCCCTTGCACACCCCCTTTCATGCACACTTATTCACAATATCATCCACTCCCTCCTCGATCCACCCTTTTTCTCATTGGCATAATCAACCTATCTATGCTGTCTTACAACTCCCTGACCATAGGTGGGCGCGATTATCGATAAATCCAAAATTATAATAGAATATTGATTATTGACGTTATATAGCGTTATTTTATAATACAATAGTAAAAATATTTGAATACTGTTTCTTAGTTTCTTACCTGGTGAGGCTCTCCTTCATCTCCTCATAGGTTTTGAGGATCCTCCTCACAGCTCGGACCTACCTATTTCTGCCTCCAAGGCACGCGCGGCTCGCCCCTGTGCTAAACTGGAACCAAAAACAACTGAAATTATCGATTATCGCTAGTTTGGAACCAAAAGTTTCGGTGATACCAATTAATCGTTAACGCGGAAAAAAAATATTCGGATAACCCGATATCGTTATCGCGATAACGCCCACCTATGCCCCTGACACTAACTCTAGTATCTGCAATATCCCTGTTTAAAGCGCCTTTACTCTTTCCCATCTTTGTGTGATTGCATGTACCCCTCATTTCACACATTGATGCAGATTAACCAGCAAGACTGAACATGGTCTGTGACAGTCCCACCTATTACCATCATTGTGCATTGAACTCACAGAAACGAAATTCCGGGTGCACTGCTTTCCAGGCCAGGGGGCCCCTCCCTATCTTAGTTTTTACAATGGTGTCAGAATCCTCACGACTCGCTAAATGTATTGACAATTTACAAACTAGTACACTGTTGTTGTTGTAGTTGTAGTAGTTCGCCAACCTGGTTTTATTCAAGTGGATCCTGACCAGATAATGAAAGAGAGAAAGGTCAGTATGACAATCACTGGTGAGCCCTTCCCCGAGGCCACCAGGGTCCGGTCCTCTATAGGGAGAGGTACCAGGAAATATGTTTTGACTCCAAACAGCTTTCAGGTGGAATCTTCATCACCCTAGGATAGAGGGACCTGTTCCGCATCAGAGGCCTGTGGGTATAGATACCCCTCAACAGGATTCCTTATAACTGTGTGTTGCACTGCGAAGATGGGAGAGGAAAGAAAGCAGCGTTGTAATTGGCTGTGTGTGTTTGATGAGAAGTGTAAGATATACCCACCTCAGTGGGGGAATAAGGACAGCGCATCCACCAATTGGTAGCCAGATCTCTACGTGCGCTGATATCTGTGTCCGATCATGCCGGAATCGAACCTGGTACTGCGACGTTAGCGGACCAATGTCGTATCCACTTGGCTAGCAAGAGCTCTTGTTTTTTTTGTTAATTTCTCCTTAGGAGCAGATGAACTCTGCTCCCTCCGCCTGCTTGTGAGATTAAGGGAGTAAGCTTCGATCGTACAGCCTGTGCTGGAGGTCCCCCATCTTCTGTGAGACTGTCCAGAGGCCACTAGTTTTGAGTGAGGGGAGGCTGTTGGGTGCTCTGGGAAGTTTATAGCCCCCCTCCCTTTCTTTGCTATCGGCTCATGCAAGAGCTAGAAAATGGAAGTCTAATCCAGTAAATGTGATTTAACTTAATTTATTTTCTAGATAACTGGTGAAGACTTAGTACGGCGGCAGGATGACAATCCGGAGGCCCTGAAGGAGCGCCTTAATTCATATCACAAATATACTAAACCATTAGTTGATTATTATTCCAAACAAGGTGATAATTCCGCCAATTATTATTGTCTACATGAATAGCTGCTGCATATTATTCAGATTGGATTGAATTAACCCCCTCTTTCTGATAACAGGGCTTCATCACCGCATCGAAGCATCACTGTCAGCTGAGGAGGTCTTCAAGAACATAAATGCCATTTTTGAAAAGGCTAAGAGTAAGGATGCTGTCATGTTTATCTGAGGCACAGGTATTCTTCACTTGTACCTAAATACTTGTCTTAGTTGAACTATACAATTGTTCCTGTTTTCATAGCTACCTTATAGTGTCGTTCTGTTTATAGCAGACCCTCACAATCCTCTTCTATTAAACCTATCTTACCTAATATCACATTGTTCCTCAGTCATCTCAAACACACTCGCAAAATCAACCCATTTATCACATGGTCTTCCTACCCTCCACACACCTTGATTCTATTAGTATATTCTCATCACAATTCTAATCCCATTCCTTGTTCATACATATCCATACCACCTCAGAACAGTCGCAACCTCTTTTATACCATACATCCTGTTTACCCAGTCTTTCCTCACTCATATCTACCCTTTGCACACCAAGTAATCCCTGTCAAATTATCCATTTGCTCCACTCTCACTAAAGTTCTTTCCTTTTTCCATACCATTGCCACTAGCATAATCTCTTGCAGCTTTCTGAGACTTTCCTACCATATTCAGTCTTATGGTTGCAATCTGCTTCATGTATATAACTATAATTCAAGATACATTCAAGACACACAAAAAAATCTCATTTAACATGTTCCGGCGGGGTGCTCCGAGGCTACTGATACATCTGCAGGTTATTGCTTGTGGGAATGGGACTCAGTCTCCTGGCTTTGGCTGTGTGCATGTGATGGGCCCGTAACCTGTCCTTCCCTCCACTTAATTACACTTTTATGCTAACATGATTGTACCTCAACTAGAAAGACAAACCTGGATCAAAATCACCTAATCAACAAGAACAAAAATTGAGGCTGAGAATTGCTAGTTGGAATCTGGGTAGTTTGAACGGTAGACAGGGGTAGGTGGTTGAGACCCTATCCCGGAGAAACGTGGATGTATGCTCTGTGCAAGAACAAAGATGGAGTCGGCGCTCAGCGAGAATGATTGTGGGAAAGGAATTGAGATATAAACTGTTTTGGATGGGAAATGCTAACGGTTTTGGCGGTGTCGGTGTTTTATTAGCAGAGAAATGGAGGGAGCATGTTACGTGTGTGAATAGAATTAATGACAGGATATTGGTGTTAAAGTTGAATTTCGATAAAGTAATCATATCTGTTGTATCAGTGTATGTTCCCCAAGTAGGCTTGGATCCTGTAGTCAAGGATGAGTTTTGGGACGATTTGTTGGAGGTATGGCTTAGTGTGAGATAGTGATCTTGGGGGGGAGACCTGAATGGACATGTGGGGGCGGAGGAACTGGGGTACGATGGAGGTTGTGGATTTTGTACTAGGAATGTGGAAGGCGAACGAATTGTGGAATTTGGGGAAGCAATGGGCATGGTCTTTGTAACACCCTGTTCAGAAAAGAGAGAAGCAAACTGGTCACATATACATCTGGAGACAGCAGTAGTCAGACTATTTTATGGTTAGAAGAAGAGAGAAAATTAGTGAAAGATGTTAAAGTGATACCCAGTGAAGAGTGTGTACAGCAACATAAGTTACTGGTGTGTGACCTTTGGTTAGGGAAATTGCAGGCCAGGAGTAGGTTGTTTGTGCCTGGGAGGAAGCTGTGGCAGCTTAAATATCAGAAGTGAGGCAGGCGTTTTACGAGAAGTTCGGTACACTAACGGCGGAGAATAAGCGATTGACGGAAGTGTGAGTGAGTAGTATGGGAGACTGAAAGATAACCTTCTAAAAGCCACTGAAGAGGTTTATGGATGGTCAAGATGTCCACCCATACCCCAAGGCATCTTGGTGCTGGAATGAGGAAGTTGAGGCTGCATTGAAGGAGAAAAGAAGATCGTTTATGGCATGGAAGTAGGTTGAGAGTAAGGAAGTATACTTGGCAGCGTAAAGAAGGGCAAGTCGGTAAGTGTATAGGGCTAATTCAGAGGCCCCAAAACCTCTTCTTGAGAGCCTCAATGGTGCTGATGGCAGTAAAAGTGTGTTTAAACTGGCTAGGCAGATGCATTAAAAATGATGATTGTAGAGTTGTGGTCGGGCAGGATAATATTATAAAGGCTTGGAGGGAACACTTCCTTTATTAAATGTAGAATTTGACTGGGACAGGAGACCTGTGGCTGGACCGTGGCCATCCATTGAGAACAAAATGGTGAGCAGAGCCATCAATCACATGCCAGAAGGTAAGGCAGCGGGTGTTTCTGAGATAAATGCCGAGATGTTTTAAGCCTCTTGAGATATTCGTGTGTGGTTGGTCTCGGACCTTATAAATGCTGTCATATGAATGTGCTGTACCAGAAGACTTGCTGAAGAGTGTGAATGTGTATAAGGGTAAAGGTGATGCGCTAGAAAGGCATTAAACTCCTCGATCATCTTATGAAAGTTATCGAGCGTGTTCTAGAAGAAATTATTAGGGACAGGATAAACTTTGACGACATGCAGTTTGGGTTCATGCCTGGAAAAGGAGCCACGGATGCTATATTTATAGTTAGAGAGCTCCAGGAGAAGTGCATACCTAGAAAAAGAGCGTTGTATTATATTTTTGTTGACCTGGAAAAGGCATTTGATAGGGTACCGAGAGATGTGGTGAGTTAGGCAACGAGAAAATTAGGGATCGAGAAGTGGTTGGTTAAGGGTGGTCATAGCTATGTACGAAGGTTCGACAACCCAGGTGAGGGTAAATGGATAATTGAGTGATGACTTCTCTGTGAAGGTTGGTGTGCATCAGGGATCCGTTTTGAGTCCCTTGCTCTTTTTTATGGTCCTGGAAGTGCTGTCACAAATTCCCTCCCCTACTGCTGCGACGGCTTCTGGTTTGCTTTTTGCCGTCTTTGAATTGGGTGCACTCGCGGGACGCACCGCTATTTGACGGAGCGCTCCTCTCCGCCGACTCCCTTGTCGCCCGGGCTGTACATTCTTGTTGAATATTCCACTGTGGGTGATCGCGCACGTTACCTATCCCGGTATCGGGAAGAGCAGGGTCGCTACCGCTTGTTCCTTGTACTCGTAACGGGTTCATTTACACGGACTTGTGGACTATCTGACTTTTGTAGTAGGCTGATCTCGATTTTATTTGACTCTCTTTGATGATGTTCGTATGATCCTGCGCCAAGGGGAGACGGACCACTTCCTGACGCCGGAACCTGCTTGCGTTTGCTTTTTCTTTTGTTTTTTGCGCTTATGTTTACCTCGGGTTTTTGGTTTCGGCGCTCGTATGCCTTTGTATGCAGTCGCCACCAGATGGGCGCTATAGAAAAAATAATCGCACATTCCATTCCCTATCAGATCCTCTGTTCCGGCTTGAAAATGGTATCTCTACGAGCCTTTCCTTCGTGTACAGCACTTCGCTACTGTTTTCCTTGATCTAGAGAAAGTCGACGATACTGTATCATTTAGACCATACCATTGGAGTCGAGGAATGCCTCCCAATCTTATTACTGAGTGCTTGTAATAGGTCAGGAAGACCGCGTCCCGCTGAGAAGGATCCTCAGGGTGACACTCTTTGCCTTGAGCATCACCAGTATCATCTCGGTGCTGTTTATAGATGTTCTCTCACGTTGATGACCTTTCGATATCTTTTCCTGAAGCCCAGATGCCTACTCTAGATCGTCGGCCCCAACTTGCTCTGAACCGCATCTCTCGCTATACCGGATCGTATCGGTTTCGGTGTTCTCTAGCCAATACTAAAGTGGTGCACTACTGTCCCCTTCCTCGGACGGCTTCACCCTGACCCTGACTTGTAAGTAAATGGGCCCCATTTCTATGTGGCAGTTGCACCGTTTCTTTGGTCGGTCTTGTTTTCGACCCGGGCTCCATCCGGGAGATCCATATTAGAAGCGTTAGGATCTCTTGTACCCGTTATGTGACGTCCACCATTTGGGGTACTAATAAGTGCTACTATTCTACTTCAGCTTTTTTTTTTCGTTCGAAGCTAAACTACTGATGCAAGTTTGACGCATCCGCAGCCGAGCGCGCCTCCCTCTTGCCTTGTTTTCTTATTTTTTTTAGCGTTATTTACATAGTTTTTTTTTTTTTGTTACTTGTTTCTTAAAATAGGCTAGTGGTAGGCTGTGTCGTGTACGACGACCTATGTCCAAGCAGGCAGTCACCAGATGGGCTCCCTATAAAAATAAAATACCCGCAGCTGAGCGTGAATTGCGGAAGCTTCACTCAACCGGTGCCTTCCGTGTATCACCCTTAAAGAACTTCCTTGTCGATGCTGAGGAGTTACCGTTCGCTCTGCGCCGTCCACTGCATTTTGCACTAGTTACGCGCGAGTCCAGCATTTCCTTCATTTGCCACGTCTCTCATTTCAGCCGTGGCTGATCTCGACGGTACATATACTAAGCCCGATTTAGGGCAAAGACTCTTCGTCGAGAGATCGATGTAGCTCTTCGTCCGGTGGCTTCACTCGTTCTGCCCAGGACGCCACCGTGAGCAGAAAGTTTGTCACTACGTTAGAATTTCTGGGACCACACGCAGTCTCATTGTACACGGATAGCTCCAAATCCGAAGAGGGATCAGCTTTCATCTCTTTTCCCCCTTTTTTAAAGCCGTATGTGCTCTACCGGGCGCTAAGTCTGTATTCACGATAGAACTTGTTGCAATAGACTGCTCGGTACGGTAGATTACGTGATGTGCCTCGTTCAGAGCTAGAATTGTGAGTTATAGCGACCCACACGACGCACTGAGTGCTTTCTAGGTATTCGAATCTACGGACCACCTTGTTCATGGTATCCTTGACTACCACGATTCGGGTGGATATCGAGATTGTCTTCTGCTCGGTTCCCCTGTACTTGTAGAAATTGCGGGAAATGAGTGCGCCAATCTGTAATGACTGGGATACCTGACCAGCGTTTCGCTCTTACCCACTGACTGTATGGCAGTAATCAAGTTAGCCCTTCTGACTTCAGGACAAAAAGGTGGAAACTTAAAGTTGCCTGCCATCACGCCTCGACTTTTACCGTGCCCCACCCATAATACTTCGACGATTTCAGATCGTTTCTGTCTCCTCCAAATCGGCTACACTGGTATAATTCCATCTGATGGAGCGCTTCCCCGAACTTTACTGCCACAACTGCTTGGTCCGCCAGACTGTCTGGCACGGTCTTGCCGAATGTCCCAATCCCATGTACTCTGGACGAGTTCGTGCTCACAGAATTGCTGTTTTATCGAGTTTTTTGGAACCAAGTAATTGGGTGCACGTTCAGGCACCTGAAGGAATGAACATGTGTTTTTATTGCTGATTTTCGGAGTGAAGGGTGTTTTTAAATTCACTTAGCTTGTTTAGGCTAAAGGGATAATTTTTAAAAAAAGCACGTAATTTCGGCCACTGCCCCTTCAGGCAGTCTCCAAGTGAAAGCCCTAAAAGCAAAACAAAAATTAAGAATCACGCTTTCCAGTTCCCGCTTATCCTTCCTTTGCCCCTTGATAGTGAAAAGCCTCTTAGTTGACCCGTATGCGTCAGTCGGCGCTCAAAGTAACTAACATAATAATAAAACAACAAAACGAGATAGTGCTCTCACAAAGATTTCCAATTGCTTTTTCATTTTTTCAGTTGAGAATGACTTGATTTCTTTCCATTAGAATAGGCACTAATTATTAACTGTTAGATACTTTAAAATTTTAAATAACTTCGGGTCTTCTCTAGTCTTCCCTTGCTCGTCTCGACAATGTTTCTCTTCAGACTTGCAAACTTGATCGTTTTACTATTTCCTCATTTTATTCATTGGCATATGTTTTTTTTTATATTATTTCCATTCAATTTGGTTTTGTTCATTAATCTTTGCATACGTGTCTTTTCAGAGTTTTCGGAGAGTTTAGGTGGTGTGCACTGAAGGGGCTAGTCAAATACGCAGTCACGCCGAAGCAAGTATTGAGGGTGAAGGAGTAGATACATGCACAACATTTTGGGTTATTTTTTTTAGATCAACGATAGAAATTATGTAAATTTTGAGGTTAAATGCTTTCTTGCTGCGGACGCAAATTCGATTTTGGCGGGCGTCAAAGTTTGCACCAATTTATTTTTTTAAAGAATAAACCAGATTTAAAAACTGCCTTATAAATTAATTATAATCAGTCCCAATCGGAGATAGTAGAAGACTGTAGAATTGATTAATGTCATTTACGACCTCATTCGCGCAAAAGATGTCGTTTTGGTTGTCCATTTGAGGTTTACAAATTTTAGTGAAGTTCAGCCAATGAAAGATGTAATTTTCTTTAAAAAAGGACATTTTAATTAAAATAATATCAAAATAATTCCAATTTTGAACACTCAAATTATTGCTAAAAGTAATGTAGGTTGTAAGCAACTTTTTTTTAGACGTTTATCCTTATTTTTCTATTTTGTAGAGTTGATTGGTCTAACAAAAGTTTCAGTGGTATGCAAAAGCAATAGCTTTGTTTCGTGTGTGACTGAGAACTATTCTTGCCATTTGTGTTAGTTGAAAATCCCATGATTATTTTAAACCGGAGTTCTTTGAAACCCCTAATTTGGTTGATTTATTGTGTGGCTGGTGTTTTTTAAAAGTTTTTCAGTCATTTTTTTTTATTTACTACAATTATGGTTTGTCGCTCAATCGAACTCCCGTGCCGTAGACAGACTGTACATAACATAATAATTTAAAATGCCATTTGTATGGCAAAATGACTGTTGGTTATTTCGTCCGTTTGGAAAGAATATTGGAACTATGTAAATTATTGTTGACTTTAAATATGGAAGTTTAATGAAATAAATGCTTGCTTTGGTTTTCTTTTGTATATACATTTGTCATCTCTCATTTGAGGGACAACTGCTGGCAACAGCAGTCACCCACCCCTATGTGCAGGCTTTGCCGAAAAAGCCTCATAATACCCGACTAAGATGTACCTTCACAAATAAGACCTGATCAACAATTACTCTCACAAAACTCGTATCTCTACAAATAAAACTAAGAAATTACACATACTATAAAGTTCTGCCCTGGCCAGTGGCTTTTCCGCAAGCTAGTCCCGGTCAGCTCTTCCTTTTTAGCTGGAGGGGGTTGGGGCTAGCGGTGTCTTTTTTTCTATAGTCCAAGCTCAGTTACCACGTTGGGAACACTTTGGTCACCGGCCTCAGAACGTGCAACTGGCGAAAGGTCTTTATGCATACATCCTACTCACTATCCAAGGTTTAGATATGCCCAATTATGAAAATTAAAAAAAAAAATCCTGATCAGGCTTTCCTACGCACAACACTAAAGCCATTCGAATTCTAGTTGTGAAGAATCGAAGGGGCTCTCATTCTACAGGCTCCACCCTTCCTTAGCAATCCATTTCCAATCTATCCGACTGGGCGGTTACGCAACCCTCTGCGGCCCGACCAACCATATACCTATAACTTTATGTGATTGGTTTGATGACAAACTTGCCTAGATAGCAGCCATTAAACTTTGCTATATGAATTTAAAGATAAAAATGCTTTGAAAGAGAGAACGTGAGAGAGGATAACTAATTCAGCCAGGAAGCTTTCAAAAGTACTGACAAATTTTACAAGATTTATTTAACTAACAAATAACAATGGAATATGGCTTAATTATTGGATAATACGGTTATTTAATTGATATTATTGCCAATGAATATAATGTGTATTTTAATGAAATATATTGAATAAGGGAAATGGCCAATGATTATAATGTTAAGAGGAATAAGGTGGATATTATACCAGGTGTCCCAGAAAAAACTTAGCCGTACTTTGAATTATGATTTTGATACTAATGGCTTTAGTGGAGGCTATCAAAAATATGTTTGCGCAAGGAAGTAAAATAATGAAACGAAGGCTAGACCATTGTGCACTCTCAAGAGAAGCGTAGGGAGCCTAATTAGCCTAGGTCACTGTGCGATTCTTCAAGCAAAGCCTAGGTCATTTAACAGTGGTTTTTGACCAGACTGGTATGGTGTCGCCATTATTGCTTACTAAGCAAATCAAAGCGTTTCTGTGTAAAAGTTTACTTCCATAGAACCTTTTTAATCATGCAAAAGATAAACGCGCATTTACAAACTTTATTAAGACTAGCAGTATTAAACAAGTACAAGGTTCATTGGAACAACGTTTTCCAGGTAGGCGCCCACAATCGGGAAAAATGTTCACAAATACCAACATAAGGAACATACTTAAATCTAAACAAAGGTCGTAGGGAAAATGATGGAATCTATTATAGCAAGGAATATTAGAGATAACTTGGATAAGCATAAGTTGATAAAAGAATCACAGCATGGCTTTAGTAAGGGTAAATCCTGTTGACTAATTTGTCTTTTTATAGTAAGGTGTATGAAGCAGCAGATAATGATGAAAACTATGATATTTTATACTTGGACTTTAGTAAGGCTTTTGATCGAGTGCCACACTTATGGCTTCTGAGCAAAGTTAAAGCACACAGGATCGATAGCAGTATATTTAGGTGGATACAGTCATGGCTTGGTGACAGACAGCAAAGAGTTAGTATAGATGGAGTTAAATCTGAGTGGGGGTGTGTTAGCAGTGGAGTTCCGCAAGGATCTGTTTTGGGTCCTTTGCTATTCTTAATTTATATTAATGATCTTGACATGGGTATAAGTAGTGACCTGAGTAAATTTGCTGATGATACTAAGCTAGGTAGGGCCATTAGGGCTGATTCTGATGCTGTTGTAATTCAGGAGGAATTGACCATTCTGTCCAATTGGGCCGAGAAATGGCAAATGAAGTTTAACATAGACAAATGTAGTGTACTTAGTATAGGTAGAAATAATCCATTGAATAGTTATAAATTAAATGGGAGAATTTTAGGGAGGACCCATTGTGAGAGGGACTTGGGTATTTTGGTAAGTTCAGACTCGTCCTAGAAAGCAATGCCTAAATGCTAAGAATAAAGCTAATAGGGTATTGGGATTCATTAGGAGGAGTGTAAGCAATAAGAGTGCTGAAGTCATTCTAAAACTGTATCTGCGCTAGTTAGGCCTCATCTAGACTATGCAGTACAATTTTGGTCACCATATTATAGGAAGGATATTGATTTGCTTGAGTCTGTGCAGAGAAGGATGACAAAGATGATTGGTGGGCTAAGGAACTTACCTTATGGTGAAAGGCTCAGAAAACTAAATCTACATACATTGGAAAGAAGAGTCAGAGGGGAATTGATTGAAGTCTTCAAATGGGTAAAAAGATATAATAGAGGGGATCTGGGTAAGTTTCTTATACTTAGTGAACATGACAGGACACGTAGCAATGGGTTTAAGCTTGATAAGTATAGGTTTAGGAAGGAGATTGGGAGGAATTGGTTTACAAACCGTGTGGTAGATGAATGGAATAGGCTCACTAGACATGTGATAGAAGCCTCCTCCCTGGGTAGTTTTAAGAATAGATTAGATAAATATATGGATGAAGCTGCTAGATGGGACTGACTTTTTTTATGTACATATGTATATATTTTTCTAAGGAGTGGGGAGATTATATTTTGCGGTTGCAAGAATGGACATAATCCTCTGGATGCATTTTATGTATATTGTAGATTAGATCTGACGAACTCCTGTAAAGGGTGACAATGTTGAATACTTTTCTCTGGTAAGAAATTTTTGTGTGTTGACTAGAACAGGAGCTGCCAAGTGTAGGCCATGAATGGTCTTTTGCAGTCTCCTTCTTTTCTTATGTTCTTATAAGAATAACAGAAAATATCGAAAATGTTCCGATGACACTTCTTCAAAATCCACACGTCGGACCGCAGCTTAGCCTCTTCTCCTTCCTTCAAAACACTTGTTTCCTTGCTTTTCATACAACCTCTCCCACAACTTTCTCTGGTCAGCCTCTAATTTCACAGGGTAGATGCTGACCATCTCAGCCAACCGTCCCGGGTCGGTGCTGAGGGGGGAGGGAAAAATGTTACAAGGGAGTTACAAGGAAAGAAAGTACCCTAGGAGACCTTACGGTCCATTCAAAGAGGGTACCTTTGGACTAGCAATCGAGCGGGCACATGGCTGCTCAATTGTTTTGCGTCCCTAAACGGCCACTTTTTAAGACTTTGTCTAGTCTTGACTTGAACTGGTCAACAGATTCCCTGTTGACAACTTCCACTGGAAGTGCGTTCCACTTATCGCAGATACTGTAGGTGAAAAGATTTCCACACAGATTGCGGTTGTAACGCTTCAGTTCAAGTTTGAAGCCGTGATTGCGCGTTCTGTTATCACTCAGTGTGAAAATATCCCGGTAGTCACCATTGTCGAACCCTCGAAGTATTTTGAAAACTTTGATAAGCTGACCATGCAGTCTACGGGTTTCCAGCGAGTTCCCTAACCCCTGAGCTCTGGTCTGGTGTGGTTGGTTTTTAACAACCTGCTTCATCCCCACCCATACCTTCCTCCCATCCCTTTTCCTCTCCTCTTCACAATTTTATCTTTTTTACGCCGTGTCCAAGGTGGAGCCGCCAGGCCACCAGGCGTGAGGGGTGGTCCCAAATGGCGGCGCCTGACTCTGCCGGTCCTGTAAGGACCTCTTGCAGTGCGGGATACTGCGAGAGGTGATGCGCGATTGCGTCCCGTGATACAAATAGGGTCACCATGCCAAATGATGAATATAAAAAAAAAAAAAAACATCAACGGAGCCGGCCTGGGGGAGCTTCACCGAAAAAATTGGAAGTCTTTCCCCCCCCCCCTTCCTGTGCTTGCGCAGGGGACCCTCCATATCTCTCTAACCGGAGAGGAGGCTCACTCCTCTCCTTCGCCTACGGGTGTAGGGGACTCCCCCTCACCCCCTTCTCTGGAGTTGCTTTCGGGCACCTCCCTCTTTCCTGCGGCAGTCCCCTCTGTTCTTTAAAAATGGGACTGCCAAGAAAGCCAGCAGGCAGCCCTTAGCCAGCCGCTCCACATCGAAGCGGCTCGGTAGGGCAAACCCCCTTAGGGGGGGAGAGAGAATCCAGGCCCCTTCGGTCGCCTGCCTCAAAGGACCTGTGGCAAGAATTTTTAAACTTGCCAGGGTCAAGGCCTGTGCCTCCCCAAACAAGACTGGTGTCACTGCCAAGGGGACCTGCGATGTCCTGGGAGGGGATGGCCAACTGGAGGCCCCTCCTGTGATAGACATGGTCTTTGAGGAAACGCAGCCTCAGACGGTAGGGCCTTCAATGGGGGGGAATCTGATCTAGCCGACCATATGGCGGTCAAGGTCGAACGTGTGATGAGAAAACAGGGAGGGACCTCGAGACCCACACCTACATTCTGCGTCACGTTCGACTGTGACAAGATCCCTGAGTCGGTGCGTGCTGGTTGGTACCGCGTGAAGGCATTCGTGCCACTGCCGCGGTGGTGCTATTACTGTCACCTGTTCGGCCATACGAATCGATCTTGTAGATTTGCAAAGTCGGGGTTACCCGAAGTCTGGGTAAATTGCTCCAAGCGCACACGATAAGTCTAAATCATGTGTGGCCGAGTGTGTCAATTACGGAGAGTCGCACCCTGCTTCTCCGAAGCAATGTGGTGCATATCTCCTCGAGAAAGAAATCCTGGCCGTTCAGACCCAGGATCGAATCTCATTCCGCGAGGCTAAGGACAAGGTCCTAGCGCGCCCGACTCTGCCTGGGACTTCATATGCCTCAATAGTTAGAAAGGCACCCTCAGACCCTGGCCCATCCAGGCCAACGAGTACAGTTGTTTCCGCGCCCATTCGGAGGCCTTCTGCCTGCTCTACTTAACCCGAGCGCTCCCCTGGTAAAGCTTGCGGCCAAAAAGGTTCACACCCAGCCCCGGCTAAAACCAGGGGTCGCTTCATCCTCTTTTCCCAGCGTGACCGTTTCCCGTAAGGCAAAACGGCCACGCGCCTCCCCTGAGTCGTTAGACTCGCAGGGGGCAACACCCCTGAAGATGGCCGCCATGCCATCTTCCCCCGAAAGGAGGAAAGAAACAAAGGAGCTTCGGCTCCTTCGCCCACGCCTAGAGGTGGTGCGAGTGGTCGGGAGACGGTGGTTCCTCGAAAAGAGGCCCCCCCCCGCCTCCGAAGCCGCAACGCCCGCCTAGGGTTTCAAGGCGGAGGGAGGAAAAGACTCACATGGCGAGCCCAATAAGTCCTCGAAGGCAACAGCGCTTTGTCCGGCCAACAGCGCCCGGGGTTCTGCCTCCGGGAAGCGTACGGCCATTCCAGTGAGGGTCTTCTGTTCGAGGAGGGCCCCCGCGTCTCTTCCGAGATAGGCCTGGAGGGCATATGCCTTGAATGGAATTGCCGTGTACTCCGCGCCAACTGGGAAGAGCTGCAGGGGCTCATCTCGTCCCGTTTCCCGTTAACAATTTTTCTGCAGGAGACTATGCTAGGCGCGTGCATCCTGCCCGCCCTCCCGGGGTATAAGGGTCTTGTGACCCCATTTCCACGAGATGTCCGGGCGTGGAGATGCGCGGTTTACACCCGTCATGATGTCGCCGTTCTTACTTTCACTTTAGATACCTCCTTTCAGGCAGTGGCTGTGCAGCTTCACCTGGATAGTATGTATACTATCATTTCTGCGTACATTCAACCATCAGCTGACTTCGACGCTAGAAAGTTCCACCTCGTCGAGGCACGGTTGCATAGGCCCTTTCTCTTACTTCGAGATCTGAACGGCAGGCATCCTCTCTGGGGAGATTACTCAATAAATCCCTGGGGACAAGTCCTTGCCGATCGGATCGAAGAGTTTGAGATAGGTATCCTAAACGTGGATGAGTTTACGCATCACTGCCCGAGAACCGCTTCATTTTCTTGCCTTGACCTATCTTTGTGCTCTTCGGATGCACAGCCTGATTTTGATTTGGAAGTGGTCGATGACCTCCATGGTAGTGATCACTTTCCCATTCAAATATAATTTTCAAGGCAACTGCCGCCTGAGAGACCACCTCGGTGGTGCTTAGCGCGGGCGTGGTGGCCTGCATTGCAGGAAATAACTGAATTATCTATCTCAGTCGAGGAGTTTAGGTCGGTAGATGAGGCCGTTGAGTTCTTCTCCGGCAACCTCATCGCCGTGGGACTGACTACTATTCCTAGGACGTCTGGCCGTTTTGCACCCCGACCACTTCCATGGTGGTCGGCCGAGTGTGAGACGGCCCTCAAACACAAGCGTTATGCCTACATGCGCTATAAGCGCCGCCCGAACGATTTCACTGTCGCTGGATTTCGTCGGACTAGGGCTAGGTTCCGGTATATTTCGAAGCACGCCCGCCGCTCTTCTTGACGGGCATTCGTGTCTTCACTTAACGGTAAGACCCCTCTAGGAGAGGTGTGGAAGCGAGTCAAAAGGATTCGGGGCAAGTTCTCGCAGGACACCCCTCCCGTCCTCCAGGAGAATGGGACCGCAATCTCCGGCCCCGCGTCCGTGGCGGAAACCTTAGCGACCGCTTTTTCCGCATTCTCTGGCCGGGATGCTGCTCCGCCAGCATTCAATGCACGTCGTGATGTTGCCGAAGGCCGCCGGCTGGACTTTACCTCCAGAGGCGGAGAACCCTTTAACGACAGGTTTACTATGAGTGAGTTCCGCTCCGCTCTTGCTTCGTGCGCGGACACCTCCCATGGTCCGGACGATGTCCCGTACGACATGCTTCGACACCTGGGTGAGCGAGGCATGGCCTTTCTCCTACTTTTGTTCAACAGGATGGGTGTGGAGGGTCTTCTCCCAGATTCCTAGCAAATCGCTACTGTGCTTGCCTTTCGCAAGCCGGGGAGAGATCACTCTAATCCGACCGATTTCCGCCCAATCTCTCTAACCTCTTGCGTGTGCAAGTTGATGGAGAAATTGGTAAATGTTAGACTAGCCTTTTTCCAGGACAGCGGAGGCTATCTGTCTTTTGCACAGTGCGGCTTCCGCAAGTTCCACTCCACGTCGGATGCTCTGCTCCAACTTGAAAATGCCGTCTGCGAGGCTTTCCTTCGTAGACAGCACTACGCCACAGTGTTTTTCAATCTGGAGAAGGCCTATGATACCGCATGGTGATACGGTATCATAGAGACTCTCCACACGATAGGGGCGAGGGGACGCCTACCGATGTTTATATCTGAATTTTTGCGAGATCGTCGATTCCGCGTACGGATGTGGGGAGCCCTCTCCGGCCCAATGGAGCAGGAAGATGGTGTCCCGCAGGGAAGTATCCTCAGTGTCACACTCTTTGCCCTGAGCATCAACGGCATCACCTCGGTGCTGCCGAAAGATGTTCTCGCAACGCTCTACGTGGACGACCTTTCGATCTCTTTTGGCGCGGCCCAGATGCCAACTCTGAAGCGTGTACTGGGCGACTCCAACAGGCATTGAACCGCGTCTCTCGCTATGCCGAAGCGCACAGGTTTCGGTTTTCTTTGGCCAAGACTAAGGTGGTGCACTTCTGCCGCCATCCACCGCTCCACCCTGACCCAGATTTTTATCTTAATGGGGTGCGCCTGGATGTGGTTGAATCGCACCGTTTCCTTGGTCTTGTATTCGACCGACGCCTCACCTGGGAGGCTCATATTGGCAGCCTTAGGGTCTCTTGTACCCGCGCCATGGATATTCTCAGTTCCGTGACGTTCAGCGCTTGGGGCGTTGATAGGGCTACTGCCTTACTTTTTTTTCGATCCTTTGTTCGTTCGAAGCTCGACTACGGATGCTGGTTTTATGCATCCGCAGCCGAGCGTTTATTGCTGAAGGTGGATTCGATCCACAACACCGGGCTTCGCCTTGTGACCGGTGCCTCTTGCACTTCCCAAATTGAGAGCCTGTTGATCCATGCTGGAGAGATGCCACTCGCTCTGCGCCGCGTGCAGTGCATCACTCACCTGTACGCTCGAGCCCGGCACTCCTCTCAGTCGCCAACAGCTTTCACTGCATCCGCAGCTGATCTCGACGGTGCTTCTGCCACCGAGATACGTTAGTCATACCCTAAGCCCTTTGGGTTTAGGGCCAGGAAACTCCTTCGAGAGGTAGATATAGCTCTCGGGCCGGAAGCGCCCATGATTCTGCCTAGGACGCCCGTCTGGAGGGTACCACATTTGGCTATTTGTTGCCACGCCTCTGCTCCCAAAGCTTGTACGGCGCGGGGAGTATTGCGTTCGACCTTTTTGGAGCACACCTTGTGTCACGCTGGAACCTTGCCAGTGTATACGGATGGCTCCAAGTCCCAAGAGGGGGTCGGCCTCCACGCCGTATCCCCTCTGTTTAAAGTCTGCCAGTCGCTGCGTCTGTCCTCACGGCCGAGCTGGTGGCAATACACCACTCGGTACGGGAGATTACGCAACGTGCCCGGTTCGGAGACCGGATTGTGATCTATAGCGACTCACAAAGCGCCCTGAGTGCTATCGGGGCATTGGCATCTCCGCATCCCCTGGTTCACAATATCCGTGACGCCACGGTTTTGGCGAGCCGGGCGGATGTCGAGATTATCTTCTGCTGGGTTCCTGGACATGTAGGAATTGCGGGGAATGAGCGCGCCAAAGAGTCCGCGAGGACTCTGCAACCGGACCAGCGTATCGCTCTTCCTCAAACCGACTACATGGCAGGAATACGGTCAGCTCTTCAGACTGCTTGGCAAAGAAGATGAGAGACGGTCGAAGGGAACTTAAAGTTGCGTTCCTTTGCGCCGTGACTGTTCCCATAGACCTATCCTCCAATCCCGCGATGGCTTCATGTCGCTTACTGCCGTCTCAAAATTGGACACACTCGTGTGACGCATCGCTATTTGATGGAGCGCTGACCTGCGCCTTATTGCGACGACTGCGTCGTCCCCCAGACTGTTCTGCACATTCTTGTCGAATGTTCCAGTCTGGGTGATCCTTGCGCACGTTATCTGTCCCGGTACCAGGATGGGCGGGGTTGCTACCGCCTGTCCTTTGTACTCGGGACGAGTGCGTGCACATTGACTGGTGGACTTGTTGACTTTTGGGTGGAGGCCGGCCTTTGCCCTTTCATTTAACTAGGTTTAGTTGTTGTTATTGTTTTGTTATTCTTATTGCTTCCTAACTGTTATTTCTTTTTATTGTTTTCTTTCCAAATTTTTTAAAGTAGCCTAGAACTAGTTTTTAGTTTACGGTGACTTATGCCTACGTTGGCAGTCGCCAGATAGCCGCTTAAAAAAAAAAATTAAAACCCACATGTATCAGTCAGAAAGAATGGGTTGCAATTGTCAAAGTCATCATTTAACTACATTATTAAACATGACTTAAAATGGCATCCCTATAAGATGCATGCAAGACACCACCTTCTTGAAACTGATTTTCCTCGTCGTAGACGATTTGTCGAATAGCTTCTTCATAAACCTGCTCGTTTATTGGAAAACATTTTGATTGGTGACGAGGCAGCCTTTTTCATGAATGGAAAGGTAAATAGATATAACATTCGGCAATATGCGCCGCTAAACCACCCCCAGCATTCAACTTTGATACACGTATTTGGTAGCAAAATGTGTCTCTGTGGATCGGAATATGCGAGAATGGCTACCTTATCGGCCCATTGTTTTACAAGAATAACTTGAATGGTGCTGCCTACCTCTGCATGATCAACAAAAGGATCTTCCCGAAACTCCGCCAGATTTACGGCATTCAATTCAATAGAATTTGGTGGATTCAGGACGGCGCACCAGCTCATAGACAGCTTGATGTAAGAACAAAACTAAGAGAAACGTTTGACAACCACATTGTTGCCCTAACTCATGCAAATGAATGGCCCCCAAGATCCCCTGACTTAACACTGTGCAATTATTTCTTATGGAGATATCAAAAGAATAAAGTGTATTCTACTCCAGCACAAAGCATCAGCCAGTTAAGCGATAGTTTCACACGTGAAGTCAATAGAATTAAGGAAAATCACAAGTTAATCAAAAAGGTTGTTCACTCAATGCGATCAAAGGCGTAACTGTGCTTGGAAAAAAAATGGAGGACATGTGGAAGGAAATGGTGCTTAGAAAATTAAAAAAATAATTTCTATTACCCATATGAAGAGGTGTTATTGTTGAAAATAGATTTAAATATATTTGTTGATATTAACTTCGAAGTTTCATTATTTTACTTCTTTGCGCAAACATATTTTTGATAGCTTCCACTAAACCCCTTAGTGTATTAATATCATAAAAGGAAATTTAATGAAATTTCTAGAATCAACAGATAAATAGTTGTTAAATTTGATTTGTTTTGCAGGACTCTAAAATCTCCAATAAGTTTTGAGTTATACAAATTCAAAGTACGGTTAACTTTTTTCTGGGACACCTTGTAGAGTGAATAAGATATAAAATATGGTTTAGATAAAGTATAGTCACGAACTAAGCTAAGCCACAACTTAAGATATATATATATATATATATATATATATATATATATATATATATATATATATATATATATATATATATATATATATATATATATCGAGTATAGTGAGGGAATGGAATAATATAAAATATAGTATAGTACAGCCACGGCGTTTTTGAAGTTATAATATTAGGGAACTGGAATTCAAAGGAAGAAAATTTTTAGACCTTTGTACATATACACTGATGACTAGGGAGTTAATTTTTGCCCACCTTGTCCGGAGCACCGATGAAATAAAATTGTACGTTAAAATGCGCTCGAATCTTCTGGAAACAGGAAAGTCTATTCTGATTGGTTAATTTCAAATTGGGTTGTACAAAGGTTTTGTTTGGTTGGGAGGAGTCGTACTTTGATTTTGAGGTAACTGTATTGGTATCAAAGATCGTACAAAAATGGATTTGGGGGTGAGATGCATAATTTTTTTCAGACGGAAAATTGGAAACTGCCTCTGTACGAACTTTGTAGGAGCTTGCAAAGATGTCAGCTGCTACAATACCTCCCTCCCAAAAAGAGTTACCCATCCCGTTGCAAAAAATATTACCCTAATCCAGATATCTGAGGCCTTCTGACAATGCGACTAGACCGTGTGATGACGTTGGCTACGATTGTTGGGAAAGGCACAAAATGCGGACGAGGCACTGTCAATAACAAGAGTGGAAAGATTGATGGTGATCCGTTTAGGTGACCTCTCCGAGCTGGCGTCTGGCTATAAGAGTACGGTATCGTACTAAACACTTCCAAGTGTCTTTTTAGTGTCCCCCAACTTTCCTACTTGGGTTACCATCTCTCGAGTACAGGGATTAGCCCACTCGAAGATAAAGTTGTGATGCGAAACTTTTCTCGTCCTACATCACGCAAGCAACTCAGGAGTTTCTGTGGCATGGTAAATTTCTACCCCAGATTCATCCCTAAATGTGCCCATATCATGCAACCTATCAACTCTATGCTCACCAAGACGAAAAAGAAGCCTCCTCTTGAATGGTCTACTGAGGCGTGCGATTCGTTCTCTCGCACAAAAGAGGCCATTGCTCGCACTGTGGAATTGGCTCATCCTTCTCCAGGAGCCCTCATCAGCGTCGCTTCCAATGCATCCTCAACCCACGTAGGTGCAATTTTGCAATAGAAAGTTGGTAACCAATGGCAACCTCTGGCTTTCCTCTCTCGCGCTATTACAGACCCTCAAATGAAATATTCAACGTTCTCTCGAGAACTCCTCGGAATATATCTCGCTGTCCTCCACTTCCGCCATCATTTGGAAGGGCGTGAATTTACCCTTTTTACTGACCATAAGCCCTTGGTCGGTGCATGTTCGTCTCGTAGTACTTCGTCAGTACACACTGTAGTTGACACTCGTCATCTTGACTTCATCCTTCAGATGACGAACGACATTCGCTACGTTCCTGGTTCTTCAAACGTTGTATCGGACGCGCTCTTTCGCATTTCATCGATTTCGGGTACGCAACTCTCTTACGCTGCGCCCATCGATCATGCAACAATAGCGCTTGCCCAGGAACAAGATAAAGACATGCAAACACTGCGTCACTATCAACTCGTCGTTCGCGGGATCGACTGTCCGGACTCCTTCCAGGCGCATCCTGGTTGAGTATTCAATTCCTGACTGTCATCGTCCTCTCATTCCTCTCGCTTAACGTAGGCACATCTTCGGCCTAAATTCTTGGTCGCTCTTATCCTAGTGTCAATGCCACACGCAAGCTCGTGGCACAACGCTTCGTTTGGCCAGGTATGAATGCCGACGTGGCCAAATGGACTCGCTCATGCTTGCCTTGCCAGCGTGCTAAGGTCCACCACCAAACAAAAGCTTCTCTGGTCCCTTTTCCTCTTCCTTTGTCGCATTTTGACGCCGTTTACGTCGATCTAGTAGGTCTTTTTCCTTCCTCCAGTGGTTGCAATTATCTTCTCACCATGGTCGATCGTTTTACTCGCTGGCCAGAGGCGGTTCCTATCTCGGACATCAGAGCTCCCACTATCACTCGAGCCTTCGTCTCAGCATGGGTTGCTCGTTTTGGTGTTCTCTCAACGATCATGAGAGATCGTGGTAGCCAGTTTAAATCCCACCAATATGATGCACTCATTTCAGTGCTTGGCTCCTTCGCCTTCGTACTGCAAGCAAGCATCCCCAGAGTAACTCTAAGGTAGAACGTCTGCATCGGACCATCAAAGCACGCTTACGCTCCACCGATCCAAACATCACTTGGGTAGACAAGCTACCTTTGATTCTCCTTGGCATTCGCTCGTTCTTAACAGAGGATCTGGCTTGCTCTGCAACAGAATTAGTTTACGGTACTCAACTTCGTCTACCCGGTCAATTATTTTTGTCCTCTGACCGACTTCTACCTTCTGACCTAGATCTTTCATCATATGTACATAATCTTGTACGGGTAATGGTTGAAGTTAAGCTCGAGTACCTGCTAATTATAAAACCTTCGTGCAAAAGGAGATGACAACATGCTCCCATGTTTTCGTCCGTCGCGAATCAGCTCGCACTTCGTTGCAACCAGTCTATGACGGACTCTTTCTCGTCATCTCCACGAAGGCGAAATTCGTCGTCCTAAAACTTGGCACCAGGCAAGATACTGTCTCTACCGACCGCCTGAAACACGCTTATCCTGAAAATGTTCATCTAGAACCACTATCACCTCATTCTCCTCCTACTATACCCCTATGGTACAGTAATCCCCCCAAAACAACCTCAAACCCACCCCTGATACTCCATGTCCACCTTCCGTTTTGCTGCCTCCTCCTCTTGTGTTGCAGGAGACCTCGAAAAGGCAGGAGTAGTCAATCAGGAGCAAATATCTCCCCCACTGGTCACTCTGTCAGCGGAGAACAGGACTCAAGATTCCCATATCCCGCTTGACGCCATCTCGGAAGGAACTGTAGATAGAAGGAAGTAGGAAAAGGGGCAAATAATATATAGTAGCGTAGGTGAGTTGTAAACAGCTTCCTGCGTCGTTGGACCACTGTTAGCCAGCGGCAAATCTACTCGGCCATCCTGGGTCTCAAAAAAACTCATTCAAACGAAGCTTTTAAGCCACTCGCTTGCACTTCTCGTACGGTATAGAATCAACAAGCGGATCACCTTCGCTCCATCGACCTTCATTCGTGCCAGTGCCTCGTCTAACGCTACTGGCACTGCCTACAGCGAATCTGTGTCCCTGTACCTGCAGCCAAAACAATTGGCATTGTCATCAAGCGCTCCGGCCTATTGATCAGGAGGCCTCGTCGGTACTCAGACTTGTAATCTCAAAATATAAGAGGGGTAACCTTCTTAAGGGGAGAGTGTTATAACAATGCCCTCTGGGCATTCCTATAATAAAATCCTCTTGGGAAACTTAAATATACATGTATGTATGTTATGTATAAAATTCAAATCATTCATTTATTTTACTTAACTTTTGTCAATTCAATCATTCAATTATATTTATGCATAACTTTTTGCAATTCAATCATTCATTTATTTGATGTAACCTTAAATAATTCAATCATTCCGTGACGAGAAACTGATTTAATTTAACACACAGATATAAACATCTCTTAGAATTTCACGCACATACAAACACACGCATTTCACCACTTGTGAAATAACGCGAAATGACTCTCTCCATTTGTATTCTTGTCGCCGTCATATTAAAGTCAGTTAAAAACTTCCCTCTTCACTTATTCTCTAAGATCACATCATACTAGAGAGATCCTAATTCCCTCTCACACTTTCATTACAGCTACAATTTACTAATTATAGTCGCTACAGCAAATCGATTAAATTCGCAACATCAAAATCATTTCCACATTCAACATCCATTTACAAAATTTATACGTCACACTTCACTTCGTCACGTGAAGTTATTTTCTACTCAATTTCATCACTGCCTAATTTAGCGTAATTCAACTTATTATAATCTGTTTTGTTAATCTCTAATATATATATATATATATATATATATATATATATATATATATATATATATATATATATATATATATATATATATATATATATATTTATATTGGTGATGGAGTCGTTCCTTGGGAACCTTATTCGTAGCATGAATATGAAGACATATGCGATAGTTATGAACATTTAATTTTCGGGACGTTTCGGTCATTAACGATGACCATCATCAGAGAATTGTAAATACAAAGAATTATTTTTATAAGAATAACTAAACACAGCAATAAAAAAACATGACAGAAGTCAAGAATGATAACCGAAAGCAAGAAGTTCAAATGAAATGTATAATCCTAAACCGTTGAAAGCAAATGGGTGAAAATCTATTAATAAGAAATTGATTAATATCGTAAAAAATAACTATATTAAATAATAATCCCATGAGTTTAAAATATGTATAATAAACATGAATTAAATTCCTATTGAAATACAAAAATTGTAAACTATAGCAATAGAGTCGAAAGCATGTGAAAAGAAAAAAAATGATTAAATAATCCCATGAGCAGCAAATATGAATAATAAACATGAATCAAGCATCAAGCGGAATTAAAAAAAATCCCTATAAACCAGAGCAAGAGAGAATTATAAGGGCAGGGCGAACAATCCAAAATAAGTTAGATCAGGGGGTATGTAATCGAAGTGAATATTAATATATATATATATATATATATATATATATATATATATATATATATATATATATATATATATATATATATATATATATTATTTTCTTTATAAAAACTCGTTGCATATATTTTCCATCCTACGTGAGAAGTGTTTCCTTTGGCCTACATTGTTCATAATTCAAAATCCCTTCAATCAATCAAAATTTATGTGTGGAGAATATTGTATCATATACGCTATCTAGGCCAGCGATAACTCTCCAAGTTGAGCGAAAACCAAACGAAGGTGAGACATATGCTCGTCTAAAGACGAAGATGCTTTTAGGAGGTCGTCTATGTAGCGGAATGCGAAAGGCAGAGCTCTCAGAACCTGATCAATAAAACGTCAGAAGGTCTGACCACTGTTACGAAGACCATAAGGCATCCTGTTCATGACAAAGGAACCAAATAGCCTAGTGATAGCCGTCTCTGGGATGCCATCTGGATGAATAGGGATCTGGTTGAAAGCACGAATCAGATCAAGTCGAGAAAAGATCGAAAAACCGAAAAGAGCAGAATTGAAATCGAACAGATAGGGCAGAGGATATATATCGGGGATAGTATAGGCATTGAGCCGCCTGTAATCACCTATAGTTCTGTACTCACCGGGGGTAGATTTGAGTACAATATGAAGCGGAGAGGCTCAAGGAGAAGTAGAGGGTTTAGCTATGCCAGCTTCCAACTTGAAGGTGCACTCCTGCTTCATTAAGGCGAGTTTATCTAGGGCTAATCATCGGGGGCGGGGAAAATACAGGCCCTGCAGTCGTATCTATCCGGTGAACCACATTGTGTTTAATAGGCCTGTCTTTAGAGGATAGTATGCTAAGTGCAGGAAATTCCTGTAGCATGCGCTGAAACTTGATTGGATCAATCTTAGATAACGATCCGCGAGAACATTACCAATTAATGACACCAAGAAATTTCAATCCTAGAAGATGCTACCTCTCCCTAATATATATATATATATATATATATATATATATATATATATATATATATATATATATATATATATATATATATATATATATAGTCATATGAGTTGCTGCTGACCAGTCTAATCTTCAATTTCACGGTGAAGGTAAGGACACATAGGAGGCTGAGGTACATGTGATTTATTTATGGAACAACGTTTCGGGCGTATCACCCATCCTTAGGGTCTAAAATCATAAAATAATCTAATACAGTTAAAGAATATTAAAAATATTCAAAATAATCAGGTTAAGACCATGTAGGTAAATCAAAAATTGAAAAATAACTCAGGGGTTTAAAAGGAAAGAGAATCAAATTATCAATCAAATATAACCACTATTGACACGAAAAAAAAAATACAAAAGTAAATAATTACAGTATAATATTGCTTACCGATAACTCATGGATTTAAAAGGCAAAAGAATCAAGGTATAAGCACAACCCGGCACAACATGTGTTTAGACCAAAACGGGGCACTGAAACTGCCCTGGCGCTCATAACAGAAAAGATCGCGAAAGGTCACTATGTAGACATCGTGATGAGGGACGTGCAGAAGGCCTTTGACAAGGTTTGGCTGAGTGGACTGCAATACAAGATCCTAAGGCCCAGCAAAACCCGGTCCTGGAAAGGATTCTTTGTGACTTCATCATGGACAGAAGGGCGCGTATCATGATAAAAGATCACAAAGGTCCAGAATTCGAACTTAAAGCGGGCGTTCCCTAGGGAAGCTGCCTGAGTCCCTTGCTTTACCTGGTCTTTACCATCGACCTCCCTACTCCAATCCACGGGGACACGATGTATCTGCAATACGCAGATGACATCACTCAGATCGCCCCCTGTAGGGAAAGGAAAGCAAGGAACCAGGCTAACAACACCATCGCGGAGATCTCGAACATCAACAACTTCGAGAAAAAGTGGAAAATCCGGACGAACAGGGAGAAGTTCACAATTCTCCCGCTGGGCCGTGAGTTGACGTGGCCCATCATGATTGATGGGAGGAGATACGGTTACTCCGCCGTAGGCAACATCCTGGGCCTAAAAATCTCCGACCGCGGATACTCGAGTCACTACACGGTGAGGCGGAATATGGCAAAGAGAGAGATCTCTAAGCTATATAGGTTCAGAGAACTCAGCTCGGCAAACATCAGGAAATTATACCTGTCGTTCATCCGGGCTAAGCTTATCTACCCCGCAGTAGTGACTCAAACGGCCAGCAAAACAGCTATGAAAAGGCTCCAACGAGTACAGAACTCTGCGCCCCTCTTCATGAACAAATGCAGAAGAAGGGACCAACTTCGGCAGAGGGACCTGCACCGCAGGCAGAAACTGGAGCCGATAAATGTCGCAACCCAGAAATTAGCCAAGAAAGTCTGGTCCACAATGGCCAATGATATCCTACCAGAATTACGAAGAACTGGACGCAGGATAAACATCCCTGCCAGGCTGCACGGACAAGTCGGACGTAACCGGCGATTCCCGAGCACCAAAGTCTGTTCGGAGGAAAACATAAGACCAATTTACACCTAAAAACACCAAACACCAGCAACACACACCATGGTGACACAAAACACAATTCATGATATGTCAAACTAACAAAGATAATTCACACGAGGTATAAACACATAATCGCAAGCTTACAAAGGCTTGACAGCTCAAATACACAGCTTAAATATTACAGACTAAAGAAGAACAAATACAATAAAGAACAATAAGAAGAACACACACAGAACAAAATCATGAGAAAACAGCAATACTCACACAAAGGAAAAATAACTTAATAAAAATATAGCAAGCTAACGATGCCCCTAAAACAAGGGCAACCCTACCCCCACTTCACTATCTTTTTTATCTACTACTATCCTTTTCAAAGAGTGCATATACCATCAGTCTAATGTAGCCACTATTGAAACGAAAAAAAAGCAAAAACACAGAAGTAAATAATTACAGTATTATATTGCTTACCGATGAAGTTCAGGAGAAATCACAGAGTGAAGAAATTATAAATGAGGTTGCTTAAAGAAGGATAGAATTTTGATTGGTTGGTTGGTTGTTGAATGAGGTAATTAAAATTAAGAAATAAGAAGGGAAACCGCAGTATTATCTTTGATGAGTGTAGAAGATTTTGTCCGTAATAGTAGGGAATCCAAAATTTTTAGACTATATTCATTGTTGTTGCGACCAAATATTTTAAAGTTGCCAATGGAACATTCTGTCTTGCATTGTATAATATGATTTCTAATTACAGAAGCTTCCTTCTTAGACAATTTTTTTTCTCCAGTGCGATGGCTTATTCCCATGTGAGAACAAAACTTCTCTTTCAATGAGCGAACCGTACTACCAAAATAGGTTGCTTGCAAACAACAAGGTCAAGTAAAAGCGTAAAAAATACGAGTGCTCATTTCTAGAGTAAGTTTGTCTTTTGGTGAGAAGAAACTTCCTATGGAAAGTGAGTTGACAAAAGTGATTTTAAAGTTGGTATGAAAGAAATATTTTTTGAGTAATTTGTTGCATTTTCTAGTAAATAATTTATTGTAAGGTCCCATTTCAGGTACTACGAAAATATTTCATTTTGGAGAACATTATATGAGAGGAAGGATGAAGGGTAAATTTTGGTTAGAAAATTATTGATTAGCTTGTCAACCAAAGATGGAAGGTAACAATTATTTTTTAAATAAGAATTTAGAGTCTGGAATTCATTGTGCATTAGGGAATAATTGGAGGAGAGATAGTAACTTCATTATATTAGAGATTTTATTTATTGCACTAAGTTTATGTGACAAGTCACACACACACACACACACACACACACACACATATATATATATATATATATATATATATATATATATATATATATATATATATATATATATATATATGAATCCATTAAACCACATGGAAAGAGAAAACGGAATAATTTTTCCTTTCAGTAATATTTTTATTACCTTTTTTCGAAAGTGTTCCTTAAAAGCTATTCTATTCAGATAATTTTTTGGTTCTATGCGTAGCGTAGTGTACTAACGGCATAATTTTAACTGTGATCAAAGCGGTGCTCGCTGCCTCAGTGTGCCTGGTTCGAATCGCTTCCCTGCACGGATTTTTTCGAAAAAAGGTAATAAAAATATTACTGAAAGGAAAAATTATTCCGTTTTCTCTTTCCATGTGGTTTAATGGATTCATTTTCATCATTCTCTCGTGCTACTTTGAGAGATATATACATTTGTATATCTGCCACGAGTTTACCTATTCCTCATTTATTTTTTGAATTCCCAATTAATTTTCTATTTCTTTAATAGTCTCCGTTCGAGCCGGTGAAAGTGTTCCTTAAAAGCTATTCTATTCAGAGAATTTTTTGGTTCTCTGCGTAGCGTAGTGTACTAACGGCATACTTTTAACTGTGATCAAAGCGGTGCTCGCTGCCTCAGTGTGCCTGGTTCGAATCGCTTCCCTGCACGGATTTTTTCGAAAAAAGGTAATAAAAATATTACTGAAAGGAAAAATTATTCCGTTTTCTCTTTGCATGTGGCTTAATGGATTCATTTTCATCATTCTCTCGTGCTACTTTGAGATATATATATATATATATATATATATATATATATATATATATATATATATATATATATATATATATATATATATATATATATCATAGTTGATGACCCCAAACAATTTATCCGTATATCAAAGGAATAATCGGTGAAATAATTTTCCTTAAAAAAAATACACCAAAGAATTGAGCTAACAAAAGTAAAATATTAATCCCAAAGAAATATGATGGTAGAAATTTTCCCTTCCACTCAAACCGAATCGATCTACATAGGTTAGTTTGGATCAGGTTAGGTTATTATCAATAATAATTGCTAATAAGATTAAAATAAAAAGATAAGTAAAAATGCTACGAGGATTGAATTTGGTTAAGATCGTATTGATTAATACTCTCTTAACCAAATTCAATCCTATTAGCATTTTACTTTATCTTTTTTATCTTAATCTTATTAGCAATTATTATTGCTAAATTTAATTCTAAATAATAACCACCAAAAACGATCTTTCCTAGATACTGAACCCCTAAAAGCTGAATCCTAGATAATGACTCCTAACATACGTTGGGGGTCGATGTCTAGGATTGATCCCTTGTTTAAATCCAGTATGTTCGAGCACGTTACCTCTTCCTGCCGAGTGAGAGGGCCATAACTCTGGCTCCGTGTCTCACCCTCCTATCTCCCGAGCAAATCCTCACTGCTCGAATTGTTCTAGGGAACATTTAGCCTATTTTCGTCACTACCCGACATATACATTCGAGTATGAGATACAGCCCTTCCGATAGTCTGCCTTCCTGTGTATTCTAGATGCGCGGAGGCAAGTACATGACCGCCTTGACTCTTCTGGCTCGTGCCAACAGCCTCCGACCTGGCCCCACAATCCTGCTCACCAGTCGATATCTACTTCACCTCACTAGCTTGAATTTCGAGGATTTGGCTAAACTCTGAGGGGACCTTGACAAAATAGGTAAAGGTCCGAAAACCTGGTAGATGTCGTTTAGTGCGGAGTGACAGATATAGGATACATAAATCAAAGAAAGGAGTACACATTACGTGCCTGAAAGTTACACACAACAGAGAAAGATCTAGGAGTACTTGTAACAACGGATTGGAATCTTCGAGACAATATATAGAAGCAGAGAACTAGGCGTAGAAATATTGGGTTTTATCCAGTGTTAGTTTCAATTCCGATATCGAGAGAATATCCTTTCTCTATAAGTGCTCCAGGTTTGGCCACTTTCACCCAGAAAAGACGTGCAAAGGCTGGAGAAGGTGCCGGCAGGGGCAACGAAATTAATATCATCAATCAGACACTGGCATGGCAGGTCACAACTTGTTTTCATCGAGGAAAGGAAGACTACGAAGCCAAGTAATCTCTGTTTACCAAATTTTAAACGGTATTGACGATCTGGATTAGAGGAAGCTATTCATACATACAGTCGGTGAACAGAGGCCTTTAAGTTTGTTTGACTGAACTTTTTCTATCACACACGTAAACCACTTGAAAGATAAAATAACAAAACAAACAACAAGTGCAACAGAACTTGTGCAAACCCCGGTATAAAACATTTGAATAGTTGATAAATTATATAACAATATAATTCCTTTGGGAAATAGTGTATAAATATAAATGGGTAAATTAAATACAATTGAATTCATCTATCGCCTGCAGAAAATATTACTTATAGACAGTAGCACATGTAGCACGTGTTACGGGCCCTGCGCTTCAGGAAGGCCCCGCGAAGATGTAAAAAATTAGTAGTAATTAAGTTTTTGCCCTTAGGCACAAAAGACCGAGACAAAATAATTATTTATTTCCCTGATTTTTTATATTATTATTATATATGATATTACTATATATAATAAAAATATAGTAAACTTCACTAGAACATACTGCATAGTATAATTAGTCTGGCATTATGTTATAGTAGTACACGGTGATGTTCTTTAACAACAAGGAGTAACAACAAGGAAAGAAGGTACCCTAGGAGACCTTACGGTCCATTCAAAGAGGGTACCTTTGGACTAGCAATCGAGCGGGCACAAGGCTGCTCAATTGTTTTGCGTCCCTAAACGGCCACTTTTCAAGACTTTGTCTAGTCTTGACTTGAACTGGTCAACAGATTCACTGTTGACAACTTCCACTGGAAGTGCGTTCCACATACCACAGATACTGTAAGTGAAAAAATTTCCACACAGATTGCGGTTGTAACGCTTCAGTTCAAGTTTGAAGCCGTGATTGCGCGTTCTGTTCTCACTCAGTGTGAAAATATCCCGGTAGTCAACATTGTCGAACCCTCGAAGTATTTTGAAAACTTCGATGAGTTGACCACGCTGTCTACGGGTTTCCAGCGAGAACAGATCTAATTCCCTTAGTCTATCCTCATAACTTTTATGTCGAATAGAGGGAATCAGCTTGGTTGCCCTGGCTTGTACGCGTTCCAATCTCGCGATGTCCTTTCGCAATGAAGGACTCCAAAATTGTACGGCATACTCCAGGTGCGGTCGGACAAGTGAGTTGTACAGGCACAGTACAATCTCCTGGTTCCGATAACCAAACTGGCGCCTAATATAGCCTAGCATCCTTTGGGCCTTTTTCTCCGCCTCAATGCACTGATTCGAGAACTTGAGGTCACTAGTGATAGTAACACCCAAGTCCTTCTCAGTGTCACTCGATTCAAGAGCAGTGCCCTTAAGGATATACTGAGATTGGGGGTTTCTGTGGCCGATATGCATCACTTTGCATTTCCCCACGTTAAAAGGCATTTGCCACGTGTCCGACCACTCCCCAATCTTCCCAAGATCTTCCTGCAGGCGGGCAGTATTTCCATCCTTTGCAACGTTCATACCAAGCTTGGTATCGTCGGCAAATTTGGAAATCTTCGCAACCATGTCACCGTCCATGTCGTTGACGTAGATGATGAATAGTAGTGGTCCCAGGACAGAACCTTGAGGCACCCCGCTAGTAACGGGCACCCACTCAGAAGACTGTCCATTTACCACCACCCGTTGCCGTCTGCCACTTAGCCAGTTCTCGATCCAGCCGGCTACCTTTCCGTCTATGCCGAGCGCTCGCACTTTCCGGAGAAGGCGGCGGTGTGGTACCTTATCAAAGGCTTTCTGAAAGTCTAGGTAGACCACATCCACCGCCTTGTCCCGATCGTGCTCACTGAAAACGAAGTGGAAGAATTCTACAAGGTTCGTCAGGCATGACCGTTGCCTTCGGAAGCTGTGCTGGGAACTCCTCAGTAGCAGGTTTGACTCTAAATACGACGTCACTTTGTCCACCATGATGCTTTCCATGAGTTTACCAACTATCGACGTCAGACTGATAGGTCGGTAGTTCGACGGTTGGTTACGGTCTCCTTTCTTGAAGATAGGAGTCACCTCCGCCTCACGCCAGTCTCTAGGAACGCATTTGGTCCGGATTGACATGTTAAAGATAGCGCACAGATGTCGTGATACTTCATCGCACACTTCCTTCAAACTTTAGGTAGAAACCCGTCCGGTCCAGGGGACTTATTCGTCTTTAGGTCAGCGATCTTTTTCTTTATTTCTCCTTCGGTGAAGTCCATTGCCTCCAGCTTTTCCCCCGAGTAGGAATCCGTCGGCTGGGGAATGGGACCACACTCTTCAGTAAACACTGAAGAGAAGTAGTCGTTGAGGAGGTTGGCATTTTCTGCATCTGAATGCTTTAATGTCCCCTCCTCATTCCTCAAAGGGCCAATCGTTCGACGGATTGGTTTACGGCTGTTCACATATCCAAAAAAACTCCTTGGGATTCTCTTTACAGAGTCTCGCCACTCGGAGTTCCTCAGACCGCTTAGCCGCCCTTATGCTGGACTTCACTCTCTAAAAAGGAATAAAAAGTGTACAAAATAAACCCTTCATTTTTCAGTTGAGTCCTCCCAGCCATACTAGTATAGCAATGCCCTCTCGGCATTCCTATAATAAAATCCTCCTGGGAAACTTAAAATATATATATTATCATTTATTATGTCTAAAATTCAAATCATTCAATTCTTTTACTTAACTTTTGTCAATTAAATCATCTATGCAAATTATGTACAACTTAATAATTAATTAATTCATTTATTTTAATTAACTTTTTGTCAATACAATCATTCAATTAATTTATCCATAACTTTTTGCAATTCAATTATTTGATGTAACGTTTAATAATTGAAAAATCTTGCGACAAAATACAGATTTCACTTAATGTACTACTGGTTCAAACAACATCTCTTAGAATTTCAAATACATACAAACAAACATACGCATTTCACTACTTTTGAAATAAGACGAATTCTCTCTCTCATTTGTGATCGTGTCACCATCCATTCCGGTTCAGCTTTACTTTCAATCAATGTCAGTTATAAATCCTCTCACATTTATTCTCTGCAAACTGCCATACGAGAGTAGGTCCTAATTTTGGTTACTTCTCGCATTGCAGACCCCAATTCAGTCCATCATAATCATTTGTATTTCGCTTTTATTTCATTCTTACTTCATTTTCATTTCACATCCTAATTTACATCTTGTTACTTTAAAACATATTTTACCATATCTTACTTGTATTCCTAATCCAATTTATCTAATCGTTCATTAGTTAATTTTGTGAATATATTTATTTTGTTTAATTGTTTATCTTACAAACCTAGTTCAGAAAATTTATAGATTCATTTCACGTCAGTCATAAGGCCTAAACATTAGCAGACGACGATTTCCATCTAAACTCAATTTATGTTAATGGTTTTCAAATATCTATTTAGGCTGATTTATTAAGCAAAAATAAATCCCATTAATAACCAAAATAGTATACTAGCAGTTCTTTTAAATTCCTTAGATAATTTTTTCCCTCTGTCGAGAAAAATGGGGAAGGAGGGGGGTGAGATAAGATATACATATATTTATATATATATGGGCGCGATAACGTAAAAATGCATCATGATAACCGATAAAACAATAACGATAACCTTATCGGTGATAACGGATATTGATAACTGGCGATAATTTATCGCCCGATAAGGTGATAACCGATAAATCGATAAATCCCAAATTATAATATAATATTGATTATTGACTATATATAGCGTTATTTTATAATACAATAATAAGAATATTTGAATACTGTTTTTTAGTTTCTTACCTGGTAAGGCTCTCCTTCATTTTCTCATAGGTTTTGAGGATCCTTCCCCCAGCTCGGGCCTACCCATTTCTGCCTCCAAGGCACGCGCGACTCGCCCCTGTGCCAAACTGGAACCGAAAATTGAAATTAGCGATTATCGCTAGTTTGGAACCAAAAGTATCGGCGATACCGATGAATCGATAACGCGGGGGGGAGATATCGGATAACCGATAATCCGATATCGTTATCGCGATAACGCCCACGTATATATATATATATATATATATATATATATATATATATATATATATATATATATATATATATATATGCGTGTGTGTGTATATATATACAGGTGGGGGCCCTGCTGTTCCTTGTGCTATGGACTCCGCAGCTCCTTAAAGCGGCCCTGCGTATAGGGAATCGGAATGGAAAATTAATATGGCGAAAATGATGCAAAATAATACTTGGTAGTTTGGGGTGTAGTCCTCACAGCCAAGTAGTTCATCGCTGCTCCCAGTCATGTTGTCCTTCTTCATTGGTTCACTTTGTCTGATAGTGAGTTTTGAGGTCCTGCAGCTGGCAGTGGATCCTGCTAAGGGAGGTTCGTCAGGCGGTAATACTTCATTTTAAGGGCGCACGATAGGGGGCGCTGTTTCTGGGCTACAATTTATTCCTTATGACGTCAGACGTCATAAGGCGAAACCACTCATTTAGAAATGTTAACTTTTGGTGGAAAAAGCCTAAAGTAGGTGGCGCTATCGTCTTTATTATTTCAATAAATGTGCAGAGTGGATCGCACGTTTATCAAAATAACAAAGACAATAGCTCCACCTAATTTAGGCGGTTGCCGCCCAAAAATTAAAATTTTTTAGTTACTTTCGAAAATGTATCCCCCCTTCCCCGCAACTTTTTAAAACCCTCGCAATATTCCTAATTCGAATGGCTAACATTAGCGTTGAATGCAAAAGGCAATTGCGAAATGTCAGCAGTGAAATGGTTATTTTAAATTATCTAATAATATACTCATTACTCGATAAAAGCCTAAACTATCTCCACCTTTCACTATTATAATCGAGCCGCGCTTCTTTTCTTCACTTGCGAAAATCTTTGCTTTTATAATGAGGCCACGATCTATAGAAAAGTCTATTAAATTGACCGAGGAATTAACACAAGCCGTATTGAAGTCGAACAAACCGGATGCGTAATCGAATCTTTGTATAGAAAGTAAAAGATGAGGGACTCCTGTGTGGAAGGAGATCTTTATAGTCGAAGAGGAGCGGTTTGGAAATTAACTTATGAAGGGATGGGGGAGGTAAAAAGCATGGTGGCTATACACCGGTGCGGGGTGTTATATATATATATATATATATATATATATATATATATATATATATATATATATATATATATATATATATATATATATATATATAAATATATATATATATATATATATATATATATATATATATATATATATATATATATATATATATATATATGTGTGTGTGTGTGTGTGTGTGTGTCAATGAGCACATGACAGGGGTGGTATGAGGGCTGGCTTGGCGGAAAGGAGAGGTGTCCGTACCTTGGGCGCGTCTTCGTGATGCTGTGTGTGCTTATTGTTATCGTGCGTGTAATAACCCCAACAGATGTGTCGATCATGTTGTTTTGCGGACGGGTCTGGTAGACCTGTTGGTTTCTTTTGACGTGTTACAGACTACCGCCATTTAAGGTTTGAACATAAGTCGCTATTGGTTTGTTTTCTGCCTCAGAGCCTCACGTTTCGGCTTTGAGGCTTTTGCCAACACTTGCTCCATTGCTGGGAGTGAGTGTTGTGTTGCTGTTGCTATGGGATCGCGTGTTGGTGGTTGTAGGTGGTGGTCTGTGTAGGGTGAAGAAGAGGGAGTTAGGGCTGGTAGAGGAGAATGAGAGGAGTGGTGGTGAGGAGGGCCTAATAAAGGGGGAGAATCGTCAGTGTCATAGAGAGGGATGGGAATTATGGGAGAGGACCGGTGTATGGGACATCAATCAAGAGAGGAGGTGTGGTAGGGGGGGGGGTGACCTTGAAGGGAGTAGGAGCTGGGAAGGAGCGTAGGTATAAACTGGTCAAGGGGTGGACGTAGGAACTAGGGAAGGGATAGGAGTATGAACTGGGAAGGGGTTAAAGTAGGAACTGGGGAGTAGGTAGGAGTAGGAACTGGGGAAGGATTAGGAGTAGGGGCTGGGGAGGGGGGTTTGAACTGTAGTGGGAAGGGGTAGGTACTGGGTGAGGAGCAGCGAGTGGAGGGATATTAGTGCTAGGAGCAGTGTATGTAAAGGTGCGGTCAGAGGTGTGTGGTGCAGGTGTAGGTAAGAGAGGCGGGCGTGGGTTATTGTCTTTCCGTTTTCGGTGGTTGGGTGTGTTGGATGTCTGGAGCAGCGGTGGTCGTAAGTAGTTATGTTCGTCTAGTAAGGCAAAGTGTGTCTCCGGAAAGACCATTTGCATCACATAGCTGATTTAGTGCCTCGGCATATGTGCAGGGTTTACGCTTAGATCTGTCTTTTGCCACCGTGGAAAGCACGATGGCCAGTTGTGTTTTGGAGTTGTGGTGATAGGGTGTTAGTTTCTATCTGAGTGGGTGAGATAAGGTGATTGGTACCGTGTGTACTTACAGCAGCGGCGAATGTTTTTGTGAGTGGAGGTGGTGGAGCGGTGTAGTTGGGGATGGATGTGGTATGTGTCTCTTGTGTGGAGGGGTGTTGAGGCCTCTTTATCTCTGTGGAGACTTCAGCGTGCTTCTGTTTAAGGTACAGGCACTTTAAACTCACAGCGACATGTCCGCCACCACAATTTGCACAGTAGATTGTGTTATATGTGCGAGCGGTCTAAAAGTGGCCTTTTCCACCGCATTTTGAACAACCGGGCTCTGATTTACAAGAACTCATTTGGTGTCCTGTCTTGAAGCAAAGTATATTAAAATAGATTTTAATATACACTAAATAAAAGGCACAAAATAAATTTGGATATACCGGGTGTCCCAGAAAAAAGTTAACCGTACTTTGAATTAGGATAACTCAAAAACTATTGGAGATTTTGGGGTCCTGCAAAAAGTGTTTTATTTAACAACTATTTATCTGTCGATTCTGGAAATTTCATTAAATTTCCTTTTGTGATATTGATACACTAATAGGTTTAGTGGAGCCTATTAAAAATATGTTTGCGCAAAGAATTAAAATAACTAAACGAAGCCTAGGAATGCTAAGCCACCGTGCACTTTCAAGAGAAGCGTAGGGAGCCTAGGTAGCCTGGGTCACTGTGCGATTCTTCAAGCAAAGCCTATGCGATTATACAGTGGGTTTTCACCACGCTGTGGTATGGTCTCGTCATTATTGCTTACTAAGCAAATCAAAACGTTTCTGTGTAAGCGTTTACTTCCATAGAACCTTTTTAATCATGCAGTCAACAAATGATCAACGCGTATTTGTAGTCACAAAGTTTATTAAGACTGGCAGTATTAAACAAGTAAAAGATTCATTTGAACAACGTTTTCCAAGCAAGCCCATAATTTGTAAAAATGTTCGCAAATATCAACATGAAGGAACATGCTTAAATCTAAATAAAGGTTGTTCGGGTTGTATGAGAACCATAAGAGCCAACATAAAATATCGAATATGTTCAGATGACACTTCTTCAAAATCCACATGTATCAGTCAGAAAGAATGGGTTACAATTGTCAAAGTCATCATTTAACCGCATTACTAAACATGACTTAAAATAGCATCCCTATAAGATGCATGCAAGACACCAGCTTCTTGAAACTGATTTTCCTCGTCGTAGACAATTTGTCGAATGGCTTCTTCATAAAACTGCTCGTTTCTTGGAAAACATTGTGATTGGTGACGAGACAGTCTTTTTCATAAATGGAAAGGTAAATAGCCATAACATTTGGCAATATGCGCCGCTGAACCACCCGTCAGCATTCAACTTTGACACACGTATTTGTCAGCAGAAGGTGTCTCTGTGGATCGGACTTTGCGGGAATGGCTATCTTGTCGGCTCATTGTTTTATGAGAATAACTTGAATGGTGCTGTCTACCTGAGCATGATCAACGAAAGAGATCTTCCCGGAACTCCGCCAGATTTACGGCAATCGATTCAATAGATTTGGTGGATTCAGGATGGTGCATCAGCTCATAGATATCATGCTGTAAGAACAAAACTAGGAGAAACCTTTGACAACCGCATTGTCTCGCTAAATCATGCAATTGAATGGCCTCCAAGATCCCCTGACTGAACACCGTGCGATTATTTCCTATGGGAATATCTAAAAAATATAGTGTATTCTACTTCACCACAAAGCATCAACCAGTTAAGAGATCGTATCACACATGAAGTCAATAGACATAAGGAAAATCACAGGTTAATCCAAAAAGTTGTTCAATCAATGCTATCAAAGGCGCAACTGTGCCTGGAAAGAAATTGAGGTCATGTGGAAGGAAACGGTGCTTAGAAAATTAAAAAAATGAATTTTTATTACCCATATGAAGTGTTGTTTTTGTTAAAAATGGATTGAAATATATTTGTCGATTTTAAACTTCGAAGTTTCATTATTTTACTTCCTTGCGCAAACATATTTTTGATAGCCTCCACTAAATCCATTAGTGTACCAATATCGTAAAAGTATATTTAATGAAATTTCCAGAATCGGCAGATAACTAGTTGTTAAATTTTTTTGTTTTGCAGGACTCAAAAATCTCTAATAGGTTTTGAGTTATACTAATTCAAAGTAGGGTTAACTTTTTCTGGGACACCTTGTATATATAGGTACATGAATAAGACGGAATTAGGTTCGGAATACTAATTAAAACCAGGGCAATTAAATGGTTATAATGGGAGATTTAGGGTAGTGGTCGATTTAGTTCCTTTCAACCTCGAGAGTGAAGCGAGAAGAAATTGGGTGGGGGGAGGTCTTAGCGACCTTGATTACTCACGGGGATAGCTGAGAACCCGCAGAGGGTGGTGCTACTTTCTCCAAACTTGGGTTTTGCGAAATGCGGGCCTCTTGTACTCAAGACGTCACCGGTCGAACTTCGAAGGGGGAGGGGGAGAAGATGACTTCTCCAAACTCGGATTGAGCGAGCTATTGGGTCTCTTGTCCTCAAAAGTTTACCAGAAGAACTTCGGAGGATGGCTTCCTCAATCCTCTATCCGAAGGCGGTTGAGAAAAGCTGACGTTGATTCACGAGACTCTTCCCTCCTGACCCGAAGATACGAGTGTGATGTCCAGCTCTTACGTGGCTTGCGACCGTTACTAAACACTTCTCGGGAGAGAGCGTCGTTGAATCAACCTCCTTTCGAGAGAGCGTCGTCTAACCAAATCTATGGGTAATCCTTGAGAGGGTGCATATATACCCGGAGTTCTCCAAAACAGGGGGGAAGAGAGAGAGAGAGAGAGAGAGAGAGAGAGAGAGAGAGAGAGAGAGAGAGAGAGAGGGTGGGCCTTCTCGAACCCTCATTATCGGCCGGGACAACCGAGCGTCTTCTTATGGGAAAGTGTAAGAGGCCGAGATCAGCGGGTTAGACGGAACGATCAGCGGCTGGACCAATAAAGGTTGTTCGCGGCAAACCTACAAACTAGCTGGGTAATCTCCTGCCCCGGGGGGGGGGGATTGAGACGGCGGGGAGGTGCCTTCAATTTCAGCGTCATGCCTCAGTGTGAATTTCTCTCTGACCTGGCGGCAAGTCCAAAAAGAGCGAAGTCGGAGGGGGAGAGGGGGAGTAACGGCTCACTTTCTCTCCCGAAGTAACATCTTAGGAAGTGGGGAAATACTACTATTTTAACGGATCCCTTTACACTCCTCCATATCCAAAGACACTTTTACAGCACAGAACACTTTGGGGCGAAAAAAATGTTTACAACTAATTTCGTCAAGAGGGGAACTTATAAAGCTACAATTTTAACGTTTACCAACAGAGAGAAAAAAACAACAACATATAACACTACACGGGATTTGCCTATGTGTAACCACAGATAATCTAATGTATACATACGCACACACAACATCAACAAGGCAAAAAAAGAAAGGAAACTAGTGTTTACAAAATGAATCAAACACGAATTTTACTATACACTCAGGTTGTTGGAGTTGGGGTCTTCTATTGGATTCCTACTCAAGCTATCGGCTAGGCAGTTGTCGTTGTTTTTAACATACATGATCCAAAATTGGTACTCCATGAGTAGTAGGCTCCAACGCATTAAACGGCCATTTTGGCTCTCACAGTTTTTTAGGTACGCCAGGGGTTTGTGATCACTTTCGACAATAAATTCTTTAACTATGAGATACATCCTAAACTTACGAATAGACCACACTATAGCTAACGCTTCGAGCTCTATGGTGACATACGCCTTTTCGCGATGGGACAGCTTCCTACTAGCATATCCTACAGGATATCCCACTCCATCGTCATCATATTGGACGAGAGCACAACCTAGGCCATCCTGAGAGGCATCGGTACGAACCCCGAATGTTTTATTAGGATTCGGTAATCTCAAAATAGGGGCAGAGATTAGTTTGTGCTTTAACTGATGGACGCGATCTTCCGTGAAAGGGGTCCAATTGACTGGATCAAGGGCCTTTCTCTTAAGCATGTCGTTAAGGGGCGAGGCTATGGCAGCGAAATTCGGCATAAAACGGCGATAGAATGACACGGATCCCCCAAAAGAACGAAGCTGTTTCTTCATTCGGGGGAGCGACATTTCCGAAATAGCCTTTATCTTGTCGTCTTGGGGATGCATTTGATTTATACCGACCAGGAAGCCAAGGTAATTAATGGTGTCATAGGCAAAGTGAGGCTTGGTCGGGCCTACCGTGAACCAGTGTACGCGCAACCGGGATAGAAGCGCGCACAGAGATTGTGCGTGTTGGTCCCAGGTACGAGTAGCGACCTACACGTTATCAAAATAAAACGTCACGTTCGATAGACCATCTGTACAACCGGCGCATGATCCGGTTATAACTTCTGCAAGTAGTTACCAGCTCAAAAGGAAGTCGGGTAAACTGAAATAATCCCTTTTCAATAGCGAAAGCGGTAAAGCGTTTTGATTGCTCTGAAAGCGGCACTTGGTGGTAGGCTTTACAGAGGTCGATCTCGGAAATGAACTTCGCGTCTTCGAAGGCATGAAGACTTGGTCGATTAGGGGTATCAGTTCCTCGTCAAACTGTGTGAGCGCGTTTAATTTGCGAAAATCGACACAAATCCTAAACGACTTGTCAGGCTTCTTAACCATGACAATGGGGGAGCAAAAGTCGGATGACGAGAGTTCTATTATTCCTAATTTTAATAAGTTATCTCTCTCTCTTCATTGAAAGTCGGCCGTAAATGTACGGGTATGGGATAAGGCTTGGTTCTTCTCGCATCTTGAGTAGTGAGGACAACCTCATGCGTAAATTGGGTTGAGCAACCCGGGAATTCTGAAATGACGTCGGGAAAGCCTTCCAATAAGGCAAAAACAATTGAGCCCTCTCATTAGGGGTGAGATTGGGGTTTACGTCCGAGTCGGACTTAGGCGCCGCTTTGAGGGAAGGAAAAGACGGCAGGGGATACTCATCGTCTGCTTCTACGCACGCCGTTTGGACCAGCCACAAGGGTTCAACGGGATAGGCGGCTTCGAGGACGGGTTCTAAGTCTAGGGCGACTATGTTATTTAGGCAAGCAAGGCGGTAGTATTTTTTTAGGAGGTTGATGTGGTAAATCCTTTTACCAGAGGGGGTTTCGATTAGGTAATCTACCGGGCCACGGGGCTCTAAAACGGAGAAAGGTCCTTTCCAGTGGGAGAGGAGCTTATTTGCTTCGGAGGGAAGCAGGAGCAATACTTCGTCACCTGGTTTGAAGGAACGCGCCTTTGATTTTAGGTCCAAGTAGGTGCGGAATTTCTCCAGGTTTACATCGGCGTTCCGGAGAGCGATGTCCGCACATTTTTCTAACCGTGCACGTAGGTCTAAAATGTGCGCGTAAGAGGATTTAATTTCCTCATCCATTGTAGGATTGGAACACAATTCTTTTAAAATGCTCATCGGTCCTCGGACGTTACGTCCATATAACAGATCAAAGGGAGCGAATCCCAAAGTCCTATGGGGGACTTCGCGACAAGCAAATAACGCTACGGGGAGGTAGCGGTGCCACTCTTGAGTACCATTTTGAGGGTGCCGTTTAACTTTTCGCACACCCCGTTAGCAGAAGGATGCCATGGCGTCGTGAAGAGGGGCTTGATGAGAAGGAGTTTACCGACATACTTCATCAATTCAGAGGTGAATTGACGTCCTCTGTCGGTTAAGATCTTCTTCGAGATCCCTACTCGGGAAAGATTGAGATTAAAGCCTCTGCACAAGAAATGCTGTCAATCTTCTCCATGGGGATAGCCTCTGGAAAGCGGGTGGCGCAATCGACGAGTGTTAAAATATAGGAGTGTCCCACGTTCGACGAGGGACGAATGGGGCCTATTAGGTCGATTGAGACCTGGGCGAAGGGTTCAGCCACTCTTGGGGTCTTTTGAAGGTGGGCGGGGGCTACACGCCCTTTGGAGGTGACCTTCTGGCAAAGGTCACAGGACTTGCAGAAGTCGATAATTTCTTTGGCCGCGCCTGGCCAAAAGAAATATTTGAAAACTCGTTGTGCCGTTTTGTTATGACCGAAATGTCCGGCCATTAGGCCATCTTTAGAACGGGTTCGATATACGTTGTCGGCACACATAACGCGTTGGTTGAGGGACTCTCCGGTTCAACAGAAGAACGATATAATAACGCGTCCTTCACGGTGTATTCGATCTTCCGATTGCCTCTCACTGTTTCAGTCTCCTTCTTCCTTGCTTTTCCCCACAGGGGTTGTAATTTTGGGCAATTCTTCTGCGCCTCAGCAAATTGAACATTGGTGGCGAGGTCGATGTTTGGGGACGATAGGAGTACCGGAAGCAATACATCCTTCTCAGTCTGGTTCCTGATAACGACTGGCTGAGAAATTGGGTTTTGGGAGAGCTGTGCTCTCTGTCCGATAAGGACGAAGCAGAATTTTATCAGGGTCGCGACTACGTCGGCCCATCCGGTGAAGTACTGGCATTGAATATGGCACCGTACCACTGGGAACCTGTTGGCACGACCTAAAAGTCATGCACCAACGCGAATCTGTTATGCTGGGAAAATACGGATGGGGGGGGGGGTAGTAGTTGGCGGATACTACTATACAAGTGCAACCTGTATCTCTAACCAAGGTTGACACTCGGCAACCATTTACTGCGCCATTTTCAAGCTGTAGCCCACCGGGGGAACTCTTGTTGAACATGAAATTTACCTGTTGATCCGGGAGAGAGGGATCAGGGGGCACTGGCGATGCGGCCAGCAGATTAGGCGAGCGGGCAACAGAGATTTGGTTGACCTGGTGACTCGACGAGATCCTCAGTTGAGAATTTTGGGGGCAATTGTAACTTAAGTGCCCAGGTGTGCCACACGTAAAGCATACGATCGGTCTACGGCGGTAGTTGCAAGGCGTGGAGGGGAGTAACGGGGGCTTCACGTCCTTTTGCTCTCGCGGTGGGTGAGTCTTGTACTTGCCCGGCGCTTGCACTTTTACGTAGCCGTTGTTGCCCTTGGGTTGGCTTCGTTTAAACCAAAACTTGTGTTTGGGAGAGGGGAGATGGTTCTTCTTGACTTCCTTGGGGTAGAGGTCGTGACTGGAAGCGTGAATGTCGGCTTCTTCCATACACTCCTTGAAAGTGGACGCTCTTCTGTCCGCTATGAAGGCCCTTAGTTCGCGATGGAGGGTCGACATCAGTTGATCTCTTAGAATGAAGTCAATTAGCGACTCATAATCATTTGATACTTGGGCGGAATCCAGCCAGAATTGGAAGTTACGGCGAAGCGTGAATCCAAATTGTCTGTAGGTTTGGCCTGGCTGTATTCGCGCGGTGCGGAATCTAACCCTATAAAATTCTGGATTCTTGTTAATAGCAGAAAGAAGTTCTGCCTTTAGGGTTGAACAATCAAGGGTTTCCTATGAAGGGAGCGAAATGAATATGTCGCGAAGACGAGGGTTTAATAGTGGAAGTAGCCGGGCGACACCATCTGATTCTAAATCCCAATTGTTGACTTGAATGATCTTCTCGAAGTTCGTTAAATAAGAGCAAAACCTTCTTCACCCTTGTATGTGGGGAGTTTTAGTGAGGGCACTAGAGCCTGTTCATTTCGAGATCCTACGGAGTTTATCTCGACTTCGTCACGGCTTATCTCTCTCTATCGTGCTGCCTAATTCTTTATTCCTCTTCTCTCTGTGCGTTTCTTTCCGCACGTTCGTCACGTTCCTCTTCCTGGCCGTCAGTGATTAAATCTTTCGCAGATAAGCGTAGGATCTGCCCTTGCTTATGAAAGCGATCGAATGAAGACATCCCGGATATGCTACTTTCAACCTTTGCACACGAAAAAGCTACCAGAGCTATTGAAGCTTTACCCCCAAACAAATATAAATTGTACTAACGACAAAATTATTAAAAATTCCTAGTAAAAATCGAGCGAATTCACACAACAAAAATAACTAACTAACTAACAAGAGAATCTAACTGACGACACAAAAAATGGCGGTTACTATTACCTCTTAGCTAGTATCCTCTTTTAAGGAACTAGAAAAACTGTGGATCCACCACACAAAAATGGGCTTCAAAATTGGTTGTTACCCGTTAAACAAAAAGAAAATTGCCCTAATATATTGGTGTTCAGATATTTTTGTTAATGCGGCTGCTATTAATTGAACTTAGTGCTTCAAAATCAGGTGGGGAAAATTCTTAGGAAGACCCTTACACCTGTCGAAGTATGGACCATTGTACGGGAATATACGCACATGGGCTCTAAGGAGGGCTAAGCAAGGCAACAAATGTTATTGTTCAAAGAGTGCGATTTGAATAGTTAGCTGCAGTTGCGTGACCAAGGAATATTCCAAACACAACGACAAAAATAGATTTTAATACACACTAAATAAAAGGCACAAAATAAATATGTATATATATATATATATATATATATATATATATATATATATATATATATATATATATATATATATATATATATATATATACATGAATAAGACGGAATTAGGTTCCGAATACTAATTGGGTAACCAGGGTTATTAAATGGTTATAATGGGAGATTTAGGGTAGTGAACGATTTAGTTCCTTTGAACCTCGAGAGTGAAGCGGGGCGAACTTGGGGGGGGGAGGTCTTGGTGACCTTGATTACTAACGGGGGTAGCTGAGAACCCGCAGAGGGTGGTGCTACTTTCTCCAAACTTGGGTTTTTCGAGATGCGGGCCTCTTGTCCTCAAGAGGTCACCGGACGAACTTCGAAGGGGGGCGGTGACTTCTCCAAACTCGGATCGAGCGAGCTATCGGGCCTTTTGTCCTCAAGAGGTCACCGGTCGAACTTCGAAACGGGGGCGGGAAGATGACTTCTCCAAACTCGGATTGAGCGAGCTATTGGGCCTCTTGTCATCAAGAGGTCACCAGATGAACTTCGAATGACTGCTTCTCCAATCATTGATCCGAAGGCGGTTGAGAAAGGCTGACAGTGCCCCCACGAGACTCTTCTCCCTGACCCGAAGATAAGAGTGTGATGTCCAGCTCTTTCGTGGCTTGCAACCGTTACTAAACACTTCTCGGGAGAGAGCGTCGTTGAATCGACCTCCTTTCGGGGGAGCGTTGTCTAACCAAATCTATGGGTACTCCTTGGGAGGGTGCATATATACCTGGAGTTCTCCAAAACAGGGGGGAAGCGAGAGAGAGAGAGAGAGGGGGGGGGCTTCTCGAACCCTCATTATCGGCCGGGACAACCGAGCGTCTTCTTACGGGAAAGTGTAAGAGGCCGAGATCAGCGGGTTAGACGGAACGACCAGCGGCTGGAGCCATAAAGGTTGTTCGCGGCAAACCTACAAACTAGCTGGGTAATCTCCCGACCCGGAAGGGTGGCGGGAGGAGATTGAGACGGCGGAGAGGTAGCCTTCAATTTTAGCGTCATACCTCGGTGTGAATTTCTCAGTGACCTGGCGGCAAGTCCAAAAAGGGTGAAGTCGGAGGAGGGATGGGGGGGGGGGGAGTAACGGCTCGCTTTCTCTCCCAAAGTAATATCTTAAGAAGTGGGGAAATACTACTATTTAAACAGATCCCTCTACACACTGTACCGCAAAAATTGCCTGCTAATGAAGCTTGAGGCATCTGAAATTGGTGGGGAAGATGCTTGGGCGGATAAGGAGCTTTCTTAGGGGCATGGAACAGAGGGTCACCATCAGAGGAACGGGCTCTGCTTGTAGGAATGTCTTGAGTGGTGTGCCCCAAGGGAGTGTAATTGGCCTAACCCCGTTCCTCGTATTCATCAATAATCTCATCGAAGGCATTCATTCTAGAGGTAAGCTTTTCACTGACGATACCAAAATTTACAGATCTATCAAGGTCCCTCACGAAAAGCATATCCTCCAATATAATATTATTAGACTTCAGGAGTGGAGCCGTAAGTGGCTCCTGACCTTCAATGAAGCCAAGTTCAAAGCAATGCACATTGGTGCTGAAAATACTGGCCACCAGTACTACATGGGAGACACGCTCCTCTTGAGAACGGAGGAAGAGAAAGATGTTGGTGTCTTGCTAACCCAAGACTTCAAACCTTCAGCCCAAGTAGCTAGGAAGGCGGCTTCTGCTAACTCCATGCTAGGCAGAATCAGGATGACATTCACATGACTAGATGGGGAGATGTTGCCGCTGCTCTACAAGTCTCTGGTCCGTCTCTGCATGGAGTTTGCCATCCAGGCTGGTCCCCATACACCAGGCGGGATATTGACAGACTGTAGAAGGTCCAGAGGAGGGCCACGAAACTAGTGCCCACTCTGGCCCATCTGCCCTATGATGAACTACTAGCTAGGCTCAATCTCACGACCTTGGAACAGACGAGAACCAGGGGTGACATGATTGAGGTATTTAAAATCCTCAAGGAATATGACTGGGTGCGTGGAGGTGATTTCCTTAGGCGAGCCCCCAGGCATTCCCATCCGCAGAAAAGGGGCCATAGCCTGAAGCTCCTCAAGACTCGACAACGCACCCACACGAGGTCTATGTTCTTTGTCTCACGGGTAGTAACCCATTGGAATAAGTTGCCGGAGAATGTCATAAATAGTAACAGCATCAATGGCTTCAAAAACAACTATGACTGGCACTTATCAGAACTCTCGAGAAGAGGTGCTCACTTATGAGCACCTGCTCCCTTGCCTCTTTAGCTATCACTAGGTAATAGCAGAGTGCGTAGGGTCTGGCGCTTCTTGTTCTAGTATCTTCCAAATGTAGATGACTCTGTATCTGTCCCTTCTTCTTTGTTGTGGATACAACCCAGTACCTTGAACCTCTCCCAGTAGCTGAGGTCCCTCCATTCTCTCACTTGCCTGGTGAATGATCTCTACACTGCCTCTAGGAGTTGGATGTCACCTTTCCTGTGTGGGGACCACAGCTGGTTGCAGTTGTCTAATATGGGATGAATTAAGGCATTCCAGAGAGTTATCATTACTTTAGGTTCTCTGGTGGTGAAGGTTTTAAGAACCCACCCAGCCATACCCTTGGCTTTCCTTGCTGTTGTTTTAATATGGTGATGGAAGGTGCAGTCTGCACTCATTTGGACTTCTAGGCACTTGACATGTGGGTGTGGGGTGATTTCTTGTCCTCCTTCACTGTACAGTTTGGATGTTAATTAAATTTGTATAAGATAGCTAAATAGGGTGGTTAAATAATAGTATGTTGAGATAAAGATTCGTTTTAACAAAGTTTACGATTTTTACACTTTTGAAAGATATAAACGTTTTTTTTTTTTTAAATGATGCTTACCGGTGTTATTTTTAACTCCTGGAACTTAATACTAACGTATTTATCCATTTTTCGAAAAATGTCATTTTGCTAAATTTAAATCTTTCTGCGGCATTTCCCCACTCGTTCCTTCAACTTTTGACGTACTATTTCACCTGGTTTAAATATGGAGGTCATCTGCGCATGTGTCTTTTTGCGATATTCAACCAATAGCAGGCTTTATTAGATCAGCAGACAATCTGCACATGCGTCTTTAGTCGATTACCTAATAGTATTTCATTTTAGATTCCTGTATATTTTGAACGATTCGCGTCTTTTTAAAAAAGTTTATTTGGTATAATGGCGTGCGGTGACCGTACTAGATCGGGATTAAATGATTCGAAAGGGTGAAAAAACAGTGCAAATTTCCAATAGTGCATTTAAGGGCACGTTTCTTTCTAATGCTCGCATTCAAACAAGTGCTAGCCTTTTATTTATAAACTGTTTTCTGCGCAAAGAGTAGGTTGGATGAGTTTATGGGAAGGGAAGGTTGTGATGGTTCCTAAGTTTTGTATATATTAATATTGTTTGTATATATCTATAGCTGCATGATTTAGTTCTTGACAAGCCTTGATTGGTGATACCCTTGTTTCTGGATGCAATCCTCTGGATGTAGTTTTCCTGGGAGTTTGGGTGCCTTGAAAAAGAGGCCGCTTGACTCGGATGACCTATGATGAGCCCTTGTGGCTTTTGTCATCCGTTATATTATATTGTGGGAGACTTTGATTTTGTCTTCCCCTGGTGATGGTGCTTTTTGTGGGTGGGTTTTGCAGAGTCGGATGACCTTTGATAGGCCCTTGTGGCTTTTGTCATCCGTGTAATTATGTTATGTTATGTTATGTTATGCTATTTGATGGAGCGCTCGCCTGTGCCCTGTTCACCACATTCTTGTCGAATGTCCCAGTCTGGGTGATCTTCGCGAGGTTACCTGTCCCGGTACCGGGATGGAGGGGTCGCTACCACCTGTCCCTTGTACTCGTTTTGAGTGCGTGTACCAAGACTGGTGGACTGATGGACTTTTGGGGGGAAGCCGGCCTTCTCCCTGTATTTAACTTGTTTTTTGTTATTGTTGTTTGTTTTTTTGTTTTTTTGTAGGTCGCAGGCTCCTGCGCCCTACAAAGGGGGACCTTCCCTCGACGCCGCAGCTTGCTTCCTGATTGTTAACCCCTTTTTATGCCCAAGTGGGCAGTCGCCAGATAGCCCCTTGAAAAAAAATAAAAAAATCTCATAAGCTATCAGTTTACTTCAAAGTCTTTTATGAGGAACTGAGTCAAAAGCCTTCTGGAAGTCCAAATACACAACATCAAAGCTCTTTCCATGCTCCACAAACAGTGACCATTCCTCCAAACAAGAGTAGCTGAGTCGTACATGATCTATCCGGGACAAAACCATGTTGCTGATCAGCAAAAAGACCATTATCAATCATGTGTTTGACAATATCATCTCTTACTATTGTCTCCATAATCTTACACATGACTGCTGTTAGACTTATTGGCCTATAATTCCCAGGCTGCTGTCGACTTTTTTTTTTATGGATTAGGGTGATATTGGCATCCATCCAGCCTTGTGGAATTTTACCAGTTTCTTGAGATTTATTGTAAATAATATTTAATGGTAGGCTAATACTAGGTGCTATTTCACTAACCATTTTTGGGTGAAAACCATCTGGTCCAGCTGATTTGTTTTTTCTCAGTTTTATTAGTTTCTTTCTCACTTTTTCTTCACTAATTACCACATGATCTAATGGGTTACTGCCAACATATTTGTTTTCTAACTGTGGCATATTTCTTTGATCTTCCTCAGTGAAAACACTACCAAAGAAGTCATTTAATGTTGCTGCTTTATCAATATCATTTCTTGCTGTGTTACCATTGCCACAGTCCAAGTCACCAATCCTAGATCTTGTCCAGAGTTTACTATTAGCATATTTCCAAAATGCTTTGGGCTTATGCTTAATCTCACTAGCCAGTTTCTTTTCAAAGTCTTTTCTTAAATTTCTTGTTAAGTTTCTGAGTGCATTCACTTCAGCCTTATATAACTTTTCATCTTCACTATCATGTGTGAGTCTAAAATGCTTCCTTTTAGTAAACTTACGTTTTCTTATTTTCTCCACCCTTTGATTTATGTAAGATCTACCATGTTTCTTGGCCTTTACTACAGGAATGTTCTCATCCATCTACTCCCTCAAGTGATTGCTGAAAAAGCTCCATGCCTCATGCACATAACATAACATAATTTCACGGATCACAAAAGCCACAAGGGCCTATCAAAGGTCATCCATATCCATCAAATCCACCCACATAAAGCATCCATAGGATTTTGTCAGATCATGCATCTACAATATACAATTTAACAATTCATAGGAATGTCCAACCATGCATCTACAATATATAATTTAAAGCCTCCATAGGAGTTTGTCAAAAACAAAATCAAAGTCCCCCAAAATATACAATAAAAAGAAACTGCATCCACATGAATGAGTCAAGAAACATATCCACATACCGAAAGTAAGGAATTAACCCTCCATCCCCATATAATCATCCAATCTGCACTTGAAAACATTCAAGTTTGGGCTGTCTACAGTCTCAGGTGGCAAACTATTCCAATAATCCACCACTCTGTTAGTGAAAAAATATTTTCCATCATCCAGTCTGCAGCTCTGTTTTTTAATCTTTAAGTGGTGGCCTCTAGTTCTATTACTACCTTCTAACTCAAATAACTTGCTGAAATCCAATTTATCCATCCCAGAAAAGATTTTAAAAAGCTGAATCATATCTCCCCTCACACACCTTCTTTCAAATGAGAACATATTTAATATCCTCAGTCTATCTTCATATTCAAGGTGCTTCAGGGATGGTATTATTTTTGTTGCCCTCCTTTGTACCGACTCTAATAAGTTTATATCGTGTCTAAAATGTGGTGACCATGCCTGTATACAGTACTCTAAATGTGGCCTGACATAAGAGTTGTATAGTTTAATGATGACCTCCTTACTCTTGTAGCTAACATTTCTTTTAATGTAACCTAGCACCCTATTTGCTCTATTTTTTGCCTCAATACACTGCTTTGAAAATTTCAGTGACGTATCTACTACTACTCCTAAGTCCTTCTCATCTTCAACTGAATTAATCCAATACCCATCCATCTCATAGCTAAATTCCCTATTATCTCTCCCCATGTTAATAACTTTGCATTTATTAAGGTTAAAAGTCATCTGCCACTTCTGAGCCCAAGCTAACAACTTATTTAAGTCACCCTGCACTTTAAAGCTACCCTCAACCTCTTTGACTACAGCTGCCAATTTAGTGTCATCAGCAAAAATTGATACTTTGCTATTCACACCTTGCCCAAGATCATTTACATAGATTATAAATAATAAAGGGCCTAAAACTGATCCCTGAGGTACGCCACTAATAACATTCCTCCACTCCGACCTCACTCCATTCAGTACAACTCTCTGTTTCCTATTTTTCAGCCATTCAGTTATCCAATTTGAAACGTTCCCACATATCCCATGCAGCTTTAATTTATGAACTAGTCTTCTATGTGGAACCTTATCAAAAGCTTTGCTGAAATCTAAGTAGATCAGATCAACTTTCTCACCCCTATCTAATTCTTTAGTTACATAATCCATAAAATCCAGTAAATTAGTTAAACACGATCTACCTTTTCTAAAACCATGCTGAGCATCATTAATTAAACTGCTACTCTCTAGATGATCAGAAATTCCCTTCTTACCATCTTCTCAAGAATTTTACAGACTATAGAAGTTAAGGGTCATTCCATCCGAATTCAACAAGGGACATTTAGTCACCATCACCGATTTTGATGAAAATTGGTATCCATCTTTTCTAACACTCTTGAAATCTTTTTTCCCTGGCATAATTCTGCTTACTTCTTCATTTTTATAAAAGTCTTCTACTACTTTAATTGTTTCTGATGGAAATGTACCTTTTCTTTTGCTTGGCAATGACATTATTCCTTCTTCCATTGCTAGTTTTTTAGCTTGTCTGGCCATGTAATTAGTAACATTAAATTCAGATTTTATTTTGGATAAGCTCCAGCTTTTTGGCAAAACAGTTAAGATTTGCAGCTGCTCAGACCTTTTACTAGTAGTTTGAAATTTCTCCTTCAGTTGATTTATCATTTCTTCACCATCTTTACTTGATTCTGTTCTAGAAGACTCTGGGTCTTGATCCAAAGGTAATGGATATTTTGTTGCGGAGCCTACAGTTCTGAGTTTACTTGAAATGGATTTTTGAATTTTATTCATTTTATCTGAACTATATTTTTTTACTACATCCATTTTAAATTTCTTGACTGGTGACTCTCCAATAGCTATTAATGATTTATTTAATTCAGTTAATGCTTCTTGTGATTCTTCCTGTTCAGTAATTGGCTCAATTTCCATTCTTTCTTCTGAAAGGCTTGGATTTGTATTTTGAGATGAAGAACTATCATCATCAGCTATCTTTTTTCTGCAGTTATCACAGATTTTTTGGTCCTTAAAATTTTTTAATTTTGAATATTCTCTTATTAAGTCTTCTGAAATTAGTCTCAGATTTTTCTTTATTAATTTTTTGTGACCTTTGTAAGGATCGCAGCAATACTTAATATTTAAAAAATGCTTTCTCTTCTCATCCATAATAATTTGTTAAAATACAAATAATTGGTAATGCAAATTATTAATTACTTTTTTATCTAAATATTAAACTTTCTGAAAAAAAAGAAAAATTTTTAAATTAGCTTTCATAGTTTATAAAGTAACACCTAATAGGTAAAATTTATAACATAAAAATAGGTAAAAATTGGCATACCAATGGTTACAAAATTGATCATAACTCCTGATATAATGAAAAACCCAGAATGAAATTTATCTTATATTGTAGTCTAAAGGCATATATATTTATAAAAAAAATTACACAAAAATTTATTGATACCAATATATTTTTTTAAAGGTCAAAAAAACGTTTTATCAAAAATTAATTTTGCTGTTAAAAATGTTTAGAGCAACCCTTAAGCTTTAAAAAAATACATAATTCATTTTTTTATGTGCTATAATAAGGGAGAAATAATTTTTTTTCAAATGCTGGTATCAAGAAATTTGACAATTTTTCTCAACTTTAACAGGTTATAACTTTTGAGCTATTCAAAATTGAGGGCTGGGAAGTGTCTCATTGTTTTTCTCTCATTAAATTCAACCTGTATACCAATTTTCATCAAAATCAGTGATGGTGACTTGAAATTTCCCCCAAAATTGGTTGATTTCATATGGAATGACCCTTAAGCTTACTGGTCTAAAGTTATTTGGGTCCTCTTTGCTTCCCTTTTTAAAAATTGGCACTACATTTGCCAATTTCCAATCATTTGGTATTTCTCCAGACTCTAGTGATCTAATAAATATCTTCTCAAGAGCTACTGCAATACTTTCTACACCTTCTTTGAGTATCCTAAAATGAATGTTGTCAGGGCCAGATGCCTTACTAGTATTTAACTGCATTATAAGCCCTATAATTTCATCATACATGCTTCCCCAAGCTTCCATGCCATTTGTTCGTAGTTACCTTTAAAATAGTTGTATCTTTTCATTTCACTTTTCTGCATATTAGAATAAAGATTCATATCATATATTAAACACACATGATCACTCATATCCAATGATGAATCATAATCTATGTTAGTGACCATACCTTTGTTTGTAATTATTAAATCCAATAGACTTGGTTACTCATGTATTCTATACCTTGTAAACTCAATGACATGCTGGAATAAGAATGAGTCGTACATTGCCAAAATAAATCTGTTTGCTCTATGATTGGGATGTTCTGATGAGTCCCAATTTGTCCAATCTATTTCAGGGTAATTGAAGTCACCTACTATCATAATGTGGGTATATTCCCTTGACTCTGCCACTTGTATTAATACTGTACATAAGGCTGAATTATTTTCCTCACTGCTATTGGGACTTCTATAAATACATCCCAGGAGGCAACACCCCTGAAGTTGGTTGCCAGGCTATCTTCCAAGGTTCCTAAAGCTGTCCCCCAAAAGGAGGACAGCAACAAAGGAGCTTCGACTCCCTTGCCCACGCCTAGTGATGGGCTGAGTGGCTCAGAGATGGTGGATCCTCGAAAAGAGGGACAAAAGACTTGCATGGCGAGCCCAACCTTCCCCAATAAGTTATCGAAGGTGACAGCGCTTTGTCCGGTCAACAGTGCCCGGGGTTCTGCCTCTGGGAAGCGTATGGCCATTTCTGTGAGGGTCTTCTGTTTGAAGAGGTTCCCTGTGTCTCCTCCGAGCTAGGCCTGGAGGGCATATTCTTTCAATGGAATTGCCGTGGACTCTGGGCCAACTGGGAGGAGCTGCGAAGGCTCGTCTCATCCCATTCCCCGTTAGCTATTTTTCTGTAGGAGACCATGCTAGGCACATGACCCCTGCCTACCCTCCCGGGGTATAAGGGTTTTGCAACCGCACCACCATGAGATGGGGGATGCACGGTTTACATCCGGCATGATGTCTCCATTCTTCCTTTCTCTTTAGATAGCTGCTTTCAGGTAGTGGCTGTGCAGCTTGACCTGGATAGGAGATATACTATTATTTCTGCGTACATTCCACCGTCAGCTGACTTCGACACTGGGACTTCCGACGCGTTGTGGCACGGTTGCCGAGGCCCTTTCTCTTGCTTGGAGATCTGAATGACAGTCATCCTCTCTGGGGAGATTACTCAATAAATCCCAGAGGACAAGTCCTTGCCAATCTGATCAAAGAACTTGAGATGGTGTCCTAAATGTGGATGAGTTTACGCATCACTGCCCGAGAACCGCTCTTGGCATGCACAGCCTGATTTTGATTGGGGGGTCGTCGATGACCTCCATGGTTGTGATCATTTTCAGGGCAACTGCCACCTGAGAGCCCACCTCGGTGGTGCTTGGTGCGGGCGCCTACATTTCAGGAAATGACTGAATTCTCTATCTCAGTCGAGGAGTTTAGGTTGGTAGGTGAGGCCGTTGAGTTCTTCTGTGGCAACCTCATCGCCGAGGGCCTGACTTCTATTCCCAGAACGTCTGGCTGTTTTGCATGCTGACCACTCCCGTGGTGGTCGGCTGAGTGTGAGACGGCCCTCAAACAGAAGCATTATTCCTACATGCTCTATAAGCGCCGCCTGAATGATTTCACTGTCGGTGAATTTCGTCGGGCTAGGTTCCGGTATATTTCGAAGCATGCCTGCCTCTCTTCTTGGCGGGCATATTTGTCTTCACTTAACGGGAAGACCCCTCTGGCAGAGGTGTGCAAGCGACTTAAAAGGATTTGGGGCAAGTTCTTGCAGGACTTCCCTCCCATTTTCCAGGTGAATGGGACCGCAATCTCAGACCCCGCGTCTGTGGCGGAATCCTTCGCAACCGCTTTCTCCGCATTCTCTAGCCGGGATGCTGCTCTGCCAGCATTCAATGCAAATCATGATGTCGCGGAAGGCCGCCAGCTGGACTTTACCTCCAGAGGTGGAGAACCCTTCAACGACAGGTTTACTGTGAGCGAGTTGCATTCCGCTTTTGCTTCGTGTGTGGATACTGTAGCAGGCTGAAGGCAACACTCACCCCGCGTTCCAACCTTATCCTAGAATTTATGAACCTTAAGAACCCTGAGGAAGAATTGATACAATTTGATATACAGTCCTTTACTTTACAAGAAAAAATACAATAATAATTACAATTTCTATTTACAAGAAAAATAAACACAGGTGAGCACTCAAAATAAATAATCTAGACTAAATTACAATTCTCCCAACCCAAAACAAAATAAAAAAAAAACTGATGGGGGCAGAGAACAAATCTGTACAAAACCACCAAACAATGTCCATGCAACAAAATGACAAAAAAAACGAATGAAAAAGGGGTACGGGATTATCACTTGTGCGCTGTGGGGGGTGGTAGTATGCCAATAAAAGGTGGGTATGCTCATCAGCCAATGCAGGTGGTAAGTGAGGTAAGAAAAGCCCTCGTCTCACGCCTAGTGAACTCCTCTCATAGTCCGTCCAAGCTTCCACTCTGTAGAAGAGATGATATCCCCCGTTTATTATCTATTTACTATAGAGGAAAGGGAAACCAATAAGTGGGCACTCGACCCGAGGAAAGTCTATTAACTATCTTACCTCTAAGTGTATATTCAAGGGCGCACGACCAATTCTATGGGAATTCGCTCTTTACTTAATTTACAGCTGTAACAATTATTTAAATATTTATACTTATATTTATATTTGCTAAAAGATTTTTAACAAAAATATAATCTCTGAAAAGAGAAAACAAACATAAATAAAATTGAAAAAAACAAAACAAAATTTAAATTTCAGTTCTTCACACACACCCGTTTGGACAGAGGGAGGGAGAGTGTATTGGAAAAAGGGTGGGAGAATGGCCCTTCACACACACACTCACATTCGCTCCGCCACGACACCATCCATTGTCTGGACGATGTCCTGTACACCATGCTTCGACACCTGGTTGAGCGAGGCATGGCCTTTATCTTAAATTTGTTTAACAGGATCTGGGTGGAGGGTCTCCTCCCAGATTCCTGGTGAATCGCTACTGTACTCGCTCTTCACTTAATTATATGTCCATTCACACGTCTTTTCACCTGCAACATTTACCCTGACATTCGTGCTATCATCCATACCTACCTCATTGACAGTGGAGAGGTGACCCAGTACATCTCCGACTTAGATACCCCTCACCTGTCCTTTCACCCTGGTGTCCGCCTGCACACATACAAAAGGATCATTCATTCTCATCAAGCCATCAAACACACAAGCAACACGCTTTACCTTATAACACACATCCTTTCCATCCAATATCACAGTCTTCTCACCCATATTCAAACTAACATCCTTACTCCAACTCACTCTAACCGCCACCCTTTCACCCTTCACAAGCCTTACACTCTCCATAGCAGTCACCTCAATGCCAGTAAACACACTCCTCAAAACACTACCATCTTTCCCTACATGCAACTTATACACCCCATTTTTACCAATCTTTCTCTCAATCTGATCATTTGCAGGATGCACAACCATACGATTCATTTTCATAAAATCATACCCCAAAATCACACCATACTCACTACTCACCTTATCAATCACAGAGAATTCATATTCATTCATCAACATACCATGCATTCGAACAGCTGACCTTATCATTCCAATCACAGGCACTTTCCTATTACCAATACCTACCAAACTACCCTGGCACTCAGACAGGAGGGCTTTCTCGCTCACCTTGTCATATACATCTTTATACACCAAGCTCATCTTGCATCCAGAATCTATTAAAGCCAAACACTGAATTCCATTCAATTCCACCTTCACACTCAGACACTCATACTTCCTACCAGACAGCACTTTCATACTAGACAGACTTACCAACACATTACTCACACTCATGCACCCAGAGGATACTTCAGCAGGTACCCTCTTACAAATCAGTTTCCTGTTTCAGACTTTCCATTCACATCTTGCGCTCTCAGTCTAATCCAACACTTTTCACTTGAATGTCCTTCTATCGCACAATAGCTACATACATTCCTCTGGTCATGACACATCCTCGCATAATGACCAGCCTTTCCACAATTACCACAAGCATACTTCATACTTCCCCCAGCAGTGGCTCCACCATTCAACCTCAGACAATCTTTCTTCAAATGGCCTATTTCTTTGCCCCTTCTTACCACACCCAAAACATGCACCAGACATCCACCTACATTCTGCCAACATATGACATTTCCTTCCACACCGACGACATTTCACAATCTTTCTCACACCATTCGGTCTCTCGTTTGCTGGGACATACCTCAGTTTCTCTCTCATATACCCGTTCCCATGCTTGACATTCATCTGTCCCCTCCCATTCGACCACCCTCCATTTACCCATCTATTCTGCTGGCCCAAGAAGTTTGACATCACTCCAGCTGGTGCACCCCGTAAGGGGCGCGGCGATTTGCCATCCTGGCCGCCGTGCTGACGGGACTCAGCACTCCGTCCGGCCCCAGCTTAGCCTCTCTTCCTTCCTTCAGATAGCCCGATTTCTCCCCTACCTCGTCGCTTTTCATACAACCTCTCCCACAACTTTCTCTGGTCAGCCTCTAATTTCACAGGGTAGAATGCTGACCTTCTTCTCAAGCCAACCACCCCGGATCGGGGCTGAGGGGGGGAGGGGACATTGTTCCCTAACCCCTCAGCTCCGGTTCGGGATGGGTTTTTTTTAACAACCTGCTTCATCCCCACCCACATCTTCCTCACATCCCTTTTCCTCTCCTCTTCACAACCTATATTTTTTACGCCGTGTCCAAGGTGGAGCCGCCATGCCGAAGGACTGCCAGGCCACCAGGCGGGAGGGGTGGTCCCGAATGGCGGCGCCGGGCTTGTAAGCACCTCTCGCAGTGCGGGCAACTGCGAGAGGTGATGAGCTATTGCGTCCCGTAATCAAAAGAGGGTCACCATGCCCATGTATGAAAAAAAACAAAAACCCCAACCCCCAACTTCCCCCAAAACATCTACGGAGCCGCCCTCGGGCAGCTCCACCGAGAAAATGGAGGTCCCCCCCCTTGTGCTTGCGCAAGGGACCCTCCATAATTCTTTAACCGGAGAGGAGGCTTACTCCTCTCCTACGCCTACGGGTGTAGGGGACTCCCCCTCACCCCCTTCTCTGGAGGTGCTTTCGGGCACCTCCCTATCTCCAGCGGCAGTCCCTCCTTTGCTTTCTAAGGGGACTGCCAAGAAAGCCAGCAGGCAGCCCATTGCCGACCGCCCCTCGTGCAAGCGGCTCGGTAGGGCAAACCCCCTTAGGGGGGAGAGGGAAGCCAGGCCCCTTCGGTCGCTTCCCTCAAAAGACCTGCTGGCAAGAATTTTGAACCTTGCTGGGGTCAAGGCCTGTGCCTCCCCACACCACCTGACTAGTGACAATACTGCCAAGGGGACCTGCGATGTCCTGGGAGGGGATGGCCAACAGGAGGCCCCTCCTGTGATAGACATGGTCCTTGAGGAGACCCAGCCCCAGACGGTAGGGCCTTCCATGGGGGGGAATTCGGGCTCGGCGCCAAGCACCGAACCCGAATCCGCCCCTATGCAAGGTCCTCCTCAAATGGCTGAGGGCTCCGAGGCAGTAGAAGGAGGGGAGGGATCTCCTCCGACAGGTGCCCCTACGACAACCAGGACCTTCTCCATTTCGGAGAGGGACCTGGCTGAGGCTGGTCCATCTGGCCTGGGGACTTCTGCCGGCGGAGGTGAAAAGCGGGTTCATTCCCCGCCCTCCTCTCCTAAAAAGAAAAAGACTAAAAAGACGAAGAAGACTCGGGGCTCCTCTCCATCCGCGGGGGCTGCGGGGACGGATGGGTCTGCTACCACTTTGGTAGGCGACCAAGCCAAGATCGGCACATCCGGCCCCTCTACCCCCTCGTGTGCGGAGCCCATGACTACGACTAAGACCAAGAATGCACAGGGCGGAGCCTCGATGACATCGGGGCCCCTGATTCAGAGGTTACCTGGCGTTTTCGAGCCCGCTGGCTTCAAACGCTTCCTCGTTATTCGCTCCACTGATGGCACCATGTTGTCCAAGGGCAACATGATCCATCAGAGGAGAGGATTAGCTAGTGCAATTGGTAGAGAGCCGAAGGTAACCCGTTTCTCGGACGGGAGCCTTCTGGCGAATGCGGCGAATCCCGCCGAGGCGGCCAAGATAAGTGCTCTTCGGACACTTCATGGCACCCCGGTGAGTGTGACGCCGCACTCTACCATGAACTTTGTGAAAGGAGTAGTTTATGCGAGGGAACTTGTTGACTACTCCATTGAGGACATCACCCTAGAGCTGGCCGACCATGGGGCGGTCAAGGTCGAACGTGTGATGAGAAAACAGGGAGGGGCCTCGAGACCCACCCCTACACTCTTCGTCACGTTCGACTGTGACAAGCTCCCTGAGTTGGTGCGTGCCGGTTGGTACCGCTACCGCGTGAAGGCATTCGTGCCACTGCCGCGGCGGTGCTATTACTGCCACCGCTTCGGCCATACGAATCGATCATGTAGACGTGCAAAATCGGGGTCACCCGAAGTCTGTGTAAATTGCTCCAAGGTCGCACACGATAAGTCCAAATCGTGTGTGGCCAAGTGTGTCAATTGCGGAGAGCCGCACCCTGCTTCTTCGAAGCAATGTGGTGCATATCTCCTTGAGAAAGAAATCCTGGCCGTTCAGGCCCAGGATCGACTCTCATTCCGCGAGGCAAAGGACTTGGTCCTGGCGCGCCCGGCTCTGCCTGGGACGTCATATGCCTCAATAGTTAGAAAGGCACCCTCTGCTCCTGGCCCATCCAGGCCAACGAGCACGGTTGTTTCCGCGCCCATTCGGAGCCCTTCTGTGGGCTCTACCCAACCTGGGCGCTCCCCTGGTAAAGCTGGCGGCAAAAAGGGTTCATACCCTGCCCCGGCTAAAACCAGGGCTCCCCCCTCTTCCCCCAGCGTGACCGTTTCGCGTAAAGCGAAACGACCACGCGCCTCCACCGAGTCGTTAGACTCACAGGAGGCAACACCCCTGAAGATGGTCGCTAGGCCATCTTCCGGGGTTCCTAAAGCTGTTCCCCGAAAGGAGGACAGCAACAAAGGAGCTTCGGCCCCTTTGCCCACGCCCCGAGGTGGAGCGAGTGGCTCGGAGACGGTGGTTCCTCGAAAAGAGGGCCCCCCGCCTCCGAAGCCGCAACGCCCGCCTAAAGTTTCGAGGCGGAGGGAGGAAAAGACCATGCTAGGCGCGTGCCCCCTGCCTGCCCTCCCGGGGTATAAGGGTCTTGCGACCCAACCACCGCGGGACGGCCGGGCTGGGGGATGCGCGGTTTACACCCGGCATGATGTCTCCGTTCTTCCTTTCTCTTTAGATACCTCCTTTCAGGCAGTGGCTGTGCAGCTGCACCTGGATAGGAGGTATACTATCATTTCTGCGTACATTCCACCGTCAGCTGACTTCGACGCGGGGGACTTTCGCCGCGTCGTGGCACGGTTGCCGAGGCCCTATCTCTTGCTTGGAGATCTGAACGGCAGGCATCCTCTCTGGGGAGATTACACCATAAATCCCAGGGGACAAGTCCTTGCCGATCTGATCGAAGAGCTTGAGATGGGTGTCCTAAACGTGGATGAGTTTACGCATCACTGTCCGAGAACCGCTTCATTTTCTTGCCTTGACCTATCTTTGTGCTCTTCGGATGCACAGCCTGATTTTGATTGGGGGGTGGTCGATGACCTCCATGGTAGTGATCACTTTCCCATTCAAATATCATTTTCAGGGCAACTGCCGCCTGAGAGACCACCTCGGTGGTGCTTGGCGCGGGCGCGGTGGCCTGCATTTCAGGAAATGACTGAATTCTCTATCTCAGTCAAGGAGTTTAGGTCGGTAGATGAGGCCGTCGAGTTCTTCTCCGGCAACCTCATCGCCGTGGGCCTGACTACTATTCCTAGGACGTCTGGCCGTTTTGCACGCCGACCACTCCCATGGTGGTCGGCCGAGTGTGAGACGGCCCTCAAACAGAAGCGTTATGCCTACATGCGCTATAAGCGCCGCCCGAACGATTTCACCGTCGCTGAATTTCGTCGGGCTAGGGCTAGGTTCCGGTATATTTCGAAGCACGCCCGCCGCTCTTCTTGGCGGGCATACGTGTCTTCACTTAACGGGAAGACCCCTTTAGCTGAGGTGTGGAAGCGAGTCAAAAGGATTCGGGGCAAGTTCTCGCAGGACCCCCCTCCCGTTCTCCAGGAGAATGGGACCGCAATCTCGGACCCCGCGTCCGTGGCGGAATCCTTAGCGACCGCTTTTTCCGCATTCTCTAGCCGTGATGCTGCTCCGCCAGCATTCAATGCACGTCGTGATGTCGCGGAAGGCCGCCGGCTGGACTTTACCTCCAGAGGCGGAGAACCCTTCAACGACAAGTTTACTGTGAGTGAGTTGCGTTCCGCTCTCGCTTCGTGCGCGGACACCGCCCATGGTCCGGACGATGTCCCGTACGCCATGCTTCGACACCTGGGTGAGCGAGGCATGGCCTTTCTATTAGATTTGTTCAACAGGATCTGGGTGGAAGGTCTCCTCCCAGACTCCTGGCGAATCGCTACTGTGCTCGCCTTTCGCAAGCCGGGGAGAGATCACTCTACTCCGACCGGTTTCCGCCCAATCTCTCTAACCTCTTGCGTGTGCAAGTTGATGGAGAAATTGGTAAATGTTAGATTAGCCTATTTCCTGGACAGCGGAGGCCATCTGTCTTCTGCACAGTGCGGCTTCCGTAAGTTCCACTCCACGTCGGATGCTCTGCTCCGACTGGAAAATGCCGTCTGCGAGGCTTTCCTTCGTAGACAGCACTACGCCACGGTGTTTTTTGATCTGGAGAAAGCCTATGATACCGCATGGCGATACGGTATCATGGAGACTCTCCACACGATGGGGGCGAGGGGACGCCTCCCAATGTTTATATCTGAATTTTTGCGAGATCGTCGATTCCGCGTACGGGTGGGGGGAGCCCTCTCCAGCCCAAAGGAGCAGGAAGAGGGTGTCCCGCAGGGAAGTGTCCTCAGTGTCACACTCTTTGCCCTGAGCATCAACGGCATCACCTCGGTGCTGCCGGAAGATGTTCTCGCTACGCTCTACGTGGACGACCTTTCGATCTCTTTTGGCGCGGCCCAGATGCCAACTCTGGAGCGCCGACTCCAACAGGCATTGAACCGCGTCTCTCGCTATGCCGAAGCGCACAGGTTTCGGTTTTCTTTGGCCAAGACTAAGGTGGTGCACTTCTGCCGCCATCCACGGCTTCACCCCGACCCAGATTTGTTTCTTAATGGGGTGCGCCTGGATGTGGTTGAGTCGCACCGTTTCCTTGGTCTTGTATTCGACCGACGCCTCACCTGGGAGGCTCACATTCGCAGCCTTAGGGTCTCTTGTACCCGCGCCATGGACATTCTCCGTTCCGTGACGTTCAGCGCTTGGGGCGCTGATAGGGCTACCGCCTTACTTTTTTATCGATCCTTTGTTCGCTCGAAGCTCGACTACGGATGCGAGTTTTATGCATCCGCAGCCGAGCGTTTATTGCGGAAGGTGGATTCGATCCACCACACCGGCCTTCGCCTTGCGACCGGTGCCTTCCGCACTTCCCCCATTGAGAGCCTGTTGGTCGATGCTGGGGAGATGCCACTCGCTCTGCGCCGCGTGCAGTGCATCACTCGCCTGTACGCGCGAGCCCGGCGCCTCCCCCAGTCGCCAACAGCTCTCACTGCATCCGCAGCTGATCTCGATGGTGCCTATGCCGCCGAGAGACGCCAGTCATACCCTAAGCCCTTTGGGTTTAGGGCCAGGAAACTCCTTCGAGAGGTAGATATAGCTCTCGGGCCGGTGGCGCCCCTGGTTCTGCCCAGGACGCCACCCTGGAGGGTACCACATTTGGCTATTTGTCGCCACGCCTCTGCTCCCAAAGCTTGTACTGCGCCGGGAGTATTGCGTTCGATCTTTTTGGAGCACACATCGTGTCACGCTGGTACCGTGCCAGTGTATACGGATGGCTCCAAGTCCCAAGAGGGGGTCGGCTTCCACGCCGTATCCCCTCTGTTTGAAGTCAGCGGGGCTCTACCAGGCGCTGCGTCTGTCTTCACGGCCGAGCTGGTGGCAATACACCACTCGGTACGGGAGATTACGCGACGTGCCCGGTTCGGAGACCGGATTGTGATTTATAGCGACTCACAAAGCGCCCTGAGTGCTCTCGGGGCATTGGAATCTCCGCATCCCCTGGTTCGCGAAATCCGTGACGCCACGGTTTTGGCGAGCCGGGCAGATGTCGAGATTATCTTCTGCTGGGTTCCTGGACATGTAGGAATTGCGGGGAATGAGCGCGCCGATGAGGGCGCCAAAGAGTCCGCGAGGACTCTGCGACCGGACCAGCGTTTCGCTCTTCCTCACACCGACTACATGGCAGGAATACGGGCAGCTCTTCGGACTGCTTGGCAAAGAAGATGGGAGACGGTCGAGGGGAACTTAAAGTTGCGTGCCATTGCGCCGCGACTGTTCCCATGGACCTATCCCCCAATGCCGCGGCGGCTTCAGGTTGCTTTCTGTCGTCTTCGAATCGGACACACTCGTGTGACGCATCGTTACTTGGTGGAGCGCTCGCATGTGCCCTATTGCAACGACTGCGTCGTCCCCCAGACTGTTCGGCATATTCTTGTCGAATGTCCCAGTCTGGGTGATCTTCGCGCACGATACCTGTCTCCGTACCGGGATGGGCGGGGTCGCTACCGCCTGTCCCTTGTACTCGGGACGAGTGCGTGCACCATGACTGGTGGACTTATTGACTTTTTGGGGGAGGCCGGCCTTCTCCCCTTTATTTAAGGTTCCTTTTTTTGTTATTGTTTTGTTTTAGATTGCACTCTCCTGCACCGGGGTGAGGGGGACCTCCCCCCGCTGCCGGAGATTGCTTCGATTGTTAAGTTTTTCAAATTTATATTGATTGTTAAGTTTTCATATTTTAACTTTAAAGTAGCCTAATTCTAGGCTGTCGTGTTTTTCGGCGACTTATGCCCAAGTGGGTAGTTGCCAGATGGGCTCTATAAAAAAAAAAAAAAAAAAAAAAAATCCAGCTGGTGCAGCCTTCAGGGCATCCCTGTAGCTGACAAACTGCTGGGGTGGAGGAAAGCTCCTGGGCTTATTACCCCTAACATTCACACTGTACCAACCATCCTCTTCTAGATCGCTTTCATCATCAAATCGTCCATCTTCCAACAGCTCCAACACATCCTCCCACATCAACCGTTCACCTGTCAGTCTCATTCTCTCCTTTCTCTTTCCACTCAGCCATTCACTCACCTTTCGCGGGATCGTGTCCAGAAATTTCCTCATGAGTGGTTTACATTCATTTACATCATCATCACCATACCTCTTTCTCTCCATACTCTCAAGCCTATGTGCATATATGTTCACACTTTCACTCTTCCAAATTCGAGCCTTCTCAAATTCATTCACCCTTTTATACTTCACACTTCTCTTTCATTCATTTCACCTGCCCAATCAATCTCTCCTTCACCACATCGTACCTCGGTTCTCTCACACTTGTAATCATGCAGAAAAACTCCAATACTTTTCCCTCAAAACATTCATCCAGTATCCCTTATTCTCTGGGTACTTGAGCTTACTTTATCGCTCAAATTTCTCAAAGAATTCTTCCACACTTTTCCCACCATATAACCTAAACCTATCTATCTTTCGCACTTCCCTTATCAAAATACCCTTTCCCACATTCACTTCACTCTCACTTGAGCTGCCTTCACTCTCACTCATCCCAATCATACCATCACTCTCTCCTTCATCCGAGTACAATGAGTCCATACTCTTGCCTCTTACCTTCCTATCCTTTCCCTTTGAACCAGTCTTCCTTCTTCTCTTGCGTTTAACTCTCTTCCATTCTCTGTCCTTCCTATCACTCATAATCACCCTATCCTCTCTAGACTTGCACACACTCCCATTGATCCCATTAGTCTTATTCCCTTCAGTCGGAGCATGGGTAAAGGTTGAGGGTCCTGGGGCTGGTCCTGACCCCTTCATCATGTCATATAAGTCCTTCATCCGTTGGTCGGCCTGCTTTTGTCTCTCGTCCATTTCTTTCCTCATCCTGTCTGTCTTCTCATCCATGCTCATCATATCACTCTTCAATCCCTCAATCACGCTCCTCAACATCATACATTCCTCCTCTTTCTGCCTCAATTCCAGCCTCAGTCTCACAATCTCATCATGGAGGCCCTGTTTCACAGAAGCCATCCTCCCATGTTAGTAACAGTGATAGACAAAGGTGAAAAACAACCAAACTACTTGTCACTCTAATTGGGTATGGACTGCAATCCAATCCTGTCACGCTCCCGGTTTCAAGATCTCACGTCCCTATTCAGGCGCCAAATGTAGCGGGCCAAAAATCTATGCTCTAATCCCAATCGTTCCAACCCGATTCCTACACTAATTCAGACGTGAGAAATCGAAGGTGAATGTAACGGATTGTATATACAGTCCTTTACTTAAAAAAAAATATACAATAATAATTATAACTATAATTTATATTTACAAGAAAAGTGTGCACACTTCAAAATGAGGCCAAAGTCCCCAATCCAAACAAGATACCCCCCAAAAATTTACAACAGGCAAAGAGAACAAATTTACTCAAATATATCCACACAACAAAATGAAAAAAACAACAACAACTGAACGAAAAGGGGCACGGGACTATCACTTGTGCACTGGAGGTGGGTGTTAGTAGGCCAATATAAAAGGGGGCAGGCTCGTCAGCCAATGCAGGTGGGCAGTGCAGGTGGCAAGCGAGGTATGACAGCCCACCGTCTCAGGGCTGGGCAGAGCACTCGCCTAGAGAACCCCTCTTGCAGTCCGTCCAAGCTTCCACTCTGTAGAAGAGATGATATCCCCCGTTTATGATCCATTTACTATATAGGGAAGGGAAATCAATAAGTGGGCACTACCCAAGGAAATTCATTAACTATCTTACATCTAAATGTACATCCAAGTACACACAACAAATTCTAATTTATAGCTTTTACAATTCTTTAAATATTTATATTTATATTTGACAAAAGATTTTTTTTTCAAAATATCTCTGAAAAGAGAATACAAACATCAATAAAAATTAAAAAAAACAAAACAAAATTTAAATTCCAGTTATTCACACACACCCGTTCACACAGAGGGAGGGAGAGGGTATTGTGAAAAAAAAGGTGGCAGAATGGCCCTTCATACACACACTCACATTCACTCCACCTCCACCACAACATCTACTCCATCACTCTTCAAATCTTGCAAACCATTCCATACACTCTCAAACAAGTAACCACCTCCACCCTTACTCTCGTTTCCATTCATAATCCCTTTCAGCAAATACTCAGGATCACTCACTCCACACACGTTTTCATCATTCGTACCAGGATACCTTGATATCAAATCATCCACTACATTCCATTCACCAGGCACATACTCAATCACATAGTCAAAATCACCTCATCGCAGCCAATTCTCGCTCGACAGTTGAATACTTTCGCTCTGCCACATTCATAGCCTTGGATACATACCCAATTATTCGCCTGACATTCTCTCCTTTCAAACACTGCTCTGGCATCAGAAAACCTCCCATACAGTACCCACTCGCATCCATATACAATTCAAGAATCTTGGCATTCATACCATAGTTCGGGTATGCCAATTCAACATCTTCAGCTGTTGCTTCTTTCAGTCTCTCATACGCTTCATTCATCTTATCATTCCACCTGACAACCTTACTACCTTTCTTGCCCATCCACTCAGTCAGAGGCTTACTCACAACCAAACACACATATAAACTTTCTAGAAACTCAATCAAACCCAAAAACAACTTCAGCTGCTTCACAGTCACCAGTTTCAGAAACATTCGCACCCTCTCGACATACTTCAGTGGCTTTCATAACACATTCTCACTCACCATATGCCCAAGGAACTCCACTTCTTTCGCAAACCATTTGCACTTTGCTACTTTCACCTTCACACCAACACTCCAACATTCTCAACACATCATTCACCAATCTCATATGCTCCTCAAAACTCTGTCATAATCAAAATATCATCTTACTCGCAAACTTACTCAACACAACATTCATTTTGTGCTGGAAGGCACTGGGAGCATTAGCCAACCCAAAGCTGAGGTTCTGGAACTGATAATGCCTTTTCTTAGAGGAAAAGGCAGTCACTGGCCGGCTCTCCTCAGCAATGGGCATCTGGTAATACCCCCCATACCAGATCCAGCTTTGTAAACCACTTCATCCCATACATACTATACACACACACTCAGATACCACACACATTGGAAACCTCTCTTTCACAGTCCTTTTGTTCACCTTTCGATAATCTACACACAAACGCAATCTTCCATCCGGCTTACGTACATGCACAATCAGACTATTCCATGCACTCTCACTTTCTTCAATCACCTCCAATCTTTCTAATTCCACACACTGCTTCTCAATCTCATCAGCAACCAGATGCAGGAAATGTCTCGGCCGCTGATAGATTGGGGTGTCCTCCTTCAGGACAATCTTGAATTCTGGAAGCTTTGCAACCCCGAAATCCAGATTGCCCATACTGAGGACTCCTTTTCTTTCAAACAGCATTCAATACACATCCTCCCTTTCATACTCAGTTAAATATTCATCCAATTCCACCATCCTTTCCACTTCATTATACTTCCATTCTTATGTCTTTCATTCACAACATTTACTCTGACATCATTACAATCATCCACACCTGTTTCACTGACAGTGGAGAGGTGGCCCAGCACATTGCCATCTTGGATCCCTTTCACTCTGGGGTCTGCCTGCACACATTCAAAAGGATAATTCATTCTCATCAAGCTTTCAACACACAAGCAACATGCCTTTACCTTATAATACGCACCTTTCCATCCAATAATAATACAGTTTTCTCACCAACATTCATGCACATTCTTACTCCAACTCACTCTAACAGGCACCCTTTCACCCTTCACAAGCCTTACACTCTGCATAGCAGTCACCTCAATACCGGTAAACACACATTGACTTTTGGACTTGACTTTTGGGAGGAGGCCAGCCTTCTCTCTTTTATTTAACTAGATTTTTATTTTCTTGTTTTCCTTGTAGGTAGCATGTTCAAAGATTAATATATTTGGCATAATGATTTGCTACATTTTCCAACAATTGCCACTCTTGAGGAGTTGCATGAAGATGATATTTTCATTTACATCGATCATTTGAAAAAAATGCACAATCTTATGGAAATTAGGTTCAAAGATCTCATAGAAATGAAGATTCCAAGTTGGGTGGTAGACCCATTTGAGACGAATGCAGCAGATATTGACATCATACTTTGAGAAAACCTTATTGAGTTACAGAGTAATCAAACTGCTCGATCTAAATTTTTCCCAGACTCCATAACTTGTAGACAAGTAATGAAATTGCAGCAAAATTTCCATTGCTCCGGGAGAATGTTAAATTATATATTATTGCCTTTCCAATGTCTTATCTAGTAGAATCAGGTTTTAGCAGTGTTTCAACTATTTTCAAAAGAATGAAAGCGCTTTGAAGTTGTAAGTCAAGGCGATCTTTTTCTGTCTTTAATAAGATTGGATCTTGATATAGAAAAACTTGCTAAGCTGCATCAGCCACAAGGATCTCATTGAATAAATGCATTTGAAACCTAATTTTTATGGGTTTTTCTTATTTTGAAAAGGGTTTTATATTTTGTATCCAATGAATTTTATCTTTCTCATATTTTTATTTGTCAGTGAAAGTTTTTTGTTATATATTATATTAGAAAAATTGTGAAAATATATAATAGTTGTTTCATTGGAGATGCAAAATATGCATATGAAATTGTTTATGCACACTAAATAGACATGCATATGTAAAATTGAAGTATTTTAGGGGCTATAATAATTTCATGGGTCACAGAAGAATTCTGGGTTAAAAGAGGTTGGGAAACACTGCTCTAATGGTCATCCTGTGTTTCCTGTTGACTAGGAAGTTGGTCAGCTATTCCAGTACCTTGCTCCCTATGCCATACACTTCCAATTTCTTGACCAGGTGTCAGTGTGGAACTCAGTTGTAGGCTTTCTCACAGTTGAGATAGTTCACATCCACACATTCTCTGTTGTCAACTGCATCAACAATGTCATCCAAGTATGTCAAAAGGTTGGTAAGGCAGTTCCTCCTGCTCCTGAATCTGTGCTGGGCATCATTCAGGATACTGTTGTCGATTATGTGTTTAATTAGTTTCTGCCTCACCAGTCCCTCCACTTTGAAAACAACGTTGGTTAGTGACACAGGTCTGTAATTAAGAGGGTCACTCTTACTTCCCCTCTTGTAGATTGAAGTGATATTTTCCCTCCTCCATCCACTGGGGACTTCTCCAGTTGCCATTGATGCCCTGTAGAGCTGTGCCAGGGGTTTGCTAGGAATGCTCATACATGTTTTTTGAATCAATGGAGATATACACCATCTGGACCTGGTGCCTTACTCACCTCTAACTTTTCTAGTTGCTGTTGTACGATGTCTTCCCTGATCTCTTATGTTCAGTAGTGGTTGCCCATCAAAAGTATGGTCAGTTACCAGGAGTGGTTGGTAAGGATTTAATGATTTAGAGAAGAATGCAAGATGTTGCCAAGAGTTAGTAACCTTCTGCTGTAGAGTCGCACCTACATGGGCATCTTCCAGGCAATGCTTATGTGAGACCCAGGACAAGGATGGGACATTGAAACAGTGGAGGCCATAGCTTCCCTTGTATGATAGAAAGCATCACATGCCTCAGAAGACCATGCCAGAGGAATGATCTTTGGTGGCAGAGAGTAGTGTGGAGAGGTTGCATAATGTGAGAAACATCAGAAATAAATCTGTGGTAGAAATTTACCATACCACAGAACCGACGAAGCTGCTTGAGTGAAGAAGTTTGAGGGAATTCCTGAATAACAGTTGTTAGCATCAATGGATACTCAATTTTCCGAAATGATTGCATATTAGTTAAACCAAAAACACAGTGTTTGTGTTTATATTATGAGCTCCATTAATGCATGTTTATGCTTGGAGTTGCCCCACTTCCCTAACGTAATTACAATTTTTCTCCCATTATACAATTTATATCTAAATTAACTGTTTAAATGTCCCCATCCTACACTCATGAGGAAAATATGGCTCTTGTTAACTTTATTGGTGAAAGCATTCTAGGTAAAGAGATTGTAATTATTGGTGACTTCAACCTGCCATCCATCTTTGGGGGTGGGGGGGAATCCAACTCATGGATTCTAATATAACTAAAACTGATGCTCTTTTTCTTGACCCTTTTAATTCTCTGGTGTTTTACCATGTGTTGCAGCTAACATACATTAGTTGTGGTAATATTCTTGACTTGATGTTGACCTCAGAGGATGATAGTGATCAAAATCAGGTCTTTTTCCCATTTTCCTGAATGCAACCATGCCCTTATTATATTTAGTTACCTGTTTCAGGGCCTCTGCTTTCATGATCCCCATCACAACCAAAATCAGTATCAATGCCTTAACTGGGCACAGGGAGATTTTTCTGGAATAATGCATGCTTTAGCAACTTACGACTGGCATTATGAAATTCAATATTTAAATGTGAACGAGGTAGCTGCCATGCTTGACCTTGATTTTACAAGAAGTGTCAAATTGTTATATTCTTCTCAAAAAAGCTTGCAGTTCCCAGTTTTTTGGTATAAGAAAGTCTCCTCCAGGCTTGGCTTGACTACAAATTATATAAAAAAGTTTATGGTCAGAGATCATATGTTTCCTTGCAGAAATTATATGTATTCCATTCTATAAATGACAATCTTAGACAGTCAGTTATTTCAGCTCACAGTGACTATGAACTACAGCTTATTATCCAACATTGATCTAAGCCCAAATTATTTCAGTCCTACATCAGAAAGAAGAAAACTGCCAGACCCTCAGTGGGTCCTCTTAGTATCAATGGAGAACTGTCTGATGATCCACTCATTCATTAATAATTATGTTATACACTCGACCATCGATTTAATGGCTTAAAAGGGGGAAAGGGTGGTCCGTTAATGAAAATACTTACATAGGATAAATAGCGGCATACAATAAAATTCCACCACAGAAGGTAAGAGAACTTTAAGAGATTGACATTTTACAATTGTCTCTTGTACCTTATGTCTTCTCTGGATTGATATCAGTCTTGTACATGCGGACCAGGAATTGTAATTACAAAAGCCCTGGTAGCTATGAGCAAAGGGCTAATGAACTGAGATTGGCTACAAGAAACGCGTTTGTCACTTACTTCTTTAGTCATTTGGTATTAACTTTACCCTTTCAATATTATTTCAGTGGTAAGTAAAACTTATGCTAGAGCAATTTTTTTTTGTTATACAATCTTTATAACTCGCCTTTAATATTTTTAAGCCATGCCCCACTGGCTACGGTGGCTGCAAAAAAATGTACACAATGTTTGCGCAATCAAAAAGTACCCATGCGTGAATATGGTTACATTATAATTGCGTCTCTACATTATGAAAAGTGGGAGGAGTGTGTGTAGTCGGACAGTGCTGCCGTAGCTCCCGTGCTCCAAGTTCCGAAATCCCCAAAGAAGTCAGTGCTCATGCAGAGCTTGTATTGAGAGGTTGATTATATGCACCGTCCGTAGTGCCCCTTCTTACTTTCTCACCAACTTTGGATCCTTGTATCTCTGCTTCTACTAGTGATAATGGGGCACCATTAAGCTTTCAATGGAAGAGAAGAGCTGTGCCCTTGCCCTTCTAGATCATGGAATGTCTGTGATACGCGTTGCCACGGATATTTAGGTCACACGTTGGGTAATTTATAAGCTCAAGAACACTCAAACCTCACTGCAACCGGGTACCATTCCACCAAGGAGACCTGGCTCTGGTGCCCCAAGAAATACTTCTGAGTGGATAGACAGGATCCTGGAATGACAAGTGGTAGCGAATCCTGCTCTGACTGCATCTGAACTATAAACAAATACCCGGCCTTGCTGAAAGACATTGCTGTCTGCACAATTCAACATTGCTTGCAGAAGGACTTAAAAATACCTAGTCGATTGCACTGGCAAGAAGCCCATGTTGATGGATGCAATGAAGATGAAACGGCTAAAGTTTTCCAAGCAATACCGGGCCTGGACATTGGAGAAGTGGAAGAAGGTAATGTTTAGCGATGAAAGCACCTTCAGACTTGTCAGTGGCGTCTCCAAAAATGTACGGCGTCCGCATCGTGTGTCTCAGTATAACCCTAAATATACCATCCATACCGTCAAGCACCCTGATTCTGTTATGGTTTGGGGGGCATTTAGTAGTGCTATGGATAAGGGAGGACTGTACTTTCTCCCCAAGAATGAAACAATGAGGGGAAGTAATTATGTTATTGTGCTACATGATCATTTGCTTCCATTCTGGCACCTCCACAAGTGTGACTTTTTCATGGACATTGCTGCCCCTGCCTACAGGACCAAAACTGTGAAAAACTTTCTAACAGAGAATAATATTAGTGTGTTGGACTGGCTGGGCAACTCGCCAGACCTGAACCCGATTGAAAATGCCTCGAATATGTTAAAAAATGCAATCACAAAGGAACGGCCATCGAACATCAATGACCTGAAGAAGCTGTGGCTGACCATGGACACATTCTATTTTGCCAACCTGGCCACGTCCATGTCCAAAAGGATTAAGACAGTCATCAAGTACAAGGGTAACATGACAAAGTACTGAAAGAAAGTCTGTAAAACTCAAAATAAAAGAATGTAAGTTATATTTTATCATTTTTTTTAACCAAAATTCTTAATGTGTACATTTTTTTGCGGCCACTTTATATTAACCTCTCCAACTAAGGTTTTGTTTTTATTTTATGGAACACGCCACAATGCTTTTCACTTAACAGGGTATCAGGATACCCAACAAGTCATCATTTTGAAAAATTATAAAAAATTAAGAATTGTGGGGGTTTCCCCAGCTGATACGAGGCTAAAATTAAGGTATTTCTACAATGATAGTAGCCTTAGACCTTATAACCAAAACTTTCCTGCGCTCGTGTTAACAGAGTTTTAAATTTTTGCATTTGGCTTGCAATATTAATAAGGAATCGCTGTATGCTATTTTTATTTTTAGCACTTTAACCTTTGGAATAAAAATAAAAAAAAGTTGAATTTGGGTCTCATAGCAATTTCTATTTTGAAATAGGTTTCCAGTTTCTGGTAAGGAATCAGCTCTGAGAGGCATTCAAGTTTTTTCCTAGGGACTTAGCTTCGCAGCATATGATTTGTCAATCGACTACTACATCATTGGTCCTAACATTCTGTTCCTCTCGTACTCAGTGGGGTTACCATTCACTAGTTATTTATTAAACAATGTAGGATAGAACTAACCTGTCTTGCGGTTGTCTTGACACGGCTCACATTCCCTTTCCTTTGGTAAACAATCCAACACTTGATGCCAAATCTTCCCAGCAACGGACAGAATATTTGTTGCTTGGTCTTTGTCTGTCGAGATTTTGTGGTTCGTTAAATCTAAAATTCCGTTAAATAGGGGGTTGAGTATATTTGTTTGGCCATGCTTTTGCCACTGTATTTTGCCCCAGATATAATTAACCCCAGGCCTCACCAGTAATGTCAAGATTGTATTTCTCCAGTCACAGATAATGAATACTTGATTGGTAGCTTTAGCAAATTCCGGATTCTGCTACTTCCATAGTCAGTGACAGTCAGCGCGGTTGTTTGCTGCTATGCCCGCCAGGGGACAATTCCAGTCATTGTTACAATTTACTTTTGGTGAGACACTGCTGCCATCTTGAAAAGTTTTGAAATCATAAGTTAATTGTATTTATTTTATTATTCATAGTATTGTATATGTTTGTAAACAAATGAGGACAATTAGGCTTAACAAGATTGCAATTGTCTAAAATGACATCCTTGAATACATTTTTTTTATTTGGCATAGCTCCTCCATTCGGCAAAAATATTCTCAAATATATATTTTTTATTTTGATTTCGTTAACCTTGTATCGGCGCCGATATATCAGTTATCGGCTAATTTGCATATCCGTGCAACCCTAATCTATGGTATTGTTTATCCATAGATAACTGTTTATCATAACTGTGATATTAAAAGTCATGACTACGATACGCACCCTAAACTTTATCAAAGTTATTTCTAATAATTCTTTTATATTAAAAACAAAATGGTAAAGTTCAGAAATAATTATAATTATCAAAATTTTGCAAATTTTTTAAAACTCAAATGGTGAAGTTCAGAAAATGTATTTATATGTCTTCTATAACTATATTTTAGCAATGTGATATTTTGAAAGGGGGGGGAAATTTAGTTTAGAGTTCCTTTTTAAAATTATTATAATTGGCAAAGTTCAGAAAATTTATAAAAATTTATCCATGGCTGCTTTTTTTTAGATTTTAAATTTTAATCTTAGTAGTGAAGCCATTGCCTGGTAAATTTATTAAACATGGGTTCAAAGACAGCAATAAAATCTAATTAATAATACTGTACTGTTATTCATATGATTACAAATGGTGTATTACTTTGCTAGAAAGGCCTGCAGCCTCCTAAAGTGTTTCTTGCCAGGAGGCTCTGGTAGAAGGCAACACCCTTATGCACTCAGTGCAGGCGGCTGACCCCGACAAGCTACCAGAGACTTTCAAAGAGATGATTGAATTCCAGGACTGTGGTGGTCTCCTCTACCCCTCAAACGAGTGCATCCACATGGCCATGATGGCCGTGGAAGTGTTCAAGGACATTACAACACCAGACGAAAGGAGGGCCAAGTTCCTGGCTACCTACTCTTCAGAAAAAGCGTTTGTGAGTGTCTACAAGGAAATAATGAGCAATGACTTAGGCATGTCTCTGCTGGACTGTGAAAAGGGTTGCAGCCTGGTCAACACCGTCGTTCCTGCCATCGCCAGGTCCCTCTTCCATGTCATGGGCAAAAATATGGTGTCAAAAGCTAATGGTTATGCCCATGCAAAAGTCAAAAGAAGAGTCATAAAAAGAGGTAATCCGGATGCACCCGAGAAAGCTACCAGGAACAAAAGTGACTACAAGAAGAATGCACTTTCTAGTGAGAAAAAGTCCTAAGTCACTTTAAGTTTGTGTAGCCACTGACATTTGTTATGTATCTTTATTTTGTGGGGTAGATATTAGAATCCAGGTTAACCATGAAATAGGTTGCTAGTACAGGGTGTCCACACCTTAGATTCTCACTAGCTATTACTTTATTATACCTATTTCAGAATAATATAGTCGGTATTCACCCATGGGCTATGAAAAAGATTTATAAAGTTAAAAAAATGAAATTAAATGTGGGGGTCCCCTCATTCAGAGGCCACCTGGCATTTTAAACGGTTCCTTGTAATTCGCTTCACTGATGGCAGCATGTTGGCCAAGGGCAACAGGATCCATCAAAGGAAAGCATTAACTAGGATAATTGGTAGAGAGCTGAAGGTGACCTGTTTCTCGGACGAGAGCCTTCTGGCAAATGCGGCGGGTCCGAGGTGGCCAAGATAAGTGCTCTTCAGACACTTGATGGCACCCCGGTGAGTGTGATGCCGCACTCTACCATGAATTTTGGGAAAGGAGTAGTTTATGCGAAGGAACTCATTGACTACTCCATAGAGGACATCACCTTAAAGCTGGCCGACCATGGGGTGGTCAAGGTCAAACGTGTAATGAGAAAACAGGAAGGGGCCTCGAGACCCACCCCTACACTCTTCGTAGTGTTTGAATGTGACAAGCTTCCTGAGTCGGTGTGTGCCGGTTGGTACCGCTACCGCGTAAATTCATTTGTACCACTGCCGTGGCGGTGCTATTACTGTCACTGCTTCGGCCATCTGAATCGTTCAGGGAAGCGTACGGCCATTCCCATCAGGGTCTTCTGATTGAAGAGGGCCCCCGCGTCTCCACCGAGCTAGGCCTGGAGTGCATATTCCTTCAATGGAATTGCCATGGACTCCGGGCCAGCTGGGAGGAGCTGCGGAGGCTCATCTCGTCCCGTTCCCCGTTAACTATTTTTCTACAGGAGACCATGCTAGGCACGTGCCCCCTGCCCACCCTCCCAGGGCATAAGGGTTTTGTGACCCCACCACCACGAGATGGGGGATGCGCGGTTTACTCCCGGCATGATATCTCCGTTCTTATTTTCACTTTAGATACCTCTTTTCAGGCAGTGGCTGTGCAGCTTGACCTGGATAGGAGGTATACTATCATTTCTGCATACATTTCCCTGTCAGCTGAATTCGACGCGGGGGACTTCCACCGCGTCGTGGCACGGTTGCTGAGGCTCTTCCTCTTGCTTGAAGATCTGAATGGCAGACATCCTCTCTGGAGGGATTACTCAATAAATCCCAGGGGACAAGTCCTTGCCGATCTGATTGAAGAGCTTGAGATGGGCGTCCTAAATGTAGATGAGTTTACGCATCACTGCCCCAGAACCGCTTCCTTTTCCTGCCTTGATCTATCTTGTGCTCTTCGGATGCACAGCCTGATTTTGATTGGGGGGTGGTCGATGACCTCCATGGTAGGGATCACTTTCCCATTCAAATATCATTTTCAGAGCAACTGCCGCCTGAGGAGAGCCCACCTCGTTGGTGCTTGGCGTGGGCGCGGTGGCCTGCATTTCAGGAAATGACTGAATTCTCTATCTCAGTCAAGGAGTTTAGGTCGGTAGATGAGGCCATTGAGTTCTTCTTCGGCAACCTCATCGCCGCGGGCCTGACTACTATTGCCAGAACGTCTGGCCGTTTTGCACGCCGACCACTCCCCTGGGGGTCGGCCGAGTGTGACACGGCCCTTAAATAGAAGCGTTATGCCCGAACGATTTCACTGTCGCTGAATTTCGTCGGGCTAGGGCTAGGTTCCGGTAGATTTCGAAGCACGCCCGCTGATCTTCCTGGCGGGCATACGTGTCTTCACTTAAGGGGACGACTCCTCTAGCAGAGGTGTGGAAGCGAGTCAAAAGGATTCGGGGCAAGTTCTCGCAGGACACCCCTCCCGTTCTCCAGGAGAATGAGACCGCAATCTCGGACCCCGCGTCCGTGGCGGAATCCTTCGCGACCGCTTTCTGGGACCGCTGGGATGCTGCTCTCCAGCATTCATTGCACATCGTGATGTCGCGATAGGCCGCTGGCTGGACTTTACCTACAGGGGCGGAGAACCCTTCAATGACAAGTTTACTCTGAGTGAGTTGCGCTCCGCTCTTGCTTCGTGCGCGGACACCTCCCATGGTCCGGACGATGTCCTGTACGCCATGCTTCGACACCTGGGTGAGCAAGGCATGGCCTTTCTGTTAGATTTGTTCAACAGGATCTGGGTGGAAGGTCTTCTCCCAGACTCCTGGCGAATCGCTATTGTGCTTGCCTTTCGCAAACCGGGGAGAGATCACTCTACTCCGACCGGTAACCGCCCAATCTCTCTAACCTCTTGCGTGTGCAAGTTGATGGAGAAATTGGTAAATGTCAGATTAGCCTTTTTCCTGGACAGCGGAGGCCATCTGTCTTCCGCACAGTGCGGCTTCCGCAAGTTCCACTCCATGTCGGATGCTCTGCTCCGACTGGAAAATGCCGGCTGCGAGGCTTTCCTTCGTAGACAGCACTACGCCACAGTCTTTTTCGATCTGGAGAAGGCCTATGATACCGCATGGCGATACGGTATCATGGAGACTCTCTACACGATGGGGGTGAGGGGACGCCTCCCAATGTTGATATCTGAATTTTTGCGAGATCGTCGATTCCGCATACGGGTGAGGGGAGCCCTCTTCGGCTTAGAGGAGCAGGAAGATGGTGTCCCACAGGGAAGTGTCCTCAGTGTCACACTCTCTGCCCTGAGCATCAACGGCATCACCTCGGTATTGCCGGAAGATGTTCTTGCTACGCTCTACGTGGACGACCTTTCGATCTCTTTTGGCGCGGCCCAGATGCCAACTCTGGAGCGCCGACTCCAACAGGCATTGAACCGCGTCTCTCGCTATGCCGAAGCGCACAGGTTTCGGTTTTCTTTGGCCAAGACTAAGGTGGTGCACTTCTGCCGCTATCCACGGCTTCACCCCGACCCAGATTTGTTTCTTAATGGGGTGCGCCTGGATGTGGTTGAGTCGCACCGTTTCCTTGGTCTTGTATTCGACCGACGCCTCGCCTGGGAGGCTCATTCGCAGCCTTAGGGTCTCCTGTACCCGCGCCATGGACATTCTCCATTCCGTGACGTTCAGCGCTTGGGGCGCTGATAGGACTACTGCCCTACTTTTTTATCGATCCTTTGTTCGTTCGAAGCTCGACTACGGATGCGAGTTTTATGCATCTGCAGCCGAGCGTTTATTGCGGAAGGTGGATTCAATCCACCACACCGGCCTTCGCCTTGCGACCGGTGCCTTCCGCACTTTCCCCATTGAGAGCCTGTTGGTCGATGCTGGGGAGATGCCACTGGCTCTGCGCCGCGTGCAGTGCATCACTCGCCTGTACGCGCGAGCCCGGCGCCTCCCTCAGTCACCAACAGCTCTCACTGCTTCCGCAGCTGATCTCGATGGTGCCTATCCCGCCGAGAGACGCCAGTCATACCCTAAGCCCTTTGGATTTAGGGCCAGGAAACTCCTTCGAGAGGTAGATATAGCTCTCGGGCCGGTGGCGCCCTTGGTTCTGCCTAGGACGCCACCCTGGAGGGTACCACATTTGGCTATTTGTCGCCACGCCTCTGCTCCCAAAGCTTGTACGGCGCCGGGAGTATTGCGTTCGACCTTTTTGGAGCACTCGTCGTGTCACGCTGAAACCGTGCCAGTGTATACGGATGCCTCCAAGTCCCAAGAGGGGGTCGGCTTCCACGCCGTATTTCGTCTGTTTGAAGTCAGCGGGGCTCTACCAGGCGCTGCGTCTGTATTCACGGCTGAGCTGGTGGCAATACACCACTCGGTACGGGAGATTACGCAACGTGCCCGGTTCGGAGACCGGATTGTGATCTATAGCGACTCACAAAGCGCCCTGAGTGCTCTCGGGGCATTGGACTCTCCGCATCCCCTGGTTCGCGATATCCGTGACGCAACGGTTTCGGCGAGCCGGGTGGATGTCGAGATTATCTTCTGCTGGGTTCCTGGACATGTAGGAATTGCGGGGAATGAGGGCGCCAAAGAGTCCGCGAGGACTCTGCGACCGGACCAGCGTTTCGCTCTTCCTCACACCGACTACATGGCAGGAATACGGGCAGCTCTTCGGACCGCTTGGCAAAGAAGAAGGGAACTTAAAGTTGCGTGCCATTGCGCCGCAACTGTTCCCATGGACCTATCCCCCAATGCCGCGGCGGCTCGAGGTTGCTTTCTGTCGTCTCCGAATCGGACACACTCGTGTGACGCATCGCTATTTGATGGAGCGCTCGCCTGCGCCCTATTGCAACGACTGCGTTGTCCCCCAGACTGTTCGGCACATTCTTGTTGAATGTCCCAGTCTGGGTGATCTTCGCGTACGATACCTGTCCCGGTACCAGGATGGGCGGGGTTGCTACCGCCTGTCCCTTGTACTCGGGACGAGTGCATGCACTTTGACTGGTGGACTTGTTGACTTTTTGGGGGAGGCCGGCCTTCTCCCTTTCATTTAACCAGGTTTAATTGTTGTTTTTGTTATTGTTTTGTTATTGTTATTTCTTTTGTTGTTTCCTGTTCAATTTTTTAAAGTAGCCTAGAACTAGGCTGTTTGTTTACGGCGACTTATGCCTAAGTCGGCAGTCGCCAGATAGCTTCTTTAAAAAAAAAAAAATCAGGTGCAGGATGAGTTGCCCCTGGTTGTCCCTTTTGCGGTGGCGAGCTGTCTGTGGCTCATATTTTAGTAGTTTGTCCTCGCCTTGCTTTTCTATGAAATTCTTGCTTCCCCACCCTTTCTGATGTTGCCTTCCCTGCTTGACTTCGCTTTATTTTATCAGAGAACTCCCTTCAGTTGTCCTCCCTCCTTACATTTCTATTACAAAGTGTTGTTTTATCCCTTTTATGAATTCTTTCCATTTTTGTGTTTAGGTTTATTGTTTTATCTTTTATCCTGTGCCCTCCCCTGCGGCTGGTGCATGTCATTTGTTTATTGCCCCAGTCGACCTTGTTTTTAGAATGCGTGCTGTATGCCCATAATTTAAGTGTGCGTGTCTGTGTGTTGTACTGTTTTTTCTAATCCTTTGCTTTTCCCCATTTTTATTGAGTGTCTCCCACACCTCTTCTGACTTTTTTTAGGTGACCCCGTTTTAACAGTGCTGCCATTAAGAATCCATTAAGATTGGGCAGCCGCCACCTGGTTTTTCCCTTAAACTAAAGTGGTAAGGCAAAATTTGGGTGGGTGGGGGAGGATTCTCTTCAACCTGCTCCATTAATCAAGTAAGGTTCTTATATTTAATGAACAGGATAAGAGATGTAGCAATGGGTTTAACCTGAACAATTTTAAGTATAGGAAAGTGATTGGTAAAAATGGTTTACAAATTGAGTTACAGTAGATGAATGGAATAGGCTCAGAGATCATGTGATAGCAGCATCCTCCCTGTAGAGTTTTAAGTAAGACTGGTTAGATTTATGGATGAGGATACTAGGTGGGACTAAACTTGGTGATGGTAACAGGAGCTGCCTTGTATTGGCTATTGTTAGCCTTTTGCAGACTCATTCTTTTTTTATGTTCTTAATGAAGTATCAAAAAAATCCATGCAGAGAAGTAAAAGTTTGCATTTATCTTAAATATGCCCTATATTTTAATTTTTACCATACAGGAAGTTAAAATTTTTAAATTTAAATGAAGAAATATGGTTAAGAAACACTATCTTGTCAGCAGTTTTCAAGAGTTTGAAGAATTGTTAAGGCACCATGAAGTTGAGTCTTATAATACATATACTATATGTAAAACTAATGGTCCTTTCAAAGGAAAAGGAAATGGTAAGTACAATTTAAGTTGAACAAAATCTTTGTTTTAAGTCCTGCATATATATAATACAATATATCCTTATATAAGTCAAATATAAAATAGTTGAGATTTAGAAAATCAGTTGTTTGTGTCACATTATATGCATCTCTGAGTAGGGAAATAGAATTAAATGGGGAGCGGTGTTGTTTTGGTTGTTTTTACCACCAATTCACACTATTTGATGGTTGCCTTATAGGGGGACTTGCAGTTTAATATATGTATGTTCTAAAGTATAAATTACTATGAAATGGCAGCCAGTAGCTCTCCATTTGGAAGCTAACCATACTCACTGTGTCAAGCCCAAAATAATTATACTAGATTGTTCAGATGACTGTAATATATGGTAGTTGGCAGATACTAAACAGTTCTTTGTCTAAATGATGGTAAATATTTGTTTGTTAGCCCAGTTGAGTTTTGAAATGAAAATTTGTTGTTGTTCTTAATAGTTCCCCAGGAGCAGATGACCTCTGCTACCTCCAACTGCTCAGGAGATTAAGGGAGAAAGCTTTGATCCTACAGCCTGTGCTGTAAGACCCCGACCATTACCACAATTAAGTGGGGCCACACTTTCTGTGAGGATGTCCTGATGGACCGGGTTAGAGTGGAGGGAGGGTGTTGCATGCTGTGAGAATTTTATAGCACCCCCTTATGGTAGTTGTCCATGCAAGAGCTAAAAAAATGGAAGTTCAATTGCAACTTAACCCCCCACAGGGGGGGGGGGGTAGCCTGCATAGCCTGTTCCACTTGGTATCCGGAGACCCCGTCACTGGGTTGACTTGAAGTCTATGCTGCACTTTTACCTCGCCCACACTCAGCACTACTTTACCTTTTTATTAGTATTATTATTAGCATTAGTATTGTTATGTTTATTATTTAATGTTATTATTTAGTACCTATGTTTATTTTATATTTGTCATTAGTATTAATAAAGTATTTATAATGATAAATTGTGTAATAATTATTTATGATTAGTATTAATTATTATTAGTGTTATTAATATTATTATTTAGTGTTTTTTTTCTTATTAGTATTTAAAAATTAGTATTTATTATGATTGATTATTGTATTATAATTATTTATTATTAGTATTAATTATTATTAGTATAGGTTATTAATGTTATTTATTATAAGTATTATATTATTATCATTATGGCTCTCCACTCAACCTTTTCTGCCCACACTTTGTACCAGGAGGAGTGTTTCCACCTGTACAGAGTTTGGTTGGTTAGACATCATGCCTGGGTGGACTGCATGCTATCCTGGGATCACCTAGCACCAGGGTATGATAGTAATGTGTGATCACCAACCCTACTCGTTAATGGACCTGCCTATCTCTACTTCTCTTTATTACATACCCTCCTACCCCTTTCCACACTTGCTCTCTTATGACCCTTAGTCAAGTGGCAGTGAGGGCTGAATGCCCACTGGCTAGGGCAAGTATTAGGTATGGGTCTGTGCTGGGCTATCAGCTCTGCTCACCATCATTTATAGTCAAAGTTCCAGGACAATTTCCTCTAAGTGGCGGGTTGGGTTGAGAAAACCCATCATCATTGGGATGGGACCAATTTCCTCTTTTATATTTTTATCGTTTTTTAAAATATTTTTTTGCATCTTATTTTAAAGATGCCTAGTATTAGGCAGTGTTGACTACGGTGACTAATGCCCAAGTAGGGAGCCACCAGATGAGCTCGTAAAATAAAAAAATAAAAAATATGTAAAATGATCATATTCTTGAATTTCTGATCCAATGGAGACTTTTCTCTTAACCTCCCCATTCATAAGGAGGTCATAGTATCTACTTTCCATGAGGCCCCATTTTTATTATTTTTTTTCCCACTCTATATGCAAGAGTGGGAAAGTGCATGGAGATCTGCCTATAAGTGCAGCCTCCTCAGGATGGGAAATATTGAGGAACCTCTTTGACCAGAGACTTGATTGTGATGGAGTGTACCGCAAATGGGATCTGGTATGCCTTAGGGTGGGGGGTGGGGGGTGGTATACAGCCCCCTCCCCCCTGAAATGAATAGGGCATGGGTGGTGACCCAGCCCCAGACAGTAGAATCTTCCATGGGGTCGAACCTCCTGGGTCTGGGTTTGGTGTTTGGTTTGTCCCTGTACAAAAGTCTCAAACTGCTAAGTCCCCCAAGGACTCACAAGGAAAGGAGGGACCTCCTCCCTTGGCTGGTGCCCCTCTGACAGCTAAGACCTTCTCCATCTCAGAGGTCAGTCTATCTGGCCTAGGGGCTCCTTCCAGCTGTGGAGAGAATTAGCTTCTTTCCCAACCCTCCTCTCCTAAAAAGAAAAGAAGCAAGAAGAGGACTAAAAGTTCTTCTCACTCTGCAGGGGCTCTGGGAATGAACAGGTCTGCTGCCATTTTGGAAAGCCACCAGGCCAAGATCGGCACATCTGGCCCTGAGGGGCCTTCAGGTAGAGGGTCCCAGACAAAGGACAAAGTCACAAGTGCGCTGAGCAGACCCTTGATTACATCGGGGGCCCTCATTAAGAGACTACCTAGCATTTTTTAGTCCACTGGTTTCAAATAATTCCTGGTTATTCGCCGCACTCATGGCAACATGATTCATCAGAGGAGAGCATTAGCTAGCTTGGTTTTAGAAGGTGAAGGTCTCCCGTTTCTCAGATGGGAGCCTTTGGGCGTATGCATTTGGCCTTTATTGAAGCAACCATGATTAGTGGCCTTCAGACACAATGGCACTCCAGTGAGTGTGAGGCCACACTCTACAATGAACTTCGTAAAAGGAGTGGTCTACGTGAGTGAACTCTTGGACTATTCCATAGGTGACATCATCATAGAGCTGGCTGACCATGGGGTGGTCAAGGTCAAATGTGTGATGAGAGAACAGGGAGGGGCCTCGAGACCCACCCCTACGCTCTTCGTCATGTTCTACTGTGACAAGCTCCCTGAGTCTGTGCATGCAGGTTGGTATCGCTACCACGTGAAAGCATTCGTGCCACTGCCACGGAGGTGCTATCACTGCCACCGCTTCGGCCATACTAATCGCTCCTGTCGATGTGTAAAGTCGATTCCCTGTACAGGTGTGTGTAGGGGGAGGGGGAGCCCTTTCCAGTCCAATGGATCAGGAAGTGGGTGTCCCACCGGGAAGTGTCATCAGTGTTACACTTTTTGTCCTGAGCATCAATGGCATTACCTCGGTGCTGTCCAAAGATGTTTTCAGTATGCTCTATGTATATGACCCTTTAACCCCTTATGGTGTGCTTCAGATGCCAACTCTGGAGTGTCTTCTCAAACAGGCATTGAACCGCATCTCTCACTATGTTGAAGCGAACATATTTCAGTTTTCCTTGACCAAGATTTAGGTTTTGCACTTCTGCTGCTAACCACAGTTCCATCGCAATCTGGATTTGTTCCTAAATAAGGTTTGCATAGAATTGGTGGATATGCACCATTTTTGTTATTGTTTTTGATATACACCTCACTTGGGAGGCTCATATTTGCATCCTTAGGGTCTCTTGTACCAACACCATGGACAATCTATGTTCCGTGACATTCAACACCTGGGGTGCTGATATGACTACTACCTGTCTTTTATATGGACCCTTTGTTTGTTCAAAGCTTAACTACAGATGCAATTTTTATGCATCCACAGACTCGATCCACCACATTGGTCTCTACCTGGTGACTGTTGCCTTCCGCACATCCACCAGTGAGAGCCAACTTGTCACTGCTGGAAAGATGCCACTCGCTCTGCATTATGCGGCTGCACATGCGAGCCCAGCGCTTCCCTCAGTCGCCAATAGCTCTCACTGCATCTGCAGCCGATCTCAACTGTGTCTATATTGAGTACAACCGCCAAACCCTTACCTCTGAAAAATCACTGCTGCGGAGTAGGTACCCAGCCACCATTACACCACCGGGTGTGAGATCACACTCGCCGGCTGCACACCTATGATGTCACGCTACAAACACTTGCACAGCGTGCAGCATACAACTGTGTGCCATTATTACTCCACCACATATTAACACAACTCCTTATTTCTTTTCACGCCTTATCTCATTCAGAGTGAAAGCAACTTGATAAATAACCATTAGTCTCTGCTGCTAGTGGCCTATAGCTGCTCGCTGGATGCTCCATCTCTAGTGAGACTGTCTGTTAGTTGTTGTGATGTGTCAACCCAATTCTTAGGCATTGATCAGCAACCTTCTTAGTAGGGATGCACCGGATTCACCTTTTTGAAATCCTCCAGGAGTACAATAAACACTTATTGAGAACCGCCATCAGCTAAATTAGCCAAAGCTGCACCCAAATAACACTTTGAGTGGCTCAATCTTAGGAAAGTCTAATCTCATGTTGTCTCTTTTCACTTGAACTATTAATTTATTCAATCTGAGCAAATCACCGACAGTTGCCTTGTTACATGCAATACTCAACTGACAAGTTTCAAAAGCAATGTCTGGCCTGGTATGTGTTGCGATCAAAGCTCTATTTTAGTGAATTCAGCTCGTTACTCAGCACAACCATCTACATAACCTCCAACTCGATCCAAAGATCTTGGTTGGTAATCTGCCACTTATCTTCTGGGCACCACCTTCATATTCTGGCATGAAAGCAACCAAATCAGTCCATGCTTAAGTTCCTAATTTCTTCCAGATCTCTAACATTAAATAAAGAAAAAATAGGAATTGTTAAGCTTAAATTTAATGAAAAAAAACAAAACTTATTTACCCTGTTACATATACAATCCCAATTATTTACAAGTATTTACATTTAGAAACCAGAAAAAATATTCATATATATTTCAATTTTGATCCACACACTAGGAACCAGAATAGACGAAGGTGAAAGTCAGGGGGGATTAAAACTGGTTAGTAATTAGACTGGGGAACAATGTATTTGGTGAATTGACAAAAGTACATTTTCCTACCTAATTCGAGTATACTGAATTCAAATCTGAAACAGATTCTCTCTAAATGCTACAGATTTTTCATTTTATCACGCCTATCATCATGCCCTTAAGTATTTTTGAATCATCCTTTTGCATTATTTATAGTAAAGCAGTTTTTTTGCACAAACATTTTATTGCATATGAGAAGAAACTTGAATTACACATTAAGATTGCAAATACTGTAATCAAATAGATGCTAATTTATTAATGACTTTACATCAGACTGGAGGACCTCTTCTTGATTTCAATTGGGCAAAAATTTGCATTTGTAACTCTTTCTCTTGTAAATCTTCTCCGGCTGATCTCTTCTAATTGTCCAGCAGTAGTCCGCCATTGTGTGTCTATCCCAGTGACCTTGGTGGCACTCTTCCATCGTCATCAAATCCTGATGGAAGCATTTGCCTTGTTCATCACTCACGGCACCCATATTCTCTGGGAATCAGTTGAGCTGACTATTTAGGAAATGCAGCTTCACACTCATGTTGCATCCCAGATCACAATATGCTAAAAGCATATTAGTAACCAGATCTTTGTAGTTATGCGCTTTTTTGTTTACCAAGAAGTTATGAACAATGGCAGAAAATGAGAGCCAGGCTGCCTTCTCTTTTTCATTCATGGTGTTCACGAATCTAGAATCACTCAGAAGTCTTCGGATTTGGGGACCATCAAATACTCCTGCTTTTATTTTTGCATATGACAAAGCAGGAAATGCTGATACTATGTACTGAAAACAATCATTGTCAGAGCTCAGCACCTTGACATACTGCTTCATCAACCCCAGTTTGATATGAAGTGGAGGGAAAACAATCTTCTCTCAACTTACGATTGGCTCATTAACAATGTTTGGCATTCCTGCTTCCAAAGTTTCCCGAACTGGCCAATCTTTTGAGGATCAGTGTTTGTCACAGGCTCTACTGTCCCACATACAGATATGGCATGGAAACTTTGTATATCCCTTCTGCTGGCCAAGGAGGAAGTTGACCATCTTGAGGTCTACACATATGATCCAATTGTGTTCATGGTACTTAAGTAAATCCATGGCCATTTTTATGTCATCATGAGTTTCTCGCAGATGGACATAGTGACTGAGAGGAACTGCACCAAAGTCATTGCCATTATGCAAAAGGACACACTTGAGGCTACGCTTGGAGCTATCCAAAAACAGTCTCCACTCAGCAGGGCTATAGGTGCCAAGTCCCAACTCAGTAAACAGACCAGGAACATCGTGGCAGTATGCAAATTGTTTGTCCTCAGAGAAATACTTAACAAATGTACTCTTCCTTGTTCGGTAATATGATGCCCATACTGACCTGTCAAGCATATGTATTTCACTCATCCAGGAGGCTAAAAGTTCTGCAGCTTTCTTGGAGAGCGCCAAATCACGTATCAAGTCATCAAATCCTCTTGATTGAAACAGTGAGGAGTTAATTACTGTTTAGAATCTGATGATGAATCTGCAGACTCTGAATCCATTCAGTTGATGTCCATATCACATACATTATTTTCATCCTGGGAGCAAGCATATCCACCGAAAATTGGAACTAGTAAAGACTCAGAATGAGGTACTGGCCAGATCGGCGAGGGAATGTTGGGGTAGTCGATCTTGTGCTGATTTTTCTTGCCAATTCCTTTAGTATTCACCAGACAGAAATAACAGTCCGATACATGATCCTTTGGCTCTCGCCACACCATGGACATTCCAAAAGGAAGACCATTTCTCTTTCCTTTCATCCACTCACAAAGATGTTCCACACAACTATGGCAAACAGCATGTGGGGCCTACTTCTTATCTTGATCGCCAAGAGGAACATCAAAATATGCCTTATAAGTGTGGATCACAAAGTTTGATATATTGCGCCTTTGACGAACTAGCATGTAACATCTAACATGAGACCTGAAAAAAGAAACAATAATGTCAATATTTTGCACAATAATACTTATTACTATCTTACTACTATGTACTGTGAAATATTTGTTTTCTACAAGCACCCTCTCTGTCCATCCGGAGGGCAGTTTTCAGGAAAACGAGAAAATAGAAATTACAGAATAACTATAGCATGTAATTAAAGATGGATTATATATTTGAAATAAGCATGAAAAAATGATTTAAAATTGGCAGATAAATCTAAGTCACCAGAAAATGTGATTAAAATTGTTCCCCTGTATTATTACTCATGAAGAGAAAAAAGTCAGGCAAGTGTGTAATAAAAATTCCCTAAATCCATAATTTATATACAGGGATATCTGGATGCTTTCTGAGAAACAGTAACAGTACAATTATTATAATAATGTTCTATGCTCTCTTCTGGACTTCTAGACCTAACAAGACACAAGTCCACAGTAGCACAACATAGACAGTGAACATAACTTGAATCCCTATTCAGTAAAAAAAAACTATGATAGAGTCACAAGACTAGTTTCTAGAATAAAACGAGTACAAAATAGTTCTGGATTGACTTATTGAAGTCACTTGCTAAACTCCAGGACACTTTTCTCAACTGGAATCAATTGTACATTAGAAAATTGACACAACAGTTTCCTTACACACATTACAATCATGACAAGAGATAATACATTGGTGAATACAATTTTCAAATTTTCAGAATCAGTGAAATTGATGATTGTTGCTCAATTATCCTTGGGGCTAAAGTTTCCTTGGGTTAAACTTGCATTGCCCTGAAAAGAGAAATAAAAAATAATTTGCTTTTATCTTTACATAAACTAACCTATTAGGAGAACACATGAAACAATATATACAGGTATAATAAAAATTAATCAGTGTCGCGCAAGACAAACAGAACAACAAAAAATAACAAAAAGCCATGCCTAGCATAATGTGTTACCTGAGAGGGCCTAGTTGAAAATAAGTGCAGCAAAAAATGCAGGCAGAATAGGGCACATTCAAATCATGCAGGGTTGCACACACGTCAAGATATCCTGGAGCAAAAGGTTACTGTTAACTTCATGGAAACTTGAAGGAGAGAGGTAAACATTAAAAAAAGAAAGAAATACGCCCATTTCACTGTACTCATTCTTTTCTGCAAGGGTTAAGTTGCTTGTTTTAAGAAGAGTTTGTTGATGACTGATGCTGATGTGTCAAAGTTGAAGCATACTGGAACTGACCAACAGTCAAACCATCAGCAGTCATGTAGATGTTCAAACCAACATACTTGAATGATGCTGACACTAAGCTGCTAATCAAAAACATGTGATGTAATTTCTTAACAGTGTCCTCAAATGCACCAGTTCCCACCCAGAGAAAATCATCAGCATAGACACATTGTGCTCTCAAAATTGTTGTCATCGTGCCACAAAAACAAAGAATTATCTAACAAACACATGTGAACACCAAGCATCAATAATTCATCCTTTACTCTTAAATACCAAGCTCTGGCTACATCACACAATCCATACACTGTCTTCTTTAATTTCCACAAGTTACCATTAAAATATTCAGGAGGAGGTTTCAAGTAAATCACGTTGGAAGACATTGCCCTGCAGATAAGCAGCCCTGATGTCATCATTGTGACACTCCCACTGCTTGGAAGATGCCAGAGACAAAGCCAGACACACTGCTTCCCTGGAACACATAGGTGAATCTTTGCACAACAAGATAATGTCTTCTTCAAAGCCATGTGCTACTAATCTCACTTTAGTAACTGTCTTATATCTTTCACTTTCTTAGTTATCACCCACCTCACTGATACATCTTGACCAACATTTTCAACTTCTTCACAAACATTGTTGTTTCTCCAGTTTTGCATTTCAGCTTCTTTCGCTGCCATCACATCATCACTATTAAACATTACAACCATCTCTATACTGTCAGGTATCACAGACAATTCAATAATATCATTTAAGTCAATCCAACCAACAGTTCCATCAGAATCATACACCTGATGTTGAAACAATTACGATATTTGTTACTTGTGGCTTTTCCTGCTCTACTTATCACCTTACCAGAGACAAGGTCACCAGTAACTGAACTCACACCTTGAAATCGCTCTCCAACTTTGATCCTGGTTAGCTGTCTGTTGATTTAGGCCGCAGAATTACTGCCAATGTCAATGCAAATATCTTCATGTTGATTCTCATTACCATCATCTGGCTGTTGCACTTCAGCAGCCTCATCGCTATTGTGGCTGTGATCATCCTCATCACCCACAGGAGGATAGCAGTTCTCTTCACCAAACCTCTATTGCTCTACACCATCTGGTGTAGTCTCAGTAGATATGGATTAAGCGACAAGCATGAACTATCACATAGACGCCACCATGGTGAACCAACGCCTGCCTTCCATCATGTCCAATCACAACACCGGGCCTGTGCCATTCGTTATTGTCATTACCCTTGTAGAAAACTTCATCACCATTACACTTGGCCCTCGATTTAACAGATTAAAACAGGGAGAAGGGTGGTCAGTTGCTTGAAAATACTTACATATAAATACCGATATACAATAAAATTCCACTACCAAAGGTAGAAAACTTTAAGAGATTGACATTTTACAATTGTCTCTTGTACCTTATGTCTTCTCTTGATTGATATCATATGCTTCGCCACATATGATTTGTCAGTTGACTACTACATCATTGGTCCTAACCCTCATTTCCTCTCATACTCAGTGGGGTTACCATTCACTAGTTATTTATTAAACAATATAGGATAAAACTAACCTGTCTATATGATGGTCTAGACCCAGCTCATGTTCCCTTTCTATGGGTGAACAATCCAACACTTGATGCCAAATCTACCCAGCATGGACAGAATATAAAGAGTTTCTGAGATATAGCCCTCCTAAGTGTGGGACCCTACAGCCCTGTCCAGAAATTGACACACCCGTATCTCAAGAACCATTGAACATAGGTAAATAAGAGTTGCACTGTTCGAATTAGCATCAAAAACTCTCTTAAATAGCAAAATTTGAACAAAATCCCAGACATAATGGTTCCAACCATTGGTTGACCTCACATGGAATGCCCCCACCACTAGTAGGCTTGTCAGCACAAAACGCTGGCTCATTCTTGATACTAATAATGGGCATCACAGTTGTTGTGCTCGAAGTACCGATCTTGTGACCAAAAACATGAGGAGATTTCATAGTAGCATAGGAAACATCACTGATTGCTGACATGACTAACTGCACTTCATTTTCAGGAAGTTTACAAGACACCAACAACATGATCACCATCACAGGATCAGGAAGATTCATATCTTCCTATAAAAACTTGAAATACATGTGCTAAAATTTGCTCACAAACTAATTGTTTACTCTTTCCAACCTACAAAAATTGTACAAATTACAAAAAGCTATAAATTGCCAATGACCCTTTTCGGGTAAGAACAGTCCATCTAGTTTCGCCAACAAGATTTCGACACCATCATCCTTTTTGTCAATCATCAACACAGATTTCTGAAGAGGCTACCCTAGCCCTTCCAGTCAATGAAAGATGAATCACTATGCACGTTTAGTTTTGGCAATTCAGTAAGTTCGCACCAAATACTAATATCTTTTTTTCCAACTGTCATAGCACCCATCATTGTCTAGTTTAGGCAGCCATTTGGAGGAATAGGCACTGGTATTATTGGTTTCCATAACAGAGACCATGACATATGAGCTCTGCTACCTCTGTTGAGTACGGCTCCGTACGCTTACTTCTAAACAACGACTGCTGAGAAGCGGGCACCCAGCTGTCATTACACCACTGGCTGTGACATCACACTTGCTGGCCACACAGCTATGACATCATGCCATGCCATGCCACAAAAAATTTCACTGCACGCCATTATTACTCCACCAGATATTAACAGTCTCTACCGCTGAGAGTTGACAGTCATACCCTAAGCCTTTTGGGTTTAGGGCTAGGAAACTCTTGAGAGCTCAGTGTAGCTCTAGGCCTGGTGCTGCCTCTGTTTCTGCCTGCCCAGGACACCACTCTGGAAGGTACCACCTTTGACTATTTGTCACTACACCTCTGCTCCCCAAACTTCTAAAGCGCTCAGAGTATTGTGCTAAGCCTTTATGGAGGGGTTTGTTTCTATGCTGTATCGCTTCTGTTTGAGCTTCATGACTGAGCTGGTTGCAATACACCACTCAGTATGGGAGATAACATGTTGTTCCCAGTTTTGAAACTGCATTGTTATCTTTAGTGAGTCACAAAGCGCCCTGAGTGCTCTTGGAGGGAGCATTGGAATCTCCACACACCCTGGTTCACAGTATCTGTGACATTACAGTTGCCCAAGCCAGGTGGATGTCAAGATTATCTTCTGCTAGGTTCTTGGACATGTGGAAATTGCAGGCAATGAGCATGCAAATAAGGGCGTAAAAGAGTCCCCAAGCACTGGGCAACCAGACCAGTATTTAGCTTTTCATCAGACTGATTACATGGCAGGAATTAAGGCAGCCCTCCAGGCTGGCTTGGCAGAGAAAATATGAGATTGATCGATGGGAACTTAAAGTTGTGTGTGATTGTGCTGCAACTGTTCCCATGGAACCCACCCACACCAATGCTACAATATCTTCAGGTAAAATTCTGTTCTCTTTGAATTGGGCATAGTTACAGGATGCACTGCCATTTGATGGAGTGCTCACCTGCACTTTATTGCGATGACTGTTTGGCACATTCATGTTGAATGTCCCAGTCTTCTCGCATGTTACCTGTCCCAGTATCGGAATGAGTAGGTAGGGTTGCTACTGCTTGTTCCTTGTACTTGGGATGGGTTCGTTTACTTAGACTTGTGGAATATCTAACGTTTTAGACGAGGTTGACCTCCTCCATTTTATTTGACTATCTATCTGTTGTTGGTTGCATGTTCTTGTGCCATGGGGAGGTCCCCCTTCCCCCTGCCACTGGAACATGCTTTCCTCTTAGTGTTGGAGACTTTCTCCCTCAGCTAATAATCTCATCATTAAATTAACCAACCTAAGATTTAGTCAGGAACTTATTGAGCTCGACATGACTTACTCCTAGTATCCTGTTGTGATTCACATGTCCCAAGAATTTTTCTTATAAACCCTTCATAATATTTTACATTAAAAATGCATCTGAATGAGATAAATTAGGGTCCTTTAAAGCTAATCAAATAATTTTTTTATTTAAATTATCTAAAAGATGAGTCCATTTTTTTCCCATCCATAGAGCATAATGGTTATTACGTACTCTATAATATAAATTATTAATTATATGTATGGTTTTTGGAAAGGGATGTTTTTATTTATTGTGAAATAAATAATAATTTTTTTAAATTGCAGTTCCTCAGAGAAAACCGAGAGTGCATTGGGGACTTTTGGCCAAAATAGCACCAAAGTTAGCATCAACTCCTTATCTTATTGTAGCTACCTGTTACTATGTTTGCCATTTGGGAAAGTGCTATTATTCTTCAAAACTGAAAATGAATATGAATGCAAAAGATGATGTAAGTAGGGCTTATATGATTTATATATTTATATCTTAATATTACGTTGAATTTATTTATATAAAAATTCTCATAGCAATGATGCATGGATATTATGCCAAATATTGTATTAAAAAAAAAAGAAAATTCATTTTTATAAGTAAAATATAAGTTATGCTTGTATGGATAATTTATCTGGACCTCTAAAGTGAAGGTGACTCAGATTTCTAAATTTCACTTTTCTCTACCAATGTTTAATATACAGTAAACCCTTGATATAACAAACCTCAATATAATGAACCGAATTTCCTGGCCGAACTCCATGTTGCGACTCACTAGCTCACAGCTCAGTCGGCTATGAGCATCGTGCGGGAGAGGTTGTTCTGGCATTCTCCTCCTTCCTCTCTTCACAAGTGCTACTTACTACTCCATAGAACGAATGAACCATTGAATATAACGAACTTGGTTCATTATTTCCATCGTTTTAATGCCATCAGGTTTAACGAACAACCCCCCGCCTCATATAGTTCGTTATATTGAGGGTTTACTGTATATTTAAAATATAAATTAAACATTGCAAAGTAAATAATGAAATTGCATTTTATATTTACAAATTAATACTCTTCTAAAGCATTGTCTTGTAATCTATACTGACCTACTTAAAATTTTAGCATATGATGTATGTGCCAATTATAATTAAAAAGTGTCTGAGGAGTAAAATACCATCTAGCCTATATAAATTATTCTTTCAAAAACTAAATAGTTATAATTAATATTGTATATTAGCTAACAACTTCTCAATGAACTAGAAAGCACTCAGAGTACATAATCCACCTATACCATTGTCATAAAAATTCAGAATCATTCCAGATTTATGTTCTGAATCAGCCATTGGCCAAATTAAGTAATATAATTCCTTCACCCTGGAAACCTACTCATCACATTAGGAATCGTGTCTATTTTTAGTAATGATATTGTTTAAATATGGAGCTGTGTTGTCGATTGAATGTCGTGTGAGTAAGCATCATGGTGACAATGTCCAAAGGAGGACTACTAGCATATTAGTATAGAATGGGACTGACTCCCTGTAACTATTTAACAAAAGGCTGATTTTCCCAACTGGCTGATCTTCATCTTGTATTCATTCAGATATAACTTTTTATCTTTAACAGATAGACAAAATCTGTTTGAAGCTTATTAAATCTACAGTCTCAGCTACAACTCCAACTTATGTATCACAGAATTTTTTTAAAAGGCTCAATCATATTTTCTCTCACAATCCTTTCAAATGAGAACATATTTAGTACCCTCAGTCTATCTACATATTCAATATATGCCTTAAGGAAGGTATTATCTTTGTTGCTCTCCATTGTACTGACTCTAGCAGTTTTATATTGTCTAAAATGTGGGGACCATGCCTGTACATAGTACTCTAAATTTGGCCTGATATACAAGTTATAAAGTTATTTTTCTAAATAACATTCCTCCTAATGAAGCCCAACACTATTTGCTCTATTTTTTGCCTCATATACTTCTTAGAAAACCTCAATGACCTTTTATTACTAATCCTAAGTTCTCATTTTTTAGTGAATTCAGCCAATACCAATCCATTTCATAGATAAATTTTCCATTATGCCATCCCATTGTAGCGGGCCACAAATCTATACTTTAGCCCCTATCTATTGAACCCGCTTCCTATACTAAGTTGGATGTGAGAAATCAAGGGAGAAATGAAACGGATTGTATATATAGTCCTTTATTTACAGCAGTATGGCTAAATATATCACAATCTCATTATATATATATATATATATATATACAGTAAACCCTCGATATAATAAACTATATGGGGTGCAGGGTCGTTCGTTAAAGCTGAAAGTTTGTTAAACCCGATGGTCATTAAAACGATAGAAATAATGAACCACGTTCATTATATCCAATGGTTGTTCATTCTATGGAGTAGTAAGTAGCACTTGTGAAGAGAAGAAGGAGGAGGAGGAGGAAGAGGAAGAGAATGCCAGAACAACCTCTCCCGCGCGATGTTCACAGCCGACCTTGCTGTGAGCCAGCGAGTCGCAGCATGGAGTTCAGCCAGGAAATTTGGTTTGGTATATCCGAAATTCGTTATATTGAGGTTTGTTATATCGAGGGTTTACTGTATATATGAAAATTAACCCATATGAAAATGAAAAGATGAATCTAAGCACTTTTGAACTATATTTGCAAGTTTATTTTCAAGGAATAGCATGAAAATAATAATATTAAGTCTTTTGTAATGCGCTCTTCAAGGCCTGAGGCCTTCCCAGAGCGCACGTTGTGCTGAGATGAGAATGGATATTCAATGGAAATTCTGAAAAGATGCGTTTTCAGGAGACGCTTAAATGTGGTAAGAGAGGGAGAAGACCTGATTTTAGCAGGAAGAGCATTCCAGAACTTAGGGGCGCAGATTGAGAAGGAGCAGTTCCCCATTGAGCAGAGGGATGAACGAGGAATATTCAGAAGCGGTGCATGTGATGACCGAAGTGCCCAAGGGACATGGCGTGGTGAGAGGGCAGAAGAGAGGTAAGACGGGTCCTTGTTGTTTAGGGCCTTAAATGTGAAGAGAAGTATCTTGAAGTGAGTACAGAATCTGACAGGGAGCCAGTGCAGCTCATGCAGCAAGGGTTTCGAGGGAGAGAAGCGAGGGCGACGGAGGAGAACCCGGGTGGCATAGTTCTGTACAAGTTGAAAGGGGTGGAGAGAGGAGGATGGCAGATTCACAAGCAGAGAGTTACAGTAGTCAAGGTGTGAGGTGATGAAGGCATGAACAGCAGTCTCAAGATTTTGGCGATCAAAGTGGGAGCGAATGCGAGAGAAGTTACGAAGGAAACATAGAGAGGATTTGCTGACATTGCGGATATGAGTCTTAAAGGAGAGATGCTCATCAAAAACAACACCCAGATTCCTAATGGAGAAGGCAACCTTATATAGGGTACGAAGATGGTCGTTCCCTTCGTAACTTTGTACCCTATATAAGATTGTCTTCTCCATTTTCATGCTATTCCTTGAACTTGAACTTGCAAATATAGTTCAAAAGTGCTTGGATTCATCTTTTCATTTTCCTGTGGGTTAATTTTCATACTTGTACTTTCCTCACGTGCCACTTTTTGAGTTTTTTCACTATATATATATATATATATATATATATATATATATATATATATATATATATATATATATATATATATATATATATATATATATATATATATATATATATATATATAAAAGATAGAAAAAGAGAAAGTTGCCAAAGGAAATTAATTAAGGCAAAATACACAATGGTCTTCAACAAAATTTGCATATATATATATATTTGGACATTTTATAAATTCACTGTAAATTATTGCAAATTTTGCAAAATCAGCCACTCTTTACAAAAGGAATTCCTTCTTGAAATTTTAACAAAATAATAGAGTGGCTTCTAGAAAGAGATTTAAAAAAAAAATTAAAACATGGAATCCAATATATATATATATATATATATATATATATATATATATATATATATATATATATATATATATATATATATATATATATATATATATATATATATATATATATATATATATATATATATATATATATATTATATATATATATATATATATATATATATATATATATATATATATATATATATATATATATATATATAAAGGTTGACAAAAGGAAGAAGAAACAACATTTGGTTTTAAAAATTACATCCTCTAAATGGTGACCTATTCGCTATACACTGTTGGAGACGGTTTCTGAAGTTTTCCATCACTCGAAGGGTCATTGCAGATGGTATTTCTGCAATCTTTTGACAAATAGCATTCTTTAATTCTTCAATGGTACCCGGTTGATCTTTGTAGACCTCAGCTTTCAAGTAAACCAAGAAAAAAAATCACATGGGTTGAGATTGGGCAAGCGTGCTGGCCAATGAATGTCACTGTGTAAAAAAAACAACTGTCCTGGAAACATTTCTCTCAGAGCTTCCATTGATCTTCTTGCTGTGTGTGCGGTGGCTCTATCCTGCTGAAACCACACATTCTGATTGCGAAGGTCATTTACTTTTGGTTCCAGAAATGTCTGCAGCATCTCTACATATTGGCCAGATGTTACTGTAACACAATCACTCATCACAGTCACTCGTTCACTGTGTAGAGGTCTTTCATGAAGCTGTTACTTATGCCCAAGTGGGCAGTCGCCAGATAGCCCCCTTAAAAAAAAAAAATTCATGAAGCTGTCTAGGGTTACTTTCTGCCCAATAACGAAAATTTTGCTTATTCACGCAGCCTGAGAGATGAAAGTGAGCTTCATCACTTGTGAGAAGAACAGCATTTACAGGAACATTTTGAAGGACATCTTCACAACATGACATGCGAGTTTCCCAGTCGTGTTCGTTCAGTTTCTGAGTAATCGCTAATTTGTAATGATGGAACTTCAGATCAGTGTGTAGAATTCTTCTGACTGTTCAATCAGACAATCCCAAGGCAGAAGCATGTTTGCGAGCTGAATGTGTAGGAGACTGAGTAACAGAAAGTCTCACAGCTTGAACACTGTCTGGAGTTCGAGCGCTTCGAGGTCTTCCAGGTGGCTTTCTTTTAAATGCTGAACCGGTGGCTCTGAAATTTGCAACCCATAGCAGTATTGATTTTTTATCCGGAACAGCATCATTCCGACTTAACGTGTAATGAGCTTGAAAAGCTCTCTGTGTTGCAATTACAGATTCACCATTCTTCAAAAACGTTTCTACAGCAAAAGCACGATGTGCACCAGTCCAAACCATATTGCTTGATGAGGGTATCTGAAAAAAAATGGTAAGTCATTAGAAATGAAAACATCATTGGCACTTGCATAAGTTCATTAGCAACACATAGGTAAAAGTTTAAAATGTGGGAGGTATTTCTGCCGCACCCTGTATATATATATATATATATATATATATATATATATATATATATATATATATATATATATATATATATATAACATCTCCCCATTCACACACACATTGTTACAGAGGGAGGGAGATGTCCGCTAGAAAGGGAAAAGGGGGTGGGAGCATGCCCTACAAATACCCACATTCAATCCACCACACCCCTCCTTCCTTAAGCCATTTGACCACAGTCACTCACAATACACTCTCAATCCTTACTCACAGTACCATTGATACTCAATCGCACCCTTCTGCACCCATTCACACTCGTCTACAGGTCCATGGCTACACGTAGCAATCTGTCCTGAGACAGGAGGCCCGCATCTCGCAAACGCGAGTTCGAGAAGAGTAGCCACACCCACTGTGAGAGTTCTAGGGCTATCCCCCCGTGAGTTATCAAGGTCACCAAGACCTCCCCCTATTTGCCCCACCTTACCCTCGAGTTTCAAAGGAAGTAAAGCATTCATTACCCTCAATCTCCCATTATAACCAGTCCCTAACCACTGTTATCTAATTAGTATTCGGAGCTTAAGTCCGTCTCATTTTATGTACCATATATATATATATATATATTTATTTATTGTTGTCCCCTTTTAGTTTGTTTGTATTAAAAGTCTATTTTTGTCATTGTGTTTGTTGTATTCTTTGGTTACGCAGCTGCTGCTATCTATTAAATCTCACTCTTAGAAACAATAACAGTTGTTGCCTTGCTTGGCCTACCTTAGTACCTGTGTGCACATATTCATGTACACTTGGCCATACCTCTACAATAAAATAGGCTTCTATTGGAACATTGTCAAAAGCTTTGCTAAAATCTAAGTAAATTATATCTTGCCTCCCTTTCATATAATTGTGTGTTCTCCTTATTCTCCTGCCCCTACATGCCCTTTTCCTATCCACCATTCCTTATGTGTGCATTGATTGTACCATTGTTGTCAATCAGGAGCTATCCCTCTCTTGAAACCATTCATTTGTAATGTGATATTGTACAATGCATTTATCTCTCAAACTTCATAATTCAAAGCCTTCCATGTATATTCATTTCCCCCATCTTCACTTTATTCATAAACCCCTCTCACAAAACTTGTGGCACATAAGCCTTCATTGATTTTGTTTTGAGTTTTAAGGAATAATAATAATGGCTTTGTGTTGTTATTACTACTCTCTCTTGCCCATAGCATCCACATAAATAAATGCATCACCTTGGGGTGGTATTGAGATTACTTTCTTTTATGGATTCCTAGAGATGGAGACTGCAGAAATGAGCGAGGTGATCTGGCAGCATGGTTGTCTACACGACATGTGCCACCAGATCTGGCATATGCACTTCCTCATGCAAACTCCTTGGCTGAGATGACCCATGGGAATATGTAGAAGCATGCCATCTCACCTTGACTGTGTCCCTGGTCCTGTTACAATGCCATGATGATTTCAGGTTGTTTTTTTATCACTGAATGACTCACATGATCCCCAGAAACAGTCCATGAGTACTTCTCTGAGGGCTATTGGTTCTCTAGATTCTATGCTACTTTCTGGTAGTGCCCAAGTATTTGGGAGGCTTTCATATGATGCCTCTTCTGGTACAGGGACATGGATGGTGGCTGCTAGCTCCCCATTGTGCTTGGAAATGGTTCCTGTATGCTAGGTTATGGGGTCAGTCTAGTAGAAGATCAGCACATGTCTACAAATGGAAATTAACAAAAGCCTCTCAGATTTTTTTTTTTACAGAAGAGTCATCAGAAGAAAGCAGCAAACTCAAAAAAAGTTGGATGCCCAGCTGGATTTAAGGTGCAAAGGCTGATTGTATTTACAGAAAATATGGTAAACAACTTAGCTATATTTACACCACTATATAAACTTTAAAAAAAACTTTTCACAAATGATATAAAAAAGTAACTTACAAGAGTTATACTCTTGATCAAATTGTTGGATAGCTGTGTTGATTTCCTCCCAAAGTCAATATATATTTTGGTTATGAAATAAAGCAAGTGTCATAAATTTAAATAAAATTATCTGTTTTACTTGACTATTGGCTATGGATAGGAGTGCAGAATTTCACATGATAGCACCTCCCCGGAGATGGCTCAGGGTTTGATGTGGCTCACCCTCAACCCTGAGGGCCATGCCTGGGAGAATGGGTTACCTCTTCCTAAATCTAATAAGCAGAACAAGGGTTCTCCATCTTATTGGGTGGAGGCTCTGGCAATGGGCGTGGAGAAGACCTTTATCATCTCCACCCCTGAGGGCACCTCAGGGGTGGAGATAAAAAGGGTTAGCCCCTCCCTAAGATTGAAGGGGACATAATTGCTCATGGCTGCTAAGTAGATATTCAGTGCTACTGCCCGCAAAGTTGCTGGTCATCTTTGAACCTACTGATTTCAAACTTTTCCTAGTCATTAGCTCTTGCTGGACACTTGCTTCATCAGCTTCAGTGTTTAGCTAGGTATCTTGATGGAGATCCAACGATTTCTCTTTTCAGACGGGACCTTCCTGGCAAATGTAGCTAATTCTGTCCAGAGTTGAGGGACCCCATCTCACCTGCCTTCAACGGAATCAGTAAGTTTTGGTCAGGTTCCCAAGGAGTTTTGGTGATGGATTATTCTCTCCATACCAGTGGGTTCTGCTGGGGCACAAAAGAGGACCATACTAAATGATCCCTTGTTGGGGTCAAAGTAAGACTATCATGGGCAGTAGCACTGAATTTCTACTTAACAGCCATGAGCAATTACAGCTCCCTCACCCCGTAAGGGGCGCGGCGATTTGCCATCCTGGCCGCCGTGCTGACGGGATCCAGCGCTCCGTCCGGCCCCAGCTTAGCCTCTCTACCTTCCTTCAAAACACTTGTTTCCTCTCTTTTCACACAACCTCTCCCACAACTTTCTCTGGTCAGCCTCTAATTTCACAGGGTAGATGCTGACCTTCCTTTCAGCCAACCATCCCGCATCGGGGCTGAGGGGGTGGGGGACAATGTTCCCTAACCCCTGAGCTCCGGTCTGGGGGGGCTGGTTTTTAACAACCTGCTTCATCCCCACCCATACCTTCCTCACATCCCTTTTCCTCTCCTCTTCACAAGCTATATATTTTACGCCGTGTTCAAGGTGGAGCCGCCATGCCGATGGACTGCCAGGCCACCAAGCGGGAGGAAAGCACCTCCCTTTTCCCAGCGGCAGTCCCCTCTTTTGTTTCCAAGGGGACTGCCAAGAAAGCCAGCAGGCAGCCCTTAGCCAGCCGCTCCCCATCGAAGCGGCTCGGTAGGGCAAACCCCCTTAGGGGGGGAGAGGGAAGCCAGGCCCCCTTCGGTCGCTTCCCTCAAAAGACCTGCTGGCAAGAATTTTAAACCTTGCCGGGGTCAAGGCCTGTGCCTCCCCACACAAGACTGGCGACACTGCCAAGGGGACCTGCGATGTCCTGGGAGGGGATGGCCAACTGGAGGCCCCTCCTGTGATAGACATGGTCCTTGAGGAGACCCAGCCTCAGACGGTAGGGCCTTCCATGGGGGGGGAATTCGGGCTCGGCGCCAAGCACCGAACCCGAATCCGCCCCTATGCAAGGTCCTCCTCAAATGGCTGAGGGCTCCGAGGCAGTAAAAGGAGGGGAGGGATCTCCTCCGACAGGTGCCCCTACGACAACCAGGACCTTCTCCATTTCGGAGAGGGACCTGGCTGAGGCCAGTCCATCTGGCCTGGGGGCTTCTGCCGGCGGAGGTGAGAAGCGGGTTCATTCCCCGCCCTCCTCTCCAAAAAAGAAAAAGACTAAAAAGACGAAAAGACTCGGGGCTCCTCTCCATCCGCGGGGGCTGCGGGGACGGATGGGTCTCCTACCACTTTGGTAGGCGACCAAGCCAAGATCGGCACATCCGGCCCCTCTACCCCCTCGTGTGCGGAGCCCCTGACCAAGACTAACACCAAGAGTGCACAGGGCGGAGCCTCGATGACATCGGGGCCCCTCATTCAGAGTTTACCTGGCGTTTTCGAGCCCGCTGGCTTCAAACGCTTCCTCGTTATTCGCTCCACTGAGGGCACCATGTTGTCCAAGGGCAACATGATCCATCAGAGGAGAGGATTAGCTAGTGCAATTGGTAGAGAGCCGAAGGTAACCCGTTTCTCGGACGGCAGCCTTCTGGCGAATGCGGCGAATCCCGCCGAGGCGGCGAAGATAAGTGCTCTTCGGACACTTGATAGCACCCCGGTGAGTGTGACGCCGCACTCTACCATGAATTTTGTTCAAGGAGTAGTTTAAGCGAAGGAACTCGTTGACTACTCCATAGAGGACATCACCTTAGAGCTGGCCAACCATGGGGTGGTCAAGGTCAAATGTGTAATGAGAAAACAGGGAGGGGCCTCGAGACCCACCCCTACACTCTTCATCGCGTTTGATTGTGACAAGCTCCCTGAGTCAGTGCGTGCCGGTTGGTACCGCTGCCGCGTGAAGGCATTCGTGCCACTGCCGCGGCGGTGCTATTACTGTCACCGCTTCGGCCATACGAATTGCTCATGTAGACGTGCAAAGTCGGGGTCACCCGAAGTCTGTGTAAATTGCTCCAAGGTCGCACACGATAAGTGCAAATCGTGTGTGGCCAAGTGTGTCAATTGCGGAGAGCCGCACCCGCCTTCTTTGAAGCAATGTGGTGCATATCTCCTGGAGAAAGTAATCCTGGCCGTTCAGGCCCAGGATAGACTCTCATTCCGCAAGGCTAAGGACTTGGTCCTGGCCCGCCCAGCTCTGCCTGGGACGTCCCCCCTCTTTCCCCAGCGTGACCGTTTCCCGCAAGGCGAAACAGCCACGTGCCTCCACCGAGTCGTTAGACTCACAGGAGGCAACACCCCTGAAGATGGTCGCTAGGCCATCTTCGGGGGTTCCTAAAGCTGTCCCCCGAAAGGAGGACAGCAACAAAGGAGCTTCGGCTCCTTCGCCCACGCCCCGAGGTGGAGCGAGTGGCTCGGAGACGGTGGTTCCTCGAAAAGAGGGCCCCCCGCCTCCGAAGCCGCAGCGCCCGCATAAGGTTTCGAGGCGGAGGGAGGAAAAGACTCGCATGGCGAGCCCAACCTCCCCCAATAAGTCCTCGAAGGCGACAGCGCCTCCAGCGCTTTGTTCGGCCAACAGCGCCCGGGGTTTTGCCCCCGGGAAGCGTACGGCCATTCCCGTGAGGGTCTTCATTTCGAGGAGGGCCCCCGCGTCTCCTCCGAGCTAGGCCTGGAGGGCATATTCCTTCAATGGAATTGCCGTGGACTCCGGGCTAACTGGGAGGAGCTGCGGAGACTCGTCTCGTCCCGCTCCCCGTTAGCTATCTTTTTGCAGGAGACCATGCTAGGCGCGTGCCCCCTGCCCGCCCTCCCGGGGTACAAGGGTCTTGCGACCCTACCACCGTGGGATGGCCGAGCTGGGGGATGCGCGGTTTACACCCGGCATGATGTCTCCGTTCTTCCTTTCTCTTTAGATACCTTCTTTCAGGCAGTGACTGTGCAGTTGCACCTGGATAGGAGGTATACTATCATTTCTGCCTACATTCCACCGTCAGCTGACTTCGACGCGGGGGACTTTCGCCGCGTCGTGGCACGGTTGCCGAGGCCCTATCTCTTGCTTGGAGATCTGAACGGCAGGCATCCTCTCTGGGGAGATTACTCCATAAATCCCAGGGGACAAGTCCTTGCCGATCTGATCGAAGAGCTTGAGATGGGTGTCCTAAACGTGGATGAGTTTACGCATCACCTGAGTAAATTTGCTGATGATACTAAGCTAGGTAGGGCCATTAGGGCTGATTCTGATGCTGTTGTAATGCAGGAGGAATTGACCATTCTGTCCAATTGGGCCGAGAAATGGCAAATGAAGTTTAACATAGACAAATGTAGTGTACTTAGTATAGGTAGAAATAATCCATTTAATAGTTATAAATTAAATGGGAGAATTTTAGGGAGGACTGATTGTGAGAGGGACTTGGGTATTTTGGTAAGTTCAGACCTTCGTCCTAGAAAGCAATGCCTAAATGCTAAGAATAAAGCTAATAGGATATTGGGATTCATTAGGAGGAGTGTAAGCAATAAGAGTGCTGAAGTCATTCTAAAACTGTATCTGGCGCTAGTTAGGCCTCATCTAGACTATGCAGTACAATTTTGGTCACCATATTATAGGAAGGATATTGATTTGCTTGAGTCTGTGCAGAGAAGGATGACAAAGATGATTGGTGGGCTAAGGAACTTACCTTATGGTGAAAGGCTCAGAAAACTAAATCTACATACATTGGAAAGGAGAAGAGTCAGAGGGGAATTGATTGAAGTCTTCAAATGGGTAAAAGGATATAATAAAGGGGATCTGGGTAAGGTTCTTATACTTAGTGAACATGACAGGACACGTAGCAATGGGTTTAAGCTTGATAAGTATAGGTTTAGGAAGGAGATTGGGAGGAATTGGTTTACAAATCGTGTGGTAGATGAATGGAATAGGCTTACTAGACATGTGATAGAAGCCTCCTCTCTGGGTAGTTTTAAGAATAGATTAGATAAATATATGGATGAAGCTGCTAGATGGGACTGACTTTTTTTTTATGTACATATGTATATATTTTTCTAAGGAGTGGGGAGATTATATTTTGCGGTTGCATGAATGGACATAATCTTCTGGATGCATTTTATGTTATTGTAGATTAGATCTGACGAACTCCTGTAAAGGGTGACAATGTTGATGACTTTTCTCTGGTAATAAATCTTTTGTGTGTTGAATGGAACAGGAGCTGCCAAGTGTAGGCCATGAATGGTCTTTTGCAGTCTCCTTCTTTTCTTATGTTATCACTGTCCGAGAACCGCTTCATTTTCTTGCCTTGACCTATCTTTGTGCTCTTCGGATGCACAGCCGGATTTTGATTGGGGGGTGGTCGATGACCTCCATGGTAGTGATCACTTTCCCATTTAAATATCATTTTCAGGGCAACTGCCGCCTGAGAGACCACCTCGGTGGTGCTTGGCGCGGGCGCGGTGGCCTGCATTTCAGGAAATGACTGAATTCTCTATCTCAGTCGAGGAGTTTAGGTCGGTAGATGAGGCCGTTGAGTTCTTCTCCGGCAACCTCATCGCGTGGCCTGACTACTATTCCTAGGACGTCTGGCCGTTTTGCACGCCGACCACTCCCATGCTGGTCGGCCGAGTGTGAGACGGCCCTCAAACAGAAGCGTTATGCCTATATGCGCTATAAGCGCCGCCCGAACGATTTCACTGTCGCTGAATTTCGTCGGGCTAGGGCTAGGTTCCGGTATATTTCGAAGCACGCCCGCCGCTCTTCTTGGTGGGCATACGTGTCCTCACTTAACAGGAAGACCCCTTTAGCTGAGGTGTGGAAGCGAGTCAAAAGGATTCGGGGCAAGTTCTCGCAGGACCCCCCTCCCGTTCTCCAGGAGAATGGGACCGTAATCTCGGACCCCGCGTCCGTGGCGGAATCCTTCGCGACTGCTTTTTCTGCATTCTCTAGCCGTGATGCTGCTCCGCCAGCATTCAATGCACGTCGTGATGTCGCGGAAGGCCGCCGGCTGGACTTTACCTCCAGAGGCGGAGAACCCTTCAACGACAAGTTTACTGTAAGCGAGTTACGTTCCGCTCTCGCTTCGTGCGCGGACACCGCCCATGGTCCGGACGATGTCCCGTACGCCATGCTTCGACACCTAGGTGAGCGAGGCATAGCCTTTCTGTTAGATTTGTTCAACAGGATCTGGGTGGAAGGTCTTCTCCCAGACTCCTGGCGAATCGCTACTGTGCTTGCCTTAGGCAAACCGGGGAGAGATCACTCTACTCCGATCGGTTTCCGCCCAATCTCTCTAACCTCTTGCGTGTGCAAGTTGATGGAGAAATTGGTAAATGTTAGATTAGCCTTTTTCCTGGACAGCGGAGGCCATCTGTCTTCCGCACAGTGCGGCTTCCGCAAGTTCCACTCCACGTCGGATGCTCTGCTCCGACCTGGAAAAGGCCGTCTTCGAGGCTTTCCTTCGTAGACATTGAACCGCGTCTCTCGCTATGCCGAAGCGCACAGGTTTCGGTTTTCTTTGGCCAAGACTAAGGTGGTGCACTTCTGCCGCCACCCACGGCTCCACCTCTACCCAGATTTGTTTCTTAATGCGATGCGCCTGGAAGTGGTTGAATCGCACCGTTTCCTTGGTCTTGTATTTGACCCACGCCTCACCTGGGAGGCTCATATTCGCAGCCTTAGGGTCTTATACCCGCGCCATGGATATTCCCCGTTCCGTGACGTTCAGCGCTTGGGGTGCTGATAGGGCGACTGCCTTACTTTTTTATCGATCCTTTGTTCGTTCGAAACTCGACTACGGATGCGAGTTTTATGCATCCGCAGCCAAGCGTTTATTGCGGAAGGTGGACTTTAGCCACCACACCGGCCTTCGCCTTGCGACCGGTGCCTTCCGCACTTTCCCCATTGAGAGCCTACTAGTCGATGCTGGGGAGATGCCATTCGCTCTGCGCCGCGTGCAGTGCATCACTCGCCTGTACGCGCGAGCCTGGCGCCTTCCTCAGTTGACAACAGCTCTCACTGCATCCGCAGCTGATCTCGACGGTGCCTATGCCGCTGAGAGACGCCAATCATACCGTAAACCCTTTGGGTTTAGGGCCAGGAAACTCCTTCGAGAGCTAGGTATAGCTCTCGGGTCTGAAGCGCCTATGGTTCTGCCCAGGACGCCACCTTGGAGGGTACCACATTTGGCTATTTGTCGCCACGCCTCTGCTCTCAAAGCTTGTACAGCGCCGGGAGTATTGCGTTCGACCTTTTTTGAGCACACCTCGTCTCACGTTGGAACCGTGCCAGTGTATACGGATGGCTCCAAGTCCGAAGTGGGGGTTGGCTTCCACGCCGTATGCCCTCTGTTTGAAGTCAGCGGGGCTCTGCCAGGCGCTGCGTCTGTCTTCACGGCCGAGCTGGTGGCAATACATCACTCAGTAAGTGAGATTACGCAACGTGCCTGGTTCGAAGACCGGATTGTGATCTATAGCGACTCAGAAGGCGCCATGAGTGCTCTCGGGGCATTGGAATCTCCGCATCTCCTGGTTCGCGATATCCGTGACGCCACAGTTTTGTCGAGATTATCTTCTGCTGGGTTCCTGGACATGTAGGAATTGCACGGAATGAGCGCGCCGATGAGGGTGCCAAAGAGTCCGCGAGGACTCTGCGACCGGACCAGCGTTTCGCTCTTCCTCACATCGACTACATGGCAGGAATACGGGCAGCTCTTTGGGCTGCTTGGCAAAGAAGATGGGAGACGGTCGAAGTGAACTTCAAGTTGCATGCCATTGCGCCGCGACTGTTCCCAGGGACCTATTCCCTAATGCCACGAGGGCATCAGGTTGTTTTCTGTCATCTCCGAATTGGGCACACTCGCGGGACGCACCGCCATTTGAGGGAGCGCTCGCCATCGCCCTACTGTGAAGACTGCGTTGTCCCCCAGACTGTTCGGCACATTCTTGTTGAATGTCCCAGTCTGGGCGATCTTTGCGCACGTTAACCATCTCGGTACCAAGATGGGCGGGTTCGCTACCGCCTGTCCCTTGTACTCGGGACGAGTGCATGCACATTGACTGATGGATCATAGACTTTTGGGGGGGAGGCCGGCCTTCTTCCTTTTATTTAATTAGGGTTTTTTTTTTTGTTATTGTTGTTTTCTTTGTAGGTCGCACTCTCCTGCGCCGGGGTGAGGGGGACCTCCCCCCTATGCCGGAGCTTGCTTCCCAATTGTTGTCATCTTCCCTTTTTATCGTTGTTTTGTTTTCAACTTTTTATTTTAAAGTAGCCTAGAGCTAGGCTCTTTAATTGCGGCGACTTATGCCCAAGGTTACGGTCGCCAGATAGCCCCTTAAAAAAAAAAATATCATGAAGCTAAGGACTTGGTCCTAGCATGCCAAGTGCTACCTCGAACATCTTATGCCCTAATTTGAAAAAAGTGCCCCTCTGTTCCTGGCCCCTCCAGGCCTACCAGCATGGTCACATCCACGCCCATTCAGAACCCTTCTGAAGGTGCATAAGGTTCACACCCACCCTCTAGAGCAGTGCCCTTCAACCTAAGTGATACTGTCCACTGCTGGGCATTTTGAGCTTCTAGGTGGGTGCTACAAAAATTTATGAAATTAAGTAAAATTAAATACATTCATAATTTTATAAGGTAAATTCCTATATTATGGCAGTGTTATTAATACACAATGTTTTATGATACTTATAATTATAATATATGTATTGTAACACATTTTTTGTTTGTAGGATTTTTAATTTTGTTGGTGGTTGACTAATTTTATTTGCATATAAATAATAAAAGTGGGTGGTTGGCAAAAGAAGGTTGAGGAGCACTGCTCTAACCTATAAGAGTTTTGCGACCCCACCACCAATGGATGTGGGCTGAGCAGGACGATGTGCGATTTACACCTGGCATGATGTCTCCTTTCTTCTATTTGCTATGAATATGTCCTTTCTGGCAGTGGAAGTGCAGCTATATCTGGATAGCAGGTATACTGTAATCTCTGCATACATTCCACCTTTGACCTATTTCGATTCAGAGGGATTTCTGACACATCATGGCGATGTTGATGAATCTCTTTCTCTTGCTCGGGGATTTGAGGTGACTACATGATCAATCTCAGAGGTCAGATTTTTGCCAAACTGATCTATGAGCTGGGTGTCCTAAATGTTGATGAGTTTATGCATCACTGCCTGAGAACCACTTCATTTTCTTGTCTTCATTAGTCATGGTGTTCTCTGGATGCACAGCATGATTTTCGGTGGAAGGTAGTTACTGACCTTCATAATAGTGACCATTCAGCTATAATTTTCTTGGCTGCCTCCAGCTGAAAACCCACTCTGGATGTGCTTGGAGCAGTTACAGTGTTCTTCACTTCAGAAAATGACTGATTTATCTGTCCCAGTTTAGAAGTTTAGTTCTGTGGATGAGGCCATTGAGTTTCCCAGCAACTTCATCGGCTTGGGAAACATTAGTATTCCTAGAATGCCTGTTTGTTTTGTATGTCATCTGCTTCCTTGGGGGTTGGCTGAGTGTGAGGTGTACCTCAGACAGAAGTGATATGCCTACATCTGCTATAACTGCCGCCCACATTGTTTCATAGTCAATGAATTTCTTGGAGCTAGGCCTACGTTTCGAAGCAGACCCACCACTCTTCCTGGTAGGCATATGTGTCTTCACTTTACTGGAAGATCCCTTTTGCAGATGTGATTTGAGGCAATTTTTCACAAGACCCCACTCATGTCCTCCAGGAGAATGGGACTGCAATCTCAGACCCCCCTGTGGCTAAGTCTTTCATGACTGCTTTCTCATGATTAGCCGAGAGGCAGCTCCACCAGCTTTCACTGCATGTCGTGATCATGATAACGCTGACTGGACTTTACCTCCAGAGGTGGAGAACCCTTCAATAGCAGATTTACATTGAGTAAGTTGCGTTCCGCTCTCACTTCATGCGTGGATACCGACCATGGTGTGAACAATGTCCTGTATGCCATGCTTCAACATTGAGGTGAGTAAAGTATAGCATTTCTCATAGATTTGTGCAACACAATTGGACAGATTGTATCCTCACAGATTCCTGGAGAATGGCTTCTCTGCTTACTTATCACAAATTGGGAACAGATTACCAGTTTCCAGCCAATATCTCTAACCTCTCACATGGGCATGTTGATGGAGAAATTGCTAAATGTTAGATTAGCTTTTTTCCTCGAAAACCAAGGTCACATGTCATCTGCACTGTGTGGCTTCTATAAGTTCCACTCCATGTTGCATGCTCTGTTTGGACTGGGAAAAGCTGTTTGCCATGCCTTCCTTCATCAACAGCACTACACGAGTGTTTTTCTATCTGGAGTAGGTTATATTGCATGGCGATATGGGATCATGGAAACTCTCCACCCATTGGGGGTGAACAGATGCCTCCCAATCTTATTTACTGAATTTCTACAAGATTAATTATTGGGGAGGGGACCCTCTCCAACCCAATGTAACAGGAGTAGGGTGTCCTGCAGGGAAGTGTCATAGGTGTCACACTCTTGCATTGAGCATCAATGGTACAACCTTGGTGCTCCTGTAAGATGTTCTCTATGCTCTATATGAATGACCTTTCAATCTCTTTTGGTGCGACCCAGATGCTAACTCGACCCCGTAAGGGGCGCAACAATTTACCTTTCTGTCCTCTGTGTTGATGGGACTCAGCGCCCTTTCTGGCCCCAGCTTAGCCTCTTATTATTTCTAACAGCCTGTGTTTTTACCCCACTTCCTCATTTTCCCTCAAACCTCTCTCACAACTTTCTCTGGTTGGCCTCTAATTTCACAGGGTAGCTGCTGAAAAGCTTCCTTTCACCTAGCTATCCTGGATAGGGGCTGAGCGGGGTGGGGACAATGTTCCCTCTCCTTTGAACTCCGGTCTGGGTGTTGTTTTTTTAATAACTGCTTCATCCTTACCCACACCTTCCTCACATACCCTTTCTTCCTCCTTTCACTACCTATCAATTTTACACTCTGCCTAAGGTGGAGCCGCCATGACGATGGGCGCCCAGGTCACCAGGCGAGAGGAGTGTTCTCAAATGGCAGCAGCTGGTTTTCCCAGCCCTGTGTTCACCCCTCAGAGCGGGCTACTGCTCCTCTCCCGCCGCATGGACGGACGGAGCCGCTGCCCTTTTGGTATGCGACCAAGCCAAGATCGGCACATCCGGCTCCAGTGCTCCCTGGGATGGGGAGACCCAGACTAAGACCAAAAGTATGCCGAGCAGAGCCTCGATTGCGTTTGAAGCCAGCGGGCTTGAAAACGCCAGGTAGTAACCGGGCGTTTTCAAGCCCGCTGGCTTCAAACGCTTTCTCTTTATTTACCCCACTGATGGCAGCATGTTGGCTAAGGGCAACATGATCCATCAAAGGAGAGCTTTTAGCTAGTGTGATTGATAGAGAACCGAAGGTGACCCGTTTCTCGGACGGGAGCCTTCTGCCGATTGCGTCGATTCCCTCCGAGTTGGGCATGATTAATGCTTTTCGGACACTTGATGTCGTGACTGCGACGCCGCACTCTACCATGAACTTCATAAAAGGAGTAGTTTATGTGAGGGAACTCTTGGAATACTCTATAGATGACATCACTTTAGAGGTAGCAGACCATGGGACAGTCAAGGTCAAGCGTGTGATGAGAAAACAGGGAGGGGTCTCGAGACCCACCCCTACATTCTTTGTAACGTTCAACTGTGACTCGCTGCGTGCCTGTTGGGATCGCTATCGCATGAAGGCATTCATGCTTCTGTCGTAGAGGTTCTACTACTGTCACCGCTTCGGCCAGGTTAATCGCTCGTGTAGATGTGCAAAGTCAGGGTTACCCGAAGTCTGTGTAAGTTGCTCCAAGGCCGCACATGATAAGTCCAAATCGTGTGTGGCCAAGTGTGTCAATTTCGGAGAGTCTCACCGCACTTATTCGAAGCAATGTGGTGCATAACTCCTTGAGAATGAAATCCCGGCCGTTCAGGCACAGGATCTTCTCTCATTTCGCGAGCCTAAGGACTTGGTCCTGGCACGCCCGGTGCTGCCTCGTACATCCTATGCCTCAATATTAAGAAAGACACCCTCTACTCCTGGCCCCTCCAGGCCTACGAGCACGGTCATTTCCGCGCCCATTCGGAACCTTTCTGCGGGTTCTACCCACCCCGGGCGCTTCCCTGGCAAAGCTGGCTGCACAAAAGGTTCATACCCATCCCCGGCTAAAACCATTGATCCCCTCCCTTCCCCCATCGTGACAGTTTCCCGTAAGGCGAAACGGCTGCGCGCCTCCACCGAGTCACTAGACTCACAGGAGGCAACACCCCTGAAGTTAGTCGCCCTGCCATCTTCCGGGGTCGTAAAGCTGCCCCCCGAAAGGAGGACATCAACAAAAGAGCTTTGGCTCGTTTACCCACACCCACTGGTGGTCTCGATGGCTCGGAGACTGTGGTTCCTCGAAAAGAGGGCCCCCCCGCCTCCGATGTCGCAACACCCGCCTAAGGTTTCGAAGCGGAAGGAGAAAAAGACTCGCATGGCAAGCCCAACCTCCCCAAATAAGTCCTCGAAGGCGAGAGCGCCTTCAGCGCTTTGTCCGGCCAACAGCGCCCGGAGTTCTGCCTCCTGTAAGCGTACGACCATTCCCGTGAGGGTCTTCTGTTCGAAGAGGGCCGCCGCATTTCTTCCGAGCTAGGCGTGGAGGGCATATTCCTTCAATGGAATTGCTTCGTACTCTGGGCCAACTGGGAGGAATCCCGTTCCCCTTTAGCTATATTTTTGCAGGAGACCATGCTGGGCGCGTACCCTCTGCCTACCCACCGGGGTATAAGGGTTTTACGACCTCACCACCACGGGATGGGGGCCGGGCTGAAGGATGCGCGATTTACACCCGTCATGATGTCTCCGTTTTTCTCTTTGCTTTAGATACATCCTTTCAGTCAGTAGCTGTGCAGCTGCACCTGGATAGGAGGTATACTGTTAATTCCGAGTATATTTCACCGTCAGCCGACTTCGACGACGCAGGAGACTTCCACCGCGTCGTGGCACGGTTGCCGATGCCCTTTCTCTTGCTCGGAGATCCGAACGGTAGACACCTCCTCTGGAGAGACTACTCCATTAATCCCCGGGGTCCAGTCCTTGCCAACCTGATCAACGAGCTGGACATATGTGTCCTAAATTTGGATGAGTTTCCGCATCACTGCCCGAGAACCGCTTCATTTTCCTGCCTCGATCTATCTTTGTTCTCTCCAGATGTACAGCCTGATTTTGGGTGGGGGGTGGTAGATGACCTCCATGGTAGTGATCACTTTCCCATTCAAATATCGTTTTCTGGGCCGCTGCCGCCGAGAGCCTGCCCTGGTTGTGCTTTGCGCGAGCGTGGTGGTTCGCATTTCAGGAAATGACGGATTTCTTTATCTCAGTCCAAGAGTTTAGGTTGGTTAAGCAGGCCGTTGAGTTTTTCTCCGGCAACCTCATCGATGTGGGCCTAACTAGTATCCCTAGAACGTCTGCCCGTTTTGCACGCCCACCACTCCCGTGGTGGTCAGCTGAGTATGATATGGCCCTTAAACAGAAGCGTTATGCCTGAAATATAACTTCATTTCTTGCTATTGTGGGCTACAATTTCATGATAGTTGGCTCTAAAGCTTGTGACATGTAGACAACTTCCCTTGCTCCGATGAAGATATGCTGCCCCATACCATGATTCACAGTTTTACGACACGAGCAGGGTGAAATGCCCTTCCAGCTCTTCATCTCACATAGGCAGCCCCAGAAGTGCTGAATATCTGCAATAATGTTAAAAAAAGTTAATTTTTTAAATAGTTTTCTTCCAAAATATATTTAAAAGAAATTATATAAATTACATGTAAAACAACAATGCAATACTCATTTTTACATACCAGATAATTACATCTGATAAGATCATTTTAGACCATAGTTCATATGTCCGACTTTTGTCATCTTTGGCCCACTGAAGATTTTTTTTTTTTTCCCTGTTGACCTCCATTATCTATGGATTCTTTCTCACCTTGCAACCATTTAGCCCTTTCCTCCAAGCTGTTTGGCAATTATGGCTAATGTGAACTTCAAGTTGCATGCCATCACACTGCAACTGTTCTCATGGATGTAACCCACAATGCTGCAGCTACTTCAGGTCTTAAATTCCCAATAGCATCCTAATTAGCGAAGGACATGAAGTACTTAAATTTGGTTTGATGCTGTTTGTGGTCCTTGTGGATATTATCTTGATTGATGTCAATGAAATTCTGAAATGAACTTTCAGTGCTGAAACTATCAAATACTGATGGGAGGATTTGTTTATGTTAAATTTTTATGGTGTTCCTGTAGGCTTTCATTTGATCTCTTACTATTCCTACCACTCTAATTTCTTCTGTTCCCTTCATTTATTTGACATGATCATTTAGATCTTTGCCTCTCTTTCCTGTGGTGAGGAGTAAAACAACCCTTAATATGTCAACTGCACATAATATTTTGGTGTATGCCAACACCCATTCTTTGGACCTGATAGTGATTATACTGCTTGTCATGTTACAGATTTATTGCTGTTAATATAGTGCCAACTCTCTTGCAGCTCCTGCAGGATACTCCTACTGACCGAGCTCGGATGGGGACCTACATCAGAAGAAATATATCAACAATCAGTTTTGAACACAAGTACCTGTTCAAGTTTCCTGAAGATGATGAACATCAAAATCACTTAAACCAAAAAAGTAGAGAACCAATTGATAAACGGGTGATCAACAAAATCAGGGAACTTGTAAATGATGGGAGAACTGGCATCTTGAGTGTTTCTGAAATGCTTGATAAGTTTGTTGAATTGGAAATCAAAGTTAGGGATAAAAAGCGGAGGAGATTTTTTCCATCTAGAGTTGATATTCAGCGAATGATTCACAAAGCAAAACTAAATTTAAGGAAGGAAAGGAATGACCAATCGAAGTTGTTAACCATGAAGCAAGTCTTGGGGCAAGTGGATGAAATATATTTTCAACCTTCAGGGAAAGTGTCTGATTCTGGCTTTCTATGTAGTGAAGAACCTGATTTGGTGCTGAGAAATACAGGTTTCCTATTCTTTGTTCAAACACAGGAAATGAAGGAAATCTATGCCATGTATGGTCAACAGGGCATTATTCTTGATCCAACTTACCGATTTTGTCTTTTTTCTTTTCCCCTCTATTCTGTGGCAGTTCAAACAAATGTGTGCTATCAAATTGTTGCCATGTTTATTACGGAATCAGAAACCAAGGAAGCCATTATTGATGCACTCAATATATTAATTCATTGGAATCCAACTATTTTTCCTGCATATGCTTTAACTGACAATAATCCTCAAGAGTTCAAAGCCCTGGAGCATGTTTTTCCTGGGATTAAAGTGTTTACCGCTTCTTTCTACCGTGAATCTTCTTGGAAGCAACGATTACTTTTAAGAGACATTAAAGTGTCTCAGCGGAATGAGTTTGAGGACAAGTTTCAAGCCATAGCATATGCTGTTTCTGAAGAACATACTCGTAAGGCAGTAAATGAACTTAAAATGGCAGCTGACACCATTTTGATGGAGTTTTTTGATAAGTCATGGCTTAAGGAAATTAAACGGTGGGCAATTATTTATCGTCCCCCAGATATGCTTTTAGAAATGAATGAGGCCATTGACAAATTAGATGAAGTGTTCAAGTACGTGGCTTTGTCCAAAATGAAAGATGTGACTCTCTCTCAAATGATCTATCATCTTTGCAAATATTTTATACCACAGACCTTGCAAGAATATTGGCTTCTGAATAGAAGCCCTTCTACTGAAATGTATATTCCACCTTATTTGGCAAACCTTCCTCACTGGATCTTTAAGGCGATTTGGAATCAAATTGAATTGGCTGATCAGGACTTGTCATATTCATCCATTGAATACTTGAGTGAAGCTTGTTATTCATTGGTTTGCAAAAAATCAAAAGTAAAGTACAAAGTGAAATTTGACATTGAACATAAACTTGTGACCTGCACCTGTTTTTATTTTCTGAAAAGAAGAGTAATATGCAAACATGCCATTATCGTTGGTCGCTTCAACCCCATGTGGAGCATAGAGAAAATAAGCTTGTGGCTATTTGATCGCCTCATTTTTAAAGTTGAACCTTCATCTCAGATTTTGACCTCATTGGCATTCAAATCATCTCAACAGGAAGGTATTAGAAAGGAACAAAATGAACTCTCCCGACCTTTAGACAATTCCAGTCCTATGAACAAACAGACAATGGCAAAATGTCATCAATCGATCAAGTCCTTGGGATCTTTAGTGAATCATTTGACTTCTTCACAATTGGAGAACTTCGAACACAGTTTGAGAGAATTTTGTTCAGAATGGTTTACTCTCATTGACCGGAATGAACTCGAGATTGGAGCTGAAACGGATGATATTCCTTCGCATTTTCTTCAAAAGTTGCCTGATATGTATGGAAAGGTAAGTCTTTGGGTGGGGGTAACATTGGCAGGACCTACAGCACAGGTGCAGTGGCTTTCCCATCACCCCCTTTTTTGGAGGCGACTCCATCTCCCTATCAGCAGCAGTCCCTTCTTTCCCATTACAGGGGAATCCAAAGAGAGAAAGAGAGAGTAGTGCCTGTCAGTCAATGCCCCTAGCATCCTGCAGTCCAGAAGACTGCAGGGGTCGACAAAACTTGAACAGTCTTTGATAGCGATCTGGGATGCCGGGGGGTGGGGGGGGGGGTGAATGACTGCCAAATAGAGGTCCCACCCCCTGAAATGGACATGGTTCTCATAGGTGACCCAGCTGACAATAGCAGAACCTTCGATGGGGGTGAACCTGTGCTCACTGTGAAACATCGAACCTAGATCCGCTCCTGTGCAAGCTTCTCTTTGCATGGCTTGGGGCCCTGAAGACTCACAAGGAGAGGAGGGACCTTCTGCCCCGCCTGGTACCAGTTTGACAACCAAGATCTTCTCTATCACGGACATCGATCTTGCCGAGACCGGTCCATCTAACCTAGAGTCTCCCGGTGATTGAGAGAAATGGGTTCATTCCCCACCGTCCTCTCCCCAAAAGAGAAAGGATAGGAAAAAAGACTAATATGACTAAGGGTTCCTCTCCCTCCGCAGACCCCTCGGGGACGGACGGGTCCGCTGCCGCTTCTGCAAACGACGAGGCCAAGATCGGCACGTCTGGCCCCGAGGAACCCTCGGGTGGAGTGGCCCAGACTAAGACCAAAGTTGCTTTGAGCGGAGCCCGCTGCCTTCAAACGCTTTCAGGTTATTCCCTCCTCTAATGGCAGCATGTTGGCTAAAGGCAACATGATCCATCAAAAGAGAGCATTAGCAAGCTTGATTGATAGAAAGCCGAAGGTGACCTATTTCTCGGACGGTAGCTTTCTGGCAAATGCGTCAGATCCCTCCAGCTGGCCATGATTAATGCCCTTCGGACACTTAATGGCTCGCCGGTGAGGAAAATACAGCACTTTACGTGAAAGGAATCGTTTACGCGAGGGAAATCGTGGAATACATGTAAGGCTTCAATTTAGAGTTGGCCGACCATGGAGCGGTCAAAGGTTGAGCGTGCGATGAGGAAACAGGGAGGGGCCTCGAGACCCACCGAAACGCTCTTCGTCACGTTCGACTGTGACAATGCGTGAGTCGGTGCGTACCGGTTGGTATTGCTACCGTGTGAAGGCTGAAGGCATTCGTGCCACTGCCGCGGAGGTGCTAGTACTGCCACCGATTCGGCCATAGGAATTGTCCTGTATACGTGCAAAGTTGGGGATACCCGAAGTCTGTGTAAGTTGCTCCAAAGCCGTACTCGATAAGTCCAAATCGTGGGTGGCCAAGTGTGTCAATTGTGAAGTGCCACACCCCTCTTCGAAGCATTGTGGTGCGTATCTATTTAAGAAGTAAATCCTGGCCATTCAGGCCCAGGATCATCTCATTTTCCTGTCTTGATCTATCTTTGTGCTCTCCGGATGCACAGCCTGATTTTGGATTCGGGGTAGTCGATGACCTCCATGGTAGTGATCACTTTTCCATTCAAATATTTTCTGGGCCGATGCCGCCTGAGAGCTCGCTCCGGTGTTCCGCATTTGAGGAAATGTCTGATTTCTCTGTCTTAGTCGAAGAGTTTAGGTCAGTGAATGACGCCGTTGAGTTCTCCGGCAACCTCATCACTGTGGGCCTGACTACTATTCCTACAACGTCTGGCCATTTTACCTGCCGACCGCTTCCGTGGTGGTCAGCTGAGTGTGAGGCGGCCCTCAAACAAGCGTTACTTATGCCTACATGCTCTATAAGTGCCGCCCTAACGATTTGTCTGTCGTTGAATTTCATCGAGCTAGGGCTAGTTTCCAGTATATTTCGAAGCACGTCCGCCGCTCTTCCTGCTGGCATACGTGTCTTCACTTAACAGGGAGACCCCTCTAGTAGAGGTGTGTAAGCGAGTCAAAAGGATTCGGGGCAAGTTCTCGCAGGATCCCCTTCCCGTTCTCCAAGAGAATGGGACCGCAATCACGGCCCCTGCGTCCGTGGCGGAATACTTCGCGACTGCTTTCTCCGCATCCTCTAGCCGGGATGCTGCTCCGCCAACATTCATTGCGCGTCATGGTGTCGCGGAAGGCCACCGACTGGACTTTACCTCCAGAGCGAAGGACCCTTCAATGACAGGTCTACATTGAATGAGTTGCGTTCCGCCCTCGCTTCGTGCGCGGGCACCACCTCTGGTCAAGACGATGTCCCTTACGAAATGTTTCGACACCTGAGTGAGCGAGGTATGGTCTTTCTGTTTGTTCAACAGGATCTGGGTAGAGTGTATCCTCGAGACTCCTTGCGAATTGATACTCTGCGCTCGCTTTTGGCAAATGGGGAGATATCACTCTACCGCGGTTGGCTTCCACCTAATCTCTCTAACTTCCTGCGTGTGCAAGTTGATGGAGAAATTGGTAAATGTTAGATTAGCCTTTTTCCTGGACAGTGGAGGCCATTTGTATTCTGCACAATGCGGCTTCCGCAAGTTCCACTCCGCATCGAATGCTCTGCTCCGCCTGGAAAATGCTGTCTGCGATGCCTGCCTCCGAGACAGCACTACGCTACGGTATCTTTCGATCTGGAGAAGGCCTATGATGGAGACCACGCGATTGGGATGAAGGGACGCCTCCCAATCTTTATATCTGAATTTTTGCGAGATCATCGATTCCACGTACGGGTGGGTGGAGCCCTCTCGGACCTAATGGAGCAGGAAGAGAGGGTCCCGCAGGGAAGTGTGCTCAGTATCACACACTGCCCTGAGCATCAACGGCATCACCTCGGTGCTGCCCAAAGAAGTTCTCGCTACGCTCTATGTGAACAACCTTTCGATCTCTTTCGGTGCAGCCCAGATGCCAACCCTAGAGCGTCGACTCCAACAGGCATTGAACCGCGTCTCTCGCTATGCCGAAGCGCGCAGGCTTCGGTTTTCCTTGGCCAAAACTATGGTAGTGCACTTCTGCCGACATCCACGGCTCACCCCGTCCCAGACTTGTTTCTTAATGAGGTTCACCTGGAAGTGGTGGACTCGCACCATTTTCTTGGTCTTGTATTTGACGGACGCCTCACCTGGGAGGCTCATATTCGCAGCTTTAGGGTCTCTTGTACCCGCGCCATGGATATTCTTCGTCCAGTGACGTTCAGCGCCTGGGGCGCTGATAGGGCTACTGCTTTACTTTTTTATAGATTCTTTGTTTGTTTTAAGCTCGATTACGGATGCGAGTCTATGCATCCGCAGCCAAGTGTGTATTGCAGAAAGGACTCGATCCACCACACCGGCCTTCGCGTGGCGACCGGTGCCTTCCGCACTTCCCCCATTGCGAGCCTACTTGTCGATGCTGAGGAGATGCCACTCTCAATGCACCGTGCATTATTCGCCCCCTACGCGCGAGCCCGGCGCCTTCCTCAGTTGCCTACAGTTCTCACTGCAATCTAGTACCCTAAGCCATTTGGGTTTACGGCTAAAAAATCCTTCCCGAACTAGGTATATCACTCGGGACGGTGGCGCCCCTGGTCCTGCCAAGGACGCCACCCTGAAGGGTATCACCTTTGACTATTTATCGCCACGCCTCTGATCCTAAAGCTTCTTCAGCGCCTGGAATATAGCGTTCGGTCTTTTTGGAGCACACTTTGTGGCACGCTGGAACCTTGCCAGTGTATATAGATGGCTCCAAGTCCCAAGAGGGGCTCGGTTTCCACGCTGTTTTCCCTCTGTTTGAAGTCAGCTGGGCTCTGTCAGTCGCTACGTGTCTTCACTACCGCCTGATACGGGAGATAACTCGACGTGCCCGGCTCGGATGCAGGATTGTGATTTATAGCGACTAACAAAGCGCCCTGAGTGCTCTCGGAGCATTGGAATCTCCGCATCCATTAGTTCGCGATATCCATTGACGCCACAGTTTTGGCGAGCCGGGCGGATGTTGAGATTATCTGGGTTCCTGGGCATGTAGGAATTGCGGGGAATGAGGGCGCCAAAGAGTCCGTGAGGACTGGGCGACCAGACCAGCGTTTCGCTCTTCTGCACACCGATTACATGGAAGGAACGGGTAGCTCTCCGGGCCTACTTGGCAAAGAAGATGGGAAACGGTCCAGGGGAACTTAAAGTTGCGTGCCATTGCGCCGCTACTGTTCCCATGGACCTCCCCCTTCAATGCCACGACGGCTTCTGGTTGCTTTCTGTCTTCTCCGAATTGGATACACTCGCTGGACGTAGCGCCATTCGATGGAGTGCTCGCTTGCCCCATACTGTAAAGACTGCGATGTCCCCCAGAATGTTCGGCACAATCTTGTTGAATGTCCCAGTCTTGGTGATCTCTGCGCACGTTACCTGTCCGGGTATCGGGACGAGCGGGGTTGCTACCCCTTGTCCCTTGTACTCGGGACGGATTCGTGCACACCGACTTGTTGACTTTACGAGTTTTTGCAGGGGCTGATCTCGTCCACTTTACTTGACCTCCTTTGTGTCTTTTTGTAGGTCGCATGTTCCTGCGCCGGGGGGGGGGGGAAGCAGGCCTACCCCCGACGCCGGAGCACACTTCCTTCTTGATTTTTCTTGTTATTGTTTTTAGCCTTTGTCCATTTTTATCGTTGTGTTATTTAGATATTGCTATTTGTTTTTTTTTAATATAGCCTAATAGTAAGCTGTTGTGTACAGCGACTTATGCCCAAGTAGGCAGTCGCCAGATGGGATACCACAATGAAAAAAAAAACAATGCTGCGACGGCTTAAGGTTGCTTTCTGTCGTCTCCGAATTGGACACAGTCGCGGGACGCACCTTCATTTGATGGAGCGCTCGCCTGCGCCTTATTGTGACGCAACCCCCATACTGTTCGGCACATTCTTGCTGAATGTCCCAGTTTTGGTGATCTGCGTGCACGTTACCTGTCCTGATACCGGGACGAGCGAGGTCGCTACTAAAGCAATATGGGATTTGGACTGGTTAATGACAAACTTAGCCTAGATAACAGGCATTAACCCTGCTTTAAATGAGGAAGGGATAGATTGAAGAGGCGCGTTAGCTCAATGCAGTTCGGACGCCACCCTGGAGGGTACCACATTTGGCTATTTGTCGCCACGCCTCTGCTCCCAAAGCTTGTACTGCGCCGGGAGTATTGCGTTCGACCTTTTTGGAGCACACCTCGTGTCACGCTGGAACCGTGCCAGTGTATACAGATGGCTCCAAGTCCCAAGAGGGGGTCGGCTTCCACGCCGTATTTCCTCTGTTTGAAGTCAGCGGGGCTCTACCAGGCGCTGCGTCTGTCTTCACGGCCGAGCTGGTGGCAATACACCACTCGGTACGGGAGATTACGCGACGTGCCCGGTTCGGAGACCGGATTGTGATCTATAGCGACTCACAAAGCGCCCTGAGTGCTCTCGGGGCATTGGAATCTCCGCATCCCCTGGTTCGCGAAATCCGTGACGCCACGGTTTTGGCGAGCCGGGCAGATGTCGAGATTATCTTCTGCTGGGTTCCTGGACATGTAGGAATTGCGGGGAATGAGGGCGCTAAAGAGTCCGCGAGGACTCTGCGACCGGACCAGCGTTTCGCTCTTCCTCACACTGTCTACATGGCATGAATACGGGCAGCTCTTCGGACTGCTTGGCAAAGAAGATGGGAGACGGTCGAAGGGAACTTAAAGTTGCGTGCCATTGCGCCGCGACTGCTCCCATGGACCTATCCCCCAATGCCGCGGCGGCTTCAGGTTGCTTTCTGTCGTCTCCGAATCGGGCACACTCGTATGACTCATCGCTATTTGATGGAGCGCTCGCCTGCGCCCTATTGCAACGACTGCGTCGTCCCCCAGACTGTTCGGCACATTCTTGTCGAATGTCTCAGTCTGGGTGATCTTCGCGCACGACACCTGTCCCGGTACCGGGATGGGTGGGGTCGCAACCGCCTGTCCCTTGTACTCGGGACGAGTGCGTGCACTTTGACTGGTGGACTTATTGACTTTTGGGGGGAGGCCAGCCTTCTCCCTTTCATTTAACCAGGTTTAATTGTTGTTGTTTTTGTTATTGTTTTTGTTATTGCTTTGTTATTGTTATTTTTTTTATTGTTGTTTCCTGTTCAATTTTTTAAAGTAGCCTAGAACTAGGCTGTTTGTTTACGGCGACTTATGCCTAAGTCGGCAGTCGCTAGATAGCCCCTTAAATAAAAAAAAAATCAATGTGGTTCGTCGGGAGAGTATTTTAAAAACGGAGAAAACGAGAATCATCCCAAGTAAAAGCATGAACTGAACTAACCGGTAAGTTTCAGGGCAAGCAATGATTGTAATTTTTACAAGGTTTATTTTTAAACCTAACAATGAAACAAAACATAAGTATAACAAAGTAAGGAGAAAACTGGAAATACACAGATGGAGTATAGTAATTATGATTGAGTACAAATTCATTAATTATTTTGATACGCCGGGAATGAATATGAGTTAGTTTACATATAATAATATGAATGGTACAACAATGTGGTAAATTAAATGTTATATCGATTATGTCCCCGAAGTGGCACGGCGAGTTGCTCTCCTGGCCGCCGTGCTGATGGGACTCAGCGCCCCGTCCGGCCCCAGCTTGCATTCTTTTTCTCCTTCCGCTAACCCCTACTTCGTCTTCTGTACCAATTCTCTTTCACCTTGCATCATCCTTCCATCTACGTTTGTTTGGCGATCTCGGTGTATCAGAGCTGTCTGTCAGGGGGCGCGACCCCATGGCTGGGTCCTGCCTGTATTAGTTGGTAGTTGCCTGAGCCGGAGTGGCGCTCTTGGGGGGTCTTTGCTTTCCCAACCGATAAATTTCCGAGGTTGGCCGGCCATTTTTAAAACCATGGTTGGCCGAGGGGTCGATGGGCTTACCCTCTTGGTTGGGTCGGCGCTCCGATGAGATGTCTCGAAGGTAGACAGTGACTGCGCTGCGCGTCTTCGCACCCCCTTTCATACTCTACTTTATATGGGTAATAATAATTTTTTTTACTAGAAGTCGCACACTTCTGGTTCTCGTACTACGCCTGTCAATAAATCCTCTTTTCCACGCATGTTAGATCCCTTCGCAGAAAAGATGGATCCTGATTTGAATTATCCTCTTTTTCTGGTGCTGAATTCCAGTTCCGGGTCTCCGCTTTCTAAATTGGACGTGTTTGATTTGAATGAGAAGTTTGAGTCCCGCTGTATGTGGGCCCGTGGTAGTGGCGATTTAGTGGTTGAGGTATCTTCGCGAGAGCAGTGTGGTGTCGTGTGGGATTTTTCCTCCCTTTCGGAGGTCCCGGTTTCGGTTGTGCCCCACCCTCGAATTAATTTTAAGGGTGATTCGAGACTAAAGGATAAACTTTCGTCCCAGACGGTTACGGACGTTGAAAGGGTTTCTAAGTCTGTTGGTCCCGCTAAGGTTCGTACGAGTACGCTCATCGTCACCTTTGAGCTTCAGGATCTGCCCCAATTTGTTCGTGCTGGTTATCTTCGTGTCCCTGTGTCCCGTTATGTCGAGCTCCCCAGAAGTTTTAATTGCCACCAGTTTAGCCACATGAGCAGCAATTGTAGGCAGGCTCGTCGTTGTGTGGCCCGTGCGTTGGCATATCATGGCTCCTCTTGTGGGAATCATGAATGTTGCGCCAATTGTCTCGTATTCCTTTTTGAGAAGGAGGTCCTGGCTCTTCGGGACTCCCTCAGGCTGGACCTTCGTGAGGCCCGTCGCAAGGTGCGGGGGCAGCTCGCCCCCTCCGGCCGTCTCTTCTCTGACGTTCTCCGGGAGGCGGGGTCCCGCCGTCCTTCTCCCGGTCGTCCCACTCCTTTGTCTTCCTTTGTCTTTGTTGCTCCTTCTCGTCTGCCTTTGGTCCCTCCTCGCGATTACTCCGTTGCGCCCTCTTCTTTGCCATTGGTCTCTTCTCATGTTTCTCCCTCTGTGGCAGAACGTGAGACCGATCGAGCTGAGACGCTGGAGGATATCCGGCATTTCCTCAGCGCAAATTGAAGGGTTCCTCCTTACCCCCCTCGGGATCCAAGCGCACTGCCTCTTAGTTATCGTCTGTCTCTGCTCAATCTCCCTTTCCCTGCGGACCATGTGCCCTCCACGTTGGGGGTTCGGCTCACATTTTAGTAGTTTGTCCCCGCCTTGCTTCTCTTCGAAATTCTTGCTTTCCTACCCTTTATGGCGTTGCCTTTCCTGCTCGACTTCGCTTTATTTCAACAGAGGACTCCCTCCTTACATTTCTATCATGAAGTAGTATTTTATCCCTTTTAAAAAATCTTTCCATTTTTGTGTTTAGGTGTATTGTTTTATCTTTTATCCTGTGCCCACCCCTGCGGCTGCTGCATGTCATTTGCTTATTGCCCCAGCCGCCCTTGTTTTTAGAATGCATGCTGTATGCCCGTAATTTTTGTGTGCGTCTCTGTGTGTTGTACTGTTTTCTTCTAATCCTTTGCTTTTCCTCATTTTTATTATGTTTCCCACGCTTCTTTTTTCGGGAGACCCTGTTTTAACAGTGCTGCCATTAAGAATCCATTAGGATTGGGTGGCTCCCACCTTGTTTTTCCTTAAACTAAACTAAACTATCAATTATGTGGTATAAATTAAAGAGATTATAGGTGGTAAATTTTATGTTATAGCCACAATATGTTGCATGAATTATAACCTCGGGCACTGATTGGAAATGCAAAGCAAAGAGGGAATTACATTCTGAACACTTAAGACATTTGAATAAGCTGATTAATAGGAACGTTATTATTACTGACCTTGTCCGGCAGATAGAGAATACACAAGTGGATTGTAAGTGTGAGAGAGGCAAGGAACGAAGGAGGTCGACACTGATTGGTTGATTTAAAATGGGTTGTGATTGGTTGAAATAAATTGTACATCTTTAGAAACTTTTGTAGGAGCTAGCAAATATGTCAGCTGCTACAATTCTCCTCCCCTCCCCGTCACATTACAAAAAAAAATTATGCTAATCCGGATATCTCCGAGGCCTTACAACATGACTAGACCGTGTTATGACGCCGGTGGGCTGGCTACAATTGCTGACAATGCTTCAAAATGTGGACGAGGCACTGTCACAAGCGAAGTGGACAGATTGATGGTAATCCATTCGGTTGTCCTCTCTGAGCTGGCATCTGGTGATACCAAGATGTTTTGAGTCAGGCTTGCTGATTGCAGGGGTGACCAGAGGTGGAGAGATTGTCTCCTGACTGGGCAGCTCTGATGACGCGGTTTCCTGCGACAAAAGAGGAGCCGGAATCAATCGGGAAGGAGATATGGGCGAGGTAGAGGTGATTGGGGTTGAGGTTAGATAATAGTGAGTTAGGGGAATCACTGGACCATTTTTCAAGATAGTTGAAGGAGAACCTTTCCTCTTTTGCTAGTCTTAGTTTTGTTTTTGTTTGTTTGTGTGGGTTTTGGGTTTGTTGTTGTTTTATAATTGTTAAATTAACATAAAATTAGTCTAAAGTTTGATTTTGGAGGCTAGGCCTTGAATGGCAGTCACTCATTGACACCTCTCAAATTAAAAAAAAAACAAACCTTTACATATACAGATTAGGGTAATGAGGGTGCCAAACACTGCATGGACATGGTGGCCTGTTTGCTGCTTCTTGCCCTTCCCTTTGTGCCTTGAAACATGCTTTGAATACCAACCTCTCAAACCTTTTCATTGTACAGGCACTTTCTCAATGCCTCTGGCCTTGAAGATCGCCTTACAAGATTAGGAATTCATGTGGGATGGTTTTTGTTTAGTAGCATTCAACCTCAAAATAACACTTTTCTCATTGACCCTATATTATAATTACACTGAAACATTTGGCATTGCAGTAATTTCTGATAGTGTGTTTTTTTGGGGGGGGGGTTTTCAGAGTAAAAAGGAGTGTGGACCTGGAACCCGAAAGAAAAAGAAACTTGCCTCAAACTTTTGTCAGGTAAAATAAAGTTCCAGAAGGTTGATTTTAATGCCATTGCATGTTGTATTAAAATTTAACAAAGTTTTGGGGTTTTGGTGAATCCATAATTGAATTTATCACTTATTTTTCCACTTTCGGGGTTTTCTTTTCCTTTTCTTTGCCAATTTTGAAATTCCCATATTTCTTGTATAGTATTTCTTTTTTTCTTGATTGACCAAAGTTGTTTCCTTTGTTTAATAGTTTAAATCAATTGAGAAAAGTGAATGAAACAATGAAAAGTTCAAATAAAGCAAAAATTTATGGTATTTTTAATTGGAAATATAGTAATATGGATAAATTAACAGAAATATGCTAGAAATGACATTGAAAATGCTGTTTGCGAGGCTTTCCTTCATAGACTGTATGACGCCACGGTAGTCTTTGATCTGGAGAATGCCTATGATACTGCATGGCGATACAGTATCATGGAAGCCCTCCATATGATGGGGGAGAGGAAATGCCTCCAAATTTTCATATTTTAATTTTTACGAGATCATCCATTCCATGTATATGACATTTTGATTTCCTTTGGTGCGGTCCAGATCGCAACTCTGGAGCGTTGACTCCAATGGGCATTAAATTTCGTCTCTCACTATGCCTAAGCACTCAGGTTTCAGTTGTCCTTATACTTTATTGCTTTACCCCGACTCGGACTTGTTTTTAAATAGAGCTCACCTGGAATTGGATGACTAGAAATGTTTCCTTGGTCTTGACCAACACCTCATCTTGGAGCCACATATTTGCAGCCTTAGGGCCTTATGAACCTGCAGCATGAACATTGTTTGTTCCATGATGTTGAGCACTTAGGGTGCTGATAGAGCTAGCGCTCTGCTGTTTCAGTGTTCCTTTTGTTTGCTCAAAGCTTGACACATGCGAGTTTTACGCATTCGCATACTATCGTGAATTGCAGATGGTGGACGGGTTCTACCACACTTGTCTCGGTTTTGCGAATGGTGTCTTCTGCACGTCCACTATTGATAGCTTGCTTGTCGATGCCGGGGAGATGCCACTTCCGCCGTGCACAGTCCATTATGCGCTTGTACGCACGTGCTCGTCCTCTCCCTCAATCGCCAACGGCTCTCACTACATCCGCATCCGATCTCGACGAGGCCTATGTCGCCCCAAGAGACATCAGTCATACCCTAAGCCCTTTGAGGTTAGAGCTAGGAAACTCCTTCTAGACCTCGGTGTAGCTCTCGGTCCGGTGGTGCCTCTGGTTCTGCCCAGGACGCCATGCTGGGGTCAAGGCCTCTGCCTCTCCATACTCGACTCGTGACACGGCTGCCAATGGAACCTGTGAGAAGATGGCTAAATGGACCTTGAGGCAACTCAGCCTCAGACAGTAGGGCCTTCCATGGGGGCAAATCCGGGCTCAGCGCCAAGCACCGAACTCGAGTCCGCCCCTATGCAAGGTCCTCCTCAAACGGCTCTGGTCCCCAAGGCAGTACACGGAGGGGAGGGATCTCCTCCGGCAGGTGCCCGTGCGAGCGCCAGGAACTTCTCCATCTCGGAGAAGAACCTTGCTGAGGTTGGTCCATCTGCCCTCGGGGTTCTCGCCGGCGGAGGGGAGAAGCGGGTTCATTTGCCGCCCTCCTCTCCTAAAAAGAAGGGAAACAACAAGAAAAGGACGAAAGAGACTCGGGGCTGTGGGGACGGATGGGTCTGCTGCTTCGGTAAGCGACCACGCCAAGATCGGCACGCCCGGCCCCGCTGGCCCATCGTGTGCGGAGTCCATGACAAAGACAAAAAGTACAAGTGCGCAAAGCGGAGTCTCGATTACGTCGGGGCCCCTCATTCAGAGAATACCCGGCGTTCTCGAGCTTGCTGGCTTCAAACGCTTCCTGTTTATTCGCTCCACTGATTGCACCATGTTGGATATGGGCAACATAATCCATCAGAGGAGAGCTTTAGCTAGTGTGTTTGGTAGAGAGCCGAATGTGACCTGTTTCTCGGACAGGAGCCTTTTGGCGAATGCGTGGAATCCCTCCGAGGCGGCCATGATTAGTGCCCTTCGGATGCACAGCCTGATTTTGATTGGGGGGTAGTCGATGACCTCCATGGTAGTGATAACTTTCCCATTCAAATATCATTTTCAGGGCAACTGCCGCCTGAGAGGCCACATCTGTGGTGCTTGGCGCGGGTGCGGTGGCCTGCATTTCAGGAAATGACTGAATTTTCTATCTCAGTCGAGGAGTTTAGGTCGGTAGATGAGGCCGTTGAGTTCTTCTCCGGCCACCTCATCGCCGCGGGCCTGACTACTATTCCTAGGACATCTGGCCGTTTTGCACGCCCACCACTCCCATGGTGGTCGGCCGAGTGTGAGACGGCCCTCAAACAGAAGCGTTATGCCTACATGCGCTATAAGCGCCGCCCAAACGATTTCACTGTCGCTGAATTTCGTCGGGCTAGGGCTAGGTTCCGGTAGATTTCGAAGCACGCCCGCCGCTCTTCTTGGCGGGCATACGTGTCTTCACTTAACGGGAAGACCCCTCTACCCCTCTAGCAGCGGCATGGAAGCTAGAGTTCTCGCACGAGAATGGGACTGCAATCTCTAACCCCGTGTCCGTTGCTGAATCCTTCGCGACCGCTTTCTTCCCATCCTCTGGCCGGGATCCTGCTCCGCCAGCTTTCAATGCACGTCGTCATGTCGCGGAAGGTCGCCGGCTGGACTTTACCTCCAGAGGCGGAGAACGCTTCAACGAAAGGTTTACTGGGAGTGAGTTGCGCTCCGCTCTCGCTTCGTGCGCGGACACCACCCATGGTCCGGACGATGTCCCGTACGCCATGCTTCGACACCTGGGTGAGCGAGGCATTGCCTTTCTCTTAGATTTGTTCAACAGGATCTGGGTCGAGGGTCTCCTCACAGATTCCTGGCGAATCGCTATTGTGCTCGCCTTTCGCAAACCGGGAAGAGATCACTCTACTCTGACCGGTTTCCGCACAATCTCCCTAACCTCTTGCGTGTGCAAGTTGATGGAGAAATTGGTAAATGTTAGACTAGCCTTTTTCCTGGACAGCGGAGGCCATCTGTCTTCTGCACAGTGCGGCTTCTGCAAGTTCCACTCCACGTCGGATGCTCTGCTCCGACTGGAAAATGCCGTCTGCGAGGCCTTCCTTCGTAGACAGCACTACGCCACGGTGTTTTTCCATCTGGAGAAGGCTTATGATACCGCATGGCGATACGGTAGCATGGAGACTCCCCACACTATGGGGGCGAGGAGACGCCTCCCAGTCTTTATATCTGAATTTTTGCGAGATTGTCGATTCCGCGTACGGGTGGGGGGAGCCCTCTACGGCCCAAAGGAGCAGGAAGGGGGTGTCCCGTAGGAAAGTGTCCTTAGTGTCACACTCTTTGCCCTGAGCATCAACGGCATCACCTCGGTGCTGCCGGAAGATGTTCTCTTCTCGCTACGCTCTACGTGGACGACTTTTCGATCTCTTTTGACGCGGCCCAGATGCCAACTCTGGAGCGTCGACTCCAACAGGAATTGAACCGCATCTCTCGCTATGCCGAAGCGCACAGGTTTCGGTTTTCTTTGGCCAAGACTAAGGTGGTGCACTTCTGCCGCCACCCACGGCTCCACCCCTACCCAGATTTGTTTCTTAATGCGATGCGCCTGGAAGTGGTTGAATCGCACCGTTTCCTTGGTCTTGTATTTGACCCACGCCTCACCTGGGAGGCTCATATTCGCAGCCTTAGGGTCTTATACCCGCGCCATGGATATTCCCCGTTCCGTGACGTTCAGCGCTTGGGGTGCTGATAGGGCGACTGCCTTACTTTTTTATGTATCCTTTGTTCGTTCGAAACTCGACTACGGATGCGAGTTTTATGCATCCGCAGCCAAGCGTTTATTGCGGAAGGTGGACTTTATCCACCACACCGGCCTTCGCCTTGCGACCGGTGCCTTCCGCACTTTCCCCATTGAGAGCCTACTAGTCGATGCTGGGGAGATGCCATTCGCTCTGCGCCGCGTGCAGTGCATCACTCGCCTGTACGCGCGAGCCTGGCGCCTTCCTCAGTTGACAACAGCTCTCACTGCATCCGCAGCTGATCTCGACGGTGCCTATGCCGCTGAGAGACGCCAATCATACCGTAAACCCTTTGGGTTTAGGGCCAGGAAACTCCTTCGAGAGCTAGGTATAGCTCTCGGGTCTGAAGCGCCTATGGTTCTGCCCAGGACGCCACCTTGGAGGGTACCACATTTGGCTATTTGTCGCCATGCCTCTGCTCCCAAAGCTTGTACAGCGCCGGGAGTATTTCGTTCGACCTTTTTAGAGCACATCTCGTGTCACGCTGGAACCGTGCCAGTGTATACGGATGGCTCGAACTCCGAAGAGGGGGTCGGCTTCCACGATGTATCCCCTTTGTTTGAAGTCAGCGGGGCTCTGCCAGGCTCTGCGTCTGTATTCACGCCTGAACTGGTGGCAATACACCACTCTGTACGGGAGATTACGCGACGTGCCCGGTTCGGAGACCGGATTGTGATCTATAGCCACTCACAAAACGCCCTGAGTGCTCTCAGGGCATTGGAATCTCCCCATCCCCTGGTTCGGGATATCCGTGACGCCACGGTTTTGGCGAGCCGGGCGGATGTCGAGATTATCTTCTCCTGGTTTCCTGGACATGTAGGAATTGCGTGGAATGAGCGCGCCAAAGAGTCCGCGAGGACTCTGCGACCGGACCAGCGTTTTGCTCTTCCTCACACCGACTACATGGCAGGAATACGGGCAGCTCTTCGGACTGCTTGGCGTAGAAGATTTGAGACGGTTGAAGGGAACTTAAAGTTGCGTACCATTGCGCCGCGACTGTTCCCATGGACCTATTTCCCAATGTCGCGACGGCTTCAGGTCGCTTTCTGTCGTCTCCGAATCGGACATACTCGTGTGACGCATCTCTATTTGATGGAGCGCTCGCCTGCGCCCTATTGTGACGACTGTGTCGCCTCCCAGACTGTTCGGCACATTCGTGTCGAATGTCCCAGTCTGGGTGATCTTCGCGCACGTTACCTGTCCCGGTACCGGGGTGGGCGAGGTCGCTACCGCCTGTCCCTTGTACTCGTGACGAGAGTGCGTGCACATTGACTGGTTGACTTTTGGGGGGAGGCCGGCCTTCTCCCTTTTATTTAATTAGGATTTGTTTTTTTGGTTAATTAGTTTTCTTTGTCGGTCGCATGCTCCTGCGCCCGTGGGGGGGGGGACCTCCCCCGACGCTGGAGCTTGCTTCCTAATTTTCATCTTATCTTTTTACCCTTTTTTTTCTCAAATTTGTATTTTAAAGTAGCCTAGAACTAGGCTGTTTGTTTGCGGCGACCTATGCCCAAGTGGGCAGTCGCCAGATAGCCCCTTAAAAAAATAAAATAAAAAAAATACCGCTTTTCCCTGTTACTCTGGACGGGTTCGTGTACACTGACTTGTGCACTTTACGACTTTTTGGTCGAGGCTGGCCTCCTCCACTTTATTTGATTATTGTGGGTCGCATGTTCCTGCGCCGGCTGGGGGTGGGGGAGGCTACCCACCGACGCCGGAGCGCTCTTCGGTCTTGCATTTTTGGTTTGTTTTTTTGTTATTTTTTTAGCCCCTGCCATTTTTTATCGTTATTATTTACATAGTTATTTGTTTTTTAATATAGTCTACTAATAGGCTGGGTCGAGTGCGGAAGCTTTTCTCCTTCCTCTCAATAATTGCGCCTGCGTTTCTTCACTTCTCCCACCCCTTTTCCCCATATTCCTCTTCCTAATCCTTGGTGCCGTTCGACCCCTCCCTTAAAAAAATATCCATATATGCTTATAGAATCCGGTTCGGTCATAACATCCATACCAAGAGTTCATTAGCCATTATGACCTGCTTCCTTCTAGGTTTGATGATGAAGTTTAGTTTTCTCTCTTTAAGTTTTAGAACTTAAGTTTCTTTTTTCTGATTGATATTTTTTCTTCCAGTTATCATCGGGACGTGAAGAAAGTGAGAGCGTCCGAAATAGCGTGGACTATCCTGATGACGAAGGATTGGTCATAATATATATAAATAATCTAGAGAAACATGGAGGGATCTAGTTTCATCTGGAAACTTAGTACCTTCATAAAGATTGAAGAAGACGAGCTTTGGGGAGTGTAAAAACGTGCTTAAAAAAAAGAATCCCCACCTCGATTCCACTCTTCATATTGTAGGATCAAAGGTATAAAATATTTCTTATAAGTCCCACTTAACGAAATGGTATTGAATCCCTATGAATTATATTCGTCTCCAGTGGGCTATGGCAATCTTAAGTTGAAAAAGGTTAATCCACTTTAAGTGTGGTTAGTCACGAGATCGAGTACGAATTTGAGTTGGTTTTCCGTGGACTGTATATGCTGCAGCCAACCCGTTTTGGATCCCATGTTTTTTTCCAGTGAAGTTAAAAAAAAAAAGGTTCACGCGTTCCCTGATTGTTTGTTCCACTGTTGGGGGCCTGATGTCCAAGGGACATTCTCCATCAGCGCCAGATATTAGCTAAAGTTCCAGGTAGAGAACCGAAAGTCTCCCGTTTTTCGGACGAGACTCTTCTGCTGAATGAGGCGGCCATGGTGAGTGCTTTTGACACTCTATGGCTCGCCTGTTCATATGGCACCGCTAATCTTTAGGTAGAAGACATCACCGAAAATCTAGCCAGCCATGAGGTGATCAAGGTCGAACGTGTGAAGAGAAAACATGGGAGGTAGGGTCTCGATAACCAACCCTAACACTTCATCACTTCCGATCGTGACAAGTTCCTGAATCGACCCGTGCTGATTTGTATCGGACTAATGCCCTAGGAGGCAGTCTCCAGATTAACGCTGCGTAGGTGTTACCATTGTCACACTTTTGTCCTTTCAAATCGTATCAGCTAGAAATCTGCACAAACTGTGCAGAGGCATTGCATGATAAATCCGTATTATGCTATGTCAAGTATGTAAGTTGCAGCGAGCCGCACTCTGCTTCCTCTAAGCAATGTACCTCTTATCTTTTCGAGGAGGTCCTAGCCGCCCATGCTAGGACCCTTCTTGCGAGGCTAAATAATTTGTCCTGGTACTTGTGCCTCAATGCTTAAAAAGGCATCCTCTCCTCGTGTCCTATTCAGGCCTTATGCGGGCTCCCAAAGGTTTTACACGAAGCCTCGGCTAAAACCGGGGTTCCTTCGCTTTCCCCTGCCTGACTCTTTCACGCAAGACTAAACGGCCGCGCGCATCCTTACAGCGAGCCGTTAGACTCAGGAGGTAAACCCCCCGAATGTGGTCATGAAACCGTCTTCGGGGATTCATAAAGCTGTCCCCCGTTAGCTACTTTTTGCAGGAGACCATGCTTGGCGTGTGTCTTCTGCCCACCCTCCAGTGATATAAAGGTTTTGCGACCCCACCACCGTGGGATGAGGTCGTGCAAGAAGCTACAAGATTTACACCCGGCACTTCTCCGTTCTTGTATTTGATATAAATACCTCTCTGAGGCAGTGGCCGTGCAGATGCACCTGGATAAGAGGTATACTGTAATTTCTGCCTACAGCCCACCGCCAAGTTTTACGCGGGGAAATTTCGCTGCTTCGTATCGTGGTTGCCGAGACCCTTTCTCTTGGACGGGGATTTGATCGGTAGGCACTAGGCACCTCCTGTGGGGCGACTGCACGATCAATCCCAGTCGTCAGGTCCTTGCCAACATGAATGTAGATGCTTTTACGCATCACTCTCCGAGAACAGCTTCATTTTCTTGTCTTGATCTCTGTGCTACTCATGATGTTCAGCCTGATTTTGGATGGGAGGTGGTCGATGACCCTCATGGTAGCGACTACTTTCCATTCAACTATCATTTTCTGGGCCACTGCCGCCTGGAAGACCACATCGATGATAGTTGGAGCGGGCCGGTGGGCATTTGAGGAAATGATTTCTCTGTCCCCATGGACCTACCACCCCCCAATGCCCTGACGGCTTCATTTCACTTTCTGTCGTCTTCGAATTGGGAACACACTCGGGACGCACCGCTTCCGTCCTATTGTGACGTCCTCGTTGTCCCCCAGACTGTTCTGCGCATTCTTGTTGAATGTCCCAGTCTGGGTGATCTTCGCGCACGTTACCTGTCCCGGTACCGGGACGCGCGGGGTCGCTACAACAACTTATGCCCATAGTGCCATTCGCCAACTAACTCTTTCAAAAAAGTCAGTGAGCATGACCCACATGCGTCAATCATCGGGCATCGCCTTCTCCCATAAAAAATAAATATTACTTGGGCGTCATGCGCATGTTTCCTAGACGATGTTACGGGTTCTCCTCACATGACTCCCTCAGGTTTCGTGTGGTGTTAAGAAACTGCTTGTGAAGCTGATTTACTTGTCCCAGTAAACCAACTCTTAGCGAGGCATAGTACTTTAATTTGCATTTTCTAATGTATTTACGTGTGTAAGATCTGGTGCCCAAGCTAAGCTGGCTTGGAGGAGCTGGGGGGTATTTTATAAGTAAAGGGTTAATGATGGAGTTCTTGAACTGCCAGAATAATGTCTGCGAGTCCTCGGAGTGTATTTACTTTAGTGTTTGCTTTATTTATTGTTTGTTACGTATTTTATTAATAGTCCTCTCTAGAGTGTTTAAATGAAGTAAAATAAATGTACACCGTACCTAAGCAAGAATTGTTTTAGTTCCGGGTATTTTTATTTTCTCGTTGATACTTTGTTGTAAAATATTGTGGATGTCTATTTGTGCAGGAAGAATTGATGGTAGGAGCAGCAGTAGCAGTGGGTTGGGTGGTAATTGAGGATAATTAATCGTTTTAGATGGGCTTTAGGGATTATTGTTTGTGTTGTTGTATGGCAAGCTATTGAGGATGTGTATTTTGTGGAGGAAGAATTGGTGGTAATTGAGGATAATTAATCGCCCAAGATGAGCTTTAGGGATTATTATTTGTTGATGTTTTGCAGGTGGTGCATGTGCAAGATAAGATGTGAGATGATACCACTATCGGAAGAAGTCAGTGTTATGGAGTGAGACCAGCTCCCTGAGTTCGCCCTTAAGTTCGTTCTCAGACGAGGCTCAGATGTGTCGTAAGCCAGGATTGAATTCGACGTCTCGGGCTTTTAAGGTTTATTGTGCGATGAGGCGTTTGTGTTTGTACATACTAGTGTAGTGTTCAGGTTGTGTCTGACTACCCCTCCAGGTGACACCCCCACCATCCCTCCTAGTGCCACCTAGTAGGAAAATCTGTCTGCCTGCGTGCACACCATTTGAAGGTGCCTCCCCTTTTCTGCAGCAAACTACTGGGAAAGGCTGTTTTTACAAAGGGCACAAGCAGTGCAGCTACATAATGCGATTGAAAATATATTAATGCGACCTCTCCCCTTCAAGACCAATTCTAGTTGGAGTCTATTTTTCTCAATGTTTTTCTAAGCACTGGTCGTATTAGCGATAAAGCCATTTTGGGGGATAGACGAATAGAAAAAGTTGATTTCTTGATTCTATTTATATCCATTTTTTTTCGTTCTCTGATTTTTTCGAGTAATTACACACCCCTTGAGGTTGTGTATTTGAGTTTCATCAAATTGGTACTGGAGAAAATTGACGTTTTATTGTTATTGCAAAGGGATCTGGCCAACCAGTGTAAAATTATTTGATTTTATTGTGATAGGGATAAATACTATCCGGGAGTGGTGGTCTCTAGTATAAAACCAACAATCGTTCGTAGACCTTTAACGGAGTCGGACGCTCCAGCTCAAACCTTCCTTAAGGCGGCCTAAGAGGCATACATCAATTTGTGGAATGCATATGGCTATACTCGCCGCAGCGAGAAATGGACGATGGGGCTGCGGCAAGCACCGTCACAGGTGTCCCCTCACTGTTGCCATATCTCCACAGATCAGCTGCCCGCCTTCTCTCTCTCTCATTGTCCATTTCTCGCTGCGGCGTCTATAGCAAAGGTGAGGAAGAGTAAAGTACCAAAGTCGTATAGGAATTAGTCTGCCTGAAGGATAAGTGAAAAAGTAATTTTTTTAAACCCGTTTTTATTTGTCCAAAACCTAGTTACATTTCGGTTCAATTTCATTATAAATTGACTGGCGACTTACTTGCCGGCGCCCTGCCTCTCTTCTAAAAAGCAAATTAGTATAGAAAGAAAAGGAGAGGGATTCCTGTGTATCCAGGAGGTAGTTGCAGTCGGAGATGAGCGGTTCAAAAATTAACTCCGATGGGATAGGAGGAGATTAAAGGCCGGTGCGGAGTATATGTCGATATTATGCGATAGTGTGGTGTTGGACTGGCGAGATTGGAGGATCGGTTCGGGAGGGTGTATATCTTGCTAGATCGGCGGCTTGCCTAGATCGTTGAGACGTGGTGGCTTAGTGTCTGGGACACTTCGGTGTGGCAGTGTCTACAGATTCAAGGAAAACGTACTGCGATGATGATATTTAGGTGTAGAGTGTTTCTGGCAGCTGGTGGTTTCTTTCTGCTGGAATTTGCGTTCCCAAGCAGCATCATACTGTATGTGGTATACGTGGTTGTAAATGGGTGTCTCTCTCGAGTTTCCCCAGTTGTCGAATTAGTCTCGTGAAGGTGTATGTATTTAGAGGAGTGAGTTTGTTTGTGTTGTGAAGTGTCGACATTATCTTGTCCAGAGGAGAGCGACAGGCTCGCTTCAGAGCGGAGTTCTGTATGCGCTGTGCACTCCTCTGCCAATAGTGGCTTGCGGCCATTAGTGTAATTGGTGCATATGTAAGTATTAGTCTGATTAGTGTTTTGTATAGGTGTGGCTGTATCTTTTTACTGTTGGGGTAAAACCTCTTCAGTATGTTGTTCATTCGTTTGGCTTTGGCTTGTGAGGTGTTTTGGTGCGTGTGAAAGTGTAAGTACTTGTCAAATGTTGCTCCCTAGTATTTTTGTTGTGGGTTTGTATGTAAGTTTTATGGGAGTTAGGTACTGTTGGTCGGGTATGTGATCGTCTATCTCGATGTTTTGCATGTAGTCATCTTGCGCGCCATATAATTTCTTCTGAGGATTAGTGGTTATGAACCACGTATCCTCGTGCTCTGTCTTTTCATTTAGTATCATTTGTGCCCGGTGTGCAAGTATGTCAGGGCGCACGCTAGAAACGAGAATGGTCTCGTCGTCTGCGTACGACAGTGTGTGAGTGCAATTTACTTCAGGGCGTGGAGTGTCGTTTGTAAATTATGAAAAGTTGGGTGCCAGTACGCTGCCCTGTGGTACCCCAGTGCGTGGGGTGAATGGGCATGATAGTGTGTTGTACCGTATGTAAGGTAGTGCGATAGGAACCTTCTGGTGCAGCGATGCAGCTCTGTGTTGTTGGCTAGTTTCCAACGGAGCCCCACGTGCCACACTATATCAAAGGCCTTCTCGACATCCTTGCTGAGAGTGAGTGTTTTTAGTCGTGCTTTTTTATATGATGTCGTGAACGATAGTGATCACCGAGCTGGTAGACTGGCCCCTCCTGAAGCCATACAGACAAGGGGAGAACCAATTCACTATACGTCCTAGTATTTTGCCTAGTTGCTCTAAGAGAGCAATAGGCTTGTAGCTGTTTGATTATTTTGGTTCTGTGTTTTTTATAGAGTAGAATGTCGTGTGAGGCCTTGAATATTTTTGGAAAATACCCAGAGGCTAGAGATGCATTATAGAGGTGTGTTAATGTCGGTAGATGTTTTCTGGCAGGCGATGAATGACTGTGGTTGGGAGGCCGGAAGGGTCGGGGGCACGTTTACGTGTGGCTTTGATGTATTTTGTTTCCTCGATCGTGACTTGGGTGGTTAAATTGGTTGAGTTGTCGAGCACCTCCATTTCGATCAGGGAGGCCGGCTCCAGCTCATTGGCATGGAGCCTGCTATGTGAGTGTACTTGATCCCAGTGTGACCTGAATGCATCAAGCATATCATTCGTGTTTGTGAGTGTTTGATTGTTTACTTGTAGTTTTATGAGCTTGGCAGGGTCCGTGCCCATCATGCTCCTGATGCGCCCCGAGAAGAAGGAGGGGTCAGTGCAGCGAGCGTCTTTCGCCGTGCGGATGACCTCGCCCCACTGACGGTTCCTCTCCAGCAGCACGCACCTGAGGATGTGGGCACGAAAGATTGTGACATTGCGTTGTCGTGATGAGTCTTTGTGTATGTATGGAAAAGATGAAGTGTTTTATGCGTTTGTATGCTTTGCGTGTAGGTGTCGCGGGCAGTTTTTATGGTGTTCATGATTGCCTTCCAGTGGTCATCTAATTGTGAGGATCTGGTACCCTGGAGGTTAAGGTTATGCGGTGTGTGTTTGTGGTTATATGGTTACCGAACTCTACCCATTCAGTGTTATTGTAGTCGTATAAGCTTGCTGTGGGGATTAGTATAGGAGAAGTAGATATCAGAAGGCGTATGTGGATGTGGTCGGATAATACATGGGGACCCGGGGCTATGTGTGTATAGTCTTGTAGCGTGGTCGTTACGGAGGACTACGTCCGGGGATGAGCCTCCCCTCCTTCCCCCGCTGACCGAAGAAGGTGGCGAAGGCCGGGCCAATGATGTCTTCACAGCGAAAACGCTGCAAGGCACAGACCAGGTAGCTTCCCGCTTCATTTGTAATGTTAAGAGAGAAATGTGGGATGATGTGCGTTTAGGTCCCCAAGGAAGAAGAGTGGAAGAGTATAGTTTGATAGCGCCCGGAATGGGACATCAATGTGTAACTGTAGACGGGGTGGTCTGTTGTGTGTGGCAATTAGGATTGGTCGTGTCTGTCTATTTTGCAGGCTATAAAGGAGTCGTATCTGGCATCTACGAGAGTATTGTGTATTTGGCGTTTTATTAGGATCGCCGAACCTAATTGTAGCACCTGTGGGGTTAGATATGTGTGATAGCCTGCAATGCGAAGCCTAGTGTTAGGAGGATGAAGACTGGTCGAGTTTAGGAGTATTGTCTGGATGTTGTGTGTTTAGTACCCAGTTCGAGACAGTGTGGCGTATACCGCGCCAACTGCGTACGTTAAGTTGTACTACCCTCAAGCGAAGTGGGCTGCCCTTATAAAGTCCACCACCTCCCTGAGTAGGTCCACAGGTCCCTAAGAGACGAGATGTGTGTAATGTGAGATTAGGGTAATCTAATAGTATGTGTTTGATCTTTAACTGGACATAAATCCTGTATTCACAATTTTGTTGCTTCATTTCCAGTCTCAGCCCCCTCTCGAACCGACATAACGAGGTTCTCAAAGAACAACCCCCCCTCCCGCGACTTGAATGCTAAAAATATAAAAAGCCCCTCCAAAAATTACAAAACGGAAAGCAAAAGTGTCGGTTTGTCAGGTAACCTGGCCCAATACCCCCCCCCCCTTCTTCTTTACAAAGTTTTGTTTTTTTTCAAAAGTACCGCACTCCCTCTTCACAACTTCGACACCGAGAAATGACGCGCCGGTACTCTCTAGCAGGAGACATTGAGAGCTAATCCTCGACCCATTTACAAATACACATTTCCAATATCTTCAAACATATCAATCACCTCTAGCTGACAGACTGAAAAGACTGAGTTAAAAGCAACTATTGCAAAAGCTGACCCCACCTCATATTGAAATTGCTGAAAAAATAAATCAAACACAGTCACCTGCGCCTCATGAACTCAACTTACCTCATCTACATACTGTACATCCAACGCCAATCGCCTCTTTCACCCCCGCGTAGTAACACCTAACATACACCTTAACATACTAAACTTGAGCCCCTCCACGCCTGCGGAGACTTTGGGGGCTCTCTACGGACGTCCCCATTTCGTCTGAAATGGGGATCAGCCCTCTTGTGTTGGCTGCAAGCTATACTTTTACCCGCCCCCACTCCCCCTCTATTTGTAATTCATTACTTTTCTTGCAGTCTCCCCCTTGTTCTTCCTTTCCGCTCCCTCGCCGTGGGCTTACTCCTCGCGTGGAAACCCTGACATGCGACTTTGAGGTGGCAACACGCTTCTTTGGCGGAGTAGTTTGGTGGCAAACGAGAAATCAAGGTGGCTCTGCCGAATCAATCGGTCGGTTATGTGGGGGAATTTGTATACCGTGGTCTTAAAAGTCAATCGATACCTGTGGTCATGTCACGCCACGCCATTGGTCTGAGCCAATTGTACTTATTGGCATACACCGATCTTGTAGGGCAAGAGAAAAAGAGTAGAATGGGCAGTAGCTTCCAAGTGGAATTAAATTAAAATAGAACTTCCAATTCTGAACTGTTGCATGGATAGCTAGCACAGGAGGTACTATGAAATTCCTACAGCATGCAACAGCATCCCTCTATTTCAACCGGGTCCGACAGAAAGCGCGACCCCAATTAATCGTGGTAACGCTGACGTGACGTACAGCACAGACTGTTTGTGGGGTAGGGCATTACCTTGTTTGCTGTATCCCTGACACCACAGTTGCCGCGAGGCGGGAGGATGTCAAGATTATCTTTTGCTGGGTTTCTGGAGATGTGTGTGAATTGCGGGGAATGAGCGCTCCGATGAAGGTTCCAAAGAGTAGTGCTCACGACCAGACCAGCGTTTCGCTCTTATTCACCCCTATTAATTGGCTGCTTGGCCAGGAGATGGGAGACGTCCTAGGAGAACTTAAAGTTGCGTGCCATTGCGCGGCGACTGTTGCCTAATGCGGCGATGGATTCAGGTCGCTTTCTGTCGTGTTCATATTGGTTACACTCACAGGGTCGCTATCGCTTGTCCCATGACCGCTGGACTATCTGACTTTTTGGAGGAGGCTAGTCTCCATTTTATTTTACTATCTTTATTGTAGGTCGCATTTTCCTGCGCTTGGTGGGGGGGGGGAGGCGTGCCTCGCCCCGACAGCGGAGCGCGCTTCTCGGTTTTTTTTACGTTTTTTTTTAATCTAGCCTAGCATTAGGGCGTACAGTGATTACGGCGCCTTTTGCTCTAGAATGCACTCCCCAGATCGTCTCTTACAAAAAAAAAAAAAAAACCACTACGTGGTGGGAAATCAGGTTAGCCGTCCGAGTTACCTGGTAAAAATGGGAAACGCCCGAGGGAAATTTAAATTTGCCTCCCATCGCTCCGCTACTGTTCTCGTGGACCTACTCCCCAATGCCGCGCCGCGACCGTTTCAGATGGATTTCTATTGTCTTGTAATTGGGCGCCTAAAAACCAAAAACAACAACAACAACACCCTCTCTGACTACCTGTTGGAATAAGCCGAGCCTTTCGGGGACCCTGGCAAACAGGAGGATGGGAGACAGCCGACGAGAACTTAGTTGCGTTCCTTCGCGCAGAGACTTTCCTAATTACTCGGTTTTATGTCTAATCCGAAACATTCGGGGGATGCAGCGCCATCTGACGGAGAGCTTCCCTCAACCTTCGACAACTGTATGGCTCTCTTGACTATCCGGCAAATTCTCGTCTAATGTCTTGGTCTGGGGGTGGGTCTTGCCGGTACCGGGACGAGCGGGGTAACAACCGCTTGTCTCTCGTATGGCAATTTATCCGCCCCATGCCCTTAAGGCAGCCGCTAGTTATATGCATTAAAAATATCTTTGATGCCCTCCGCATCTCCTTCGAGTTATGCCTACAGGGTTTTTCTTACACTTGAGTTACCATAAACATCGGGCTAACTAGGATGAGCTGTGCGAGCGCATCTCTTCCCGCTCTCCACTTGCTATTTGGTCTTCAGGAGACTTGGGCGCGTGCCCATTCCACACCCTCTCGGGATATTGAGATTTTGCAACCCCACTACTAGTGGATGTGGGAAGTGCAGGTGGATGCGCGATTTGCACCCTACACAATATCGCCGTTTTCTCTCTTGTTTAAAGACCTCCTTTCAGCTGGATAGGAAGTGTACTTTTATTTGGTAAATTCAGGCATCAATATCCGAGAACCACTTCCTTCTCTTCGTAGTGATCACATTCCCATTCAAATCTTTCTCTGTGCTATCGTTTCGTCAGAATCTACCTTGGTGCTACTTTGGTCGGCGCGATTACCCGCACTTAAGGAAATTATTTTTTTTTTCAATCTCAGGTGATGCCCCCTCCCTCTCTGGGATCTTTTCTTCAGGGGTTGTTCCCAGAGATGCTCTGGCCTTCTCGTGGCGAGGGGAGTCAGCCCTGTGCCCCTTAGGGGACCCATGGTGCTGCCAACAAGACTTTTAACATGCCCCTCTTTCTTTCCTCCTCTATTACGCTCTTCCACTGCCCTATATTTCCCCCTCTTCCTTCACCTATCTAGTGGTCCTTATGGATACCCGACCTCTGCTTGTTTAATGGATTGATTCAGAATTGTTCTTTCATGAAGGTGAGAGGCTGGGCATGTCTACCGCATGCCCAAGGAGAAACCCATCGTTGGCCCCTTTTCTCCGTGCGTAGGAGAACTCGGGCAGCCTCTTAGGTTTCAAAAGATGGTGTGGTGGATCTCTATCCATTCTCCAAGAGGACATACCGGACGTAACTGATTGTATAGTTGCAGTACTGCCTGGCCCTTGTAAGCTTCCATAGTGGGGACCCCTGAGGAAGAATGCGAAGTTTTTTTTCTTTTTGCAATGGCTAGCCATAAACCAAAAACCTCCCCTTCTCGTAAGGGTTCTCGTGCCAAACATTCCTTAGCTTTCCTTTCAGCCTTCCCTCGCTCGGTGGACCCCTATTCCAACGAAGTAGACCCAGATCTAGATTATCCTCGCTTTCTTGTCATGAATTCATCATCCGACATCCCATTTGCAAAAGTCGATGTGTTTGACGTCAATGAATATTTTGAGTCCCGCTATGGTGAACCCCGCCGGATGTGGTCAAGAGGAAGTGGTGATGTCGTAGTCGAGGTGTCATCCCACTCTCAACACAACCTTGTGCGAAATCTATCTTCGATAGCTGAAATTCCAATAACTGTCTCGCCCCACCTGCCTTCAGAGTAAGCTCAGTACCCAACGTGCCACACACGTACACAGGGTGACTAAAACATTAGGCTCCACTAAGTCCCAACCGCCACACTGATTTTTACATTTGAACAAGAACTGCCGCAGCATATTAAAGCTGGGTACCTTCGTGTCCCGGTAAGTCACTACATCGAACTACCCAGACGCTGCTTCAATTGCAATCAATTTGGACATGTTGGCCGTGCCTGTCGGCACCCTCGCTCCTAAGTGAATTGTAGCTCTGACTACCATGGCCCCGAATGCATCAAAACCCCGCTGTGCCAACTGCGGAGGTACCTACAGTGCTGCGTCAAAAAACTCTGCTCTATATTTTTATATGAAAAGGAAGTGCTCGCTTTGCGCCACTCCCTACGTCTAGATATAAGAGAGGCCCGCCAGCGTGCCCAAGCACAAACCTCGCCACTCGGCTCGGCCGGCTCTTCTCTGACGTTTTACGTGACGCTGGACGAAACCGACCGTCACGCGCGAGTTCCGACTAGCCTGAAGCACTTCACCCTAGATCTCCTCCCAGCGTCGAAAACATTCAGAATATGCAGTTGAAGCATCGCTCTCACACCGAGATAACCAATGTAGCCCCCGTCGCTCTAGCTGGGAGAGACGCTCAGGGTGAGACACTTGAAGACATCAGACGCTATCTGAACGAATCCTCAACATCGACCAGTGAAGGTTCATCCACCCAGCCCCGAGACCCAAAGCCCAGTGGTAAGTGGAAGGATTCCTCACCTGGGTCATCGACCACCAATAAGCGGGCAGCCTCTGGAGCTGACTCGACCGAACCCCGAGAATCTTCAATGGACTCCTCCCCTATGGCTGAACAATCTATGCCCTTAAGTCCGTCCCGCCCTTCACAGGACTTAGGCCCCATCCTGATCCAAACGATGGCAGATATACACCCAGCTCCACACACCTCGCTCCGATGACCTGTTCGTTCCTCTCACCCTTCAACCCAAGATCCGATGGAAGCAGTTGATACTCCAACATCACCAATCGCGGCGGTTGGACCAACTCCTCAGACACCGAAAATACCCACGACCCATGAATCCGGATCTACCGGCTGAAAATCCCTTTTTGATCTCCCTTTTCCGCCAGGTTGTGAGCCCGAATTACAATCTAGGGCCTCGGTTGGTTCTCCAAAACCCACGAAAAAAAAACCCAGTTACTGCTCCCTCTTGGATCTCTTCCCCTGCAAAAGCAGGCTCGTCAAAATCTGCTCTCCGTCTCCCAAGCTCTTTGGGACGAACCACAAATACAATATCGGCCTCAAAAGAGAAAAAGATATCGTCACACATAAAATCTTCCATTATACAATGGAATTGTCAAGGAGTTCTTCCAAAGTGGGAAGAACTCAAAATTCTTTTGACGACTATCCAACCCGCTGTTATTTGTCTTCAGGAGACTAAACTGGGTATACGACCCTTTCCGCCGGTACCCGGCTTTCTCACTTTCAACTCTATTGCTCCTGCTGGAAGCCCCTCTCATGGGGAGGGTGTCAATCATGGTATCTTCATCCCACCATGTTTCTCGCATCTCCCTACATACTACCCTCCAAGCTGTTGCCGTGAGGGTTTTTCTTACTAAGCTTTTTACCGTTTGCTCTATTTACCTTCCCCCTTGTTTATCATTGTCAAGACCCGACCTTTTAGAACTTATAGACCAGTTGCCCTCCCCATTCTTATTACTAGGAGATTTTAACGCCCGTCACCCATACTGGGGTGACATCACTCGAAATGCCAAAGGCAGTGTTTTAGAGTCTCTTTTATTATCTGACTTTCTTTGTGTCTTAAATACTGGCGATTTTACCTCTTATCATGTCGAGACGGACTCTTTTAGCTGTGTTGATCTGTCTGTTTGTTCCCCTGATGGCTTCACGGAATTTCGATGGTCAATTCTTGACGATCTCCATGGGAGTGACCACTTCTCTATTGTCTTGTCGGCCCTTCAAGTTAGCCCTCATACAACCATGCCCCTTAAGTGTGACTTAGATCATGCAGATTGGGAAGGTTTCCAAGAGGCGTCCTTCACAAATGCATCCTTGGGGACCTTCAATAGAGTGGACGCGATAGTAGAATACTTTTCATCGACTATCTACAATGCAGCAACACAGACCATCCCACGGAGGCGACCTGCCACGGGCCGCTCAACTGTTCCCTGGTGCACCTCGACGTGTGCAACAGCTATCAAAACGTACAAGTTAGCCCATACCCGATTCCGAAAGAACCCAACTTTGTGCAACGAGGTTGACCCAAACCGAGCTCGTGCGCTTAGTCAGGCTCGCCGAAATTCATGGCGCCGTTACGTTTCATCAAATTCCTCTATGACACCTACTGCTAAGATCTGGAAGAGGATTAATAAGATCAGGGGCCGTTATGCTAATCATCATTTCCCCACACTCAACTTAGACGGTTCCTTGGAGAATGACGACCTGGCGGTCAGCAATGCTTTTGCTGACCATTTCCGCACCGTCAGCAGTGTCGGCCGTTACGATAAGGCTTTTCAATCCTACAAATCAAAGGAAGAATCTCATTCTCTCAACTTCACAACAAAATCTAACCTTCCGTATAACGCTCTATTCAGCATCCATGAGCTGCATAGCGCTTTGTCCCTTTGCATATCTACTTCCCCTGGCCTTGAGATCCATTTCGATATGATTCGGCACCTACATCCACACTTTACTCTCTTCTTACTTGATTTGTACAACCTTATATGGGTGAAGGGTTTTTACCCGTCATCATAGCGCATTGGGATCATCCTTTCCTTTGTCAAACCGGGCAGGGACTGGTTGGATGCAGATCACTACCGCCTTATAGCTCTCACCAGCTCTTTGAGTAAGTTGCTGGAAAAAATTATATTGGAGCGCCTAAACTGGTTCCTAGAAACCAATCACCTTCTCTCTCCATTTCAATGTGGATTCCGCAAAGGTCATAGTACCCTTGACTTACTTGTACGTTTCGAGGGATCGGTCCGGAAAGCTTTCTCATTAAAGCACCGAGTCCTAGCCATATTTTTCGATATTGAGAAAGCCTACGACACAACATGGAGATACGGCATCTCGATGCAGGTATACGTCGGGGATGAGAGGCCTTTTACCTTCACTTATTCAAAGTTTTTTAGCATCTCGATCCTTCAAGGTACGTGTCTTATGTTTTATAATTGCCATCAATGATATTATTTCGTCTCTCACAGAGGGTGTATCGGCAACTGTGTTTGTCGATGATTTAGCACTATACTGTTCCTCACCTCGCCTTCCATCAGCAGCGCGTCGGCTACAACTGGCGGTCGATGCTGTATCCAAAAGAGCACAACTTAAGGGATTCCGCTTTTCCACGAACAAAACCAAAGCAATGTATTTCCACCGAGGCAGAGGGTTTCTTGTTCCGCCATCTATCTCCCTACAAGGCGAAGATATAGTTTGTCTCCGAGTTTCGGTTACTTGGCGTAACTCTCCATCCAAAGTTATCCTGGTTACCACACCTACGCCGACTTCGAACAGGCTGTCTACGGGCTCTAGACATTTTGAAAGTCCTCTCATACACTTCGTGGGGCAGCGACCGACAAACATTGTGGACATTATACACAGCCCTGGTCCAATCCAAATTTGATTATGGCTGTCAAATTTACTCATCGGCTTCCCCTTTAGCCCTTAAAATGCTGAACCCCATTCGAAATCTTGGGGAGTTCGTCTCTTCAGTGGAGCCTTCCGTACTTCTCCTGTCAACAGCCTTTACTGCGAGAGTGGGGTACTCCCTTTGCCCTACCATAGACTTCAAATATGCATACGATACCTCTGCCGAGTACAGCAAGCCCCTGTATCAGAGGTCTACAGATGCCTGTATGCTGCCGAATCAACGGCGGCATATGATAAGTTGCCATCTTTACCCCGCCCTTTGAACCTTGGCATAGATCATATCTCTAACCTGGGTGCTCCAAGGGGCCTTACCCTTCCATCCTTACTGACCCCTAGTTGGCGTTCTCCTCTCCCCACAGTATGTACCAACATGTGGAGCCTGGAGAAGTCTTCCATGGACCCTCGCATCATTAAGAGCCTATTCTTAGAGCATTCGATCCCCAACAAACAATGCTGCCCACTATACACAGATGGCTCTAGAATTATTTTTTGCTGGATCCCTGGGCAACGAGAAGGCTGATCGGCTGGCCCGCTCAGCACATTCTGTTTTCCCTGAGAACTCGGCTTTGCCTTTTAGGTACTACTTTCCTTCAATAAGAAAATATATTTTTCAACTGGGGCAGAATGAATGGGATGACTGTTCATCATCCAAACTATGCAAAATTAAAAATTCTATTCGCTCTTGCCCCTCGAGTCGTCATAGAATGCGGTCGTTAGAGGTGGCCCTTTGCCGAGTTCGCATTGGCCACACAAGACTTACTCACGGCCATCTTGTTTCGGGTGATGCTCATATCAGCCCTTGCTGTCGTTTTTGCGGTGGGGACCAATCGGTTGCTCACTTTTTATTGGATTGTAGCTATTTTGTCATTCTCCGGTTGTCCTGTTTCCCGACCCTTTTAACTATCCCTCAACACACCCGTCTTCGATGCATATTGGCGGAGGAATCCTTTAACCCTTCGTTTTTAATTTTTTTTGTCACAAAGTGGTCTCCTCCACCTTTTATAGATGATTTGCCTCTTTTCACCCTAGCTGCCATATAGAATCCACTTGGATTGGGCAAGCAACCCATTGGTAACTTACCTTAAACTTCTCAGGTGATGTGTTTAGGTAAGTTAATGAGGCCGTTGAGTTCTCCGGCACCCTCATGCCGTTTGTCCTTATTAACATTCAAATAACGTAGAGCCGTTTTGCAGGCCTTCCTTAATTTTAGGTGGTCAGTCGAGTCGGAGATTACCCTTATAGGGAAGCGATATATGCCTTTATAGCTTCAAGGGCCACTCAAGCGATTTCAGCGTGGATGAATTTCGTCGAACTCAGGATAAGTTTCAGGTATATTTCGAAGCCAGGTCGCCACTCTCCTTGGTGACAAACGTGTATTCACTTATCGGGAAATATCCATTTGCAGAGGTGTAAAAGCGCGTCAAAATGATTTGGGGAAAGTTTTCGGGGGACCCCCTACCTTCCAGACAGTCGGCACCGCATCCCTGGACGAGATTCTGCCCTGCTAACATTTAAAGCAGATTGAGCGCTTGCTGAGAACCACCGACTTCACCTTCAGACGCGAGGAATCCTTCAATGACCTGTTAACACAGAGTTGCGTTCGGGTCTCGCTTCATGCGCGGATCCCGATCATAGTGCGAACGCGAGCACGGACGCCAGGGGCGAGAGAACCATGACCTTTCTGCCACCTCTGTCCGACAGGATCTGGACAAAGGTTATCCTCCCCTTATCATAGTGAATGGCTAACGTGCTTACTTTCTCAATCCGGAGAGCAATCACTCTTAACTTTATCTGCGAGTCCTTCCTTCATAGATATTTTGATACAGTATTTGTTTTATATGTCCTAATGTAGCGCATGGCGATAGGGGATCGTGGTGAGCCTCCACACAATGGGTGCGAGGATACGCCTACCAAGTAATCTGAATTTAATCAAGATTGACATACGGGTGTGGGGAAGCGTTCTCCGGTCCAATAAGGCTGGAAGAGGACATCACGTAGCGAAGTATTCCCATTGTGACTATTTGCATTGAGCATCAAGGGTTTCACTCCGGTGCTAGCCGAGTGGATACAGCGTTTTCTCAACGTCGCGGTACCGGATTTGATCCCGAATCCCGGCATGAGCAGAGACAAACGTCAGCGCACGTAGAGATCTGGCTACCGACTGGTGGACGCGCTGTGCTCAGCCCTGTATTCGGGTGGGTAGATCACACACACATCCAATTACAACACTGCTTTCTTTCCTCTCTCTCTGAGAGAGAGAGAGACAACACATACACACACACTGTTCCAAGGAATCCTACCGATGAGTATTCTATCCACACACACCTCTGACGCGGAATAGGTCCGTCTGCCCCGGTGTCAAAACACAATACTTCCTGACACCTCTCCCCCAAAGATGACCGGCCCCAGGTGCCCTGGGGCTCACCAGCGATTGTCATACTGACCTTTATGTAGACTTCATTATCGGGTCAGGGATCTCCTGGATAAAGGAAAGTTGGTGAACCAAACGTAGCAGACATCATTTCTACCTTCTATGCTAACGACCTTAAGATATCGTTTGGTTCGATTCTAGCGACGAACACTGACCCATATCTCCCTATGTCGAAGCTCTCGGTTTTCTTTGCCCAAAACTAGGATGGTGCAGTCTGTCTACATACAGCTTAACATGGATTCGGTCCTGTTCCTAAATGGCGCTTGCCTCGATGTAGTTGAATCACATCGTTTTTGTTGTTGTTTTTCACCAGGGCTTAAGTTTTAGTACAAGCTGTAAATGTTTGCTTATCTGCCTCGGCTCCCGCCTTTTGGCGGGCAAAGGATATAATATGAATACTTAATAAATAAAAAGTAGGGAAAGAAGGAATGGAATATGTTAAAAGTTCACTTCGCCAACCCCACATGGGTGAGGGTGCACCCTTTTGCCGCTTGAGGGCAGATCCCCCTCCAACTTTCAATTATAATCACTTAAAGTTGGGTTCCCGTATTCGTGGGGTACTTCAGGGTGTCCCTAAAGTGTGGACACAGGAAATATCACAAAGGGCTCCTCGTTCACTAGACCTTGACAATTTTCTGGGGTATGCTAAAGAAGGTGTACTCAATGGTGGTCCACTTGTTCACCTGACCTTACAACCCCACTATAACTTCCTTTTATGGGAGGGAGTATGTACTCAAGATGAGACACCTGAGAGAGAACGCATCATAATTAATGTGCTCAAATTGACAGAAATTTGGAGTTAATGCATCTGAATGAATTTTGCATCACATTGAAGATGTTATTTAGTAATATTTGCATTAAATAAAATGTTAAACTTTTGTGAAAATATGCATTTTGCCTGTGTCCAGACTTTGGGAAGACCCTCTACTGTATATAAGGCATGTTTGGAATGACTAGCAGAAAATGTGATATACCGACGAAGCGAATCCAACGCCTGGGTTAATGGACGCAAACAGAACTTTCTATAAATTTAATCTGATATTTATCCTAAAACATGTAATTTGCAGAGCTAAAATAGCGATTAGGTTGTAGCTTTATTATGCCCCCCCCCAAAAGTTTTTTTTTTTAACAAAATTTTACATCAGGGGATTGGACCAAACGTACGATTCTCCTCTGGATGTCGGTGCCATTTATTAAGTCCTGGCAGATTGCTGAAACAGTTCAGGTACATCACATGATGGGGACCTCCTCAGAGACAGTTTCCCAGATTATGTTGAACCTAAGCGTAAATGGAATAGATCAGTTTTGTTTTGTTTTTTCTTTTTTTTTTAAAGGAATGTCCGTAAGTTATTTTGAGCCGGTCCACACTTTTACATCTACCTTCACCAAATCTCCGCCTTAACTGGACAAGACGCTACAGCACAAAGGCACCCTCCAGCAGTCATCCATTAGGAGCGGCTCCAGCTAACCGCTCCTCCTTGTTCCACTAACATCTTTCTTCTTTTTGGTACCAACTCTCCATCTCTACCGTAGTTCGCTACGCATTGTACCATGATGGGGCTGCACGTCCTCGTGTTCCAAGTGCTCGCAACTAAGTCGAGGGGGTATCTAGTGTACTTCCGCTCTTGGTCTAAGCCTGGAGAAGCTGGTGCGTTTCCCCGGTCACTTTATAAAGGCTATCCTCGAGGGAGGTTAGACTCGCTGTCTTTTCTCCCTCAGCCTCGAAACCTTTGACGGGCGGGGCGACATCCCTACTTTGGAAAGTAGACCGTTTCCGAGTCGGCCAGTCCTACGTTGGATCGGGGCGTAGGAGTCAAAGCTCCTTTGGTGCTATCGTCCTTTCGAGGGTCGAAGAGAGCCTCACGACGACCTTCAGGGGTGTTGCCTCCTGTGAGACATGAATCTGTGGAGGCGCGCGGCCGTTTTGCATTACGGGAAACGGTCGCGAAAGTAGGGGGAGGGGATCTGAATGGGTGAGGAAACGACCATGGTCGTAAACCTGAGGAGGCAGGAGCATGGGGGCCCTTTTTTTTAAAAAAAATGAAGTATAACATATCACAGGAAGCGCTGGAGACACCAGGAATGAGAGACTATCCACAGCCAGCATTTCCTTCTCTCAGATAAAACAGAGGAGACCAGCCCCTACAAGAACTCGTAAAGTCCACATGTCGGTATGCACGAACTCGTCCCGAGTCCTAGGGACAAGCGTTAGCGACTCCGATCGTCCCGGTACCGGGACGGGTAAAATGCGCGAGGATCACCCAGACTTGGACATTCAACAAGAATGTGCCCTGCAGTCTGGGGGAGAAGGCAGTCGTCACAGTATGGCGCAGGCGAGAGCTCCCATCTTCTTTGTCAATCAGCCCGTATTCTTGCCCTGTAATCGGTGTGAGAAAGAGCGAAACGCTGGTCTGGTCGCCTAGTCCTCGCGGACTCTTTGGCGCCCTCATTCCCCGCAAAATAATCTTAACATCCACCTGGCTCGCCAAAAACGTGTCGTCATGGATATCGCAAAAAAAAAAGAGATGTAGAGATTCCAATGCCCCGAGAGCACTCAGGGCGCTTTCTTAGTCGCTATGAATCGCAATCTGGTCCCCGAACCGGGGACGTCGCATTATCTCCCGCACCGAGCGTTGTATTGCCACCAGCTCGGGCGTGGAAACCGACCCCCTGTTGGGACTTGGAGCAATCTGTATACAGTGGCACGGTCCCAGCGTGACACGAAGTGTGCTCTAAAAAGGCCGCACACAATACTCCCACGCTTCAGAAGATATGGGAGCAGAGGCATACCGACAAATAGTCAAAGGTGGTCCCCTCCAGAGTGCCGTCCTGAGCATAACCAGGGACGCCACCGGCCCGAGAGCTATACCTAGTTCTCTAACGAGTTTGACTTGTCTGTCTCGGCGGCAGAGGCAGTAATTTTGGGGGGAGCTAATCTGGCGACTGCCAACTTGGGCATAAGTCGCCATACTCACCACGACAGCCTAATACTAGGCTACTGTAGAGTAACAACATACAAAAAAAAAGGCAGGAAGCAGACTCCAGCGTCGGGTGATTGTTAGCCTCACCCGGCGCAGGGATGTACGACCTACAAAGAAAAAAAACAAAAAAAACTACCTCGGATGCAGTGAGAGCGGTTGTCGATTGAGGGAGACGCCGGGCTCTCGCGTACAGGCGAATAATGCACTGTGCATGGCGCAGAGCGAGTGACCCTCAATGGGAAAAGTGCGAAAGACACCGGTCGCCAGGCGAAGGCCGGTGTGGTGCAACGCGTCCACCTTCCGCAATACACTTCGAACGAACAAAGGATCGATAAAAATGAGGCAGTAGCACTATCAGCGCTCACGGAACGAAGAATATCCATGGCGCGGGTACAAGAGAACCTAAGGCTGCGAATATGGGCCTCCCAGGTTAGGCGTCGGTTCACATACAAGACCGAGGAAATGGTAAAAGTCCACCACTTCCAGGTGGAGCCATGGATGGCGGCAGAAGTGCACCACCTTAGTCTTAGCCAGAGAAAACCGAAACCTGTGCGTTTCGGCATAGCGAGAGACGTGGTTCAAAGCCTATTGGAGTAGACGCTTCAGAGTTGGCATGTGGGCCGCGCCAAAAGAGATCGAAAGGTCGGCCACGTAGAGCGTAGCGAGAACATCTTCCGGCAGCGCCGATGTGATTCTCAGGGAAAAGATTGCGACACCGAGGGCACATCCCTGCGCGACACCCTTTTCCTGCTCCTTTGTACCGAAGAGTGTTCCCCCCCACCGGTACGAGGAATCGACGATCTAGCAAAAAATCAGATATAAAGATGGGAAGGCGCACCCCTCGCCTACAATGCGGTATCATACAACTTATCCATATCGAAAAACACCGTGGCGTAGTGCTGTCTACGAAGGAACGCCTCGCAGACGCCATTTTTCAGTCGGAGCAGAGCATCGGACGTGGAGTGGAACTTGCGGAAGACGCACTGTGCATAAGACAGATGGACTCGGCAGTCCAGAAAAAAAAAGCTAATCTAACATTTACCAATTTTTCCATCAACTAACACGCGCAGGTTAGATAGATTGGGCGGAAACAGGCCGGGGTAGAGTGATCTCTCCCCAGGAATCTAGGAGGAGACCCTCTACCCAGATCACGAAGCGAGAGCGGAACGCAACTAAGAGAAACCTGTTGTTGAAGGGTTCTCCGCCTCTGGAGGTAAAGTCCAGTCAGAGGGCTTCCACGACATAACGACGCGCATTGAATGCTGGCGGAACAGCCTCTCGGCTAGAGAATGCGGAGAAAGGGGTCACGAAGGATTCCGCCACGGACGCGAGGTCCGAGATTGCGGTCCCACTTTCCTGGTGAACGGGAAGGGTGTCTTGCGAGAACTTGCCCCGAATCCTTTTGGCTCTCTTCCACACCTCTGCTAGAGGGGAACCCTCTTTGAAGAGAAGACCCTTTACAGGAATGGCTGTACGCTTCCGGGTGCTGTTGGCCGGACAATGCACTGAAGGCACTGTCGCCTTCGAGAACTTATCTTGAGAGGTTGGGCTCGCCATTCGAGTCTTTTCCGACCTCCGATACACCCAGTCTACCACTAAGTGTGGGCGAAGGAGCCGAGGCTCCTTTGTGAGTACCTCCTTTCGGGGGCCAGCTTTAGAAACACCGGAAGATTGCCTCACAACACTCTTCAGGGGTTTTTGCCTCCTGTGAGTCTAACGACTCGGTGGAGGCGCGCGGCCGTTTCACCTTACGGGAAACGGCCACGCTGGCCGCCCCATGGTTGGCCAGCTCTAAGGTGATGTCCTCTATGGAGTAGTCAATGAGTTCCCTCGCATAAACTACTCCTTTCACAAAGTTCATGGTAGAGTGCGGGGTCACAAACACCGGGGTGCCATCAAGTGTCTGAAGGGCACTAATCATGGCCGCCTCGGTGGGATTCGAGGCAGTGGCCAAAAGGCTCCTGTCCGAGAAACGGGTCACCTTCGGCTCTCTACCAATCACACTAGCTAAAGCTCTCCTCTGATGGATCATGTTGCCCTTAGCCAACATGCTGCCATCATTGGAGCGAATAACCAGGAAGCGTATTAAGCCAGCGGGCTCGAAAACGCCGGGTAATCTCTGAATGGGATGCCCCGATGTAATCGAGGCTCCGCTCTGCGCACTAGCACTTTTGGTCTTACTCAAGGGCTCTGCACCCGGGGGGCAGCGGGGACATAAGTGCCGATCTTGGCTTGCTCGCTTACCGAAGCAGGAGCAGACCCATCTTACCTGCAGCCTCCGCGGATGGAGAGGAGCCCCCCGCCCGCGTCTTTTTATTAGAGGAGGGCGGGCAATGAACCCCCTTCTCCCATCCGCCGCCAGGATCCCACAGGTCGGATGGGACCAGCCTTAGAAAGGTCCTTCTCCGAGATGGATAAGGTCCTGGCAGTCTCAGGGGCACGGTTCAGAGGAGGAGATCCCTCCCCTCCTTGTAATACCTTGGAGACCCTAGCCATTTGAGGAGGACCTTGCATAGGGAAGGACTCGAGTTCGGTGCTTGGCGCCGATCCCTGAACGCTCCCGTAGAAGACTCTAGCATCTGAGGCTGGGTTGCCTCAAGGACCATGTCTATCTGGGCGGGGGGGGGGCGTTCCAGTTTGCCATCCCCTCTCGGGACATCACAGGTCCCATTAGCAGCACTGTCATGAGTAGAGTCTGGGGAGGCACACGCCTTGACCCCCGTTAGGTTAAATATTCTAGCCAGCAGGTCTTTTGAGGCAAGCGACCAATGGGGGGGGCGGTGTCGGCTATGGGCTGCCTGCTGGCAGTCCCCTACACCCGTAGGCGAAGGAGAGGAGTAAGCCTCCTCTCTGGTTCGAGAGATTTGGAGGGTCCCCTGCGAGAGCACAGGGAAGGGGAGGCTCCATTTTTTCTGTGGTTTTTCATCATGGGGCATGGTGACCTGAAATTTTCTTACAGGATGCAGACATTCATCACTCCTCGCAGTAGCTCACTCTGCAAGGGGGGCGTACGGGGTTGGCAAAGCCAGGTGCCCCCATTTAAGGCCACCCCTCTTGCCTGGTGACCTGGCAGCCCTTCAGCATGGCAGCTCCACCTTGGGCACAGCGTAAAAAAAATAGATAGTGAAGTGAGAAGGAAAAGGGATGTGAGGAAGTTATGGGTGGGGATGAAGCAGGTTGTTAAAAACCCACCACCCCAAACCAGAACTCAAGGGTTAGAGAACATTGTCCCTTTCCCCCTCAGCCCCGATCTGGGATAGTTGACTGAGAAGAAGGTCAGCATCAACCCTGTGAAAATAGAGGCTGACCAGAGAAAGTTCTGGGAGAGGTTGTAGGGGTCATAAAGAAGAAGAGGCTAAGCTGGGGCCGGACGGGGCGCTGAGTGCAGTGGCCCACTCACTGTAGGGTTGGCAAAAAAACCCCAAATTTTGAAAAAGCCCAATAAAACCCAGGTTTTGTTCTGGGTCTTTTCAAAAATATGCTACAACCATTAGAATAACAGAAAAAAATAGCTATCTCTATTTTTATATAATATTAATAATTACTTAGTTTGATAATTATATTATAGTAAGAATAGATCACTGATCAAGAATTTGGGTTACTCATATACCATGATAGCCACATCTGTAGGAGAGATGAATTATAGGTCAGTATCAGAGAAATAACCTTAATTTGATACATATGTTGAAATTAAAAACATAAATATGAATTTTGAATAAAATAATGATAATAACATTCATTTCTTGAAAAAAAAGTAATTTTGAAAAGACTCCCAAAACCTGGGTTTTATTGTTTTTTCAAATATTGAGTTTTTTCAAAAAACAAATGCTACAAGCATTAGTAGAATAGCATAGAAAAAGAATATCTATCTCTATTTTTATAATAATAATTAATTAGTTTAATAATTATATTAAGGTAAGAACAGATCACTGATTGAGAATTATCGGTAACCATGATAGCCATAACTTGTAGAAGGAGAGATTAATTATTATGAGTCAATATCAGAGAAATAACCTTAATTTGATACATATTTGTTTTAAATTACAAACATAAATACGAATTTTGAATAAAATAATGATAAGTAGCATTCATTTCTTGGAAAAAAAAAGTAATTTTGAAAAAACTCAAAAACTGGGTTTTATTCTGGGGTTTTTCAAAAAAGAAATGCTACAAGCACTAGAATAACATAGAAAAAGAATAGCTATCTCTATTTTTATATAATATTAATAATTATATTATATTAAGAACAGATTACTGATCGAGAATTGTGGGGACCCATGATAGCCATAACCTGTAGAAGGAGAGATAAATTATTATGAGTCAGTATCAGACAAATAACCTTAATTTGATACATATTTGTTGAAATTATAAGCATAAATATGAATTTTGAATAAAATAATGATAAGTAGCATTCATTTCTTGAAAAAAAAAGGAATTTTGAAAAAAAAAGACCCCAAACCCGGGTTTTTTTATTTGCCCACCCTGTCTCTACGAGGGGTCAATATGGGTCGGCAGAACCAGCTGCCACCATTTGAGGCCAGCAGCGTCACACTCACCAGCAAGCCATTAAGTGTCCTAAAGGCACTAATCATGGCCGCCTGGGAAGGGTCCAACGCATTCACCAGAAGGCTTCCTTTTGAGAAACAGGTCACCTTCAGGTTAGCAATCAAACTAGATAATGGTCTCCTCTGATGGATAGATGTTGCCTTTGCACAACATGGTATCATCTGTGGAGCAAATGACTAGAAAGCGTTTGAAGCCAGCGGGCTCGAAAATGCTAGGTAGTTTTTCAATGAGGGGCTCAGACGTAGTCAAGGGTACGCTCAGCGCACTTGCCACGTTGGTCATCTGGGCTCCCCCACCCATGGGCGCCTCGAGGCCTAACATGCCCATCTTGCTTGCCGAAAGAGCAGTGGACCTGTCCATTCCCGGAGCGGACTCAGCAAGATTCTTCTCTGAAATTGAGGTCTTAGGTGTCAAAGGGGAACCGGGTAAGGGAGGAGATCCTCTTCTCCTTGTGAGTCTTTGTAGGCCCGAACCACGCGAGAAGCTTACACAGGGCTGGATTAAGGTTCGCAGTCTGGCAAAGAGCCCAGGTTCGCCACCATTGAAGATTCTGACATCCGTAGCCTGGTCAGCTACAGGAAGGAAGGAGCTCCATGTGCGCATCTACCAGCCAAGGCATCACATATCCCATTCAAGGTATCTTCAGTCAGTCAAGTTTGGCTGGCAAACTGACCTCTCTATCAGGAAAGAGAGGGGTCAGGGACGCAACCCCGTGTGAGGTGCATATGCAAGCCTGCAGGATGCTACTGGGCACGGCCTGACGGGCCCTACTATCCTTTGCTCCTCTAAGTGGGTTGGCCCTATCAAGTGGCTCCCACAGGAGAGTGCCACTATTACTAAGGTTTTTTTTATTATTTTATGAGCCTATCTGGCGACTACTCACTTGGGCATACGTCGCCGTTCAGGATAGGAGAGGAAGAAACGCCCTCTCCACTGAAAGTTGGGGGGGAGGGGACCCTGAGAAAGCAAAGTGCGAGGTACCTCTTTTTCAGATGTGGAGCTGCTCGAGGGGCGACGGCGGCTCAAAAGATGACAAAGGGGAAGTCCCTTTGCGGCATGGTGATGGTGTGTGTCGGGAGGGGGGGGAGCTACACCAGTCAAAGTTGTGCCTCGTTTTACCTCATCCTTCCCAGCACCTAGGGAGAATGAGGCTGCCTGAAGTTGCCCATATCTATTTCACTTGTAGCCATAGTAACAGTTATGAAAAAGAAAAATGCAGGGAAAGTAGATTAAGATTCTATGATTTCATAAATGCCTTGAAAAGTTAAGAGAAAAGTCTCCATAGGATCAGAAAATTCCAGAATGTTAACATTTCCACATACTCAGCCCATGTGTCCAGCATTGATGGGCTTTGGCAATCTGGTCTATCATTCAGGCAAAATTGTCTTTGAGCTTTAACCATAAAGTATGGTGTCGGAGTAGCCACTTTATATATGCACTGGAAGGTGAGCAGGCAAAGTGTGTACTTTGCCTAATACTTGCTTTACCCAGCGGGGGGCTTTCGGCCCTCTCAGCAGGTAGGGACCTCACGGTATACACTGCCACTTAAGAGGACGAAAGTGCACCGTGCAACCAGAACAGAAGAACAAGCGTGGAATGGGAGTAGGAGGGTATGTAATGAAGAGAAGTAGAAATATGTGGGTCCACTAACACGTAGAGTGAGTGATCACCTATTATTATCATACCCTGATGCTAGGTAATCCCAGGATGGCATTCAGTCCACTAAGGTACCATGGCTACCAGACTGAACTCTATCAGATGACAACAGTCCTCCCTGTAAGAAGTGTGGGTAAACAAAAGGTTAAGGGGATAGCTGTAATTATAATAAATGATAATAATAATACAAACTAATAATAATAAGATAAAGTAGTACTGAGATGGAGGGAGGGGAAAGTGCACCAACAACTTTCCCAAGTCCCATCAGAGGGTTCACATCAATCCATTGACAGGGTTTTCCTAATTTGCAGTCAGGCAGGGAGGATGTGCCTGGTACCAAGTGCAACAGGATACACACGGTACCTCCCCTGGGGATGGAATCAACATAATGAATCAAGAATAGTACAGTATTCCCTCGCCATATTGGGGTTCACATTTCCCGGACTCAGTACATCATGTTTTCTTCTAACTGGTAATAGGAAAACCAGGGAAGCTCTATTGACACACTATTGGCTGAGACACAACCCATCAGGTCACGTTGTTCAGTAATGGTCTGCTCCGTGCAACACCCAAAGAACATCGATGAATTCACGTTTTGCAAAGATGAGAGGAACAAAATTCTATCAGGTTTTTTTTAAACTAGTCAAAAACTATAATAGTTTGACGAGTGTCATTGAGTAAAAATGTTATAATATTGAATGTTACAAATTATATAGGGTATAAATACTTTTTAGTCACAAATTTTCACATAAGGTATTATTCCTTTGTCTATCAACATTTTGTGGTTGTCTATTAATGCATTCATCTCAATGACTAAAAAAATTTGTTACCCTTCAATAAATGGTTCATGAACTATGACCAAAAATTGTGGTATTAGGTATGGATATGAATATTTTCTGGAGCAAGTGTACGTTAGGAGCAACAATCTTTTCTTCCTTTCATACCTTATAATTGAGGACTGTGCCACATCTTTCATGACACACCATAGATACAAACATGGCATTTGCTCAAAGCGCACACACGGCAATCAACTTTACAACATACCATTCTCCCCAGCAAACGCCATCACCTTACTCTTTCTTACATAGACCTTCAGTCTCCTTTCATACATGGCCCGTTAAACGCTTCAATGAATTTCTACTTACTCTCAATCAGTGAGACCAGGTCATGATGGATGGGCCCATCCAAGCTAGTGGCTCTCGAAACGAGCCATGTAGGTACTGATCAAAGGCAGGGTAGGATGGCCTGGTTTCACCAGGGGCAACATGAGATGATGATGACCTCTTCATACACTAAGCTGTCGTCTCCTGATGTGGGTAGGGTGAAAGATGAACAAATAACTTGATATATGTAGGGGTCTGAGGACAACAGCATACATAGACAGATCCGGACTCCATGCTTCATAATCTTTCATCAAACTCACTCGTGTCCCTCCTCACCACCAGTACTTCTTGCAACAGACCATCTCTCAGATACTAATCAACCCTGGCCACATCATACTCTCCTGTGTCAACCTCCCACATATATCTAACCATTCAGGACAGCCATCTTTCACCCTAGTACAATCCTCTCTTCCAACATATTTTTTTTTACTCCATCTAACAGACACCTCGACACACTACAGCAGACATAAAACAAAGTACTCCACCTCACCACAGGATGTACCTGCCGCATCCCAATTAACTATCTACGATCAAGCAGCATGGAACGCGGCCATTAGATAAATAATGCTGACACATACAAGCATGTATGGAGCATTCAAAAATGATGATGATGATGACTCCAAAACAAAGGCTGTGCCCATGAAGCAGTATCTTAACCTTTGCAGAAACACATGACAACTATTTAAAAATCAAAGAACATGCTATAACACTAAACTAATGCCTAAGGCCCAATAACACTAGTTAAAAATGATGGCTCCCTTCAAAAACACCACCTCTCAAATAAAACAGCTGATCAGAACAACCCACAAACAATATTGTCATTGTGGTTAATAGCTTCCAAGGACCTCCTCTTCATCCAACCAGTCATATCAATAAATCCTGAAAGAACTTGCAAGTAATTAATTAATGGAATGTAAACATAGTCTACATTTTGTGTTTTCATCTTGTAGTACCTCTTTCTCATAATTGCACTCCATCCATGCAAACACTTCAGTCCCTTTCAAATTTGTCTCACAGAGAGCAAGCATCTGCAATTTTCATTTTAAAGACCAATATTGACTACCATTCCCCTCTTTGCTGCATCGCATATGGCCTTCACAATCCATAAATCCACTTGATTCACACATTGTTGAGCCACAGGAAGACAGCTCTTAATCAATCTCAACTTCTCTCACTTGCAGATCTAACACCCTTTCACTTTTGATTACTGACACACATGCACCTTCTCTTATTTGCCCAACCCATGTGCTACTTATACGCATCTTTGTTCTGACAAAACAGGTTTGCCGCACAAGTTTTTCTCAACACACAAACCTACCACCTCCATGTAAATAAAAAGCTTCAATTATTCCATCATCCTGTCACCTATTCTTCAATTTATATCCACTACAACCCTCAGTCAATACTCATTCTCAAATCCATCAACCACTTATCCAAGTTACTCCAGAAACTCTCACCTTAGCCTCACTTGTAACTCTCATACCAGTTGGTCAGAGTCGGTTTGAGCAATACAAATTGAATGAAATATTAAAAGTGAGTTGTAGTTGACTGAAGTTTTAGATCATTTTGAGTGAAATAATTTTTTTTTTTTAACTGAAGTGTCCCCTAACTCACTCTGTATCATTTATGCAGTGTGGTCGTAGCATCTAATTTACATGACACTATAAGCTATCATTAAAACTCTTTTTCAAAATATTGCCAAAACAAGTTGCATATAATGGATATACCCTGACTTAACCAAGATCTGTGTTTTTTTTTAACTTAATGTTAAATTTATATCAGCCATTTTATAATTTCATTATTTTTGTGCTCTTAAAGCTTAAATTTGGTTAGACCAACTTTGAGTCAATATCTTCACAAAAATGCAATGTGAAAATGACCATCACAAACTTATATCATTGCAGGGTCTATACTCTACAGCTATACAATACTTGCACCAACACAATTTTCAACTTGACACATTCATACTACTCAATAGCAGTAAGAATTCAGAGTTCCTTACTTCTAAATATCAAACAAATACTTACAAGACAGATTCTGAGAAGGGGCAAGCATCAATTTTCAAGATGATCAGGAATGAAATCCTGTTATTTGGAGTCTGTGTGAAGAAGACAAGGGTGGAAAGAGGCCGCTGCTGCATGCCCTGACCTTCCCCATGGAAGAGGGTCTCTCTCGGACCATGTGGATTCCATTACATCAAAAACTTCAAATGATGACAAAAAAGTATTCCCATCGTAGCCACCTAAAACATATGGGGAAAAGATGACATTGTGAGAAAAATGTTTTATCTTTTTTAAACGATATAATTAAAAGAAACTAATCAAAATAAGAACAATAATATTACCCATCACAAAAATCTTGTTGTTACAAACAGTAACTGTCATCGCTGATCGTGGTACTTTGAGGGGAGGGGCGTAAGACCAAGTATGAGTACTTGTGTCAAATCTTTCAACGGAAACCAGCTGATGTGATCCATCATAACCTCCAATCACAAATATACAATTTCCAACACTGCAGATTCCTGCTCCACTTCGAGGAACCATCATCGGTGTAGTGTACACCCACCTGTTCAGTTCAGGGTAAAAACATTCCACTGTGTTAAGTCTTTCTCGTCCATTAAAGCCACCAATTGCGTACAGCAGCCGGTTAACAACAGCTAAACCCACTCCCATCCGTTCTTCAGCCATTGGGCTCTCCAAAGTCCATTTATCTTCGTCAGGGTCGTACTTCTCAACTGAATTGTGATAGATGATGCCATTTGCTCCTCCAACGGCATACAGGTGCTCATCAAGCACCGTGATACCAAGCCGGTTCCTGGGGTAATGCATGGGTGCTCTTTGCCGCCACTGATTCAAGGCAGGATCAAAAGATTCAATCCAGTTGCAATCGTGGTAATTTCCACTTGGCAGAATCCTTCGTCCACCAACCGCATAAAATATGCCGCGTAGGTAAACTGCCCCGAGACCCGACCTGCAAAATGAAGTTAGATTAGGTGATGTAGAAGTTAGAAGTTACGTCTTCATAGTTTCTTCCATGGCACTCATGAACACACTCAGTGACTAGCACAAAAATATATTCAATCATATAATATACACCATGATTACAAAAGAGAGGTAAACCCAATTAGGGGAGTGAGCAATGGTCTGGAAAGTTGTATCTTCATAAATTGTTATTCTGCAAGTACATTAAAGAATGTCAGAAGTGGTGAGGGATTGTTGCCGACCCAATCCAGTTATATTGCATTGTGTATATCGAGTGAGTGTATGGAATATTAGGGGAATATGTGATATAGAAAAGACTACTTTTGTGCCTCAAGCACTGGTATTGCATCCAGCCTGCATCACCCAGGAAAGCCACCAGGTTGATGGGAGTCAAGCAAAAGTCTCTAGCTGATAAAACATGTTTGTTGGAGTTTGAAGTTTGGGCAGTTTTCTATCAGGTGTTCAGTGTTTAGGTTAAAATGGGCGTATTTATTATTTATGTGTACCTCTCTCCTTCAATTTTCCACGAAGTTAAAAATAACCTTTTTGTTTCAGGATGTCCTGCCGTGTGCAACCATGTATGATTGTGTGTTCTTAATGCTTTTCCTATTCTGCCTGCATTTTTGGCTCTGCTTATTTTTCTACTAGGCCCTCTCAAGTAACACATTATGCTTTGCATGGCTTCTCTTTTATTATTCTGTTTGTCTTGCATGACACTGATTAATTTTTATTATAACTGTATACGAGTATATTGTTTCATGTGTTCGCCCAATAGGTTAATTTATATAAAGATAAAAGCAAATTATTTTGCAATTCTCTTCTCAGGGCAAGGAAACGTTAGCCCCAACGAGAGCTTAGCACAAAGGAACTTGAGCAATGCTCGTCACTTTTATTGATTCGGAAATTTGTACCATTGTGCTCTCTTATCATGATTGTAATACGTGTAGAGAAACTAAATAGTATCAATTTTCTTCATGTATATTTGATTCCGGTTAAAGAGAGCGTCATGGAGTTTAGCAAGTGACCTCAATCAGTCAATCCAGAACTATTTTGTACTAGTTTTATTCTTGAAACTAGTCTTGTGCTATTGTGGGCTTGGCTCTTGTTAGGCTAGAAGTAAAGCACAGAGCACTAGTGTAATAATTGTAGGTTACTGTTTTTCTGATTCATTGCATTTTGATCACACACTCGCCTGACTCATTTCTCTTCATGAGTAATAATTACTAACTTTCACCTTCGTCTATTCTGGTTCCTAGTGTGTGGATCGAAATTGAAATATATACGAGTATGAATATTTGTTCTGGTTTCGAAATGTAAATATTTGGGGCTGTATATGTATCAGGGTAAAAAGTTGGGATTTTTTCTCATTAAATTTAGTCGTAAGGATTCCTATATTTTCTTTATCTAATGTTAGAGAACTGGAAGAAATTAGGAACTTTAACATGGACTGATTTGGTTGCCTTCATGCCAGAATATGAAGGTGGTGCCCAGAAGATAAGTGGTAGATTACTAACCAAGATCTTTGGATCAAGTTGGGGCTTATGTAGAGGGTTGGCTGAGTAACCAGCGGAATTTGCTACAAGGTTGCACCTTTGACTTTGTGTAGCTGAGTAGCTAGCTAGCTATATTAAGAGATTGTGGTACTGTTGAGATGGCCAGACCTGAGCCTAGAAATGGTGACTGGTGTGTCTGGGTATTTCCGGAAACTGTGCCAGTAGTACTGAGTTGTTTGGGAGATTGTGATGGTGCTGTGAGAAAAAGTGAATGTGTATGTTATCTCTCTATATGGATGGGCTGCATGGAAATAAGGAGAAGTGAGAGGGTTTTAGTCCCAGTATAAAATTGTGGCAATCTGTTTAGGTGGGTGCCAATGGGGAGTATTTTTATTTTTTTTTTAAAGGGCTCATATGGCGACTGCATACTTGGGCATTAGTCGCTGTATTAAAAACTGCCTAGTACTAGGCTACTTTAAAATGTAATGCAATAATACGAAACAACCCAAACAACACCAGAAATTAAAAAAAAGAAAAAGGAAACGAGTAGTAAGCAAGCTCCTGCGTCGGGGGGGACGTCGCCCCCGGCGCAGGAGCGTGCAACCTATAACGGAAAAAAACAAGAAAAAAAAACAAACTAGTTAAATAATATGGAGAAGGCAGGCCTCCCCCAAAGAGTGAACAAGTCCACAAGTCAAAGTGGACGCACTCGTCCCGAGTACAAGGGACAGGCGGTAGCGACCCCGCCTATCCCGATACCGGGACAGGTAACGTGCGCGAAGATCACCCAGACTGGGACATTCGACAAGAATGTGGCGAACAGTCTGAGGGACGACGCAGTCGTCGCAATAGGGCGCTGGTGAGCGTTCCATCAGATAGCGATGCGTCACACGAGTGTGCCCGATTCGGAGACGACAGAAAACGACCTGAAGCCGTCGCGGTATTGGGGGATAGGTCCATGGAAACAGTCGCAACTTTAAGTTGCCTGCCACCGTCTCCTATCTTCTTTGCCAAGCAGTCCGAAGAGCTACCCGTATTCCTGCCATGTAGTCGGTGTGAGGAAGAGCGAAACGCTGGTCCGGTCGCAGAGTCATCGCTGACTCTTTGGCGCCCTCATTCCCCGCAATTCCAACATCTCCAGGAACCCAGCAGAAGATAATCTCGAAATCCGCCCGGCTCGCAAAAACCGTGGCGTCACGGATATCGCGAACCAGGGAATGCGGAGATACCAATGCCCCGGGAGCACGCAGGGCGCTTTGTGAGTCGCTATAGATCACAATCCGGTCTCCGAACCGGGCACGTCGTGTAATCTCCCGTACCGAGTGGTGTATTGCCACCAGTTCGGCCGTGAAGACAGAGGCAGCGCCTGGCAGAGCCCCGCTGACAACAGAAGGGATACGGCGTGGAAGCCGACCCCCTCTTGGGACTTGGAGCCATCCGTATACACTGGCACGGTTCCAGCGTGACACGATGTGTGCTCCAAAAAGGTCGAACGCAATACTCCCGGCGGAGTACAAGCTTTGGGAGCAGAGGCGTGGCGACTAAATAGCCAAACGTGGTAACCTCCAGGGTGGCGTCCTGGGCAGAACCAGGGGCGCCACCGGCCCGAGAGCTATATCTACCTCTCGAAGGAGTTTCCTGGCCCTAAACCCAAAGGGCTTAGGGTATGACTGGCGTCTCTCGGCGGCATAGGCACCATCGAGATCAGCTGCGGATGCAGTGAGAGCTGTTGGCGACTGAGGGAGGCGCCAGGCTCGCGCGTACAGGCGAGTGATGCACTGCACGCGGCGCAGAGCGAGTGGCATCTCCCCAGCATCGACCAACAGGCTCTCAATGGGGGAAGTGCGGAAGGCACCGGTCGCAAGGCGAAGGCCGGTGTGGTGGATCGAATCCACCTTCCGCAATAAACGCTCGGCTGCGGATGCATAAAACTCGCATCCGTAGTCGAGCTTCGAGCGAACAAAGGATCGATAAAAAAGTAAGGCGGTAGCCCTATCAGCGCCCCAAGCGCTGAACGTCACGGAACGGAGAATGTCCATGGCGCGGGTACAAGAGACCCTAAGGCTGCGAATATGAGCCTCCCAGGTGAGGCGTCGGTCGAATACAAGACCAAGGAAACGGTGCAACTCAACCACATCCAGGCGCACCCCATTAAGAAACAAATCTGGGTCGGGGTGAAGCCGTGGATGGCGGCAGAAGTGCACCACCTTAGTCTTGGCTAAAGAAAACCGAAACCTGTGCGCTTCGGCATAGCGAGAGACGCGGTTCAATGCCTGTTGGAGTCGACGCTCCAGAGTTGGCATCTGGGCCGCGCCAAAAGAGATCGAAAGGTCGTCCACGTAGAGCGTAGCGAGAACATCTTCCGGCAGCACCGAGGTGATGCCGTTGATGCTCAGGGCAAAGAGTGTGACACTGAGGACACTTCACTGCGGGAAGTGTCCTTTGGGCCGGAGAGGGCTCCCCCCACCCGTACGCGGAATCGTCGATCTCGCAAAAATTCAGATATAAACATTGGGAGGCGTCCCCTCGCCCCCATCGTGTGGAGAGTCTCCATGATACCGTATCGCCATGCGGTATCATAGGCCTTCTCCAGATCAAAAAACACCGTGGCGTAGTGCTGTCTACGAAGGAAAGCCTCGCAGACGGCATTTTCCAGTCGGAGCAGAGCATCCGACGTGGAGTGGAACTTACGGGAGCCGCACTGTGTAGAAGACAGATGGCCTCCGCTGTCCAGGAAATAGGCTAATCTAACATTTACCAATTTCTCCATCAACTTGCACACGCAAGAGGTTAGAGATATTGGGCGGAAACCGGTCGGAGTAGAGTGATCTCTCCCCGGCTTGCGAAAGGCGAGCACAGTAGCGATTCGCCAGGAGTCTGGGAGGAGACCTTCCACCCAGATCCTGTTGAACAAATCTAACAAAAAGGCCATGCCTCGCTCACCCAGGTGTCGAAGCATGGCGTACGGGACATCGTCCGGACCATGGGCGGTGTCCGCGCACGAAGGGAGAGCGGAACGCAACTCACTCACAGTAAACTTGTCGTTGAAGGGCTCTCCGCCTCTGGAGGTAAAGTCCAGCCGCCGGCCTTCCGCGACATGTCGACGTGCATTGAATGCTGGCGGAGCAGCATCACGGCTAGAGAATGCGGAAAAAGCGGTCGCTAAGGATTCCGCCACGGACGCGGGGTCCGAGATTGCGGTCCCATTCTCCTGGAGAACGGGAGGGGGGTCCTGCGAGAACTTGCCCCGAATCCTTTTGACTCGCTTCCACACCTCAGCTAAAGGGGTCTTCCCGTTAAGTGAAGACACGTATGCCCGCCAAGAAGAGCGGCGGGCGTGCTTCGAAATATTCCGGAACCTAGCCCTAGCCCGACGAAATTCAGCGACAGTGAAATCGTTCGGGCGGCGCTTATAGCGCATGTAGGCATAACGCTTCTGTTTGAGGGCCGTCTCACACTCGGCCGACCACCATGGGAGTGGTCGGCGTGCAAAACGGCCAGACGTCCTAGGAATAGTAGTCAGGCCCACGGCGATGAGGTTGCCGGAGAAGAACTCAACGGCCTCATCTACCGACCTAAACTCCTCGACTGAGATAGAGAATTCAGTCATTTCCTGAAATGCAGGCCACCGCGCCCGCGCCAAGCACCACCGAGGTGGTCTCTCAGGCGGCATGTGCCCTGAAAATGATATTTGAATGGGAAAGTGATCACTACCATGGAGGTCATCGACCACCCCCCAATCAAAATCAGGCTGTGCATCCGAAGAGCACAAAGATGGGTCAAGGCAAGAAAATGAAGCGGTTCTCGGACAGTGATGCGTAAACTCATCCACGTTTAGGACACCCATCTCAAGCTCTTCGATCAGATCGGCAAGGACTTGTCCCCTGGGATTTATGGTGTAATCTCCCCAGAGAGGATGCCTGCCGTTCAGATCTCCAAGCAAGAGATAGGGCCTCGGCAACCGTGCCACGACGCGGCGGAAGTCCCCCGCGTCGAAGTCAGCTGACGGTGGAATGTACGCAGAAATGATAGTATACCTCTTATCACAGTGCAGCTACACAGCCACTGCCTGAAAGGAGGTATCTAAAGAGAAAGGAAGAACGGAGACATCATGCCGGGTGTAAACCGCGAATCCCCCAGCGCGGCCGTCCCGCGGTGGTGGGGTCGCAAGACCTTTATACCCCGGGAGGGCAGGCAGGGGGCACGCGCCTAGCATGGTCTCCTGCAAAAAAATAGCTAACGGGGAACGGGACGAGGCGAGCCTCGGCAGCTCCTCCCAGTTGGCCCGTAGTCCACGGCAATTCCATTGAAGGAATATGCCCTCCACGCCTAGCTCGGAGGAGACGCGGGGGCCCTCCTCGAATTGAAGACCCTCACGGGAATGGCTGTACGCTTCCCGGGGGCAGAACCCCGGGCGCTGTTGGCCGGACAAAGCGCTGGAGGCGCTGTCGCCTTCGAGGACTTATTGGGGGAGGTTGGGCTCGCCATGCGAGTCTTTTCCTCCCTCCGCCTCGAAACCTTAGGCGGGCGCTGCGGCTTCGGAGGCGGGGGGCCCTCTTTTCGAGGAACCACCGTCTCCGAGCCACTCGCTCCACCTCGGGGCGTGGGCGAAGGAGCCGAAGCTCCTTTGTTGCTGTCCTCCTTTCGGGGGACAGCTTTAGGAACCCCCGAAGATGGCCTAGCAACCATCTTCAGGGGTGTTGCCTCCTGTGAGTCTAACGACTCGGTGGAGGCGCGTGGCCGTTTCGCCTTGCGGGAAACGGTCACGCTGGGGGAAGAGGGGGGAGCCCTGGTTTTAGCCGGGGCTGGGTATGAACCCTTTTTGCCGCCAGCTTTACCAGGGGAGCGCCCGGGTTGGGTAGAGCCCGCAGAAGGGCTCCGAATGGGCGCGGAAACAACCGTGCTCGTTGGCCTGGATGGGCCAGGAGCAGAGGGTGCCTTTCGAACTACTGAGGCATATGACGTCCCAGGCAGAGCTGGGCGCGCCAGGACCAAGTCCTTAGCCTCGCGAAATGAGAGTCTATCCTGGGCCTGAACGGCCAGGATTTCTTTCTCAAGGAGATATGCACCACATTGCTTCGAAGAAGCAGGGTGCGGCTCTCCGCAATTGACACACTTGGCCACACACGATTTGGACTTATCGTGTGCGACCTTGGAGCAATTTACACAGACTTCGGGTGACCCCGACTTTGCACGTCTACATGAGCGATTCGTATGGCCGCAGCGGTGACAGTAATAGCACCGCCGCGGAAGTGGCACGAATGCCTTCACGCGGTAGCGGTACCAACCGGCACGCACCGACTCAGGGAGCTTGTCACAGTCGAAGGTGAAGAAGAGTGTAGGGGTGGGTCTCGAAGCCCCTCCCTGTTTTCTCATCACACGTTCGACCTTGACCGCCCCATGGTCGGCCAGCTCTAGGGTTATGTCCTCAATGGAGTAGTCAACGAGTTCCCTCGCATAAACTACTCCTTTCACAAAGTTCATGGTGGAGTGCGGCGTCACACTCACCGGGGTGCCATGAAGTGTCCGAAGAGCACTTATCTTGGCCGCCTCGGCGGGATTCGCCAGAAGGCTGCCGTCCGAGAAACGGGTCACCTTCGGCTCTCATCAATTGCACTAGCTAATCCTCTCCTCTGATGGATCATGTTGCCCTTGGACAACATGGTGCCATCAGTGGAGCGAATAACGAGGAAGCGTTTCAAGCCAGCGGGCTCGAAAACGCCAGGTAACCTCTGAATCAGGGGCCCCGATGTCATCGAGGCTCCGCCCTGTGCACTCTTGGTGTTAGTCTTGGTCAGAGGCTCCGCACACGAGGGGGTAGAGGGGCCGGATGTGCCGATCTTGGCTTGGTCGCCTACCAAAGTGGTAGGAGACCCATCCGTCCCCGCAGCCCCCGCGGATGGAGAGGAGCCCTGAGTCTTTTCGTCTTTTTAGTCTTTTTCTTTTTTGGAGAGGAGGGCGGGGAATGAACCCGCTTCTCACCCCCGCCGGTAGAAGCCCCCAGGCCAGATGGACCGGCCTCAGCCAGGTCCTTCTCCGAAATGGACAAGGTCCTGGTGGTCGCAGGGGCACCGGTCGGAGATCACTCCCCTCCTTGTACTGCCTGAGAATCCACAGCCGTTTGATGAGGACCTTGCATAGGGGCGGATTCGGGTTCGGTGCTTGGCGCCGAGCCCGGATTCCACCCCATGGAAGGCCCTACCTTCTGAGGCTGGTTTTCCTCAAGGACCATGTCTATCACAGGAGGGGCCTCCAGTTGGCCATCCCCTCCCAGGACAGCGCAGGTCCCCTTGGCAGCGTCATAAGTCTTTAGTGGGGAGGCACAGGCCTTGACCCCGGCAAGGTTTAATATTTTTGCCAGCAGGTCTTTTGAGGGAAGCGACCGAAGGGGCCTGGCTTCCCTCTCCCCCCTAAGGGGGTTTGCCCTACCGAGCCGCTTGTACGAGGGGCGGTCGGCAATGGGGTGCCTGCTGGCTTTCTTGGCAGTCCCCTTAGAAAGCAAAGGAGGGACTGCCGCTGGAGATAGGGAGGTGCCCGAAAGCACCTCCAGAGAAGGGGGTGATGGGGAGTCCCCTACACCCGTAGGCGTAGGAGAGGAGTAAGCCTCCTCTCCGGTTAAAGAGGTATGGAGGGTCCCCTGCGCAAGCACAGGGGCGGGGGGACCTCCATCTTTTCTGTGGAGCTGCACGAGGGCGGCTCCGTTATTTTAGGGGGAATTAAGGGGAGATGTTTTTTTTTCATCATTGGGCATGGTGACCCTCTTTGTTTTACGGGACGCAATCGCTCACCACCTCTTGCAGTAGCCCGCACTGCAAGAGGTGCTTACAGGCCCGGCAGAGCCAGGCACCGCCATTTGGGACCACCCCTCCCGCCTGGTGGCCTGGCAGTCCTTCGGCATGGCGGCTCCACCTTAGACACGGCGTGAAACAGATAGAATGTGAAGAGGAGAGGAAAAGGGATGTGAGGAAGGTATGGGTGGGGATGAAGCAGGTTGTTAAAAAAAAACCATCCCGAAACGGAGCTGAGGGGTTAGGGAACAATGTCCCCTCCCCCATCAGCCCCCATCCGGGGTGGTTGGCTTGAGAAGAAGGTCAGCATTCTACCCTGTGAAATTAGAGGCTGACCAGAGAAAGTTGTGGGAGAGGTTGTATGAAAAGCGACGAGGTAGGGGAGAAATCGGGCTATCTGAAGGAAGGAAGAGAGGCTAAGCTGGGGCAGGACGGAGCGCTGGATCCCGTCAGCACGGCGGCCAGGATGGCAAATCGCCGCGCCCCTTACGGGGCAAACATTATGAAGAGTGTAGGGGTGGGTCTCGAGGCCCCTCCCTGTTTTCTCATCACACGTTTGACCTTGACCGCCCCATGGTCGGCCAGCTCTAAGGTGATGTCCTCAATGGAGTAGTCGTTCGAGTTCCCTCGCATAAACTACTCCTTTCAAAAAGTTCATGGTAGAGTGCGGCGTCACACTCACCGGAATGCCATGAAGTGTCCGAAGAGCACTTATCTTGGCCGCCTCGGCGGGATTCGCCGCATTCGCAAGAAGACTTTCTATCAATTGCACTAGATAATCCTCTCCTCTGATGGATCATGTTGCCCTTGGACATGGTGCCATCAGTGGAGCGAATAACGAGGAAGCGTTTGAAGCCAGCGGGCTCGAAAACGCGAGGTAACCTCTGAATGAGGGGCCCCGATGTCATCGAGGCTCTGCCCTGTGCACTTTAACTCTTTGTCATAGTCAGGGGCTCCGCACCCGGGGGGGCAGAGGGGCCGGATGTGCCAATATTGGCTTGGTCGCTTACCAAAGTGGCAGCAGACCCATCCGTCCCCGCAGCCTCCGCGGATGGAGAGGAGCCCCGAGTCTTCTTAGTCTTTTTTGGAGAGGAGGGCGGGGAATAAATCCCGCTTCTCACCTCCGCCGGCAGAAGCCCCTAGCCTAGATAGACCGGCCTCAGCCAGGTCCTTCTCTGAAATGGAGAAGGTCCTGGTGGTCGCAGGGGCACCGGTCGGAGATCACTCCCCTCCTTGTACTGCCTCAGAAACCCTAGCCGTTTGAGGAGGACCTTGCATAGGGGTGGATTCGGGTTTGGTGTTTGGCGCCGAGCCCGGATTCCCCCCCCCATGGAAGGTCCTACCGTCTAAGGCTGGGTTTCCTCAAGGACCATGTCTATCACAGGAGGGGCCTCCAGTTGGCCATCCCGTCCCAGGACATCGCAGTTTCCCTTGGCAGTGTCACCAGTCTTGTGTGGGAAGGCACAGGCCTTAACCCCGGCAAGGTTTAAAATTCTTGCCAGCAGGTCTTTTGACGGAAGCGACAGAAGTGTCATGGCTTCCCTCTCCCCCCCTAAGGGGGTTTGCCCTACTGAGCCGCTTCGATGGGGAGCGGTTGGCTTTGGGCTGCCTGCTGGCTTTCTTGGCAGTCCCCTTGGAAAGAAAAGGGGGGACTGCCGCTGGAAGCAGGGAGGTGCCCGAAAGCACCTCCAGAGAAGGGGGGGAGGGGGAGTCCCCTACACCCGTAGGCGTAGGGAAGGAGTAAGCCTCCTCTCCGGTTAAAGAAGCATGGAGGGTCCCCTGCGCAAGCACAGGGGAAGGGGACCTCGATTTTTTCGGTGGAGCTGCCCGAGGGCGGCTCCGTTGATGAGCAAGGGAAAGTTGAGGGTTGGGGTTTTTTTTTAGGTTGTGGATCATTGGGCATGGTGACCCTAAATTTTCTGCGGGAGGCAATAGCTCATCACCTCTCACAGTTGCCCGCACTGCAAGAGGTGCTTACAGGCCTGGCAGAGCCAGGCACCGCCATTTTGGACAAGCCCTCTCGCCTGGTGGCCTGGCACTCCATCGGCATGGCGGCTCCACCTTGAAAACGCCGTAAAAAGATAGAATGTGAAAGAGAAGAAAAGGGGATGTGAGGAAGGTATGGGTGGGGATGAAGCAGGTTGAAAAAAAAACCCATCCCGAACCGGAGCTCAGGGGTTAGGGAACATCGTCCCCTTCCCCCCCAGCCGCGATCCGGGACGGTTGGCTTGAGGTCAGCATCTACCTTGTGAAATTAGAGGCTGACCAGAGAAAGTTGTGGGAGAGATTGTATGAAAAGCGACGAGGTAGGGGAGAAATACAGGCTATCTGAAGAAAGGAAGAGTGGCTAAGCTGGGGCCGGACGGAGCGCTGGATCCCGTCAGCACGGCGGCCAGACTGGCTGAGAAGAAGGTCAGCATCTACCCTGTGAAATTAAAGGCTGACCAGAGAAAGTTGTGGGAGAAGTTGTATGAAAAGCAAAGAAACTGGGAGGAAACAAGTGTTTGGAAGGAAGGAGAAGAGGCTAGGCTGGGGTCAGACAGGGTGCTGAATCTTGTCAGCTTGGCGGCCAGGATGGCAAACCGCGGCACCCCTTAGGAGGCTCAAATTTAAAATGAAAAAAATGCATAGATACTTCGACCCATACAACATGTGGGGCCCTCAAGGCATATTCCTGCCACTAGACAAAAATCTGTCAAGTTTTGTAAGAAAGAAACATAGGGAGAGGTAGAGTGTCACCCACCTTTTGCCATACCCTGGTGCTGGGAGGCGCATTTGCTCCAAATTTCAGTTATAAGAGGGAAAAACTCCTGCTACACCCCCTCTAATAGGCAGGTTAGGAAGGCGAGATTTGTAAAAAAAAAAAATGTAGAAACTAGACCGAGTCATAATAAAGTGAAGCTTGAAGTGCATCTAGCTAACAGAACCTGTCTAAATAGCAAACAGTGGAAGGTGTAGAATTAGGTAGGTAATAAAGAATAGGGTTAGACACGCTAGGTTAGAAGTTAGGGTGGTTGATCAGTTATTACCTCATGATGGTACTAGAGACAGAAGGGCATGCCTGAAATCCAGGTTTCGATCGTGGTAAGGGGTACCCCTGTTACATACTCCTTTGTTGGCATAAATCTAAGAAGGAGAGGGGTTATAAAGAAAGTAAGGGTAAAGTGAAAATAGTGAAAGAAATAAAGGCATAAGTCTTTCTGCAGGCATTGGGGGCTGAGAGGGTGCACAAATAGAGATGCTGGGAGGTGTGGAACTTGGGCACTGTGGTTGGGAGGACTTGTAGACCCTCCAGTTTCTAAGTGTAACAGTCTATGCCCTGTGGAGGCCATTTGGAGTTCAACTTTGAAAAAAAAATGTGACAGCAGGAAGGAACTTAACCTTGCAGCAGGCAATTTACACAACTGCATCCACTGCCGCTCTTCAACATCATAGCATTCTAGCGTGTCCAAACTTTGCCGATTTGAATATCCTCCAGCTATATAAACCACACATGGCGCATTAGGCACACGCTCCTTTTCCAGAGGAGGCTTATGAAGTGACAAATCCTATGGCAAGCAAAGAAAAAGGGCATTTAGTATTATACATCTCCCAAAACAATGCAGATTTATATCTTTATCCAGTATGAAAGAATGTTCTAACAAAATAAATCCTCAATGTTTCAGTTCTTTTTTTATCACAATTAAAACATCTAATGAAACTACCTTAAAGATTTTAGCCAAATATTCCCTACATGCTGGAACTTTGCGAAGAATCTTACAGTTCTTCATCTGATCATTTAAAAATTTTGGTGATAGATAATGACACCGGACGGCTTGAAGAATACAGCTCATCTTTGGCTGTCGACATTCCTCATCGTGCATTACCCACTTAAGAACTGCACAGTACACATCCTTTTCATCAGGAACATTTAATCCATCTCTACTTATCAGATCGACTAGTTGACAAGCAGATAACTGGAGGAACTCTTCATCTTGGCAGACCTAATAATAAAAACTAGATAAGACAATGATAACTTAGGGAAAGAGTAAAATATTTTCTTTTCACACACTTATTTTTTTTTTTTTAATTTACGACCTATCTGGTGACTGCCCACTTACGCATAAGTCACCAAGATCCAGACAGCCTAGCGCTAGGTTACTTTAAAATAAGAATATGAAAACAATGATAAAAAAGGAAGATCACAACAATCAGAAAGCAATCTCCAGCGTCGGGGGGGAGGTCCCCCTTCCCCAGCGCAGGAGCGTGCGACCTACAAAAAAAACTAGCTACATAAAAGGGAGAAGGCCAGCCTCCCCTAAAAAGTCAACAAGTCCACCAGTCAATATAGATCACAATCCGGTCTCCGAACCGGGCACGTCGCGTAATCTCCCGTACCGAGTGGTGTATTGCCACCAGCTCGGCCGTGAAGACAGACGCAGCGCCTGGTAGAGCCCACAGACTTCAAACAGAGGGGATACGGCGTGGAAGCAGAACCCCTCTTGGGACTTGGAGCCAGCCGTATACACTGGCACGGTTCCAGCGTGACACGATGTGTGCTCCAAAAAGGTCGAACGCAATACTCCCGGCGCAGTACAAGCTTTGGGAGCAGAGGCGTGGCGACAAATAGCCAAATGTGGTACCTTCCAGGGTGACGTCCTGGGCAGAACCAGGGGCGCCACCGGTCCGAGAGATATATTTACCTCTCGAAGGAGTTTCCTGGCCTTAAACCCAAAGGGCTTAGCGTATGACTGGCGTCTCTCGGCGGCATAGGCACCATGGAGATCAGCTGCGGAAACAGTGAGAGCTGTTGGCGATTGAGGGAGGCACCGGGCTCGCGCGTACAGGCGAGTGAAGCACTACACGCAAGGCAGAGCGAGTGGCATCTCCCCAGCATCGAGCAACAGGCTCCCAATGGGGAATGTGCGGAAGGCACCGGTGGCAAGGCGAAGGCCGGTGTGGTGGATCGAATCCACCTTTCGCAATAAACGCTCGGCTGCGGATGCATAAAACTCGCATCCGTAGTCGAGCTTCGAACGAACAAAGGATCGATATTTTTTTTTTTTTATTTAAGGGGCTATTTAGAGACTGCCGACTTAGGCATAAGTCGCCGTAAACAAACAGCCTAGTTCTAGGCTACTTTAAAAAATTGAACAGGAAACAACAATAACAATAACAAAACAATAAAAGACAATAACAAAAACAACAATTAAACCTGGTTAAATGAAAGGGAGAAGGCCGGCCTCCCCTAAAAAGTCAATAAGTCCAGCAGTCAAAGTGCACGCACTCGTCCCGAGTACAAGGGACAGGCGGGAGCGACCCTGCCCATCCCGGTACCGGGACAGGTGTCGTGCGCGAACATCACCCAGACTGGGACATTCGACAAGAATGTGCCGAACAGTCTGGGGGACGACGCAGTCGTTGCAATAGGGCGCAGGCGAGCGCTCCATCAGATAGCGATGCGTCACACGAGTGTGTCCGATTCGGAGACGACAGAAAGCAACCTGAAGCCGCCGCGGCATTGGGGGATAGGTCCATGGGAACAGTCGCGGCGCAATGGCACGCAACTTTAAGTTCCCTTCGACCGTCTCCCATCTTCTTTGCCAAGCAGTCCGAAGAGCTGCCCGTATTCCTGCCATGTAGTCGGTGTGAGGAAGAGCGAAACGCTGGTCCGGTCGCAGAGTCCTCGCGGACTCTTTGGCGCCTTCATCGGCGCGCTCATTCCCCACAATTCCTACATGTCCAGGAACCCAGCAGAAGATAATCTCGACATCTGCCCGGCTCGCCAAAACCGTGGCGTCACGGATATCGCGAACCAGGGGATGCGGAGATTCCAATGCCCCGAGAGCACTCAGGGCGCTTTGTGAGTCGCTATAGATCACAATCCGGTCTCCGAACCGGGCACGTCGCGTAATCTCCCGTACCGAGTGGTGTATTGCCACCAGCTCGGCCGTGAAGACAGACGCAGCGCCTGGTAGAGCCCCGCTGACTTCAAACAGAGGGGATACGGCGTGGAAGCCGACCCCCTCTTGGGACTTGGAGCCATCCGTATACACTGGCACGGTACCAGCGTGACACGATGTGTGCTCCAAAAAGGTCGAACGCAATACTCCCGGCGCAATACAAGCTTTGGGAGCAGAGGCGTGGCGACAAATAGCCAAATGTGGTACCCTCCAGGGTGGCGTCCTGGGCAGAACCAGGGGCGCCACCGGCCCGAGAGCTATATCTACGTCTCGAAGGAGTTTCCTGGCCCTAAACCCAAGGGGCTTAGGGTATGACTGGCGTCTCTCGGCGGCATAGGCACCATCGAGATCAGCTGCGGATGCAGTGAGAGCTGTTGGCGACTGAGGGAGGCGCCGGGCTCGCGCGTACAGGCGAGTGATGCACTGCACGCGGCGCAGAGCGAGTGGCATCTCCCCAGCATCGACCAACAGGCTCTCAATGGGGGAACTGCGGAAGGCACCGGTCGCAAGGCGAAGGCCGGTGTGGTGGATTGAATCCACCTTCCGCAATAAACGCTCGGCTGCGGATGCATAAAACTCGCATCCGTAGTCGAGCTTCGAGCGAACAAAGGATCGATAAAAAAGTAAGGCGGTAGCCCTATCAGCGCCCCAAGCGCTGAACGTCACGGAACGGAGAATGTCCATGGCGCGGGTACAAGAGACCCTAAGGCTGCGAATATGAGCCTCCCAGATGAGGCGTAGGTCGAATACAAGACCAAGGAAACGGTGCGACTCAACCACATCCAGGCGCACCCCATTAAGAAACAAATCTGGGTCGGGGTGAAGCCGTGGATGGCGGCAGAAGTGCACCACCTTAGTCTTGGCCAAAGAAAACCGAAACCTGTGCGCTTCGGCATAGCGAGAGACGCGGTTCAATGCCTGTTGGAGTCGACGCTCCAGAGTTGGCATCTGGGCCGCGCCAAAAGAGATCGAAAGGTCGTCCACGTAGAGCGTAGCGAGAACATCTTCCGGCAGCACCGAGGTGATGCCGTTGATGCTCAGGGCAAAGAGTGTGACACTGAGGACACTTCCCTGCGGGACACCCTCTTCCTGCTCCTTTGGGGCAGAGAGGGCTCCCCCCACCCGTACGCGGAATCGACGATCTCGCAAAAATTCAGATATAAACATTGGGAGGCGTCCCCTCGCCCCCATCGTGTGGAGAGTCTCCATGATACCGTATCGCCATGCGGTATCATAGGCCTTCTCCAGATCAAAAAACACCGTGGCGTAGTGCTGTCTACGAAGGAAAGCCTCGCAGACGGCATTTTCCAGTCGGAGCAGAGCATCCGACGTGGAGTGGAACTTACGGAAGCCGCACTGTGCAGAAGACAGATGGCCTCCGCTGTCCAGGAAATAGGCTAATCTAACATTTACCAATTTCTCCATCAACTTGCACACGCAAGAGGTTAGAGAGATTGGACGGAAACCGGTCGGAGTAGAGTAATCTCTCCCCGGCTTGCGAAAGGCGAGCACAGTAGCGATTCGCCAGGAATCTGGGAGAAGACCCTCCACCCAGATCCTGTTGAACAAATCTAACAGAAAGGCCATGCCTCGCTCACCCAGGTGTCGAAGCATGGCGTACGGGACATCGTCCGGACCATGGGCGGTGTCCACGCACGAAGCGAGAGCGGAACGCAACTCACTCACAATAAACTTGTCGTTGAAGGTTTCTCCGCCTCTAGAGGTAAAGTCAAGCCGGTGGCCTTCCGCGACATCACGACGTGCATTGAATGCTGGCGGAGCAGCATCACGGCTAGAGAATGCGGAAAAAGCGGTCGCTAAGGATTCCGCCACGGACGCGGGGTCCGAGATTGCGGTCCCATTCTCCTGGAGAACAGGAGGGGGAACCTGCGAGAACTTGCCCCGAATCCTTTTGACTCGCTTCCACACCTCAGCTAAAGGGGTCTTCCCGTTAAGTGAAGACACGTATGCCCGCCAAGAAGAGCGTTTTTTTTTTTTGTTTTTTTTATAGAGCCCATCTGGCAACTACCCACTTGGGCATAAGTCGCCGAAAAACACGACAGCCTAGAATTAGGCTACTTTAAAGTTAAAATATGAAAACTTAACAATCAATATAAATTTGAAAAACTTAACAATCGAAGCAATCTCCGGCAGCGGGGGGAGGTCCCCCTCTCCCCGGTGCAGGAGAGTGCAATCTAAAACAAAACAATAACAAAAAAAGGAACCTTAAATAAAGGGGAGAAGGCCGGCCTCCCCCAAAAAGTCAATAAGTCCACCAGTCATGGTGCACGCACTCGTCCCGAGTACAAGGGACAGGCGGTAGCGACCCCGCCCATCCCGGTACCGAGACAGGTATCGTGCGCGAAGATCACCCAGACTGGGACATTCGACAAGAATATGCCGAACAGTCTGGGGGACGACGCAGTCGTTGCAATAGGGCACATGCGAGCGCTCCACCAAGTAACGATGCGTCACACGAGTGTGTCCGATTCGAAGACGACAGAAAGCAACCTGAAGCCGCCGCGGCATTGGGGGATAGGTCCATGGGAACAGTCGCGGCGCAATGGCACGCAACTTTAAGTTCCCCTCGACCGTCTCCCATCTTCTTTGCCAAGCAGTCCGAAGAGCTGCCCGTATTCCTGCCATGTAGTAGGTGTGAGGAAGAGCGAAACGCTGGTCCGGTCGCAGAGTCCTCGCGGACTCTTTGGCGCCCTCATCGGCGCGCTCATTCCCCGCAATTCCTACATGTCCAGGAACCCAGCAGAAGATAATCTCGACATCTGCCCGGCTCGCCAAAACCGTGGCGTCACGGATTTCGCGAACCAGGGGATGCGGAGATTCCAATGCCCCGAGAGCACTCAGGGCGCTTTGTGAGTCGCTATAAATCACAATCCGGTCTCCGAACCGGGCACGTCGCGTAATCTCCCGTACCGAGTGGTGTATTGCCACCAGCTCGGCCGTGAAGAAAGACGCAGCGCCTGGTAGAGCCCCGCTGACTTCAAACAGAGGGGATACGGCGTGGAAGCCGACCCCCTCTTGGGACTTGGAGCCATCCGTATACACTGGCACGGTACCAGCGTGACACGATGTGTGCTCCAAAAAGATCGAACGCAATACTCCCGGCGCAGTACAAGCTTTGGGAGCAGAGGCGTGGCGACAAATAGCCAAATGTGGTACCCTCCAGGGTGGCGTCCTGGGCAGAACCAGGGGCGCCACCGGCCCGAGAGCTATATCTACCTCTCGAAGGAGTTTCCTGGCCCTAAACCCAAAGGGCTTAGGGTATGACTGGCGTCTCTCGGCGGCATAGGCACAATCGAGATCAGCTGCGGATGCAGTGAGAGCTGTTGGCGACTGGGGGAGGCGCCGGGCTCGCGCGTACAGGCGAGTGATGCACTGCACGCGGCGCAGAGCGAGTGGCATCTCCCCAGCATCGACCAACAGGCTCTCAATGGGGGAAGTGCGGAAGGCACCGGTCGCAAGGCGAAGGCCGGTGTGGTGGATCGAATCCACCTTCCGCAATAAACGCTCGGCTGCGGATGCATAAAACTCGCATCCGTAGTCGAGCTTCGAGCGAACAAAGGATCGATAAAAAAGTAAGGCGGTAGCCCTATCAGCGCCCCAAGCGCTGAACGTCACGGAACGGAGAATGTCCATGGCGCGGGTACAAGAGACCCTAAGGCTGCGAATGTGAGCCTCCCAGGTGAGGCGTCGGTCGAATACAAGACCAAGGAAACGGTGCGACTCAACCACATCCAGGCGCACCCCATTAAGAAACAAATCTGGGTCGGGGTGAAGCCGTGGATGGCGGCAGAAGTGCACCACCTTAGTCTTGGCCAAAGAAAACCGAAACCTGTGCGCTTCGGCATAGCGAGAGACGCGGTTCAATGCCTGTTGGAGTCGGCGCTCCAGAGTTGGCATCTGGGCCGCGCCAAAAGAGATCGAAAGGTCGTCCACGTAGAGCGTAGCGAGAACATCTTCCGGCAGCACCGAGGTGATGCCGTTGATGCTCAGGGCAAAGAGTGTGACACTGAGGACACTTCCCTGCGGGACACCCTCTTCCTGCTCCTTTGGGCCGGAGAGGGCTCCCCCCACCCGTACGCGGAATCGACGATCTCGCAAAAATTCAGATATAAACATTGGGAGGCGTCCCCTCGCCCCCATCGTGTGGAGAGTCTCCATGATACCGTATCGCCATGCGGTATCATAGGCTTTCTCCAGATCAAAAAACACCGTGGCGTAGTGCTGTCTACGAAGGAAAGCCTCGCAGACGGCATTTTCCAGTCGGAGCAGAGCATCCGACGTGGAGTGGAACTTACGGAAGCCGCACTGTGCAGAAGACAGATGGCCTCCGCTGTCCAGGAAATAGGCTAATCTAACATTTACCAATTTCTCCATCAACTTGCACACGCAAGAGGTTAGAGAGATTGGGCGGAAACCGGTCGGAGTAGAGTGATCTCTCCCCGGCTTGCGAAAGGCGAGCACAGTAGCGATTCGCCAGGAGTCTGGGAGGAGACCTTCCACCCAGATCCTGTTGAACAAATCTAATAGAAAGGCCATGCCTCGCTCACCCAGGTGTCGAAGCATGGCGTACGGGACATCGTCCGGACCATGGGCGGTGTCCGCGCACGAAGCGAGAGCGGAACGCAACTCACTCACAGTAAACTTGTCGTTGAAGGGTTCTCCGCCTCTGGAGGTAAAGTCCAGCCGGCGGCCTTCCGCGACATCACGACGTGCATTGAATGCTGGCGGAGCAGCATCACGGCTAGAGAATGCGGAAAAAGCGGTCGCTAAGGATTCCGCCACGGACGCGGGGTCCGAGATTGCGGTCCCATTCTCCTGGAGAACGGGAGGGGGGTCCTGCGAGAACTTGCCCCGAATCCTTTTGACTCGCTTCCACACCTCAGCTAAAGGGGTCTTCCCGTTAAGTGAAGACACGTATGCCCGCCAAGAAGAGCGGCGGGCGTGCTTCGAAATATACCGGAACCTAGCCCTAGCCCGACGAAATTCAGCGACGGTGAAATCGTTCGGGCGGCGCTTATAGCGCATGTAGGCATAACGCTTCTGTTTGAGGGCCGTCTCACACTCGGCCGACCACCATGGGAGTGGTCGGCGTGCAAAACGGCCAGACGTCCTAGGAATAGTAGTCAGGCCCACGGCGATGAGGTTGCCGGAGAAGAACTCGACGGCCTCATCTACCGACCTAAACTCCTTGACTGAGATAGAGAATTCAGTCATTTCCTGAAATGCAGGCCACCGCGCCCGCGCCAAGCACCACCGAGGTGGTCTCTCAGGCGGCAGTTGCCCTGAAAATGATATTTGAATGGGAAAGTGATCACTACCATGGAGGTCATCGACCACCCCCCAATCAAAATCAGGCTGTGCATCCGAAGAGCACAAAGATAGGTCAAGGCAAGAAAATGAAGCGGTTCTCGGACAGTGATGCGTAAACTCATCCACGTTTAGGACACCCATCTCAAGCTCTTCGATCAGATCGGCAAGGACTTGTCCCCTGGGATTTATGGTGTAATCTCCCCAGAGAGGATGCCTGCCGTTCAGATCTCCAAGCAAGAGATAGGGCCTCGGCAACCGTGCCACGACGCGGCGAAAGTCCCCCGCGTCGAAGTCAGCTGACGGTGGAATGTACGCAGAAATGATAGTATACCTCCTATCCAGGTGCAGCTGCACAGCCACTGCCTGAAAGGAGGTATCTAAAGAGAAAGGAAGAACGGAGACATCATGCCGGGTGTAAACCGCGCATCCCCCAGCTCGGCCATCCCACGGTGGTAGGGTCGCAAGACCCTTGTACCCCGGGAGGGCAGGCAGGGGGCACGCGCCTAGCATGGTCTCCTGCAAAAGAATAGCTAACGGGGAACGGGATGAGGCGAGCCTCCGCAGCTCCTCCCAGTTGGCCCGGAGTCCACGGCAATTCCATTGAAGGAATATGCCCTCCAGGCCTAGCTCGGAGGAGACGCGGGGGCCCTCCTCGAATTGAAGACCCTCACGGGAATGGCCGTACGCTTCCCGGGGGCAGAACCCCGGGCGCTGTTGGCCGGACAAAGCGCTGAAGGCGCTGTCGCCTTCGAGGACTTATTGGGGGAGGTTGGGCTCGCCATGCGAGTCTTTTCCTCCCTCCGCCTCGAAACTTTAGGCGGGCGTTGCGGCTTCGGAGGCGGGGGGCCCTCTTTTCGAGGAACCACCGTCTCCGAGCCACTCGCTCCACCTCGGGGCGTGGGCAAAGGGGCCGAAGCTCCTTTGTTGCTGTCCTCCTTTCGGGGAACAGCTTTAGGAACCCCGGAAGATGGCCTAGCGACCATCTTCAGGGGTGTTGCCTCCTGTGAGTCTAACGACTCGGTGGAGGCGCGTGGCCGTTTCGCTTTACGCGATACGGTCACGCTGGGGGAAGAGGGGGGAGCCCTGGTTTTAGCCGGGGCAGGGTATGAACCCTTTTTGCCGCCAGCTTTACCAGGGGAGCGCCCAGGTTGGGTAGAGCCCACAGAAGGGCTCCGAATGGGCGCGGAAACAACCGTGCTCGTTGGCCTGGATGGGCCAGGAGCAGAGGGTGCCTTTCTAACTATTGAGGCATATGACGTCCCAGGCAGAGCCGGGCGCGCCAGGACCAAGTCCTTTGCCTCGCGGAATGAGAGTCGATCCTGGGCCTGAACGGCCAGGATTTCTTTCTCAAGGAGATATGCACCACATTGCTTCGAAGAAGCAGGGTGCGGCTCTCCGCAATTGACACACTTGGCCACACACGATTTGGACTTATCGTGTGCGACCTTGGAGCAATTTACACAGACTTCGGGTGACCCCGATTTTGCACGTCTACATGATCGATTCGTATGGCCGAAGCGGTGGCAGTAATAGCACCGCCGCGGCAGTGGCACGAATGCCTACACGCGGTAGCGGTACCAACCGGCACGCACCGACTCAGGGAGCTTGTCACAGTCGAACGTGACGAAGAGTGTAGGGGTGGGTCTCGAGGCCCCTCCCTGTTTTCTCATCACACGTTCGACCTTGACCGCCCCATGGTCGGCCAGCTCTAGGGTGATGTCCTCAATGGAGTAGTCAACGAGTTCCCTCGCATAAACTACTCCTTTCACAAAGTTCATGGTAGAGTGCGGCGTCACACTCACCGGGGTGCCATGAAATGTCCGAAGAGCACTTATCTTGGCCGCCTCGGCGGGATTCGCCGCATTCGCCAGAAGGCTCCCGTCCGAGAAACGGGTTACCTTCGGCTCTCTACCAATTGCACTAGCTAATCCTCTCCTCTGATGGATCATGTTGCCCTTGGACAACATGGTGCCATCAGTGGAGCGAATAACGAGGAAGCGTTTGAAGCCAGCGGGCTCGAAAACGCCAGGTAACCTCTGAATCAGGGGCCCCGATGTCATCGAGGCTCCGCCCTGTGCATTCCTGGTCTTAGTCGTAGTCATGGGCTCCGCACACGAGGGGGTAGAGGGGCCGGATGTGCCGATCTTGGCTTGGTCGCCTACCAAAGTGGTAGCAGACCCATCCGTCCCCGCAGCCCCCGCGGATGGAGAGGAGCCCCGAGTCTTCTTCGTCTTTTGAGTCTTTTTAGTCTTTTTCTTTTTAGGAGAGGAGGGCGGGGAATGAACCCGCTTTTCACCTCCGCCGGCAGAAGTCCCCAGGCCAGATGGACCAGCCTCAGCCAGGTCCCTCTCCGAAATGGAGAAGGTCCTGGTTGTCGTAGGGGCACCTGTCGGAGGAGATCCCTCCCCTCCTTCTACTGCCTCGGAGCCCTCAGCCATTTGAGGAGGACCTTGCATAGGGGCGGATTCAGGTTCGGTGCTTGGCGCCGAGCCCGAATTCCCCCCCATGGAAGGCCCTACCGTCTGGGGCTGGGTCTCCTCAAGGACCATGTCTATCACAGGAGGGGCCTCCAGTTGGCCATCCCCTCCCAGGACATCGCAGGTCCCCTTGGCAGTATTGTCACTAGTCAGGTGGTGTGGGGAGGCACAGGCCTTGACCCCAGCAAGGTTCAAAATTCTTGCCAGCAGGTCTTTTGAGGGAAGCGACCGAAGGGGCCTGGCTTCCCTCTCCCCCCTAAGGGGGTTTGCCCTACCGAGCCGCTTGCACGAGGGGCGGTCGGCAATGGGCTGCCTGCTGGCTTTCTTGGCAGTCCCCTTAGAAAGCAAAGGAGGGACTGCCGCTGGAGATAGGGAGGTGCCCGAAAGCACCTCCAGAGAAGGGGGTGAGGGGGAGTCCCCTACACCCGTAGGCGTAGGAGAGGAGTAAGCCTCCTCTCCGGTTAAAGAATTATGGAGTGTCCCTTGCGCAAGCACAAGGGGGGGACCTCCATTTTCTCGGTGGAGCTGCCCGAGGGCGGCTCCGTAGATGTTTTGGGGGAAGTTGGGGGTTGGGGTTTTTGTTTTTTTTCATACATGGGCATGGTGACCCTCTTTTGATTACGGGACGCAATAGCTCATCACCTCTCGCAGTTGCCCGCACTGCGAGAGGTGCTTACAAGCCCGGCAGAGCCAGGCGCCGCCATTCGGGACCACCCCTCCCGCCTGGTGGCCTGGCAGTCCTTCGGCATGGCGGCTCCACCTTGGACACGGCGTAAAAAATATAGGTTGTGAAGAGGAGAGGAAAAGGGATGTGAGGAAGATGTGGGTGGGGATGAAGCAGGTTGTTAAAAAAAACCCATCCCGAACCGGAGCTGAGGGGTTAGGGAACAATGTCCCCTCCCCCCCTCAGCCCCGATCCGGGGTGGTTGGCTTGAGAAGAAGGTCAGCATTCTACCCTGTGAAATTAGAGGCTGACCAGAGAAAGTTGTGGGAGAGGTTGTATGAAAAGCGACGAGGTAGGGGAGAAATCGGGCTATCTGAAGGAAGGAAGAGAGGCTAAGCTGGGGCCGGACGGAGCGCTGGACCAAGAAGAGCGGCGGGCGTGCTTCGAAACATACCGGAACCAGCCCTAGCCCGACGAAATTCAGCGACAGTGAAAGCGTTCGGGCGGCGCTTATAGCGCATGTAGGCATAACGCTTCTGTTTGAGGGCCGTCTCACACTCGGCCGACCACCATGGGAGTGGTCGGTGTGCAAAACGGCCAGACGTCCTAGGAATAGTAGTCAGGCCCACGGCGATGAGGTTGCCGGAGAAGAACTCAACGGCCTCATCTACCGACCTAAACTCCTCGACGGAGATAGAGAATTCAGTCATTTCCTGAAATGCAGGCCACCGCGCCCGCGCCAAGCACCACCGAGGTGGTCTCTCAGGCGGCAGTTGCCCTGAAAAGGATATTTGAATGGGAAAGTGATCACTACCATGGAGGTCATCGACCACCCCCCAATCAAAATCAGGCTGTGCATCCAAAGAGCACAAAGATAGGTCAAGGCAAGAAAATGAAGCGGTTCTCGGACAGTGATGCGTAAACTCATCCACGTTTAGGACACCCATCTCAAGCTCTTCGATCAGATCGGCATGGACTTGTCCCCTGGGATTTATGGAGTAATCTCCCCAGAGAGGATGCCTGCCGTTCAGATCTCCAAGCAAGAGATAGGGCCTCGGCAACCGTGCCACGACGTGGCGTAAGTCCCCCGCGTCGAAGTCAGCTGACGGTGGAATGTACGCAGAAATGATAGTATACCTCCTATCCAGGTGCAGCTGCACAGCCCCTGCCTGAAAGGAGGTATCTAAAGAGAAAGGAAGAACGGAGACATCATGCCGGGTGTAAACCGCGCATCCCCCAGCCCGGCCATCCCGCGGTGGTGGGGTCGCAAGACCCTTATACCCCGGGAGGGCAGGCAGCGGGCACGCGCCTAGCATGGTCTCCTGCAAAAAAAATAGCTAACGGGGAACGGGACGAGACGAGCCTCCGCAGCTCCTCCCAGTTGGCCCGGAGTCCACGGCAATTCCATTGAAGGAATATGCCCTCCAGGCCTAGCTCGGAGGAGACGCGGGGGCCCGCCTCGAATTGAAGACCCTCACGGGAATGGCCGTACGCTTCCCGGGGGCAGAACCCCGGGCGCTGTTGGCCGGACAAAGCGCTGAAGGCGCTGTCGCCTTCGAGGACTTATTGGGGGAGGTTGGGCTCACCATGCGAGTCTTTTCCTCCCTCCGCCTCGAAACCTTAGGCGGGCGTTGCGGCTTGGGAGGCGGGGGGCCCTCTTTTCGAGGAACCGCCGTCCCCGAGCCACTCGCTCCACCTCGGGGCGTGGGCGAAGGGGCCGAAGCTCCTTTGTTGCTGTCCTCCTTTCGGGGAACAGCTTTAGGAACCCCGGAAGATGGCCTAGCGACCATCTTCAGGGGTGTTGCCTCCTGTGAGTCTAACGACTCTGTGGAGGCGCGTGGCCTTTTCGCCTTACGGTAAACGGTCACGCTGGTTTTAGCCGGGGCCGGGTGTGAACCCTTTTTGTCGCCAGCTCTACCAGGGGAGCGCCCGGGTGTAGTAGAGCCCGCAGAAGGGCTCCGAATGGGCGCGGAAACAACCGTGCTCGTTGGCCTGGATGGGCCAGGAGCAGAGGGTGCTTTTCTAACTATTGAGGCATATGACGTCCCAGGCAGAGCCGGGCGCGCCAGGACCAAGAGCTTAGCCTCGCGGAATGAGAGTCGATCCTGGGCCTGAACGGCCAGGATTTCTTTCTCAAGGAGATATGCACCACATTGCTTCGAAGAAGCAGGGTGCGGCTCTCCGCAATTGACACACTTGGCCACACACGATTTGGACTTATCGTGTGCGACCTTGGAGCAATTTACACAGACTTCGGGTGACCCCGATTTTGCACGTCTACATGATCGATTCGTGTGGCCGAAGTGGTGACAGTAATAGCACCGCCGCGGCAGTGGCACGAATGCCTTCACGCGGTAGCGGTACCAACCGGCACGCACCGACTCAGGGAGCTTGTCACAGTCGAACGTGACGAAGAGTGTAGGGGTGGGTCTCGAGGCCCCTCCCTGTTTTCTCATCACACGTTCGACCTTGACCGCCCCATGGTCGGCCAGCTCTAGGGTGATGTCTTCTATGGAGTAGTCAACGAGATCCCTCGCATAAACTACTCCTTTTACAAAGTTCATGGTAGAGTGCGGCGTCACACTCACCGGGGTGCCATGAAGTGTCCGAAGAGCACTTATCTTGGCCGCCTCGGCGGGATTCACCGCATTCGCCAGAAGGCTCCCGTCCGAGAAACGGGTTACCTTCGGCTCTCTACCAAATGCACTAGCTAATCCTCTCCTCTGATGGATCATGTTGCCCTTGGACAACATGGTGCCATCAGTGGAGCGAATAACGAGGAAGCGTTTGAAGCCAGCGGGCTCGAAAACGCCAGGTAACCTCTGAATCAGGGGCCCCGATGTCATCGAGGCTCCGCCCTGTGCACTTTTGGTCTTTGTCATCGTCAGGAGCTCCGTACCCGGGGAAGCAGAGGGCCCGGATGTGCCGATCTTGGCTTGGTCGCTTGCCAAAGTGGCAGCAGACCCATCCGTTCCCGTAGCCCCCGCGGATTGAGAGGAGCCCCGAGTCTTCTTCGTCTTTTTGGTCCTTTTCTTTTTTGGAGAGGAGGGCGGGGAATGAACCCGCTTCTCACCCCCGCCGGTAGAAGCCCCCATGCCAGATGGACCGGCCTCAGCCAGGTCCTTCTCCGAAATGGAGAAGGTCCTGGTGGTCGCAGGGGCATCATCCGGAGGAGATCCCTCCCCTCCTTGTACTGCCTGAGAATCTACAGCCGTTTGATGAGGACCTTGCATAGGGGCGGATTCGGGTTCGGTGCTTGGCGCCGAGCCCGGATTCCCCCCCATGGAAGGCCCTACCTTCTGAGGCTGGGTCTCCTCAAGGACCATGTCTATCACAGGAGGGGCCTCCAGTTGGCCATCCCCTCCCAGGACATCGCAGGTCCCCTTGGCAGCGTCATAAGTCTTTAGTGGGGAGGCACAGGCCTTGACCCCGGCAAGGTTTAATATATTTGCCAGCAGGTCTTTTGAGGGAAGCGACCGAAGGGGCCTGGCTTCCCTCTCCCCCCTAAGGGGGTTTGCCCTACCGAGCCGCTTGTACGAGGGGCGGTCGGCAATGGGGTGCCTGCTGGCTTTCTTGGCAGTCCCCTTAGAAAGCAAAGGAGGGACTGCCGCTGGAGATAGCGAGGTGCCCGAAAGCACCTCCAGAGAAGGGGGTGAGGGGGAGTCCCCTACACCCATAGGCGTAGGAGAGGAGTAAGCCTCCTCTCCGGTTAAAGAGGTATGGAGGGTCCCCTGCGCAAGCACAGGAGGGGGGACCCCAATCTTTTCTGTGGAGCTGCACGAGGGCGGCTCCGTTGTTTTAGGGGGAATTAAGGGGAGATGGGTTTTTTTTTCATCATTGGGCATGGTGACCCTCTTTGTTTTACAGGACGCAATCGCTCACCACCTCTTGCAGTAGCCCACACTGCAAGAGGTGCTTACAGGCCCGGCAGAGCCAGGCGCCGCCATTTGGGACCACCCCTCCCGCCTGGTGGCCTGGCAGTCCTTCGGCATGGCGGCTCCACCTTAGACACGGCGTAAAACAGATAGAATGTGAAGAGGAGAGGAAAAGGGATGTGAGGAAGGTATGGGTGGGGATGAAGCAGGTTGTTAAAAAAAACCCATCTCGAACCGGAGCTGAGGGGTTAGGGAACAATGTCCCTCCCCCCTCAGCCCCCATCCGGGGTGTTTGGCTTGAGAAGAAGGTCAGCATTCTACCCTGTGAAATTAGAGGCTGACCAGAGAAAGTTGTGGGAGAGGTTGTATGAAAAGCGACGAGGTAGGGGAGAAATCGGGCTATCTGAAGGAAGGAAGAGAGGCTAAGCTGGGGCCGGACGGAGCGCTGGATCCCGTCAGAACGGCGGCCAGGATGGCAAATCACCGCGCCCCTTACGGGGACTCCTCGACTGAGATAAAAAATTGAGTCATTACCTGAAATGCAGGCCACGGCGCCCGCGCCAAGCACCACCGAGGTGTGCTCTCAGGCGGCAGTTGCCCTGAAAATGATATTTGAATGGGAGAGTGATCACTACCATGGAGGTCATCGACCACCGTCCCAATCAAAATCAGGCTGTGCATCCAAAGAGCACAAAGATAGGCCAAGGCAAGAAAATGAAGCGGTTCTCGGACAGTGATGCGTGAACTCATCAACGTTTAGGACACCCATCTCTAGCTCTTCGATCAGATCGGCAAGGACTTGTCCCCTGGGATTTATGGAGTAATCTCCCCAGAGAGGATGCCTGCCGTTCAGATCTCCAAGCAAGAGATAGGACCTCGGCAACCGTGCCACGACGCGGCGGAAGCCCCCCGCATTGAAGTCAGCTGACGGTGGAATGTACGCAGAAATGATAGTATACCTCTTATCACAGTGCAGCTACACAGCCACTGCCTGAAAGGAGGTATCTAAAGAGAAAGGAAGAACAGAGACATCATGCCGGGTGTAAACCGCGCATCCCGCGTGGTGGGGTCGAAAGACCCTTGTACCCCGGAAGGGCAGGCAGGGGGCACGCACCTAGCATGGTCTCCTGCAAAAAGATAGCTAACGGGGAACGGGACGAGACGAGCCTCCGCAGCAGCTCCCAGTTGGCCCGGAGTCCACGGCAATTCCATTGAAGGAATATGCCCTCCAGGCCTAGCTCGGAGGAGACGCGGGGGCCATCCTCGAACTGAAGACCCTCCCGGAAATGGCCGTACGCTTCCCGGGGGCAGAACTCCGGGCGCTGTTGGCCGGAAAAAGCGCTGTCGCCTTCGAGGACTTATTGGGGGAGGTTGGGCTCGCCATGCGAGTCTTTTCCTCCCTCCGCCTCGAAACCTTAGGCGGGCGTTGCGGCTTCGGAGGCGGGGGGCCCTCTTTTCGAGAACCACCGTCTCCGAGCCACTCGCTCCACCTCGGGGCGTGGGCGAAAGAGCCGAAGCTCCTTTGTTGCTGTCCTCCTTTCGGGGGACAGCTTTAGGAACCCCCAAAGATGGCCTAGCGACCATATTCAGGGGTGTTGCCTCCTGTGAGTCTAACGACTCGGTGGAGGCGCTTGTTCGTTTCGCCTTACGGGAAACGGTCACGCTGGAAAAAGAGGGGGGAGCCCTGGTTTTAGCCGGGGCTGGGTATGAACCCTTTTTGCTGCCAGCTTTACCAGGGGAGCACCCAGGTTGGGTAGAGACTGCAGAAGAGCTCCGAATGACCGCGGAAACAACCGTGCTCGTTGGCCTGGATGGGCCAGGAGTAGAGGGTGCCTTTCTAACTATTGAGGCATATGACGTCCCAGGCAGAGCCAGGCGCGCCAGGACCAAGTCCTTAGCCTCGCGGAATGAGAGTCGACCCTGGGTCTGAACGGCCAGGATTTCTTTCTCAAGGAGAAATGCACCACATTGCTCCGAAGAAGCAATTGACACACTTGGCCACACACAATTTGGACTTATCGTGTGCGACCTTGGAGCAATTTACACATACTTCGGTTGACCCCGACTTTGCACGTCTACATGACCGATTCGTATGGGCGAAGCGATGACAGTAATAGCACCGCCGCGGCAGTGGCACGAATGCCTTCACGCGGTAGCGGTACCAACTGGCACGCACCGACTCAGGGAGCTTGTCACAGTCGAACGTGACGAAGAGTGTAGGGGTGGGTCTCGAGGCCCCTCCCTGTTTTCTCATCACACGTTCGACCTTGACTGCCCCATGGTCGGCCAGCTCAAGGGTGGTGTCCTCAATGGAGTAGTCAACGAGTTTCCTCGCATAAACTATTCCTTTCACAAAGTTCATGGTAGAGTGCAAGGTCACACTCACCAGGGTGCCATGAAGTGTCCGAGGAACACTTATCTTGGCCGCCTCGGCGGGATTCGCCAGAAGGCTCCCGTCCGAGGAACGTGTCACCTTCCGCTCTCTACCAATTGCACTAGCTAATCCTCTCCTCTGATGGATCATGTTGCCCTTGGACAACATGGTGCCCTCAGTGGAGCGAATAACGACGAAGCATTTGAAGCCAGCGGGCTCGAAAACGCCAGGTAACCTCTGAATGAGGGGCCCCGATGTCATCAAGGCTCTGCCCTGTGCACTTTTATTCTTTGTCATAGTCAGGGGCTCCGCACCTGGGGGGGGCAGAGGGGCTGGATGTGCCGATATTGGCTTTGTCGCTTACCAAAGTGGCAGCAGACCCATCCGTCCCTGCAGCCCCCGCGGATGGAGAGGAGCCCCGAGTCTTCTTAGTCTTTTTCTTTTTTGGAGAGGAGGGCGGGGAATTAACCCGCTTCTCACCTCCGCAGGCAGAAGCCCCTAGCCTAGATGGACCGGCCTCAGCCAGGTCCTTCTCTGAAATGGAGAAGGTCTTGGTGGTCGCAGGTGCACCGGTTGGAGGAGATCCCTTCCCTCCTTGTACTGCCTCAGAAACCCTAGCCATTTGAGGAGAACCTTGCATAGTGACGAATTCGGGTTCGGTGTTTGGCTCCCCGAGCCCGGATTTCCCCCCATGGAATGGCCTACCGTCTGAGGCTGGGTTTCCTCAAGGACCATGTCTATCACAGGAGGGGCCTCCAGTTGGCCATCCCCTCCCAGGACATCGCAGTTCCCCTTGGCAGTGTCACCAGTCTTGCGTGGGGAGGCACGGGCCTTGTCCCAGCAAGGTTTAATATTCTTGCCAGCAGGTCTTTTGAGGGAAGCGACTGAAGGAGCCTGGCTTTCCTCTTCCCCCTAAGTGGGTTTGCCCTACCAAGCCTCTTCACTGGGAAGCGGGCAGCTATGAGCTGCCTGCTGGCTTTCTTGCCAGTCCCCTTGGAAAGAAAAGGGGGGACTGCTGCTGGAAAAAGGGAGGTGCCCGAAAGCACCTCCAGAGAAAGGGGTGAGGAAGAGTCCCCTACACCCGTAGGCAAAGTAGAGGAGTAAGCCTCCTCTCCAGTTAGAGAAATATGGAGGGTTCCCTGGGCAAGCACAGGGGATGGACCTCCATTTTTTCTGTTGAACTGCCCGAGGGCGGCTCTGACGATTTAACTGGGGAAATTAAGGGGAGATTTTTTGTTTCTTCATCATTGGGCATGGTGACCCTCTTTTAATTACAGGATGCAATAGCTCATCACCCCTCGCAGTAGCCCTCTCTGCGAGGGGTGCGTACTGGCCTGGTAGAGCCAGGTGCTTCCTGTCAGGACTACCCATCCCGCCTGGTGGCCTGGCAGTCCATTGGCATGGTGGCTCCACCTTGGACACGACATAAAATTGATAGTGTGAATAGGAAAGGAAAAGGGATGTGAGGAAGCTATAGGGGGGATGAAGCACGTTGTTAAAAAAAAACATCACAGACCTGTGCTCAGGGGTTAGGTAACATTATCCCCTCCCCCCTCAGCCCCGATCCGGGATGGTTGGCTGAGAAGTTCAGCATCTACCTTATGAAATTAGAGGCTGACCAGAGAAAGTTATGGGAGAGTTGTATGAAAAGCGACGAATTAGGGGAGAAATACAGGCTGTCTGAAAGAAGAAGAGGCTAAGCTATGAAAGGTTGAATGTAAAACACTAACCTCTGAAAAATGTTGCTCGATGAAAGCATTTGATCTGTTATAAAGGTCCATACAACCATGATGATTAGCAAAATTTGCTATGCCAATTACATTACTAGCATCAAGTTGTTGTTCAAGAAAAGTGCAACAAACGTCAATTACTTGACTCATCTGTTTAAAAACACACATTAGACAAGAAAGATTACACATGACATTTAAAATAGGTAGCAGTGACACATATATAAACACAAAGTGAATTTTGAATGAATACAACAAACCTGGAACATTGTTGCTGCTGACAATAACTGACAAACCATTTGTTCATTGACTAAAATTTCACCAGTGTACATGAAGCACACAAGATGACCCATGACCAATGGACATACACCTTGAAGCCTTATGTTATTCATTTCACATTCTTTCAGCCCAGTGGTGAACATTGCCTAAGGAGCAATAAATTTGGATAAGAAAATGTAATCAGGGAGTAAACAAATTTCATCTAAAACCTTACCCTGTGAGAAAAAACATAAAAGTTCAGCATTTGATGGACTGGCTGCATATTGGTAGATATATATTTTTTGGGGGGGGGATTTTTTTTTAACCGGCCTAGTACTAGGCTACATTAAAATCAAATTCAAAAAGATAAAAAACAACCCCCCCCCCAAAAAAATAGGAAAAGGAAGAGGAGAGCAGTAAGCAAGCTCGTGCATCAGAGTAAGGTCCCCCTTCCCCCGGCGCAGGAGCAGGCAACCTACAAAGAAAACAACAATAACAAAATACAAAACCTAATTAAATAAAAGGGAGAAGATGGCCTCCCCCAAAAAGTCTATCAGTCCACCAGTCAAGGTACACGCATTCGTCCCAAGTACAAGGGACAGGCGGTAGCAAACCGCCCATCCCGGTACGGGGACAGGTAAAATGCGCGAGGATCACCCAGACTTGGACATTCAAAAAGAATGTGCCGAACAGTCTTGGGGACGACGCAGTCGTCACAATTTTTTTTTTTTTTTTTTTTTTTAAGAGCTCATCTGGCGACTGCCTACTTGGGCATTAGTCGCCGTATTAAAACTGGCCTAGTTCTAGGCTACTTTAAAATAAAATTAAAGAAAAACAAAAACAAAACACCCCAAAATGGGGAAAGGAAGCAAGCTGGTGCGTCGGGGAGAGGTCCCCCCGGCGCAGGAGCGTGCAACTAAAGGAAAAAAACAAACAAAAAACAAAACAAAACAAAACACAAACCTTGCTTAAATAATAGGGAGAAGGCCGGCCTCCCCCAAAAAGTCAGCAAGTCCACCAGTCAAAGTGCACGCACTCGTCCCGAGTACAAGGGACAGGCGGTAGCGACCCCGCCCATCCCGGTACCGGGACAGGTGTCGTGCGCGAAGATCACCCAGACTGGGAGATTCGACAAGAATGTGCCGAACAGTCTGGGGGACGACGCAGTCGTTGCAATAGGGCGCAGGCGAGCGCTCCACCAGATAGCGATGCGTCACACGAGTGTGTCCGATTCGGAGACGACAGAAAGCAACCTGAAGCCGCCGCGGCATTGGGGGATAGGTCCATGGGAACAGTCGCGGCGCAATGGCACGCAACTTTAAGTTCCCTTCGACCGTCTCCCATCTTCTTTGCCAAGCAGTCCGAAGAGCTGCCCGTATTCCTGCCATGTAGTCGGTGTGAGGAAGAGCGAAACGCTGGTCCGGTCGCAGAGTCCTCGCGGACTCTTTGGCGCCCTCATCGGCGCGCTCATTCCCCGCAATTCCTACATGTCCAGGAACCCAGCAGAAGATAATCTCGACATCTGCCCGGCTCGCCAAAACCATGGCGTCACGGATATCGCGAACCAGGGGATGCGGAGATTCCAATGCCCCGAGAGCACTCAGGGCGCTTTGTGAGTCGCTATAGATCACAATCCGGTCTCCGAACCGGGCACGTCGCGTAATCTCCCGTACCGAGTGGTGTATTGCCACCAGCTCGGCCGTGAAGACAGACGCAGCGCCTGGTAGAGCCCCGCTGACTTCAAACAGAGGGGATACGGCGTGGAAGCCGACCCCCTCTTGGGACTTGGAGCCATCCGTATACACTGGCACGGTACCAGCGTGACACGATGTGTGCTCCAAAAAGGTCGAACGCAATACTCCCGGCGCAGTACAAGCTTTGGGAGCAGAGGCGTGGCGACAAATAGCCAAATGTGGTACCCTCCAGGGTGGCGTCCTGGGCAGAACCAGGGGCGCCACCGGCCCGAGAGCTATATCTACCTCTCGAAGGAGTTTCCTGGCCCTAAACCCAAAGGGCTTAGGGTATGACTGGCGTCTCTCGGCGGCATAGGCACCATCGAGATCAGCTGCGGATGCAGTGAGAGCTGTTGGCGACTGAGGGAGGCGCCGGGCTCGCGCGTACAGGCGAGTGATGCACTGCACGCGGCGCAGAGCGAGTGGCATCTCCCCAGCATCGACCAACAGGCTCTCAATGGGGGAAGTGCGGAAGGCACCGGTCGCAAGGCGAAGGCCGGTGTGGTGGATCGAATCCACCTTCCGCAATAAACGCTCGGCTGCGGATGCATAAAACTCGCATCCGTAGTCGAGCTTCGAGCAAACAAAGGATCGATAAAAAAGTAAGGCGGTAGCCCTATCAGCGCCCCAAGCGCTGAACGTCACGGAACGGAGAATGTCCATGGCGCGGGTACAAGAGACCCTAAGGCTGCGAATATGAGCCTCCCAGGTGAGGCGTCGGTCGAATACAAGACCAAGGAAACGGTGCGACTCAACCACATCCAGGCGCACCCCATTAAGAAACAAATCTGGGTCGGGGTGAAGCCGCGGATGGCGGCAGAAGTGCACCACCTTAGTCTTGGCCAAAGAAAACCGAAACCTGTGCGCTTCGGCATAGCGAGAGACGCGGTTCAATGCCTGTTGGAGTCGACGCTCCAGAGTTGGCATCTGGGCCGGGCCAAAAGAGATCGAAAGGTCGTCCACGTAGAGCGTAGCGAGAACATCTTCCGGCAGCACCGAGGTGATGCCGTTGATGCTCAGGGCAAAGAGTGTGACACTGAGGACACTTCCCTGCGGGACACCCTCTTCCTGCTCCTTTGGGCCGGAGAGGGCTCCCCCCCACCCGTACGCGGAATCGACGATCTCGCAAAAATTCAGATATAAAAATTGGAAGGCGTCCCCTCGCCCCCATCGTGTGGAGAGTCTCCATGATACCGTATCGCCATGCGGTATCATAGGCCTTCTCCAGATCAAAAAACACCGTGGCGTAGTGCTGTCTACGAAGGAAAGCCTCGCAGACGGCATTTTCCAGTCGGAGCAGAGCATCCGACGTGGAGTGAAACTTACGGAAGCCGCACTGTGCAGAAGACAGATGGCCTCCGCTGTCCAGGAAATAGGCTAATCTAACATTTACCAATTTCTCCATCAACTTGCACACGCAAGAGGTTAGAGAGATTGGACGGAAACCGGTCGGAGTAGAGTGATCTCTCCCCGGCTTGCGAAAGGCGAGCACAGTAGCGATTCGCCAGGAGTCTGGGAGAAGACCTTCCACCCAGATCCTGTTGAACAGATCTAACAGAAAGGCCATGCCTCGCTCACCCAGGTGTCGAAGCATGGCGTACGGGACATCGTCCGGACCATGGGCGGTGTCCGCGCACGAAGCGAGAGCGGAGCGCAACTCACTCACAGTAAACTTGTCGTTGAAGGGTTCTCCGCCTCTGGAGGTAAAGTCCAGCCGGCGGCCTTCCGCGACATCACGACGTGCATTGAATGCTGGCGGAGCAGCATCCCGGCTAGAGAATGCGGAAAAAGCGGTCGCTAAGGATTCCGCCACGGACGCGGGGTCCGAGATTGCGGTCCGATTCTCCTGGAGAACGGGAGGGGGGTCCTGCGAGAACTTGCCCCGAATCCTTTTGACTCGCTTCTACACCTCAGCTAAAGGGGTCTTCCCGTTAAGTGAAGACACGTATGCCCGCCAAGAAGAGCGGCGGGCGTGCTTCGAAATATACCGGAACCTAGCCCTAGCCCGACGAAATTCACCCACAGTGAAATCGTTCGGGCGGCGCTTATAGCGCATGTAGGCATAACGCTTCTGTTTGAGGGCCGTCTCACACTCGGCCGACCACCATGGGAGTGGTCGGCGTGCAAAACGGCCAGACGTCCTAGGAATAGTAGTCAGGCCCACGGCGATGAGGTTGCCGGAGAAGAACTCAACGGCCTCATCTACCAACCTAAACTCCTCGACTGAGATAGAGAATTCAGTCATTTCCTGAAATGCAGGCCACCGCGCCCGCGCCAAGCACCACCGAGGTGGTCTCTCAGGCGGCAGTTGCCCTGAAAAGGATATTTGAATGGGAAAGTGATCACTACCATGTAGGTCATCGACCACCCCCCAATCAAAATAAGGCTGTGCATCCGAAGAGCACAAAGATAGGTCAAGGCAAGAAAATGAAGCGGTTCTCGGACAGTGATGCGTAAACTCATCCACGTTTAGGACACCCATCTCAAGCTCTTCGATCAGATCGGCAAGGAATTGTCCCCTGGGATTTATGGAGTAATCTCCCCAGAGAGGATGCCTGCCGTTCAGATCTCCAAGCAAGAGAAAGGGCATCGGACACCGTGCCACGACGCGGCGGAAGTCCCCCGCGTCGAAGTCAGCTTACGGTGGAATGTACGCAGAAATGATAGTATACCTCCTATCCAGGTGCAGCTGCACAGCCACTGCCTGAAAGGAGGTATCTAAAGAGAAAGGAAGAACGGAGACATCATGCCGGGTGTAAACCGCGCATCTCCCAGCACGGCCATCCTGCGGTGGTGGGGTCGCAAGACCCTTATACCCCGGGAGGGCGGGCAGGGGGCACGCGCTCTGTAGACCCTCACGGGAATGGCCGTACGCTTCCTGGGGGCAGAACCCCGGGCGCTGTTAGCGGGACAAAGCGCTGAAGGCGCTGTCGCCTTCGAGGACTTATTGGGGGAGGTTGGGCTCGCCATGCGAGTCTTTTCCTCCCTCCGCCTCGAAACCTTAGGCGGGCGTTGCGGCTTTGGAGGCGGGGGGCCCTCTTTTCGAGGAACCACCGTCTCCGAGCCACTCGCTCCACCTCGGGGCGTGGGCGAAGGAGCCGAAGCTCCTTTGTTGCTCTCCTCCTTTCGGGGGACAGCTTTAGGAACCCCCTAAGATGGCCTAGCGACCATCTTCAGGGGTGTTGCCTCCTGTGAGTCTAACGACTCGGTGGAGGCGCGTGGCCGTTTCGCCTTACGGGAAACGGTCACGCTGGGGGAAGAGGGGGGAGCCCTGGTTTTAGCCGGGGCTGGGTATGAACCCTTTTTGGCGCCAGCTTTACCAGGGGAGCGCCCGTGTTGGGTAGAGCCTGCAGAAGGGCTCCGAATGGGCGCGGAAACAACCGTGCTCGTTGACCTGGATGGGCCAGGAGCAGAGGGTGCCTTTCGAACTACTGAGGCATATGACGTCCCAGGCCGAGCCGGGTGCGCCAGGACCAAGTCCTTAGCCTCGCGGAATGAGAGTCTATCCTGGGCCTGAACGGCCAGGATTTCCTTCTCAAGGAGATATGCATCACATTGCTTCGAAGCAGGGTGCGGCTCTCCGCAATTGACACACTTGGCCACACACGATTTGGACTTATCGTGTGCGACCTTGGAGCAATTTACACAGACTTCGGGTGACCCAGACTTTGCACATCTACATGAGCGATTCGTATGGCCGAAGCGGTGACAGTAATAGCACCGCCGCGGCAGTGGCACAAATGCCTTCATGCGGTAGCGGTACCAACCGGCACACACCGACTCAGGGAGCTTGTCACAGTCAAATGTGACGAGGAGTGTAGGGGTGGGTCTCGAGGCCCCTCCCTGTTTTCTCATCACACGTTCGACCTTGACCGCCCCATGGTCGGCCAGCTCTAGAGTGATGTCCTCAATGGAGTAGTCAAAGGGTTCCCTCGCATAAACTACTCCTTTCACAAAGTTCATGGTAGAGTGCGGCGTCACACTCACCGGGGTGCCATGAAGTGTCCGAAGAGCACTTATCTTGGCCGCCTCGTTGGGATTCGCCAGAAAGCTGCCGTCCGAGAAACGGGTCACCTTCGGCTCTCTACCAATTGCACTAACTAATCCTCTCCTCTGATGGATCATGTTGCCCTTGGACAACATGGTGCCATCAGTGGAACGAATAACGAGGAAGCGTTTGAAGCCAGCGGGCTCGAAAACGCCAGGTAACCTCGGAATGAGGGGCCCCGATGTCATCGAGGCTCCGCCCTGTGCACTCTTGGTGTTAGTCTTGGTCAGGGGCTCCGCACACGAGGGGGTAGAGGGGCCGGATGTGCCGATCTTAGCTTGGTCGCCTACCAAAGTGGTAGCAGACCCATCCGTCCCCGCAGCCCCCGCGGATGGAGAGGAGTCTTTTTCGTCTTTTTTCTTTTTTGGAGAGGAGGGCGGGGAATGAACCCGCTTCTCACCTCCGCCGGCAGAAGCCCCCAGGCCAGATGGACGGCCTCAGCCAGGTCCCTCTCCGAAATGGAGAAGGTCCTGGTTGTCGTAGGGGCACCTGTCGGAGGAGATCCCTCCCCTCCTTTTACTGCCTCGGAGCCCTCAGCCATTTGAGGAGGACCCTGCATAGGGGCGGATTCGGGTTCGGTGCTTTGCGCCGAGCCCGAATTCCCCCCCATGCAAGGCCCTACCGTCTGAGGCTGGGTCTCCTCAAGGACCATGTCTATCACAGGAGGGGCCTCCAGTTGGCCATCCCCTCCCAGGACATCGCATGTCCCCTTGGCAGTGTCGCCAGTCTTGTTTGGGGAGGCACAGGCCTTGACCCCGGCAAGGTTTAAAATTCTTGCCAGCAGGTCTTTTGAGGGAAGCAACCGAAGGGGCCTGGCTTCCTTCTCCCCCCTAAGGGGGTTTGCCCTACCGAGCCGCTTCGATGGGGAGCGGCTGGCTAAGGGCTGCCTGCTGGCTTTCTTGGCAGTCCCCTTGGAAAGAAAAGAGGGGACTGCCGCTGGGAAAAGGGAGGTGCCCGAAAGCACCTCCAGAGAAGGGGGTGAGGGGGAGTCCCCTGCACCCATAGGCGAAGGAGAGGAGTAAGCCTCCTCTCCGGTTAGAGAAATATGGAGGGTACCCTGTGCAAGCACAGGGGGGAGGGACCTCCATTTTTTTGCGGAAGCTGCCCGAGGGCGGCTCCGTTGATGTTTCAGGGAAAGTTGGGGGTTGAGTTTTTTGGGGGGTCTTCATCATTGGGCATGGTGACCCTTTTTTTTACACGGGATGCAATAGCGCACACCTCTCGCAGTAGCCCACACTGCGAGAGGTGCTTACAAGCCCGGCAGAGCCAGGCGCCGCCATTTGGGACCACCCCTCCCGCCTGGTGGCCTGGCAGTCCATCGGCATGGCGGCTCCACCTTGAACACGGCGTAAAATATATAGATTGTGAAGAGGAAAGGAAAAGGGATGTGATGAAGGTATGGGTGGGGATGAAGCAGGTTGTTAAAAACCAGCCACCCCAGACTGGAGCTCAGGGGTTAGGGAACATTGTCCCCCACCCCCTCAGTGGGACGGTTGGCTGAAAGGAAGGTCAGCATCTACCCTGTGAAATTAGAGGCTGACCAGAGAAAGTTGTGGGAGAGGTTGTGTGAAAAGAGAGGAAACAAGTGTTTTGAAGGAAGGAAGAGAGGCTAAGCTGGGGCTGGACCGAGCGCTGGATCCCGTCAGCACGGCGGCCAGGATGGCAAATCGCCGCGCCCCTTACGGGGCCCTCAGCCTCGATCCGGAACAGTTGGCTGAGAAGGTCAGCATCTACCCTGTGAAATTAGATGCTGACCAGAGAAAGTTGTGGGAGAGGTTGTATGAAAAGCGACGAAGTAGGGGAGAAATACAGGCTGTCTGAAAGGAGAAGAGGCTAAGCTGGTGCCGGACAGAGCGCTGGATCCTATCAGCATGGTGGCCAGTATGACAAATCGCCGTGCCCCTTATGGGGCAAATACACATGATGCTAAAGTTGACTTTAGCTATGTATACTCTGGAGAGAGGAATCTTTGCTCACAACCATGGGGCCGAAGTTATGTTTTTTTTATGCCTTCCTTTCCAAAAATGTCCATGGGTAAATGTCCAAAGGGTATCTTGTATTCCTGATGAGTATTAAGGCAAGGAAAGAGTAAATACTAGATTCATCAGCCTGTTTTACAGACAACCTAACCTAATAACTATATTATTTTTTTTTATATAGCAGCTCATTTATTGCACACACCCCCCCCTCCCTCCAATATGCACACAAACTAAAAAAATCAATTCTTACACTGCTAGTATTGCAGCAAACACGCATTCAATGATGCTACAAACAAAATAGAAAAATGATGACAATGCGGTTATTTTCTTACCTTGAAATATGGACTAGCAGCAGCAAGGACCAGCTTATGAGCCAGCAATTCTTCTTTGCCAACAATTAGCTTGACATCAGTTAGATAATTGTTTCTTTTCATTACTTGGAGCATCTGATCAAAGATTCATTTGTACAGAATTTTTTTTTAAAAAGCCAATACTGAGCACCTCTATCAAAAGGTTTTGAAGGCATGCATGTCAAAAAAAAATGATCGGGTGTAAGTAAATGAAAATGCTTGGCAGATACATAGCTCCAAAGCCAAAAGAGAATAATACTTGGGGGAAAACTCAAAAATTTTGTGAAAGAACAGACTCTATCCTATGGCTAATTCCTATATGTAAAGAATAATGAGCTCCCAATGGTTGCACAGTGCTGCCAATATATGAAGCTGAGGAATAACCTGGACAAATAAACTTGTAGACAACATCACTGTGCAAACAATAGGGTGCTTGATCCTTGACAAGGAAAAAATTTTGTATTGATTTATCATTTAAAAATATGAACCTACATTCAATTTGAGTGAAATATTGTTTACAAGTAATGAGTTCCCATTTTGGGAAATTTAAAATAATGGATCTGCTTAGGGACAGTAGGTATATTTACTTTGGGTGAATAAATATGGTTTAGAAATATTTTAATCATTTTATGAATGTTTAACGACAGATAGCTATTATTAGTAAATTACATTTTTAATTTTAGGAATTCATGATGCATAGTCATAAGTGGAGGAGAGATAGTAACCACAGTATAACAAAGTTTTTATGGCTTAAATTTTATATTTAAAGTCATACATACTTAAAAAGTTTATTTGCAACCCAGTGAATGTAGGCTTTCAGGAAAACTGTAGTCACAATGGAATCTTTGAGCCTTACAAATAATAAGGTCTAAAAATGTAAGGTTAAGTTTGTTTCCGTTTCCATTGCATATGTGATATTTGGATGAATTGTATTTAGATATTGGAAGAAAGCTTCAGCTTGAGCTTAATTCAGATAATTCATCCATTCCTCTTCATGTTCTGTAAAAACCACAACCTACCAAAATATACTCAATATTATTGTTCAAATATTTGTCAGTTGAAATATTTCACTATAGTTATTTATTTAGTGTGTTCAATTATTGAATACGGGTCATTCCAGGACAGATCACCACACCCCCTGCACAATCACATCTCAGATTTTGATAAAAGAAATTGGTATATAGGGTTATCTCATAGGCCAAATGCACTGGTGTAAATTTTAGATTCTTACAACGTATAGTTTTCTAGTTATTGGGGGGGGTTTGGGACAAATCAAATAACCTCATTCAAAAATGGGTTATATCTACTTCAGTTTTTATTTTATATGCTATATATTAATTGGTTAGAATCAGAAAAGACGAATATAATGGTGGTATTATTTTACATTAATAAGCAAACAGAAAAATTATATAATATTTCAAAAATTTTAAACTCCCCTACCCCCACATGGCTAATTAAAATTAGAAAAATAAATTAAAAAATGAAACATTAACCTATTTTTTACCAAATAAAACAAGCTTCAATAGTGGATACACCCCACTTTCTGGGTGTAAAAAATCCTTGAAAAAATGTGGTATACAAAATTTCCAATTTTTTTTATACATAAAAATCAAATTAATGATTACTTAAATCTCTTTTAAATATATGGTAAATAAAATGTGTCAAAAATGTTTAGTATTTCAATAAAAATGGATAAATATTAAAATACTAATTATTAATGAAATAAATTGATAGGCATAATTAATGCTTTTAATTAAAAATAATGTCCTGTAAAAAATTATTTAAATTTTATTGTAGTAATAAATATATTACAGGTAATTAGAGCAATAATTTCACTATAAAATAGGTATAGGCACTTAAATATTTAAGAGCATGATTTTTTTTTTAAGGGGCTATCTGGTGACTGCCCACTGAGGCATAAGTCGCTGCAAACAAACAGCCTGGTTCTAGGCTACTTTAAAATAAAAATTTGAAAAAAAAGGGTAAAAAGGGAAGATGACATTTAGGAAACAAGCTCCAGCGTCGGGAAGAGGTCACCATTCCCACGGGGCAACCTACAAAGAAAAACAACCAAAAAAACAAAACATAATTAAATAAAAGGGAGAAGGCCGGCCTCCCCCCCAAAGTCAACAAGTCCATCACTCAAAGTGCACACACTTGTCCCGAGTACAAGGGACAGGCGGTAGCGACCCCGCCCACCCCGATACCAGGACAGGTAATGTGCGCGAAGATCACCCAGAATGGGACATTCAACAAGAATGTGCCAAACAGCCTGGGAGACAACACAGTCGTCACAATAGGGCGCAGGCGAGCGATCCATCAAATAGAGATGCGTCACACGAGTGTGTCCGATTCGGAGACGACAGAAGCGACCTGAAGCCGTCGCGGCATTGGGAGATAGGTCAATGGGAACATTTGCAGCGCAATAGCATGAAACTTTAAGTTCCCTTCGACCGTCTCCCATATTCTTTGCCAAGCAGTCCGAAGAGCTGCCCGTATTCCTGCCATGTAGTCGGTGTGAGGAAGAGCGAAACGCTGGTCCGGGCGCAGAGTCCTCGCGGACTCTTTGGCGCCCTCATCGGCGCGCTCATTCCCCGCAATTCCTACATGTCCAGGAACCCAGCAGAAGATAATCTCGACATCTGCCCGGCTCGCCAAAACCGTGGCGTCACGGATTTCGCGAACCAGGGGATGCGGAGATTCCAATGCCCCGAGAGCACTCAGGGCGCTTTGTGAGTCGCTATAGATCACAATCCGGTCTCCGAACAGGGCATGTTGCGTAATCTCCCGTACCGAGTGGTGTATGGCTCGGCCATGAAGAAAGACGTAGCGCCTGGCCGAGCCCCGCTGACTTCAAACAGAAGGGATACAGCGTGGAAGCCGACCCCCTCTTCAGAATTGGAGCCATACGTATACACTGGCACGGTTCCAGGGTGACACGAGGTGTGCTCCAAAAAAGTCAAACGCAAAACTCCTGGCGCTGTACAAGCTTTTGGAGCAGAGGCGTGCGACAAATAGCCAAATGTGGTACCATCCAGGGTGGCGTCCTGGGCAGAACAAGAGGCGCAACCAGCTCTCGAAGGAGTTTCCTGGCCCTAAACCCAAAGGGCTTAGGGTATGACTGGCGTCTCTCGGCGGCATAGGCACCGTCGAGATCAGCTGCGGATGCAGTGAGAGCTGTTGGCGACTGAGGAAGGCGCCGCGCTCGCGCGTACAGGCAAGTGATGCACTGTACGCGGCGTAGAGCGAGTGGCATCTCCCCAGAATCGACCAACAGGCTCACAATGGGGAAAGTGCGGAAGGCACCGGTCGCAAGGCGAAGGCCGGTGAGGTGGATCGAGTCCACCTTCTGCAATAAACCCTCAGGTGCGGATGCATAAAACTCGCATCCGTAGTCGAGCTTCGAACGAACAAAGGATCGATAAAAAAGTAAGGCAGTAGCCCTATCAGCACTCCAAGCGCTGAACGTCACGAAACAGAGAATATCAATAGCGTAGGTACAAGAGACCCTAAGGCTGCCAATATGAGCCTCTCAGGTGAGCGTCGGTCAAATTAAAGACCAAGGAAATGGTGCGATTCAACAACTTACAGACTGACCCCATTAAGAAACAGGTCTGGGTCTGGGTGGAGCCCTGGATGGCGGCAGAATTGCACCACCTTAGTCTTGGTCAAAGAAAATCGAAACCTGTGCGCTTCGGCATAGCGAGAGACGCGGTTCAATGCCTGTTGGAGTCAACGCTCCAGAGTTGGCATATGGGCCGCGCCAAAAGAGATTGAAAGGGCGTCCACGTAGACTGTAGCAAGAACATCGTCCGGCAGCACCGAGGTGATGCCATTGATGCTCAGGGAAAAGTGTGACACTGAGGACACTTCCCTGCGGGACACCCTCTTCCTGCAACTTTGTGCTGGAGAGGGCTTCCCCCACCCATATGCGGAATCAACGATCTTGCAAAAATTCAGATTTAAACATTAGGAGGCGTCCCCTCGCCCCTATCGTGTGGAAAGTCTCCATGATACTGTATCCCCATGCAGTATCATAGGCCTTCTCCAGATCGAAAAACACCGTAGCGTAGTGCTGTCTACGAAGGAAGGCCGCGCAGACAGCATTTTCCAGTCAGAGGAGAGCATCCGACGTGGAGTGGAACTTGTGGAAGCCGCACTGTGCATTTACCAGTCTCCATCAACTTGTGGGCGGAAACCGGCAGGAGTAGAGTGATCTCTCTCAGGTTTGCAAAAGGCGAGCACAGTAGCAATTCGCCAGGAATCTGGGAGAAGACCGTCCACCTAGACCTGTTGAACAAATCTAAGAGAAAGGCCATGCCTCGCTCACCCAGGTGTGAAAGCATGGCGTACGGGACATCGTCCGGACCATGGTCGGTGTTCGGAGGTAAAGTCCGGCCGACGGCCTTCTGCGACATCACGATGTGCATTAAATGCTGGCGGAGGAGCATACCGGCTAGAGAATGCGGTGAAAGCGGTCGCGAAGAATTCCGCCACGGACGCGGGGTCCGAGCTTGCGGTCCCATTCTCCTGGAGAACGGGAGGCGAGTCCTGCGGGAGCCAGAGGGGTCTTCCCGTTAAGTGAAGACACATATGCCCACCAAGAAGAGCGGCGGGCGTACTTCGAAATCTACCGGAACCTAGCCCTAGCCCAACGAAATTCAGCAACAGTGAAATCGCTCAGGCGGCGCTTATAGCGTATGTAGGTATAACGCTTCTGTTTGAGGGCCGTCTCACACTCGGCCGACCACCACGGGAGTGGTCGGCGTGCAAAATGGCCAGACGTTCTGGGAATAGTAGTCAGGCCCGCGGCGATGATGTTGCCGGAGAACTCAACGGCCTCATCTACCGACCTAAACTCCTCGAATGAAATAGAGAATTCAGTCATTTCCTGAAATGCAGGCCACCGCGCCAAGCACCACCGAGGTGGGCTCCCAGGCGGCAGTTGCCCTGAAAATGATATTTGAATGGGAAAGTGATCACTACCATGGAGGTCATCGACCACCCCCCAATCTAAATCAGGCTGTGCATCCGAAGAGAACAGAGATAGATCAAGGCAAGAAAATGAAGCGGTTCTCAGGCAGTGATGCGTAACTCATTCCCATTTAGGATACCCATCTCAAGCTCTTCGATCAGATCGGCAAGGACTTGTCCCCTAGGATTTATTGAGTAATCTCCCCAGAGAGGATGCCTGCTGTTCACATCTTCAAGCAAGAGAAAGGGCCTCGGAAACCGTGCCATGACGCAGCGGAAGTCCCCCGCGTTGATGTCAGCTGATGGTGGAATGTACGCAGAAATGATAGTATACCACCTATCCAGGTGCAACTGCAGAGCCACTGCTTGCAAGGAGGCATCTAAAGTGAAAGGAAGAATGGAGACATCATGCCGGATGTAAACCGCGCATCCCCCAGCCCGGCCATCTCGTAGTGGTGGGGTCGCAAGATCCTTATACCCCGGGAGGTGGGCAGGAGGCACGCGCCTAGCATGGTCTCCTGCAGAAAATAGCTAACCAAAAACGGGACGAGATGAGCCTCCGTAGCTCCTCGCAGTTGGCCCGGAGTCCACAGCAATTCTATTGAGGGAATATGCCCTCGGCCTAGCGCCGGTCTTCGAACACAAGACCCTCACGGGAATGGCCAGAGGCTTCCCGGAGGCAGAACCCCGGGCGCAGTTGGCTGGAAAAAGCGCTGTCATCTTTGAGGTCTTTTGGGGAAGGTTCAGCTGGCCATGCAAGTCTTTTCCTCCCTCCGCCTCGAAACCTTAGGCGGGAGTTGCTGCTTCAGAGGCGGTTTCTAACTATTGAGGCATAAGACGTCCCAGGCAGAGCTGGGCGCGCCAGGACCAAGTCCTTAGCCTCGCGGAAGGAGATTTGATCCTGGGCTTGAACGGCCAGGATTTCTTTCTCAAAGAGATATGCACCACATTGCTTCGAAGAAGCGGGGTGCGGCTCTCCACAATTTACACACTTGGCCACACATGATTTGGACTTATTGTGTGCGGCCTTGGAGCAATTTACACAGACTTTGGGTGACCCAGACTTTGCACATCTACAAAACAATTTGTATGGACGAAGCAGTGACAGTAATAGCACCGCCCGGCAATGGCACAAATGCCTTCACAGTAGCGGTACCAACCAGCATGCACCGACTCAGGGAGCTTGTGACAGTCGAACATGACAAAGAGTGTAGGGGTGGGTATCGAGGCCCCTCCCTGTTTTCTCATCACACGTTCGACCCTTGACTGCCCCATGGTCAGTCAGCTTTAAGGTGATGTCAACGAGTTCCCTCGCATAAACTACTCCTTTCACAAAGTTCATGGTAGAGTGCAGCATCACACTCACTGGGGTGCCATCAAGTGTCCGAAGAGCACTTATCTTGGCCGCCTCAGCGGGATTCGCCGCATTCACCAGAAGGTTCCCGTCCAAGAAACGGGTCACCTTCGGCTCTACCAATTGCACTAGCTAATCCTCTCCTTTGATGGATCATGTTGCCCTTGGCCAACATGGTGCCATCAGTGGATTGAATAACGAGGAAGCGTTTGAAGCCAGCGGACTCAAAAATTCCAGGGAACCTCTGAATCAGGGGCCCCGCCCTCTGCACTTTTTGTCTTTGTCATAGTCATGGGCTCCACACCCGGGAGGGCAGAGGGGCCGGATGTGCCCATCTTGGTTTGGTCACCTACCAAAGTGGCAGCAGACCCATCCGTCCCCACAGCCCCGCGGATGGAGAGGAGTCCGAGTCTTTTTTGTCTTTCTTTTTTGGAGAGGAGGGCGGGGAATGAACCCGCTTCTCGCCTCCGCCGTAAGGAGCCCCCATGCCAGATGGACCAGCCTCAGCCAGGTCCTTCTCCAAAATGGAGAAGGTCCTGGTGGTTGCAGGGGCACCGGTCAGAGGAGATCCCTCCCCTCCTTGTACTGCCTCGGAGGCCCTAGCCATTTGCAGAGGACCTTGCATAGGGGCGGATTCGGGTTCGGTGCTTGGCTCCGAGCCCGGATTCTCACCCATGGAAGGCCCTACTGTCTGAGGCTGGGTCTCCTCAAAGACCATGTCTATCACAGGAGGGGCCTCCAGTTGGCCATCCCCTCCCAGGACATCACACGTCCCCTTGGCAGCGTCATCAGTCTTGTTTGGGGAGGCACAGGCCTTGAACTCGGCAAGGTTCAATATTCTTGCAAGCAGGTCTTTTGAGGGAAGCAACCGAAGGGGCCTGGCTTCCCTCTCCCCCCTAAGTAGGTTTGCCCTACTGAGCCACTTCAATGTGGAGTGGCTGGCTAAGGGCTGCCTGCTGGCTTTCTTGGCAGTCTCCTTGGAAAGAACAGAGGGGACTGCCGCTGGAAAGAGGGAGGTGCCCGAAAGCACCTCCAGAGAAGGGGGTGAGGACGAGTCCCCTACACCCACAGGACGCAATCGCGCATCACCTCTCGCAGTAGCCCGCACTGCAAGAGGTGCTTACAGGCCCGGCAGAGCCAGGCGCCACCATTTGGGACCACCCCTCCTGCCTGGTGGCCTGGCAGTCCATCGGTATGGCGGCTCCACTTGGACACGGCATAAAAAAGATAGATTGTGAAGAGGAGAGGAAGGTCAGCATCTACCCTGTGAAATTAGAGGCTGACCAGAGAAAGTTGTAGAAGAGGTTGTATAAAAAGCAAGGAAACAAGTGTTTTGAAGGAAGGAGAAGAGGCTAAGCAGGGGTCGGACGGGGTGCTGAGTCCCGTCAGCACGGCAGCGGGGGAGGAGGGGGGGGGAATGAGAAGGTGTTTCCTTGAGGTGTGTTAACTGAAATTGACAAAATATTGAAACTGCCAAGATATTCCAAGATAAATTCAAAGGAATGATCAAGTTGCGATGGCACATCATTTTTCTCACAAAGATATACCCACATTGGCTGTTAAGCAACCTGAACAACAGCTTGAACAACAAGTAATTGGTATCAGGAAAAGCAAATAATATCTGGTGGGTCTTGCTGTGCAGACAACCTAGCCAATTTGTCATTCAATCATTCCTAAGCATCGCAAAATATCCAAGAATACAGTAATGGAAATCATCTGACAACCCTGTTAGACAGCCACCATGAAGTCAAACAGGGTTGGAAAATATATAAAAAACAGCAATAAAAAACCTGGGTTTTATTACAGATTTGGGGGGGAGGGTTCAAATGAAATTTGAAAAAAAATGGGTTTAGTTTTTTTTTTAAAGAAATGAATGCTATTATTATTTTATTCAAAATTCATATTTATGTTTAGAATTTCAACAAATATGTATCAAATTAAGGTTATTTCTCTGATACTGACTCATAATTCATCTCTCCTTCTACAGGTTATGGCTATCATGGGCACCCAGAATTCGCAATCAGTGATCTGTGACTGATCTTTTCTTACTATAATATAATTATTAAACTAAGTAATTATTAATATTATATAAAAATAGAGATAGCTATTCTTTTACTATGTTATTCTAATGCTTGTAGCTCTTGTTTTTTTTTTTAAACCTGAGATTTGAAAAACCCCAGGTTTTTTAAAAAAACAGTTTTATTGTGCATTTTCAAAATTTGGTTGGTTTTGCCAACCCTGGACAGAGATGCTATAGGCTATAGAATACAGCAATACCAACACTTTGGGGATATTAAGGAACCAGAAAATACTAAAACTCTCCAGAATAGGCAAAGTTTAGCCACCAGTTTGACCCTAAAGATGAAAGTAGTGGCTGACCACTAACTTCAAACAGGGTGGATGAGAAAATCCCATTTTAACCTATGATTTGACATTAGCAAAATGTACAGGTTAATAATCCAATACAAATCAAGGCTCTTTATGAAAAGAATTACTTTTTATTTGGTCAGAAGGACAGGACTAGGTTCGGAGAATAAACACACAGGAAATATTTTAATGAAATGAACAGATCTATGTATTCATTCAATGAATTAACAAATGAGTTTCTAATAACATTTTCTGATGTAAATGAGCCTATTACAGGCAAAGATGTTGCTTCTGTATATGGAGCCCATTAACCTGTCATTTATTGCATATTCATGGAATTACATTGAACCTGCAGTATCACACTATATTTCACAAAATCTTGGCATTATATACATGATTTATTTTTACCATGAGCAGAATGTGACAATTTTAATAACTTTCTAAACAAATTGTCTTCATTCATCCATTAAATTCAAATTGTAGTGAGAATTAAGCTTTACTCTTCACTTCCTTTGTGTTTATCGACCATAAAAATGATTCAAACCACTAATTTATTGTTTATAACTTTTTTTTAACATGATCCATCTGACACCCGTTATCAAGAGCATACCCACCAAAATAAAACGGCATAATAGTTAAGCTAGGTACCTACATATATTAAAAATAAGAAGAAAAAAAATAAACAAAAGAAAAAGTGCAAATCAACAAAGAAAAAGACTAAAAGATCAAAAGGAAAAAGCATGCTCCAGCAATGGGGGAAAGCCCATCTCTCACTTGAGCATGTGCCCAGTACCAGAAAGGTAAAATAGAATGGAGGAAACCAGCTTCTCTATGGCGCTTGAGCATGCACCCAGCACCAGAAAGGTTAAATTAGATACAAGGGAGCACTCCATCAAATGGCAGTATTCCATGAGTGCCCAATTTGAAGATGACAAAAAGTGACCTGAAGCAACCAAGTTAACAAAATAGGAACATTCCCATGGTGATGCTATGCAAATTTTAGTTTCTATTGGCCATCTCCCATCTTCTTTGCTAGGCAGCCTGGAGGGTTGACCCAATTCCTACCATGTAGTCAGTTTGAGGAACAGCAAAGTGCTGGTTTGGTTGCCGGGTTACTCATTCCTGGCAATTCCTACATGTCTTAGCCGAAGATAATCTTGGATACTTTAAAGTAGGGAGGGGGGGGGGGAGATTTTGATATTTCAATGCTACAAGAGCACTCAGGGCATTTTGTGAGTTGCTATAGATCATACTCTGGTCCCCAAATGGCACAATGCATTATCTATTCTATAAGCAGTGTATTACAACTAGCTCAGCTGTGTCAACAGAGGCAGCTCCTGGCAGAACTCCGCTGAATTCAGAGAAGGGATACAGCATGGAAGCCAACCCAATGTGGCTTGACTTGACTCTAATCTGAAGCATTGTTTTCACTCATCTAAGCTGCAACCCAGGATCCCAAGAAATATTTAAAATGATCATAGTCTATAGAAAACTACCCAATAAATTTCTTTAGTCATATAGCCTTTTCTGAAATTGTTAAGCTAATTTTATTTCTGAAACATGACTATAAGTTTCACTCGGCAGAATACATTCCTTAAAAGTGGTCATGGAACTGAGCAACAAGGTTCACATTGAATGAAAAGGGATTCATTGTATCTCACCTGGAAGACATCATCCTTATGTTCTTTCACTTTGAACCTCATCTCTCTGCAAGTCCTATAAGCTTCTGTAAGATGATTTTGCCGAATGCAGCCTCTGCATCCTTTAATACTGGACTGAGAATGTGTATCATGGCTTTCATTAGGAATGCTATTCTGAGTAAAAGTTGCCATTCTCACTTTATCAAATGACAACAATTTTGAACAATCACAAATGAAACAAATCAACCTGTATCATATACCCAATACCACTGATAAAAATTTAAAGTCTTTGGCATTATAAAAAGTTATGAAATGATGGGTAATATAAGATCATCTGGAAATTGTCATATAAAATAAAAATGCAATCTACCATGTAAAGTATTACAAATTATATAAGATTATATTATATAGCAAAGAGTGAAATAAACTTGCTAAAATAAATTAGTGGCATAGCCACAAACCACTTGTGCAATTAACATAAGAATAATAATCTTGTACATAAATCAAGTGAGAATCCTCTTCAACAGTCACATTTTCATATTATTAATAGTTCTAATATTATTCCTTATATTAATAACTTTACTTCACAAGTTTTGATGTTTTTTATTCACTACACTAAATTTGCCTACATTTGGAAAATATCTTCAGAAATTTGTTTTGGCCTCTTTGCCACTCTTCTGTGAGGCTGTGCTTGTATTTTTGGAGGAGTGTGATGCGGCATGATCTTAGTTAGGCTAGAAATACTATGTTCTGTATAGTGATTTCTCTGAGTTGTCTATTTGAGGGAGGGTTCATTTACCACATTGTGCAGGCAAAGCTTATTTAAATATCTGTGGGAGAGGGCAATGTGGATGCGTTTCATCAGGTGGCAGTGGTTGACTTTGTAGTAGTGTGCTGTGAGTACTTCTTTTTTTTTTAGTCTGAGTTGGGGTGGTTTCATTGTGAGGTGATTGTTGGAGTGGGATTGATTTAGTGCTCTGCCGAAGTGTTGGGTTCCTATTATGTTTAGATGCACAACATTTTTTAGGACTTGGATCTCAACAAGTGTGGTATATATGGATGGGGATGGTTTGTGTGCATGATGTGAGGATTTTGAGTGTTTTGTTCTGTACTGTTTAGAGCTTGTGTGCCTTATTTTGGGATAGGATTGGGTACAGGGCTGGTGTTGTATAAGTGATGAAAATGATGATTTGTTTGTATAGTGCGATTAGTGACTCATTCTGTTGTCTAAAAGTAATGTTTGCAAGTGCTTTTAGAAGTTTCTTTGTAACTTTGTTATATTTGGAGTGAAAGTATCATGGCTTTCAAGAATGAAAAACACTGCGGTGTATTCTGTCTATAAAGCAAGGCATTGCAGAGAGCATTTTCCAGGCAGAGGAGAGCATCCAACATGGAATGGAACTTGTGGATGCTGCACTTTGCAGAAGTCAGGTAGCTTCCGCTGTCCAGGAAAAAAACTTGCACACACAGGATGTTTGAGATTGTGTGGAAACCAGCCAGGGAGAAATGATCTCTCCTGTTTGTGAAAAGCAAGCACAGTAGCAATTCGCCAGGAGTCTGGGAGGATACCATCTGTCTAGATCCTGTTAAAAAAATTAACAGAAAGGCCATGCATGACTCGCTTACCTTTCTTTTCTTTTTTTTAAGAGCCCATCTGGCAACTGCCTACTAGGGCCAAATTTGCTGTAATCACCTTACAGCATAAAGCTATGTTAGATTTTTAAAAAACCTGCAAAAGACAAAAAAAAATTCTAAAGGAGAAGAAAGTATGCTTGAACATCAGGGGAAGGCCTGCCTCCCCCCCACCCCAGCACAGGAACATGCAACTGACAACCAAGAGTCAAATAAAATGGAGGAGGGCAGCTTCCTGCAAAAAGTCAGATAGTCCACAAGTATATGTACACGAATCCATACCAAGTACAAGACACAAGCAGTAGCAACCCCCCTTGTCAAGATAACCATGAAAGGTAACGTGTGCAAAGATCACCCAGTGTCCCATCTCTTCACCAAGCAGCCCAAAGGGCTGCCCTGATCCCTTCCATTTAGTTGGGTTGATGAAAAGTGAAATGCTCATCTTGCCACCCAGTCTGGCAGACTTTTCAGGGCCCTAATCAGCGCACTCATTCCCCACATGTCCAGGAACCCAACAGAAGATAATATCAATATCTATCCAACTCATTGCAACCTTGGCATCATTGATATTGAGAACAAGTGGGTGTGTAGATTACGATGCCCTGAAAGCACTGATAGCGCTTTGTTAGTCGCTATAGATCACAATCCGGTGTCCGAACCGAGCACAACGCATTATCTCCTATACCAAGCCAACCATGTTTTGAAACCAGCCTGGCCATGAAGACAGGCAGCAACGTGGAAACACACACATACCCTGGACTTGGAGCCATCTGCATACACTGAAATGTATAGTGACATGAACAAGGCTGATGCAAAACTTCTGGTGCTGTGGAAGCTTTATAGTCAAAGGTTGAACTCTCCTGGGTGGTGTTGGCACAAGCGATTCATCAAGCTCTAAAAGGAGTTTCCTAGCCCTAAACCCAAAGGGTTTAAGATATGACGGGTGTACCTCAGCAACATAAGACACCATCTAGATGGCTAGGGATTCAGTGAGATGTGGCGATGACTGATGGAAGCATCGGGCTTGTGTGTACAGGCATCTCCCCATCATTGGCAAGTAGGGTCTCATTGGGGGATATGAAGAAGGCACCGGTCACCAAGGGGAGACTGGTGGGGTGGATCAATTCCACCTTCTACAATACATGCTTGGCTGTAAATGCATAAAGCTTGGACCCTGATTCAAGTTTAAACGAACAAAGGATTGGTAGGAAAGCAAAGCAGTAGCCCCATCAGGACAGAACCAAGACAGTCCATGGCACAGGTACAAGAGACCCTAAGGCTGCAGTGGCGATGGAAAACAAGACTAATGAAATGGTGTGAATCCACCACTTCTAGGCGAATCCTGTTTAGGAACAAGTCTGGGTTGGAGCCATAGATGGCAGACAAAGTGCACTACCTTAGTCTTGGTCAAGAAAGACTGAAACCTGTGCATTCGCATAGCGAGAGATACGGTTCAATGCCTGTTGGAGTCGACGTTCCAGAGTTGGCATCTGGGCCACAACAAAAGAGATTGAAAGGTTGCCCACATAGAGCTTAGCGAGAACATCTTCCAACAGCACCAAGGTGATACTGTTGATGTTCAAGGCAAAGACCTTTCTGCTAGTGGAGGCTTAATGTTTTTGTTGTTGTTTTTTATTCTAGGAGCCTATCTGGCAACTACTCATTCGGGCACAGGTCGCTGCACTCACAACAGCCTAGCACTAGGCTACTTTAAAATAAGAATATTCAAAAAAAAAAAAGAAAAAAGGGAAAATGGCAACGAGGAAGCAAACTCCAGCGTCTGGGAGAGGTCAGCCTCCCCCCAGCGCAAGAATGTGCGACCTACAAAGAAAACATAAATACTAGTTAAATAAAGGGGAGAAGGCCGGCATCCCCCCAAAAGTCTACTAGTCCACCAGTCAATGTGCACGAACTCATTCTGAGTACAAGGGACAGGCGGTAGTGACCCCACCCATCCTAGTACCGGGACAGGTAACATGCGCGGAGATCGCCCATACTGGGACATCCAACAAGAATGTGTCGAACAGTCTGGGAGACAACGCAGTCTTCACAGTAGGGCACTGGCAAGCCGTCCATCAAATGGCAGTGCGTCCCGCGAGTGTGTCCAATTTGGAGACAACAGAAAGCAACCTGAAGCTTTCAAAGCATTGGGGAAAAGGTCCATGGGAACATTCCCGGCACAATGGCACGCAACTTTAAGTTCACTTCAACCATCTCCCAACTTCTTTGCCTAGCAGCCTGCATTCCTGCCATGTAGTCCGTGTGAGGTCCAGTCGCCGAGTACTCGGGGACTCTTTGGGCGCTGCTTTCTCGCAATTCCTACATGTCCAGGAACCCAGCAGAAGATAATCTTGACATCCGCCCGGTTTGCCAAAACCGTGGTATCATGGATATTACAACCGAAGGGATGAGGAGATTCCAATGCCCCAAGAGCACTCAGAGCGCTTTGTGAGTTGCTATATATCACAATCTGGCCTCCGAACCGGGCACGTTGCGTAATCTCCCGTACCGAGTGGTGTATTGCCACCAGCTCAGCCCCAAAGACAGATGCAGCGCCTGGCAGAGCCTTGCTGACTTCAAACAGAGGGGATACAGCATGGAAGCCGACCCCCTCTTCGGACTTGGAGCCATCCGTATACACTGGCACAGTTCTCGCGTGACAGATGTGCTCCAAAAAGGTCAAACGCAATACTCCCAGTGCTGTACAAGCTTTGGGAGCAGAGGCGTGGCAACAAATAGCCAAAGGTGGTACCCTCCAGGTTGGCATCCTGGGCAGAACCAGGGGCGCCACGGCCCGAGAGCTATACCTAGCTCTAGAAGGAAATTCCTAGGGCTTAGTGTATGACTGGCGTCTCTCGGCAGCATGGGCACCGTCAAAATCAGCTTCAGCTGCAGATGCAGTGAGAGCTGTTGCTGTCTTAATGTTAAGTAAAGATGTGTATGCCCACCTGGAAGAACTCAGGGGTGCTTTGAAACATACTGAAACCTCGCAATAGCTCAACAAAATTCACTGATAGTGAAATCATTCACATTATGCTTATAACACATATAGGCATAATGCTTTTGTTTGAGGGCTATCTCACACATGGTTGGACACCACAGAAGCAGTCAGTGTGCAAAATGGCCAGACATTTTAGGAATAGTAGTTAGGTTCACAGCAATGAGGTTGTCAAAGAACTCAATAGCCTCATCCACAGACCTAAAATCCTTGACTGGGAAAGAAGAATCAATAATTTCCTGAAATGTGGACTATCATGCCTGTGCCAAGCACCAGCAGGGCAGGGTATCAGGCGGCAGTGGCCCAGAAAATATTTGAATGGTAAAGTGATCACTACCATGGAGGTCATCAACCAACTCCGACCTAAAATCAGGCTGTGCATCTGGAGAGCACAGGGAGAGATCAAGAGAGGAAAATGAAGCAGTTCTCAGGCAGTGATGCATAAACTCATCCACATTTAGGACACCTATCTACAGCTCATTGAATAGGTCAGCAAGGACCTTTGGATTGATCGGGTAGTCTCTCTAGAGGGCATGTCTATTGCTCAAATCTCCAAGGAGTAGAAAGGGCTTCTACAACTGTGCATGATGTGGCATCAGTCCCCTGCATCAAAGTCAGCTAATGGTGAAATGTACGCAGAAATAACTATACCTCCTAATCAGGTGCAGGTACACTTCTACTGCCTGAAAAGAGGCATTTAAAGCAGAGAAGAACAGAGACATCATGTTGGGTGTATATCATACATCCTCATGCCTGCCCCCATCCTGTGGTGATGGAGTCGCACACCCAGCATGATCTCCTGCAAAAAGATAGCTAATGGGAAATGGGAGTAAAAGAACCTCTGCAACAACTCCCATTTGGCCCAGTCTGTGGGAATTCCATTAAAGGAATATGCGCTTAAGCCTAGCTCAGAGATGCAGGGGGCCCTCTTTAAAAAGAAGTCCCTGACCGGAATGGCTATACGTTTTCCAGCGGTGGTATTGTCTGAAGAGGGTACTGTTGCCTTCAAGGATTTATCATGTGAGGTTGGGCTTGCTATGCGATCTTTTCCTCCCTCCATTAGGAAAACTTAGGCAGGCAGGAGTCCCTCCTTGGGAAGATCAACCATCTTCAAGCCAGCACTGGGTGAGACTGTAGGAACTGAAGATCCTTTGGTGCTGTCCTTCTTTTAAGGGGTAGCTTTAGTAACCCTAGAAAAGGGCCTCAAGACTACTTTCAGAGGTGTTGCCTCCTCTGAGTCTAACAAATCAGCGGAGGCGTGTGGCTGTTTTGCCTTACAGGAAACAGCCACACTGGGTGAAGGTGCACAGCACTGGTTTTAGCAGAGGCTGGGAACCTTTCAAAATATAATTATAAATTCCTTTAGTATTATGTCTAACACTTAAAGTTAACTAACTTCTCAAACTTAAATATATTACACTGAAAAATCCAAAATTAAAAGAATATCGCTGAGAACACGCCCGATCGCTAGTGAGAGAAGGTTGGACTTATTCCTCTGGATGCAGTTTTTTTTATTATTGTATATTACAGGGTGTCTACTTGTTTGGTGATTTTGAATTCAAGGACTTTTCAAGGTTTTCAAGGACTTAAAAAATAATCAATAATGATTGAAACTTTCAAGATCCTGAAGGGCTTCGACAAGGTTGGTAATAGTAACTACTTACAGCTAGCTCCTTAAGACCAGAACATCCAGACTAGAGGACACAGCTTGAAACTCATAAAACTATGTCACAGGATATCAAAAGGGAACAAGTTTTTCAGTTCTAGGGTAATAGATAAATAGAACAGTCTCAGTGAGAGTGTAGTCAGTAGCACAAGTGTTAAATGTTTAAAAATACATGACCAGTTTGAGACTGAACGTTATTGAGAAGGGGCACCCCTTATGAGCTGTGACACTCTTGCCTCTTTATTTTCACTAAGGTAAGCCATTGTTTGTTTGTTTTTTTCTTTAAATTAAAAAAGTGCAATAAACATTATGGGACATTGATGAAGGTGAGGTATTTAAGGGAAAAATGGGTTATAAGCAAAGCATAACCAAAATCAACTCACCAGTGCAAAAAAACAACAAGAACAAGGTATCCAAGCGACAGTCATAGAAGTATAGCGAGCGTCCATCATAAAATACAATGCATCCAAAGCATACATATGTTCACTCACATTAGTGAGTAGATTAACTTAAATATTACTATTTTCCTAATAGATATTAAAAGTACATAACAATTTCATGGATGACAAAAGCTACAAGGGCCTATCAAGGTCATCCACATCTATCAAAACCCACCCAAAAAATGCATCCATAGGATTATGTCAGACCATGCATCTACAATATACAATTAGAACCATACACAAGAATGTGTCAAAAACAAAAAGCATCATCATCAAGACTCGTCAAAATCCAAATTAATCGTAATATACAATAAAAACTGCATCCACAGGAATGAGCCCAGAATAGCCCCCCAAAGTTAACCCTCCCTTCCCATAAAAATCATCTAATCTGCATTTGAATACATTCAAGTTTAGAGTGTCTACCGTTGTGGTGGAGCGAATGTGAGTGTGTGTAAAAGGGCCATTCTCCCACCCCTTTTCTAAGTACCCTCTCCCTCCTTCTGTAAGAATGTGTGTGTGAGTGGGAATGGGATTTTTATTATATTTTCTTTTGTACATATGTATTTGATTTCATGTTGTATGTATAAGGTTATTTAACATCTCATGTTTTTTTATTAGCTACTAAATGTTAAAGATTTTATGAGACAGCGTTAAAGTACCAGAATAGAAGGAAAAAAAAAAAGAAAAGAACAAATCAAACAAAAACATTGCCTGCATTTTGCAAGAGCCACTGTAAGAAAATATCTTTGAAGATATTCAAAGAAGATATAAGAAGTCTTCTAATGGTACTTGAGTAGACCTTAAAGTCAACTGAGCTCCGAGGTGGCAGGCACCATAAGCCCTGCACACCCAATTTTGTCACAAGAGTGACTACCAACAAGATTTTCCCCCGGGGAAGCCGGCAAATAATAAACCGTGGTACCACGTAAGAAAACTCCTCTTTTGTTGTCTCTTGTTTTGGTTGTCCCCTTTTGTATATGCACTCTTAGTATTAATATATATTTTTTGATTGATTTGGTTCCAAGATAGGATTGATTAGAGTATATATATATATATATATATATATATATATATATATATATATATATATATATATATATATATATATATATATATATATATATATATAGGCTCATTGGGTGCATATTTACCCATATTTTTGTAAATATTGTATTTTTTTTCGTGTTAGTAAAGGACTGTACATACAATCCGTTTCATTCTCCTTCGATTTCTCACGTCCGGATTAGTGTAGGAAGCGGGTTGGATCGATTGGGGTTAGTCTAAATTTTTCGGCCCGCTACATTTGGCGCCCGAATAGGGACGTGAGACTTCGAAACCGGGAGCGTGACGGGATTGGATTGCAGTCCATACCCAATTAGCGTGGCAGGTAGTTTGGTTGTTTTTCACCTTTGTCTATCGCTGTTACTAACCTGGGAGGATGGCTTCTGTGGAAGAGGGCCTCCATGATGAGATTGTGAGACTGAGGCTGGAATTGAGGCAGAAAGAGGAGGAATGTATGATGTTGAGGAACGTGATTGATGGATTGAAGAGTGATGTGATGAGTATGGATGAGAAGACAGACAAGATGAGGAAAGAAATGGACGAGAGACAGAAGCAGGTCGACCAACGGATGAAGGACTTGTATGACATGATGAAGGGGTCAGGACCGGCCCTAGGACCCTCGACCTTGACCCCTGCTCCGACTGAAGGGGATAAGACTAATGGGATCAATGGGAGTGTGTGCGAGTCTAGAGAGGATAGGGTGATTATGAGTGATAGGAAGGACGGAGAATGGAAGAGAGTTAAATGCAAGAGAAGAAGGAAGAGTGGTGCAAAGGGGAAGGATAGGAAGGTAAGAGGCAAGAGTGTGGACTCATTGTACTCGGATGAAGGAGAGAGTGATGGTATGATTGATATGAGTGAGAGTGAAGGCAGCTCAAGTGAGAGTGAAGTGAATGTGGGAAAGGGTATTTTGATAAGGGAAGTGCCAAAGATAGATAGATTTAGGTTACATGGTGGGAAAAGTGTGGAAGAATTCTTCGGGGAATTTGAGCGATATTGTAAGCTCAAGTACCCGGAGAATAAGGAATACTGGATGAATGTTTTGGGGGAATGTTTGGAGGGAAAAGTATTGGAGTTTTTCCGCGTGATTACAAGTGTGGGGGAACCAAGGTACGATGTGGTGAAGAAGCGGATGATTGGACAGGTGAAACGAATGAAAGAGTGTGAAGTATAAAAGGGTAAATGAATTTGAGAAGGCTCGAATGGGGAAAAGTGAAAGTGTGAACATGTATGCACATAGGCTTGAGAGTATGGCAAGAAAGAGGTATGGTGATGATGATGTAAATGAATGTAAACCACTGATGAGGAAGTTTTTGGACACAATCCCGCGAAAGGTGAGTGAATGGCTGAGTGGAAAGAGAAAGGAGAGAATGAGACTGACAGGTGAACGGTTGATGTGGGAGGATGTGTTGGAGCTGTTGGAAGATGGACGATTTGATGATGAAAGCGATCTAGAAGAGGATGGATGGTAGAGTGTGAACGTTGGGGGTAAGAAGCCCAGGAGCTTTCATCCACCCCAGCAGTATGTCAGCTACAGGGATGCCCTGAAGGCTGCACCAGCTGGAGTGATGTCGAACTTCCTGGGCCGGCAGAATGGATGGGTAAATGGAGGGTGGTCGAATGGAAGGAGACAGATGAATTTCAAGCGTGGGAACGGATATATGAGAGAGAAACCGAGGTATGTCCCAGCAAACGAGAGATCATATGGTGGGAGAAAGATTGTGGAATGTCATCGGTGTGGAAGGAAAAGTCATATGTTGGCAGAATGTAGGTGGACGTCTGGTGCATGTTTTGGTTGTGGTAAGAAAGGGCATATGATAAAGGATTGCCAGGAAAGTGTGAAAGAGTGCTTTGAGTGTAAAGAAATAGGCCATTTGAAGAAAGATTGTCCGAGGTTGAATGGTGGAGCAACTGCTGGGGGAAGTGTGAAGTATGCTTGTGGTAATTGTGGAAAGGCTGGTCATTATGCGAGGATGTGTCGTGACCAGAGGAATGTATGTAGCTATTGTGCGATGGAAGGACATTCAAGTGAAAAGTGTTGGATTAGACTGAGAGCGCAAGGTGTGAATGGAAAGTCTGAAGCGGGAAACTGAATTGTAAGAGGGTACCTGCTGAAGTATCCTCTGGGTGCATGAGTGTGAGTAATGTGTTGGTAAGTCTGTCTAGTGTGAAAGTGCTGTCTGGTAGGAAGTATGAGTGTCTGAGTGTGAAGGTGGAATTGAATGGAATTGAGTGTTTGGCTTTAATAGATTCTGGATGCAAGGCGAGCTTGGTGTATAAAGATGTGTATGACAAGGTTAGCGAGAAAGCCCTCCTGTCTGAGTGCAAGGGTAGTTTGGTAGGTATTGGTAATAGGAGAGTGCCTGTGATTGGAATGATAAGGTCAGCTGTTCGAATGCATGGTATGATGATGAATGAATGTGAATTCTCGGTGATTGATAAGGTGAGTAGTGAGTATGGTGTGATTTTGGGCTATGATTTTATGAAAATGAATCGTATGGTTGTGCATCCTGCAAGTGATCAAATTGAGAGAAAGATTGGTAAAAATGGGGTGTATAAGTTATATGTAGGGAAAGATGGTAGTGTTTTGAGGAGTGTGTTTACTGGTATTGAGGTGACTGCTATGGAGAATGTAAGACTTGTGAAGGGTGAAAGGGTGGCGGTTAGAGTGAGTTGGAGTAAGGATGTTAGTTTAAATGTGGGTGAGAACACCGTGATATTGGATGGAAAGGATGCGTGTTATAAGGTAAGGCGTGTTGCTTGTGTGTTTGATGGCTTGATGAGAATGAATGATCCTTTTGTATGTGTGCAGGCGGACCCCAGGGTGAAGGGACAGGTGAGGGGTATCCAAGTCGGAGATGTACTAGGACACCTCTCCACTGTCACTGAGGTAGGTATGGATGATAGCACGGATATCAGGGTGAATATTGCGAATGAAAAGACATGTGAATGGATGTATAATGAGGTGAAGGACATGGTGAAATTGGATGGATGTTTGACTGAGTATGAAAGGGAGGATGTGTATCAAATGATATTTGAACGAAAGGGAGCCCTCAGTAAGGGTGATCTGGATTTCGGGGTTGCAAAGCTCCCGGAATTCAAGATTGTCCTGAAGGAGGACTCCCCAATCTATCAGCGGCCGAGGCATTTCCCACGTCCGGTTGCTGATGAGATTGAGGAGCAGTGTTTGGAATTGGAGCAATTGGGAGTGATTGAAGAGAGTGAGAGTGCATGGAATAGTCCAATTGTGCCTGTACGTAAGCCGGATGGAAAATTGCGTCTGTGTGTGGATTATCGAAAGGTGAATGAAAGGACTGTGAAAGAAAGGTTTCCGATGTGTGTGGTATCTGAGTGTGTATATAGTATGCATGGGATGGAGTGGTTTACGAAGCTGGATCTGGTACGGGGGTATTACCAGATGCCTATTGCTGAGGAGAGCCGGCCGGTAACTGCCTTCTCTTCCACAAAGAGGCATTACCAGTTCCGGAACCTCAGCTTCGGGTTGGCTAATGCTCCCGGAGCCTTCCAGCGGGCAATGAATGTTGTGTTGAGTAAGTTTGCGAGTAAGAATGTGATTGCATTTATAGATGATATTTTGATTATGACTGAGACTTTTGAGGAGCATATGAGATTGGTGAATGATGTGTTGAGAACATTGGAGAGTGTTGGTGTGAAGGTGAAAGTGGCGAAGTGTGAATGGTTTGCGAAAGAAGTGGAATTCCTTGGGCATATGGTGAGTGAGAATGGGTTGCGAAAATCACCGAAGTATGTTGAGAAGGTGCGAATGTTTCCTAAACCGGTGACTGTGAAGCAACTGAAGTCATTTTGGGGTTTGATTGAGTTCCAGCGAAAGTTTATACGTGATTGTTCTGGTGTGAGTAAGCCTCTGACTGAGTGGATGGGCAAGAAAGGTAGTACGGTTGTCAAGTGGAATGATAAGATGAATGAGGCGTATGAGAGACTGAAAGAGGCAGCGGCTGAAGATGTTGAATTGGCGTACCCAGATTATAGTGTAAATGCTAAAATGCTTGAATTGTATACAGATGCGAGTGGGTATTGTATGGGAGGTTTTCTGATGCAAGAGCAGCGTTTGAATGGAGAGAATGTCAGGCGAATAATTGGGTATGTATCCAAGGCTATGAATGTTGCAGAACGAAAGTATTCGACTGTGGAACGAGAGTTGGCTGCGATAAGATATTGTTTGAAAGTGTTGCGTCCGTTTTTGTATGGTGTGAGGTTTGTGATCAAAACAGATCATCAACCTCTTGTGTATCTGCAGCGTATGAAGTGGGCTGATAGTAGGATTGCAAGGACTTTGGAAGATTTGAGTGACTTTGACTATGTGATTGAGTATGTGCCTGGTGAACGGAATGGAGTGGCTGATTTGATGTCAAGGTATCCTGGTACGAATGATGAAAATGTGTGTGGAGTGAGTGATCCTGAGTATTTGCCGAAAGGCATTATGAATGGAAAAGAGAGTAAGGGTGGTGGTGATTCCTTGTTTGAGAGTGTATGGAATGGTTTGCAAGATTTGAAGAGTGATGGAGTAGACGTGAGAGTGCCCGATAGTGTGGATGATTTAAGGAAGGAGGTAATGAATGAAGTGTGTAGGAAGCCTGAAAGCATTGGTATGGCAAAGGTGCGGAACTTCATGAAAGAATTGAGAGCGATGTGTATGCAAGGGGTCCCGCCATTTCAGGAAGTGTTGATTGTAGTGAGTCGTTTGTATGGAGTGATTGTTTATGTGCACTTTGGTGGTGAGAGGCCGATTGTGTACAAGGATGAGAAGATGAAGGGTTTGAATCCTAATGTGGTACATCTGCAATGTTTGAGTGGTGTGCACTACAATTGGGTGATTGAAAAGTGTTCATATATAAGAGAGAAGAATGATTGTCTGGATGAAGATGAGCGTCGTGTGGTGAGTGATGATATGGGAGTTAATGACAGTGTGGATATAAGTGCTGATGTTGGTGTGCTTGTTCCTTCAGTGTATTGCGAACATGGTGGACCTGATATGATGGAAGTGAGAGTGAAAGTTGGTGAAAGGTTGTTCTGTGGTTTGATTGATACTGGAGCGCAGGTGTCTTTAGTGAATGAGAGGATTCTGAGTAAGTATGATGAGTTTAAATGTTGCGAGCATAAACCTGTGAAGTTACGGATAAGTGGATTAGGGAATGGCTTGATAGTGGCATGGGAACAGGTTAGTCTGAAAGTGAGTTTGGGTAATGGTGTGAATGTGAAGCATGACTTTGTGATTCTGAAAGGTGAGCAAATGCCTTGTTGTTTCTTGCTTGGTGTAGACTTTATGAGATTGAATGATTTGTCTTTGGATGCTGATAAGGATTGTCTTATGAAAGGTGAATGTGAGGTGATGAGGTTGAATGAGTGTGCGAAGAATGTTGTCAAGTTTTGCGGTATGATTGAGTTGGTCATGGATGATGAGAATGAGATTTTAAGTGATGATGATATTCTAGAGATGCAAGAGATGTGTCCTTTTGTTAGTGAGTTGAAGAGGTGTGTAATGATGCGTGTTGATTTGAATGAATGGCCAGAGTGTTTAAGTGATTTTAAAAGGTATGCTAAGGATTTTGTTGTTTGTATGGATGTTGTATATTTTGTGAGGCATGTGAAAGGTGGTGATGATATGTATGTACCTGTGATGTCCTTAGTTGGTATGATTGGTCTGGTGAAGGTTGTGCATGATAATTATGGGCATATGGGTAATTTTAAGCTGTGGGAGTGTATGAAGGAGCGTGTGTTCCATCCGTTTCTGAGAACTGTTGTGAATGATGTTGCAACTACGTGTGAAAGGTGTCAGAAGCGAAAGGTGCAAGGTGTGCAAGTGAAACCACCGATGTTGAAAGTTGATGCGAAAGAACCGTTTGAATTGGTAGTGATTGATTGTGTGTCTTTGCCGCGTACGAGTGCTGGGAATGTTGGTATGGTTGTTATGGTTGATCATAAAAGTAAGTTTGTGTATGCAGCGCCTGTGAGAGATAAAAGGAGTGTGACTGTTGCACGTGTGGTTGAGCAGTTGTTTTTTCCTATGTGTGTATGGAAGCCTAGAAGATGTCTGAGTGATAATGGGCCTGAATTTGTAGGGGAAGTGTTTGAGCAAATGTTGAGAGAGAATGGTGTGGAGCATGTGAGAACAACTCTGTATGTACCGTCTTCAAATGGATTGGCTGAACGGACTATAAGAACCTTGTGTGAGATGTTGAGAATGATGAGTACGACAGTGAATGACTGGGATGTGTGTCTGGGGAGAGTGTTGTGGGCGTATAATTCAACTGTGCATAGTGCAACTGGAATGTCCCCATGTCAGTTTGTGATGAATTTTGAAAGGCGAGTGAAAGATAGGTTTCGTTTGAGTGAAAGTGAGCAGAGTGTATGGCGTGAAGCGCATGAAAGGTTCCGTTCATTTGAATTAGGTACAAAAGTATTGAAGGTGAAAGAAGTGAAGGGTAGGTTGAATGTATCAAAGATGAGTGAGAAGTTTGATGGACCTTATAGAGTTGTGAGAGTTTGGGAAAATGGGGTAACGTATGTTTTGGAGAGTTTGAATGACGGCATGACTGAGAGAGTGCGGGCTCATCAGAGTCAGTTAAGGAGATGGAGAGAACCTCCTGACTACCTGGTGAGCCATCCAGTGTATGGACTGTGTAGAGAGAGAGGTAAAGTGCATGATGATGAGAATGAATGTGATAGTATGGATCTGTCTGGGAAAGAGCTAGTCTTAGTCTCGAGGAGTAGAAAGCGTACAAAGAAGGGTGAAAGGAAGAATGCAAGTACAAATGAAAGTAAGTCTGAGCAGAGTGTTTCTGGTATGGGGGATCTTGAAAGGGAGATTGAGTTTTTGCGTAAACAGGTGAGTGATTTGGCTGGTATAAGTAGACGAGTGAGTGAGCTGCCTGTGCCTGATTTTTCTGGTTTTGGGAACAGTATGAATGATAGTGTGTTTGGGCAGAATGAACCTAGTGTGGCTGATTTTTCGGGTTTTATGAATGGTAATAGTAGGGGTGAGTTTGATGTAATGAATGGTAATAGTAGGGGTGAGTTTGATGTAATGAATGATGAAGTGGCTGATTTTTCAGGTTTCTGGTGGGAACCAGTCGAAGGGGTTTCTGCTATGCCTGTTGAGAATACAGGGGATGTGAGTGACCTGTCTGTTTCGCAAGAATGTACCTTGAGTTGGATGAGAGCTGTGAGTGAGGAGCTGATGAATGGGGGTATGAAGAGTGAGGGTTCTGAACGGAAGAGTATGAAAGAATTCTGTCGTGAGATGGGAGAACTGGTAATGAGGGCTAAGAGTATGGTTGATGAGATGATAAATAGTGACGATGAGACTGACAGGACGACTGACGAACAACCCCGACTAATTGCTACGCGTAGCCAGGGACCAGTAGAAGAGTGTGAATGGGTGCAGAAGGGTGCGATTGAGCACAAGTGGTACCGTGAAGAGTGATTGAAAGGGTTTAGTGAGTGGCTGGTCGAATGGCTTAAGGAAGGAGGGGTGTGGTGGAGCGAATGTGAGTGTGTGTAAAAGGGCCATTCTCCCACCCCTTTTCTAAGTACCCTCTCCCTCCTTCTGTAAGAATGTGTGTGTGAGTGGGAATGGGTTTTTTATTATATTTTCTTTTGTACATATGTATTTGATTTCATGTTGTATGTATAAGGTTATTTAACATCTCATGTTTTTTTATTAGCTACTAAATGTTAAAGATTTTATGAGACAGCGTTAAAGTACCAGAATAGAAGGAAAAAAAAAAGAAAAGAACAAATCAAACAAAAACATTGCCTGCATTTTGCAAGAGCCACTGTAAGAAAATATCTTTGAAGATATTCAAAGAAGATATAAGAAGTCTTCTAATGGTACTTGAGTAGACCTTAAAGTCAACTGAGCTCCGAGGTGGCAGGCACCATAAGCCCTGCACACCCAATTTTGTCACAAGAGTGACTACCAACAAGATTTTCCCCCGGGGAAGCCGGCAAATAATAAACCGTGGTACCACGTAAGAAAACTCTTTTGTTGTCTCTTGTTTTGGTTGTCCCCTTTTGTATATGCACTCTTAGTATTAATATATATTAATATATATTTGGTTCCAAGATAGGATTGATTAGTATATATATATATATATATATATATATATATATATATATATATATATATATATATATATATATATATATATATATATAGGCTCATTGGGTGCATATTTACCCATATTTTTGTAAATATTGTATTTTTTTTCGTGTTAGTAAAGGACTGTACATACAATCCGTTTCATTCTCCTTCGATTTCTCACGTCCGGATTAGTGTAGGAAGCGGGTTGGATCGATTGGGGTTAGTCTAAATTTTTCGGCCCGCTACACCGTCTCAGATGGGAAACTATTCCAGTAATCTACCAATCTATTGGTGAGAAAATATTTTCCAACATTCAACCTACACTTCTGTTTTTTAAATTTTTAAGTGGTGACCCCTAGTCCTATCACTACCTTCCAATTCAAATAACTTGCTAAAATCCAACTTATCCATCACAGAAGAGATTTTAAAAAAGCTCAATCATATCTTCCTTCACACACCTTCTCTCAAATGAGAACATATTTAATATCCTGAGTCTATCTTCATATTCAAGGTGTTTCAAGGAAGGTATTATTTTTGTTGCCCTCCTCCTGGCCGTTTTAAACGCCGACCACGCCCATGGTGGTTGGCCGAGTGTGAGACGGCCCTCAAACAGAAGCGTTATGCCTACATGCGCTATAAGCGGTGCCCGAACGATTTCACTGTCGCTGAATTTCAACGGGCTAGGGCTAGATTCCGGGATATTTCGAAGCACCCCCGCCGCTCTTCTTAGCGGGCATACATTTTTTGACTTAACGGGTAGACCCCTTTAGCAGAGGTGTGGAAGCGAGTCAAAAGGATTTGGGGCAAGTTCTCGCCAGACCCCCCCTCCCATTCTCCAGGAGAATGGGACCGCAATCTCGGAACCAGCGTCCGTAGTGGAATCCTTAGCGACCGCTTTTTCTGCATTCTCTAGCCGGGATACTGCTCCGCCAGCATTCAATGCACGTTAACATAACATAACATAACATAATTACACGGATGACAAAAGCCACAAGGGCCTATCAAAGGTCATCCGCCTCCGTCAAAACCCACCCACAAAAAGCACCATCACCAGGGGAAGACAAAATCAAAGTCCCCCACAATATAATATAACGGATGACAAAAGCCACAAGGGCTCATCATAGGTCATCCGAGTCAAGCGGCCTCTTTTTCAAGGCACCCAAACTCCCAGGAAAACTACATCCAGAGGATTGCATCCAGAAACAAGGGTATCACCAATCAAGGCTTGTCAAGAACTAAATCATGCAGCTATAGATATATACAAACAATATTAATATATACAAAACTTAGGAACCATCACAACCTTCCCTTCCCATAAACTCATCCAACCTACTCTTAAATACATTTAGATTTGGACTACCTACTACCCTCTGCGGCAATTTGTTCCAGAAGTCTACCACTCTATTGGTGAAAAAATATTTTCTTAAATCCAACCTACACCCTTGCTTTTTAATTTTCAAGTGGTGACCTCTAGTCCGATTTCCATCATCTAACTCAAAAAACTTGCTAACATCCAATTTATCTATCCCAGAAAAAATTTTAAACAGCTCAATCATATCCCCTCTCACACACCTCCTTTCGAACGAGAACATATTTAATACCCTCAGTCTATCTTCATATTCAAGGTGCCTCAGGGAAGGAATAATCTTTGTTGCCCTCCGTTGCACTGACTCAAGAAGGTTAATATCATGTCTAAAATGTGGGAACCATGCCTGTATACAGTACTCTAGATGTGGCCTAACATAAGAGTTATAGAGTTTAAGAATAACCTCCTTACTTTTGTAACTGACATTTCTCTTAATAAAACCCAGCACTCTATTTGCCCTATTTCTTGCTTCAATACACTGCTTAGAAAACCTTAATGACTTATCTATTACTACTCCTAGATCTTTCTCATCCTCTACTGAGCTCAGCCAATGCCCATCCATTTCATAGTTAAATTCTCTATTATCTTTTCCCATGTTAATAACTTTGCACTTATCAAGGTTGAAAGTCATTTGCCACTTATGTGCCCAGGATAACAATTTATTTAAGTCCCCCTGCACTTTAAAATTATCATCAATATCTTTAACTACAGCTGCTAATTTGGTATCATGTCACGGAAGGCTGCCAGCTGGACTTTACCTCCAGAGGCGGATAACCCTTCAACAACAAGTTTACTGTGAGTGAGTTGCGCTCCGCACTTGCGAGGACACCGCCCATGGTCCGGAGATGTCCGTACGCCATGCTTCGACACCTGGGTGAGCGAGGCATGGCCTTTCTGTTAGATTTGTTCAACAGGATCTGGGTGGAGGGTCTTCTCCCAGAATCCTGGCAAATCGCTACTGTGCTCACTCTACTCCAACCAGTTTCCGCCCAATCTCTCTAACCTCTTGCGTGTGCAAGTTGATGGAGAAATTGGTAAATGTTAGATAGCCTTTTTCCTGGACAGGGGAGGCCATCTGTCTTCTGCACAGTGCGGCTTCCGCAAGTTAAACTCCACATCGGATGCTCTGCTCTGAGTGGAAAATGCTGTCTGCGAGGCTTTCCTCCGTAGACAGCACTATGCCACGGTGTTTTTCGATCTGGAGAAGGCCTATGATACCTCGTGGCGATACTGTATCATGTAGACTCCACACAATGGGGGCGAGGGGACGCCTCCCAATGTTTATATCTGAATTTTTGCGAGATCGTCGATTCCGCATATGGGTGATGGGAGGTCTCTCTGCCCCAAAAGAGCAGGAAGAGGGTGTCCTGCAGGGAAGTGTCCTCAGTGTGACACTCTTTGCCCTGAGCATCAACGGCATCACCTCGGTGCTACCGGAAGATGTTCTCGCTACGCTCTACATGGACGACCTTTCAATCTCTTTTGGCGCGGCCCAGATGCCAACTCTGGAGCGTCGACTCCAACAGGCATTGAACCACGTCTCTCTGTTTTATTTGGCAAAGACTAAGGTGGTGCACTTCTGCCACCATCCAAGGCTTCACCCTGACCCGGATTTGTTTCTTAATGGGATGCGCGTGGATGTGGTGGAATCGCACGGTTTCCTTGGTCTTGTATTCGACCGACGCCTCACCTGAGAGGCTCATATTGGCAGCCTTAGAGTCTCTTGTACCCGCGCCATGGACATTCTCCGTTCTGTGATGTTCAGCGCTTGGGGCGCTGATAGGGCTACTGCCTTACTTTTTTATCGATCCTTTGTTCATTTGAAGCTCGACTACGGATGCAAGTTTTATGCATCCGCAGCCGAGCGTTTATTGCGGAAGGTGGATTTGATCCACCACACCAGCCTTCGCCTTGCGACCAGTGCCTTCCGCACTTTCCCTATTGAGAGCCTGTTGGTCGATGCTGGGGAGATGCCACTCGCTCTGTGCCGCGTGCAGTGCATCACTCGCCTGTACGCGCGAGCCCGGCGCCTACCTCAGTCGCCAACAGCTCTCACTGCATCCGCAGCTGATCTTGATGGTGCCTATGCCGCCGAGAGACGCCAATCATACCCTAAGCCCTTTGGGTTTAGGGCTAGGAAACTCCTTGGAGAGCTAGATATAGCTCACGGGCCGGTGGCGCCCCTGGTTCTGACCAGAACGCCACCCTGGAGGGTACCACATTTGGCTATTTGTCACCACGCCTCTGCTCCCAAAGCTTGTACGGCGCCGGGAGTATTCCGTTCGACCTTTTTGGAGCACACCTCATGTCATGCTGGAACCGTGCCAGTGTATACGTATGGTTCCAAGTCCCAAGAGGGGGACTGTTCAGTACATTCTGGTTGAATGTCCCAGTCTGGGTGATCTTCACGCACATTACCTGTCCCAGCACCTGGATGGGCAGGGTCGCTACCGCCTGTCCCTTGTACTCGGGACGAGTGCGTGCACATTGACCGGTGGACTTGTTGACTTTTGGGGGAAGGCCAGCCTTGTCCCTATTATTTAAGCAGGGTTTTTTTGTTCTTTGCATTTGTTTTTTTTCCCCTTTAGGTTGCACGCTCCTGCGCCAGGGGGACCTCTCCCCGATGTACCAGCTTGCTTCCTTTCCCCCTTTTTGGGGTGTTTTTTTTCATCTCTTTAATTTTATTTTAAAGTAGCCTAGAACTAGGCCAGTTTTAATATGGCGACTAATGCCCAAGTAGGCAGTCGCCAGATGAGCTCTTAAAAAAAAAACTTTGTACTCACTTGAGCATGTTGATAGGTCTAAAATGTGGTGTAACCATGCTTGTATACGATACTCTAAATGTGGCCTAATATACGAATTATACAGTTTAAGGCTAACCTCTTTACTCTTGCAGTTAACATTCCTGTTAATGTATCCTAGCACCCTATTTGCTCTATTTTTTGCCTCAATACACTGCTTTGAAAACTTCTGTGACCTATCTACTACTACACCTAAGTGCTTCTCATCCTTAACTGAATTTAGCCAATGCCATCCATTTCATAGCTAAATTCCCTATTATCCCTTCCCATGTTAAGAACTACATTTTTTAAGGTTAAATGTCATTCGCCACTTCTGAGCCCAAGCTAACAACTTATTTAAGTCACTCTGCACTTTAAATCTACCCTCAACTTCTTTGACTACAACTGCCAATTTAGTGTCATCAGCAAAAATTGACACTGCTATTTACAGCCTCCCAGGATCATTTATATAAACTATGAATAATAAAAGGCCTAGAACTGATCCCTGAGATACACCACTGATAACATCCCTCCACTGTGACCTCACCCCATTCAGCACAACTAAATAGTGAATTTGAACAATCATTTGAACAATCACTCAATGATTTATTTTTTCAATTTAAGGACCATCTACCTTTTTCATCAAATTCAAGGACTTTTCAAAGACTTCAAGGGCAAAAAATAAATTGAAGGCTTTTCAAGGGGTTTTTCGTTTTTTGTTTTAAGGGGTGCATAAGTCACTGCAAACAAATAGCCTAGTTCTAGGCTACTTTCAAATAAAAATTTAAAATAAAACGACGGTACAAAGAAAAGACAATTAGGAAGCAAGCTCCGGCATCGGAGGAAGGTACCCCTCCCCCCGGCGTAGGAGCGTGTGACCTACAAAGAAAACAACAAAACTTAGTTAAATAAAAGGGAGAAGGCCAGCCTCCCCCCAAAAGTCTATCAGTCCACGCACTCATCCTGAATACAAGAGACAGGCAGTAGCGACACCACCCATCCCTGTACTGGGACAAATAACGTACGCAAAGATCACCCAGACTGGGACATTCGACAAGAATGTTTCGAACAGTCTGGGGGATGACACAGTCGTCACAATAGGGTGCAAGCGAACGCTCCATCAAATAGCCATGCATCACAAAGGGCAGTAGACACCCTGTTATGATTGATTTGGATTTTGACGAGTCTTGATGAAGATGCTTTTTGTTTTTGACACATTCTTGTGTATGGTTCTAATTGTATATTGTAGATGCATGATCTGACAATCCTATAGATTGTTTAAATTGTATATTGTAGATGCCTTAGTCAATGCTTACCTTAGTGAAAATTAAGAGGCAAGGGAGTCAGTGCTCTATAAAGTGCCTCTTCTCTGGGTTTGAGTCTCGTACTGGTCATACCTATTTTTAAAGGTGTTAACACTAGGGCTACTAACTATATACTCAGTGAGACTATTCCACTTGTTCGTAATCCTCGCATTGAAGAATTTATTTCTCTTGGTGGTACTATACCGTAGTTTCTTCAACTTAAGAACATAAGAACATAAGAAAAGAAGGAGACTGCAAAAGACCATTCATGGCCTACACTTGGTAGCTCCTGTTCCAGTCAACACACAAAAGATTTCTTACCAGAGAAAAGTCATCAACATTGTCACCCTTTACAGGAGTTCGTTAGATCTAATCTACAATATACATAAAATGCATCCAGAGGATTATGTCCATTCATGCAACCGCATAATATAATCTCCCCACTCCTTAGAAAAATATATACATATGTAAAACTACCCAGAGACGAGGCTTCTATCACATGTCTAGTGAGCCTATTCCATTCATCTACCACACAATTTGTAAACCAATTCCTCCAAATCTCCTTCCTAAACCTATACTTATCAAGCTTAAACCCATTGCTATGTGTCCTGTCATGTTCACTAAGTATAAGAACCTTACCCAGATCCCCTTTATTATATCCTTTTACCCATTTGAAGACTTCAATCAATTCCCCTCTGACTCTTCTCCTTTCCAATGTATGTAGATTTAGTTTTCTGAGCCTTTCACCATAAGGTAAGTTCCTTAGCCCACCAATCATCTTTGTCATCCTTCTCTGCACAGACTCAAGCAAATTAATATCCTTCCTATAATATGGTGACCAAAATTGTACTGCATAGTCTAGATGAGGCCTAACTAGCGCCAGATACAGTTTTAGAATGACTTCAGCACTCTTATTGCTTACACTCCTCCTAATGAATCCCAATATCCTATTAGCTTTATTCTTAGCATTTAGGCATTGCTTTCTAGGACGAAGGTCTGAACCTACCAAAATACCAAAGTCCCTCTCACAATCGGTCCTCCCTAAAATTCTCCCATTTAATTTATAACTATTCAGTGGATTATTTCTACCTATACTAAGTACACTACATTTGTCTATGTTAAACTTCATTTGCCATTTCTAGGCAAAATTGGACAGAATGGTCAATTCCTCCTGCATTACAACAGCATCAGAATCAGCCCTAATGGCCCTACCTAGCTTAGTATCATCAGCAAATTTACTCAGGTCACTACTTATACCTATGTCAAGATCATTAATATAAATTAAGAATAGCAAGGACCCAAAACAGATCCTTGCGGAACTCCACTGCTAACACACCCCCACTCAGATTTAACTCCATGTATACTAACTCTTTGCTGTCTGTCCCCAAGCCAAGACTGAATCCACCTAAATATACTGCCATCGATCCTGTGTGCTTTAACTTTGCTCAGAAGCCGTAAGTGTGGCACTCGATCAAAAGCCTTACTAAAGTCCAAGTATAAAATATCATAGTTTTCATCATTATCTGCTGCTTCATACACCTTACTATAAAAAGACAGCAAATTAGTCAGACAGGATTTACCCTTACTAAAGCCATGCTGATTCTTTTATCAACTTATGCTTAGCCAAGTGATCTCTAATATTCCTTGCTATAATAGATTCCATCATTTTCCCTACCACTGATGTCAAACTTACTGGTCTGTAATTAGACATATTTGTTTTATCCCCTTTCTTAAATATAGGTATCACATTGGCTTTCTTCAATGCCACTGGCACAATGCCCCTTTCCAATGATTTTCTAAAGATGCATGCTAGGGGCTCACTTAACACATCCTTACATTCTTTCAAAATTCTAGGAAAGAGCTCATCAGGACCGGGTGCTTTACTACTTTTGATTTTATCAATTTCCTTTGTCACTATCTCCTTTGTGATCAAGATATCTTTTAATTTCTCTTCATCATTACCCCGAAAGATCATTGACACCTCGGGTATATTTAGAGTATCCTCCTGTGTAAATACTGAGAGAAAAAAGTCATTTAGCATTCCAGCCATTGAGTCCCTATCACTCACTAATTCTCCATTGGAATCTATAAGTGGGCCTATTTTATCTCTAACCTTAGTTTTGTATAATTGATAAAAACTTTTAGGATCTTCCTTTGCCCTATTTGCCACTTTAATTTCATAATTTCTCCTTGCTACTCTAACTTTTTAACATCTCTTGCTAGTTCATTATATCTCTGCCTTAAGTGATCCTCTCCATTTTTTATTTTCCTATAAATGCCCTTTTTAATGCCAATATAATGCTTAATTTTATCTGTCATCCATTTTGGGTCATTATTTTTAGTCCTAATCTCCTTATATGGAATGTTAATCATCTGACCTGTAATTAATTGCTCAATTATTCTTTCATACTCCTCTTCAATTGTAATCTCTTCCTCCTGGTGATTATTGTCTCCACTAACTGATATCATTGAATCTATTCCTGATTTGATTTCATTGCCTGGTTTCTGTACAACTGCCTCCAGGTAAGTCCTTAGCCCATTATAATTTGCTCTTGTAAAGTGAGGAATTTTTAACATTGTTCATGCTACTATCAATACCATTCCATTTCATCTTGAATCTAATTTCACAATGGTCACTATTACCCAAATTTCCTCCAATCTCAGTATCCTTGATAACTTCTTCCCTATTTGTCAGAACTAAATCCAGTATATTATTACCTCTAGTGGGTTCGTTAATAATCTGCCTCAGAAAATTATCTTGGACAACATTCAAAAATTCCTCAGCCTCCTGATCACCCACAAGAGCTTCCCAGTCTATATTTCTGTAATTAAAATTGCCCATTATACACACATGCTTACTTCTACATGCCCATTCTATCTCCTGCCACAGAAGATTTGAAGCTTCCTTACTAAGATTTGGTGGTCTGTATAATAATCCTATGACAAGCTTGTTTTTACCTTCCTTTACATTTAGCCATAATGACTCTGTGTTATCATCTAATTTAATTGTACTGTTTACACAACACTGGAGATTATCTTTAATATAAATAATAACCCCTCCTCCTCTCTTCCTATTCCTATCTGTATGGAACATGTTAAAGCCCTCAATCTCAACCTCAGGTTTAAAGTGATTACCTGCCAAATCAAGCCATGACTCTGTTATCGCAATTATATCAAAATTCTCTTCACTCGCTAACGCTCTTAAGAGATCTATCTTATTCCTTATACTCCGACCATTTGTGTAGTATATTTTTAAGGTTTTTTTATTATTCCCATCTTCATTGCATCGTGCTTTTTTATTCCTAGTTATCTGGGTTTCATGGGTCAGGGAAAGAGGTGTTTACTACCATTAGTGTGGATCGGAGGATGATAAAAGGACTAATAGGTGAGTTAGATACTACCAAGGCCTCCGGCCCTGATAATATTCATTCTAGGATACTTAAAGAAGGTGTAGAAAGTATCTCAATAGCTCTGGAGAAGTTATATACTAGGTCACTAGAATATGGAGAAATACCCGATGATTGGAAGAGAGCGAATGTAGTCCCCATTTTCAAGAAGGGTAGTAAAGAGGATCCAAATAACTTTAGACCGGTTAGCCTAACTCCTGTAGTCTGTAAAATTCTTGAGAAAATAGTTAAAAAAGGGATTTGCCAATATCTAGAGAGGGAGGGGTTAATCAGCGATGCTCAGCATGGGTTTAGATCAGGTAGATCATGTTTGACTAACTTACTAGACTTTCTGGAGTTTGTAACAGATCAAGTAGATAAGGGAGAGAATGTAGATATAATTTACTTAGATTTTAGTAAAGCATTTGATAAGGTACCACATAGGAGACTAGTTCATAAATTAAAAATGATTGGGATATGTGGGGGTGTTTCAAATTGGATAGCTGAGTGGCTGAAAGACAGGAAGAAAAGGGTAGTGCTAAATGGTGTAAAGTCAGAGTGGAGGGATGTTATCAGTGGGGTTCCTCAGGGATCAGTTCTCGGTCCATTATTATTTGTCATCTATATAAACAATCTTGGGGAGGCAGTTAATAATAAAGTGTCAATTTTTGCGGATGATACAAAATTAGCAGCTGTAGTTAAAGATATTGATGATAATTTCAAAGTGCAGGGGGATTTAAATAAATTGTTATCCTGGGCACATAAGTGGCAAATGACTTTCAACCTTGATAAGTGCAAAGTTATTAACATAGGAAAAGATAATAGAGAATTTAACTATGAAATGGATGGGCATTGGCTGAGCTCAGTAGAGGATGAGAAAGATCTAGGAGTAGTAATAGATAAGTCATTAAGGTTTTCTAAGCAGTGTATTGAAGCAAGAAATAGGGCAAATAGAGTGCTGGGTTTTATTAAGAGAAATGTCAGTTACAAAAGTAAGGAGGTTATTCTTAAACTCTATAACTCTTATGTTAGGCCACATCTAGAGTACTGTATACAGGCATGGTCCCCACATTTTAGACATGATATTAACCTTCTTGAGTCAGTGCAACAAAGATTATTCCTTCCCTGAGGCACCTTGAATATATAGATAGACTGAGGGTATTAAATATGTTCTCGTTCGAAAGGAGGTGTGTGAGAGGGGATATGATTGAGCTCTTTAAAAAATTTTCCGGGATAGATAAATTGGATGTTAGCAAGTTTTTTGAGTTAGATGATGGAAATCGGACTAGAGGTCACCACTTGAAAATTAAAAAGCAAGGGTGTAGGTTGGATTTAAGAAAATATTTTTTCACCAATAGAGTGGTAGACTTCTGGAACAAATTGCCGCAGAGGGTAGTAGGTAGTCCAAATCTAAGTGTATTTAAGAGTAGGTTGGATGAGTTTATGGGAAGGGAAGGTTGTGATGGTTCCTAAGTTTTGTATATATTAATATTGTTTGTATATATCTATAGCTGCATGATTTAGTTCTTGACAAGCCTTGATTGGTGATACCCTTGTTTCTGGATGCAATCCTCTGGATGTAGTTTTCCTGGGAGTTTGGGTGCCTTAAAAAAGATGCCGTTTGACTTGGATGACCTATGATGAGCCCTTGTGGCTTTTGTCATCTGTTATATTATATTGTGGGGGACTTTGATTTTGTTTTTCCCTGGTGATGGTGCTTTTTGTGGGTGGGTTTTGACGGAGGCGGATGACCTTTGATAGGCCCTTGTGGCTTTTGTCATCCGTGTAATTATGTTATGTTGTTATTATCTGCTCATTCACTCATGCATTAGTGCCCCTATAATGCATCAGTATGCCCCCCCCCTAGCTATTCCTCTATCTCTGCATCCCTTCCATTTCCTACACCTGCCCTCTATTCCTGTTATTCCCTTACCTCTAACAGCTTCTAGTTTCCTACCCGTAAGGACCTAATCACACTATCCAGCTCCCCCCATAGAACCTCAACACCTGCCCGACTAAGATGGAGCCCATCCATCGCATACAACCTCCTATTCCCGTAAAACCCACCCCAGACATCTACAAACACCAATCCTAACTCCTCACACTCCTTTCACAAATTCATTCAAACCAATTGCACGCAACAACCATTCTACCCCCACATCCAATCTCGGAAGCACACCAGAAACAACACCTTTTACCCTGCTTTTACTCATCCTTTCAACTAACCTTTTATACTGCTCACGTAACTCACATGTACCCACCTTCTTTACATCATTCACTCCCACATGCGTAATCACAACTGCATCCCTCTCACACCCAGAAACCAGCCTTTCATACCTCTCACAAACATCACTTACACCAGCACCCGGCAGACAAACTCTTATTTCCTTCCATTTGCTATCACTCAGCTTCCTATCTAAATACCTAATCTGAGAGTCACCCATCACTAGCACCTCAGTCATTCTCCTATTCTGTCTTGGCCTAACATTACCCTCCCTCCTGCTCTCAGTCACACTACCACCCATCCTGCTTTCATCCAAAATTACACCAGGCAAATCACTTTCACACTCTTCCTCTCTCAGGACATTGAATCTGTTAGTCAACCTAACAGGTTCTATGTCCTTCTTTTTCAAACACCTAATCTGTCCTAACTTATCTATCCTATCCATTTTCCCCCCACCATTCACCATCACTCACAACTTCCACACTGTTCCCAGTCCTAGCCCTATCTTCCACCCTCTTAGCACTAATCTCACCCTTCAATCGCACACTTGCATCTCTTCTCACCTCAAACACCAAATCATTCAACCTCTTACATTCCCCACTCAACCTCCTAAGCCCCCTTCCAGAAAACACACACGGCATTCAGTTACATTCACTCTCCTTTCAACTCCACATGTATCACACACCACATACACACTACTTTCAAACGGCATGGTCTCACCATCTATACAAACAGCCATACTCTCAGAAATTTACTAAGGAAAAAGTTAACACTCACCAAAAAAAAATTCTTGCTCAGGATTGCTGCCAGTTATCTTCCCCAAAAGTATTAATCACTAATGTATTTATTATACAGTGATTGATGTATTAAATAAATACAAGAAAAACTACACACCCAAATCAGTATTATATCCCAATCTTACAATGAGAATCAGGAGCTTCCTGTAAGACAACCTTCCAGAACAAAGCCAGACAGCCAACTTCAGGCTGTGACCTCCGGTCCCTGGGTGATCTCCTCTTAGAGCAAGTTGGAGAAAGCTCCCATCCCCCACCTTGACCACACCCTTGAGTATTTTGAATACCTCAATCATGACACCTCGAACCCTCCGTTTCTCCAGTGTGCTAAGTCCAAGGTGGGTCAACCTCTCCTCATATGGAAAGTCTGCCAGTTCAGGGACAAGTTTGGTAGCTCACCACTGGACCTGCTAGCTTCTTCATGTCCCTCTTGGAGTATGGTTACCAGACCTGGATGCAATACTCGAGCCGTGGCCTTATCAGTGCCTTATACAAGGGAAAGAACATTTGAGCATCCATACATACATTGGAAAGGAGAAGAGTCAGAGGGGAATTGATTGAAGTCTTCAAATGGGTAAAAGGATATAATAAAGGGGATCTGGGTAAGGTTCTTATACTTAGTGAACATGACAGGACACGTAACAATGGGTTTAAGCTTGATAAGTATAGGTTTAGGAAGGAGATTGGGAGGAATTGGTTTACAAATCGTGTGGTAGATGAATGGAATAGGCTCACTAGGCATGTGATAGAAGCCTCCTCTCTGGGTAGTTTTAAGAATAGATTAGATAAATATATGGATGAAGCTGCTAGATGGGACTGACTTTTTTTATGTACATATGTATATATTTTTCTAAGGAGTGGGAAGATTATATTTTGCGGTTGCATGAATGGACATAATCCTCTGGATGCATTTTATGTATATTGTAGATTAGATCTGACGAACTCCTGTTAAGGGTGACAATGTTGATGACTTTTCTCTGGTAAGAAATCTTTTGTGTGTTGAATGGAACAGGAGCTGCCAAGTGTAGGCCATGAATGGTCTTTTGCAGTCTCCTTCTTTTCTTATGTTCTTATGTTCTTACAGGTGTGTTTTTTGTAGGAGTCTGATGATGGAATTTGCCCTAGCTGCTGCCTTTGCAACCTGCATAGAGGGCTTTAGGTCCTTTGTGATGAGGACTCTGAGGTCCCTTTCTACCTCAGATTCAAGTGGAGTGTCCCCAATGTAGTACTCATACCCTGGGTTATTCTTCCCGATGTAAATGACCTTACATTTACTGCTGTTGAACTGCATTAGCCATTTCTGGCAGCTTGTTGATGTCTGCTTGCAGAATCTCACCATCCACTGGGGGCAAATCAGGCTCCATCTCCGAGGGGTTAGAGTCGGTCGAAATGGGCTTGGAGTTTTTGCTACTTGCCTTGGTGATGTTCCCATTGATTGGTTCTCTAGATTGTGTACATTTTGGGGTCTGCTCAACATTTTGCTCCCAGTTCCTGACACAATCCTATGGATACATTTTGTGGGTGGGTTTTGACAGAATGTGAATGAACTTTGATAGGCCATTGTGGCTTTTGTCATCCATGAAATTATGAAATATGAAATGAAAAAAATCAAATATAGAATGAAGAGGAAAATGACACATTGTGATTAGTTTTTACCCCTACCTTTGGTGGATACAAAAAAAAAAACACCAATGAAAAAGTTATCGACCGTGGATTGAAGCTAAGGAGAATAAAATGATGCAATGTATCGATGCTTCACCAAACGATGTGGGGAAAAATTTGCAAAAAGAGAATCATAGTGACTAAGAACATTTACATCAGTATTGCTGATGAATCATGATGACTAGCCCTAGATTTGAATATTTTGCTCTCTTCTTCGAAGGCAGAGTAGAACAAAGAATAATGGTTTAAGAGTTCTTCACAGAAGAATTTTTAACATGGTATTTCGCCTTATCTGGATTTTTTTATTAAAGGAAACGAAAATGAAAAGAATGTACACAATAAACAGTCGAGCATCAATTTCGGATAAACAAAATGTGCTAATAATAAACTTTATTAACCCCAAATTTTGAAAGCTTGTTTATTCGTTTTGGGTTTACAAGGCAGATCCGTTGAGAAGTATTAGCGCATTCTAAGTAGAGCTGTCCAGGAATGGAACGATCCTTGTTGCAATTTCTAGTAACGCGTTGCTCTTATGGAGCAACTGGCTTGGGTTCTCTCGTAGATGACTTCAACATAATAATCAATCAATCTCAATAGGGCCCATTCTTATTTTTTTAACTGATCAGTTCTATTACTCATGTAGGCAGACATAACTGACCAACCTTGCATTTGATTTCAAGTTGTGAGGAAACCTTGCTAATCCATTGTTTTATATATTTATGTTCAATCCTGTAGAATTCATAATAATTTTCGTTGCTTACGTTCATCTAAAAGTTTCCTACCCGACCAATAGAGGTTGTAGGAAAAGTGACGATGAAGAATAAAGAACGAAAGTAGCGCACAACTTTTGCAAGCGGCGTATCGACCGCGCCATCCTGAGTCTCAAAAAAAGGAATTATTCAAGCGAAGCTATTAATAACATCGCTTGCACTTCTCGACACGCTATAGTCCCCTCATAGAAGCGGGGCGTATTTTGAAGAAATGTAGACAACGAACGCCGCAGGGCAACGTCTCCAAAGGCGTGACTCTCCAGTCCCGAGTCTGGGTACCAAAGTAGAGAGAGAGAGAGAGAGAGAGGTGTATGAAAATATGAGAGGAAAGAATGAGGAGGAAAATAGCGTGCGGCGAGTTGAAAATGGCAAACTACGTGGCCGGACCAGCGTTATCTAACCACGCATCGACTGCGCCATTCACTCTCAAAAAAGACACATTCAAACGAAGCTTTCAAACCACCCACTTTCAAATTATCATTTCCATTCTCTTTTACTTGCAGCTGGAATATATACTGTGATGTGGTGCGCATGATGAGGTGCACATGCGGATATCATATAGTGTGTGTTGTTTAGTTTAGTTATTATATCGGGGTTTTCAGCTTGTTTTTTTCGTTTGTGTTGTGCATATTTAATTTGCATTTATGTCGTTTAGTTTGGCTTTGTATAATTTTATGTATTTAGTTTAGTTGTGATGTTTTCTTTGTGAGCACGTCGGTTAAAGGAGCATGCATAGAGTGAGTCACCTGATATTTTTCTTTGTATTTTTGTAATTTGAAGTCACAAGTTATATATGCAGTCGAAATGGCGGTGTCTAATTTGAAGTTAACTGATGTGATGACATATTTTGACAGATCGGGAGATATGGCTGCAGGTAGAAAATCTGTTGGAGAGCTTCCTCGATTTTATGTTTGGTGCTGAGGTAAAGGGCGTTTTTCCCCACTTTTCCCATTTTCCTTTAATCTGTATTTGTAATTAAATGAAGTTTTCTTAAAGTTGAGTTGGCGGAGGGCGGAGTTCCGGCGGTAGCTCAGCGTCCGTTCCTCATTTTCGGCTGCCTGGTCGTGGAAACAAATATTCGTATAGTGGAGCAATAGATTTTCTTCGTAACATATTTTATCGAAAAAACATGGAAAACAACTGGGCCGGAAAACATTTGAAGAGAATAAGAAAATCTTAGCACACGCTCCAAACTGAAGACAGTTGCTTATATTAAGGCCATATAGATAAAGGAAAAACAGACGAAATTAAGTATTCAAACAAGTGTACAATTTATCTTGCCTTCCTCCCGTCCACCTGCCCTAAGAAAAAATCACAACCGTTTGCATGTACCTTCCCTTGCTTAAAGGAATTCCATTTCCTATAAATATGTTTGTATAAATTTTAACACAACTAGTCACATATATTAATATATATATATATATATATATATATATATATATATATATATATATATATATATATATATATAAAGCTCTATATCTTATTCTCTAGTCACAAGTATTTAGCCTTTGAAAATGATATTTGTATATATCGAAACGCGTCAGCCTAATGAAGAATTTCATTTTGCTTAGTGAACCGATTTTCTGCCCTCGTGGATTAGGACTTTCTAATCAATTTAGGGGAACTAATCCACGGGTTAACCCAAGACAAAAAAAAAACGGAATATAAGAAAAACCGAGAGACTCGAAATGAAAAGAATTAACAATAAGTTAGCAGTCGTCTTCAATAAAATATGTTACGATGAAAATCTTCTCCCTAACTATACGAATATATATATATATATATATATATATATATATATATATATATATATATATATATATATATATATATATATAATATACACGCAAGTGGATGGAGCAACTATGGGGTCACCCTTAGGGCCAACTTTTGCCAACTATTTATGGGTCAAGTTGAGGAGAGATTATTAGACATCTTGGAAAATAAGTCACAAGCATGTTGCCGATACTTAGACGACATCTACATCAACGTCCAAAACGAAGAACATCTGATATACATCAAGCAGCAATTTGAGAAGAACTCTTTGTTAAAATTCACTTATTAATTGAGCACGGGCAATAAAGTCCCTTTCTTGGACGTTGAGGTTCAAAATATCAATGGTAGCTACATCACTAAAGTATATAGAAAAGGTATGGACATGGGAGATGCGTCAATACGGAGAGTGAATAACCAGAAATGTATAAAATAAGCGTAATCGGCTCATACTTCCGCCGAGCATATAAATGCTGCTCTACTGGAAAGTTTTCCACCAAGAGATCGCACGAGTAAAACAGACATTAGTGAACAACGGGTTTACAAACAGCAGGATTGACAAAGAACTCCAATCATTTTTAAATAATCATTGCAAAGATAAGATAAAACTGAAGGTAATCAGGGAGAAGTCAAAAACATCAAAGTGTATCACAGAAAACAGATGTCCACGGCCTATAAAATAGATGAAAAAAACATCAAGGAGATTATTAACCGTATCAGCAGGGCAAAAATCAAATGGATAAAATTCAACTCATTATTTATTATAAAACAACAAAAGCCAGCAATCTCCTGATGAAAAACAACAGCTGCCTAAACTCATCGAATCTCAAGTCAACCAACATAATTTACGAGTTCATCTACTCCGATAAAGACTGTAAGCTTTATAACAACTCAAAATATATTGGAATGACAACTATTACATTTTCGAAACGTTTAACTATGCATCTGTAAAGCGGAGGGCCCAAAAATTATATGGAGAGTCCTCATAACATTAACCTAACGAAAGATATGCTAATTGATAACACCCTTATTAAAAGAAAAGAGGTTAATAAAGCTAGGCTGGACATCTTAGAAGCAATATTACTAAACGAAGATAAGACGGCCATCAACAGTCAAGCGACAAGCTAAAATCGCACAGTAAAATAATTTTAAAATTCCACTCACTAAACTGGCCCGTTTCCTCTAACGTTATGCTCAACCAAGGCGGAACAAATACCCCCCGTAAAAATCGTTTTCTTTCATTCTGTCAAATCCTCACTTCACTCATTACATGGGTAAATGAGACAAGAAGATATCAAAAACCTCCGAAGATGATCGAATAAGATCGAAAGCTCAGCAAATTTAGTTTGTTTTTTACCGAACACATTCATTTAAAAGAGAGATGAATAGAGGACAAGTGATCCACCATCTACAGGATGGAATAAAAAAGATAGGTAGAAGAAGAGAAACTTGCCAAAGGAAATTAATTAAGGCGAAATACACAATGATCTTCAACACAAAATTTGCATATATATATACACACACACATATATATATATATATATATATATATATATATATATATATATATATATATATATATATATATATATATATATATATATATGATGTTTCAGAATTCTTTGAAAAAACTTTAACCTAAGGTCCCTTCAGGTTAAATAAGCATAATTTACTCTAGGGAGAGGTATCCAATAATGTTTTGCTTAGTTCAAAAGTTACTAAGACTTATAAGCAAGAGCATGTCGTTGAGTAAATGAAAAATTAAATTCAGAATAAGTTTACTTTGTAGGAATACAGAAATTGAAGTTAGGTTAGTAGTTACAATAGGTGTTCGAAATTCCGCCCATCTGTTGCGGTGCATGCGTGGAGGCACCGGCGGAATGATTGCTGAATCCTTGCACAGGCATCTGTAGAGGTCTATACCCCTACAAGTGTAAATATTTATTTCTAACTGTATATATATATATATATATATATATATATATATATATATATATATATATATATATATATATATATATATATATATATATATATATAAATTTCAAGAAGGGTTGGTAACCCTGACATAAATCGTGAGATTGTTACTCCCGCTCTCCCAAGCGTCTTAAAATTTAACATGAGGTTCATTCGTTGACCTCGCATCGGTGGATCAGCTCTGTCATTTTTTAGCTAAATATGTCCCAAAAGAATCCCGAACTAATGCGTGATTCTTTTCTCATCTACAGACCATCCCAACTCTATTATAATCTATTTAAAAATTAATACTTTCAAATTACTTATAATACAATCTATTTAACCACTATTTAACCAATTTAATTGCAATCAACCAATTATTATCTATCAATTATCTATTAGCCAATTACTATTTAATACCTATGTATTTATCATACTATATAATTTTTTTCCGCATTTAACGATTTAGCAACATTCACCAATTTATAATCTATTTAATATTTATCAATTGTAAATCCATTCTCCTTAACTCATGAAAATTTAATTCACATGCGTAATTCAATTCAATCATAAACTGTTAGTGTATAATTTCACCATTCAATCATAACTGTTTATTCTATAATATATATTTTTCGTAACTCCTTGTTTTTAATACACGTATTCCCACGACGTCGCCGAGATTTAGGCCTTACGAAGTTCGTCTGCAAAATTCAGACTTCACGTTAATATATCATAACCTAACATAATTTCACGGATCACAAAAGTCACAAAGGCCTATCAAAGGTCATCCACAACCACCCAAACCCAGCCACAAAAAGCACCATCACCAGGGAAAGACAAAATCAAAAGTCCCCTACAATATAATATAACAGATGACAAAAGCCACAAGGTCCCATCATAGGTCATCCGAGTCAAACGGCCTCTTTTTTAAGGCCCCCAAACTCCCAAGAAAACTACATCCAGGGGATTGCGTCCACGAATAAGGGTATCACCAATCAAGTCTTGTCAAGAACTAAATCATGCAGCTAAAGATATATACAAACAATATTAATATATACAAAACTTAGGAACCATCACAACCTTCCCTCCCCATAAACTCATCCAACCTACTTTTAAATAAATTTAAATTTGGACTATCTACTACCCTCCGCGGCAATTTGTTCCAGAAGTCTACCACTCTATTGGTGAAAAAGTATTTTCTTAAATCCAACCTGCCCCCTTGCTTTTTAATTTTCAAGTGGTGACCTCTAGTCCGATTTCCATCATCTAACTCAAAAAACTTGCTAACATCCAATTTATCTATCCCAGAAAAATTTTAAAGAGCTCAATCATATCCCCTCTCACACACCTCCTTTCGAACGAGAACATATTTAATACCCTCAGTCTATCTATATATTCAAGTTGCCTCAGGGAAGAAATACTCTTTGTTGCCCTCTGTTGCAATGACTCGAGAAGGTTAATATCGTGTCTAAAATGTGGGGACCATGCCTGTATACAGTACTCTAGATGTGGCCTAACATAAGAGTTATAGAGTTTAAGAATAACCTCCTTACTTTTGTAACTGACATTTCTCTTAATGAAACCCAACACTCTATTTGCCCTATTTCTTGCTTAAATACACTGCTTAGAAAATCTTAATGACATATCCATTACTACTCCTAGATCTTTCTCATCCTCTACTGAGCTCAGCCAATGCCCATCCATTTCATAGTTAAATTCTCTATTATCTTTTCCTATGTTAATAACTTTGCACTTATCAAGGTTGAAAGTCATTTGCCACTTATGTGCCCAGGATAACAATTTATTTAAATCCCCCTGCACTTTGAAATTATCATCAATATCTTTAACTACAGCTGCTTTTTTGTATCATCCGCAAAAAAATGACACTTTATTACTAACTGCCTCCCCAAGATCGTTTATATAGATGACAAATAATAATGGACCGAGAACTGATCCCTGAGGAACCACACTGATAACATCCCTCCACTCTGACTTTACACCATTTAGCACTACCCTTTGCTTCCTGTCTTTCAGCCACTCAGCTATCCAATTTGAAACACCCCCACATATCCAAATCAATTTTAATTTATGAACTAGTCTCACATGTAGTACTTTATCAAATGCTTTACTAAAATCTAAGTAAATTATATCTACATTCCCTCCCTTACCTACTTTATTTGTTACAAACTCCAGAAAGTCTAGAAAATTAGTCAAACATGATCTACCTGATCTAAACCCATGCTGAGCATCGCTGATTAACCCCTCCCTCTCTAGATGTTGGCAAATCCCTTTTTCAACTATTTTCTCAAGAATTTTACAGACTACAGGAATTAGGCTAACCGGTCTAAAGTTATTTGGATCCTCTTTACTACCCTTCTTGAAAATGGGGACTACATTCGCTCTCTTCCAATCATCGGGTATTTCTCCATATTCCAGTGACCTAGTATACAACTTCTCCAGAGCTATTGAGATACTTTCTACCCCTTGTTTAAGTACCCTAGAATGAATATTACCAAGCCTTGGTAGCATCTAACTCACCTATTAGTCCTTTTATCGTCCTTCAATCCACACTAATGGTAGTAAACACCTCTTTCCCTGACCCATGAGTACTATACATAAGACCATTTTGTTTCTCCTTTGTAAATGCTGATGCAAAATGACCATTTAGTACCCCAACTATTTCCTCATCAGTTTCTCTCACAACCCCTTCATATTTGATAGGTCCTATTTTAACTCTGCCAGACTTGTTATTAATTTTATAGTAACTAAAGAACTTTCTAGGATCTTTGTTGCTATCCTGAGTTAATTTAATTTCTGACACCCTTTTGTTCTTCTTTATAATCTTATTTAACTCATTTTTAGCCATTCTATAATCACTTAAATTTTGAATATTATTTTCTACCGGCAATTTTTTGTTTGCCCTTTTCTTCTCTGAAACCTTTCTAGCTATCTCCTGATTCCACCACAATGGTTTCCTACTTTTGTTCCTAATGGCCTTCATTGGGATACATTGCTCTTGGACTACATTTATTATATGCTTGAAAGTATCCCACATCCCATAAGCATTTTAACCTCTGAATTCTACATTCCAGTCTACCAAATTTAGCAAGCTTCGAAGTTTTACATAATCTCCCTTATGAAAATTTGGAACTTTTACAGCATTCTCGGTTTTTTTACCCTTCTCAATTCCAAAGTTAAAACGAACTATCTGACGGTCACTATTTCCCAATGCTTCCCCAACAGTCAATTCTTGAACTAAATGATCACTGTTAGAAAGTACTAAATCTAATATATTGCTTTCTCCCCCCTGTTGGCTCATTAACAAATTTATTAAAAAAATTATCCTCAAAGCCATCTATGAACCTGCCACTTGTTATATCCCTACCTATCATATTTTCCCAGTATAACGTAATATAGCTATTGATGTTTATTGTGATCAGAGCTATCTACAATATTGACGCAATAATCACCTTAAAACCCTATAAATGGTGCCCAGAATAGTTTAATTATCTCCCATCCATTCATTCATTCATAAAATTAATTTTCTCCGTCACGTATGTTTCATTTTTTTGGACGACGCATTTCGCCTCACTCAGTCCCATTTTTTTCCTCGCGAGACTCATAATTTTGACGAGTGACTTTTCGACACATGCTCGTTTTCTATCTTAAGTTTATCTTAACATCCTTAAGTTCATCCTTAGCAATTTCGTAAAATTAATTATAATATACAGTAATAAGTACAAAGAGTGACGAATTGTTGATATTTTTTTTCAAATTTTTACGTTCAAGCACGGGAATTGAATTTGTGCACACATACACACACACACTTTTATTTTTCTATAAATGTATTATAAGGGAGCCCCAAGTTACGCCCTAACTTCGGGCACAGTAACAACCACGCAAACATCCTCCCCAGCAACAACAGCGACGTATTCATCCACCTTCGCCCCCCACACAAGCATTCTCCCTAATTCGCCTCCCACTTAACGCCCTTTTCCCACTCCCTCTCCGATTCAGCTACCGCCATTCGACCCACAAAATCCCATTGGCTGGTGGGAAATGGTGGAGCTCATCCTCCTGCACCAGGCAGTTCCTGAGGAGAATAGAGCAATCCTCGTAGCCCAGAAATGACCTCTTTTAAGAGTATTCTGCTTGATGGGGTAATTTCTGGTTCCTGGGGGAGGTTCAAGAGGGCGTTCATGGAGGAATTTGGGAGGTCGCAAATTGAGGACCTGCGGATCCTTCTCGATACGAAGGAGATGGGGGACAAGCGCCCCACGCATTTTTTTAAACCATCTCAAGGCCCTGTTACATGCCAAGGGAGCACAACTCGACCAACTTGAGCCAGTCATAACTGAGATATTCATGCGTGGGATGCCGGATCAAATTAAGCCCCTAATACTAATGTCCTCCCCATCGAACGTGGAGAAGATAGCAGAGGCCGCGGATGCCTTGTATAATAATCCATTCGTCAGCTTAGAAAATGCAGGCACCAGGTCGTTTAGCGATTAAAATAGGGAGCGTAGCACATCATACAACTCGAATGTTAAACACCACTCACATGTATCCATTTCTCAGGTTAGTTCACCGGCCGAAGCTCCATACAAACGGCCATGACTCCCTCAGGATGAATCTTCCCAGGCTTCGGGTCTTTTATCCGTTCTGGAGAGGATTGAAAGGATGTCCGTTCCCTAAAGGTGCAAACGGTTCTTCACCAAGAGCAACATCGTGAACAAACCTGAGGAGTCAGACGTCGTTACTCCTCCCGAAAAAGGCAACACCAACGAGTGAACTCCAGCACAAGAGGTGAGGCACAGCAGTTTAATTTCAAACCTAAGCCTAATTTTCCCAATCCTGACAACTCTCAGGGTAACTGCTGGTACCAATCTAATTATGGGAGCAACGCTGTCCGCTGTGATCAGCCTTGCAGTTTTACCGGGCATCATTTCATGCCCACAATTTTAACCATAATTCTGGTGGTGCTGCTCATACTGCTATCTTTCAGCCTTCAGGCTTTTGCTGGTACCACCTCAAATTTGGTGCAAGAGGAGAAAATGCTCAAGCCCATGCTCGTACCATCAAAATGCCCAATCTTCATCTCAAACTGCGCTTAGACTAACTTCACCACCTTCAAACCTACAAAATTCTACGAGTTACCTTACCAACTTTCACCTTCAGCACAGGGAGCTTTAAATTGAATTTGCAAGTGATACGTGGGTCTGTCACCTCTGTACCCTCATCCTTTCATCAGGTCGATCCTCCATTTAGTATTCATGACCTAATCTCTGGTTTCTCCTTCCTGGTTGACACTGGCGCTAAATGCAGTGTCATTCCGGCCTCTTCAGTCGAAAAAGCTTGCACTTCTTCTGATCTTGTCCTTAAAACTGCCAATTCATCGGACATAAAGACTTATTGGAGACGTATCCCCTCTCTCTCTTTCTCTCTCTCTCTCTCTCTCTCTCTCTCTCTCTCTCTCTCTCTCTCTCTCTCTCTCTCTCTCTCTCTCGAGTTACGTCGTGTTTTCCCATGGACATTCATCATTGCCAACGTCGACCTTCTAATCTCGGGCCTCGATTTCCTTTCAGCGCACGACATTTTCGTCGATTCACGTCACCACAAGCTTATCAACAGAACCACGACACTAACTGTTGTTGGTTCATTCTTACCTTCCACCAGCTCTCTCCTCTCTGTTAGTCTCCCTGCAACTGCTCCCCTCTCCCAGCAACTTGTGCGTGAGTTCCCAAGCCTCTGTCTGCCTTTTTCTAAGGACAGACGTATTAAGCACACAATGGTGCAATTCCACTCGCACATCCTTGCAACCTGTCTATGACGCACTCTTTTTCGTCGTCTCCAGGAAGCCGAAATTCTTTGTACTGCAGCTTGGCACCAAGCAAGATACGGTTTCCATCGATTGGCTTAAACCTGCTTTCATAGAAGCCGTTCATCTGGAACAGCCACTACCTTTCTCTTCTACTAATATAGGTCCAGTGGTCATCCCAGCCTACCTTCCACACCCAACTATTCCTTCAACACTATCCAACCAACTAACTCCCCTTCCGAACCCTTCTTCGGCTCTTACAAATCAAACTGCAACCCTTCCTCCCACCCCTTTACTCGCAAACCCTACACAACCATCTCTACCCGCTCCCCCCTCCCTTCTTCTTCTCAGCTGCTGCCCCCTCCCTTTTTTTGCAGGACCACTCGACAGCATCTGGAGAACACCAAGAGACCAACGCGAAACTCCCGACAGTCGCCTTTTCGGGAGGTCCAGAACAATCGTCACCCGACCCTACGGTCCTCGCTAGCGAAAATCTCCCGACTCAATCAGGTGGTACTACTAATCGCCACCTGACCCGCAATCCGGGTAAGCCAATTAGCACCATAACCTGTTCTGGGCGCGTTGTAGGAGTCCTCGCCGCTATATAGACTGAAAATTATGTAAATACCTTGTGTTGTGCGAGCCTTCGCTCGGTGGGGCAGTATTGTAGCGGTTTACACGCCTACAAATTAAATATTTATTCCTAACTAACTAACTAACTAACTAACTATATATATATATATATATATATATATATATATATATATATATATATATATATATATATATATATATATATATATATATATATATATATATATAATTTCAAGAAGGGTTGGTAACCCTGACATAAATCGGGAGATTGCTACACCCGCTCTTCCAAGCGTCTTAAAATTAAGCCACGAGTTTCATTCCCTCGGCTGTATCTGCATTGGTAAAACAGGTTTGTAGATATTGAATTGTAATTGTTTAGCTAAATATTTCCCCAAAGAATCCAAATTAATGCGTGATTCTTTTGTCTCATTTACAGACCCATTCAACTCCGTTTTAATCTATTTATCAAAACATTTACCAATTACTATTAAAAAAAATTTATTCATCCAATTACTTATAATCTATTTATCGAACTATTTAACAATTATACAATCCATTTATAAATTACTAATGTGTTGAGGAATAAGTTCTTGCGGTTTTATCAAATTTATTCATTACCATTAACAATTTTAGAAAAACTTAATTTTTAATTGATAACAATATGCAATTTAATCAATAATGTATTCTCCGTTCTTATTTACGACTTCTTACCAACGTTCAACTAGTTTCTCGATGCCTCTGCAATAAAAATCTCTGGATTTTGACTCGAATAATTCGTCTAACCAGGTTCTTAATTCCACATCAGTATTGAACGAAACGCCGCACAAATTGTTGGAGAGCAATCGGAACAGATGGAAATCCGATGGAGCCAAGTCTAGCGAATAGGGAGCATGCGGCAGGATTTCCCAATTAAGCGTTTGGATGGCGTCCTTTGTCATATTGGCAATGTGAGCACGAGCATTGTTGTGTTGCAGAAGGACTCCATAACGTCGATGAGGTCGCTTTTCACGAATAGCTTCGGGGAGTCGATACATTTATTGAACGTAGAGTTCTGTATTGACAGTCTCGTTGTTCGCAAGGGGCTCATAAAGAATGATGCCTTCACAATCCCACCACACACACAGCATCGTCTTTCGTGGATGAAGGCCTTGCTTTCATCGCGGTTGTGTTTTTTTTTATTGGGGCTAAGCCATTGTTTTCGATGGTTCATGTTGGCATAAACACACCATTTTTCATCGCTAATGATGATGCGGTGAAGAAATCTGTCCTTATATCCACGAGTAGCCTTGTGACGAGCAAGCAAACCTGGGGCAATCGTGGAGCGTTGAAGTTTGTTGCTTTCGCTCAAAGCGTGCGGAACCCATGCACCAAGTTTTTTTTTAACTTTCACCATCGAATGAAGGTGATTCACTACAGTTTTATGACCACACGCCAATTGTACAACCAATTCTCTAGTTGATTGACGAGGATTTTCATGAAGAAGGTTATTCAATCTATCTTCATCTAACTTAATGGGGCGACCAGAACGTTCTTCGTCATTAAGATTGAAATGACCGCTTTTGAAACGTGAAAACCACCATTAACCTGTCCTTTCTGATAAAGCATTTTCTCCGTACACAGCACAAATATCGCGACGAGCTTTGGCTTCGTTTGCATTGTTCCCATCTCGATTGAGAATGAATAACAACAAGTGTCGAAAATGCGCCTTTCTTTCAACTTGACATTTGATTTTGAGGGCACAGCTCAAAAATTAAATTAACACAACTTTTAAATAAACCGTATTGAATTATTACTCAACTTCAAGACGTAGCCTAAGCAAAAGCCTAATAGTCTACGCCTTTAAGAGACGTAGCGTAGCCTAACCTTTGCAAATTTTGCTCTCATTATTTATTATTGTTTCTTAATGTGTGCACAAATCACGTCAACAAAACTTAAATCAACACAACATAAAAAAATGCAAGAACTTATTCCTCAACCTAATATAATCCAAAATTACTTATAATACAATCTATTTACCCATTTAACAATTATCCAATTATCAATCATCATTTGTTATAATCTATTTACCAATTACCAATTATCAATCATCATTTGTTATACTCTATTTACCAAACCAAATTTAACAATTGTAAATCCATTCCCGTTAACTCATGCAAACTAAATTCACATGTAAAATTCAATCCAATCATAAACTGTTACTGTATAAATTCACCTTTAAATAATTTAACTGTTTATTCAATAATATATATTTTTCTTAACCCTTTGTTTTTAATTTACGTTTCCCAACGTCCCTCAGATTAGGCCTAAAGAATTCGTCTGCAAAATTTAGACTTCGCGTTAGCATTTAACAATTCATTCCCTTGAATAACGAAATAGAGGTTTTTATGTTTATTGTGATCTCGAGTTATCTAGGATATTGCCGCAATATTCATTCTAGGGCGGCGTGCATCAGGTTTTGCAACGCGGAATGATCCGGTTTCACGCAGTCTCCTATGTATGGCTACAAATGTCTGATGCACAGGCACATGTCTGTTGGGATATCTTTCACTGTACATTCTCGCAGCCATACCTTAAATTAAGTGCATATCTACTATTCACTATTCGGTAGTTGGTCCATTGTCGTTCACTGCTCAGTGTAAACTACTGCCCGAGTGCATCTGTATCTTCGTTGTCGAGTGTAGTAGCCTGGCAACCGGGAATTTAGATGCAAAGGTGAACAGTTTAATTAAATCGTACTTTAACATTTCAAGTCTTAGTAACTTTTAAACTAAACATTTTTGCATACCCTTCCATATAGTAAATTATGCTTATTTAACCTGAAGGAACTTTAGGTTAAAGTTTGTTCAAAGAATTCTGAAACACCTTGTATATAATTAGGTAAAAGGTCATGTTGTATGTATTTACTATTGAAATCTACAGATGTGGCAGCGTTATTAATTTTAACTTGTATTTTCTTAATATTTTTAAAAGGTTTTTTTTAACGGGGTCTTCAAGGCGAAAAAAAATCCGCGAATGACATTCTTTATTGCTAGACGTCTTTCGACCGTGTTAGTTCATATTCAGGGAATGAACAGAAATGAAATAATTGTGATGATATACTCAGTTTTTCGAAGAGAGATGGTATAGTGGAAGATATAGTGGGTGAAAAAAATTAAAGAGGGGAGGAAACTTTTGCCCTAGTAGGGAGGGCATCACTTTATTTTTATATTATTTCATTTTTCCTTTATTTGTGTTGTTATTTTGTGTTTTTAATGTCTATTTGTATCTTCAAATGTTTGTAATGTTCTTCTTATTGTATTTTGTTTCTTCTTCTCTGTCTTTTGACTTTTAGTGTAGTAGTGTTATTTGTAGCATTCAAGCCTTTTATAGCTTTTCTTGCCGACAATGCTATTTAAGTGTTGTCTGTAGTCTCATTTTTTGTGAGTAAATGTATGGGACTAGATGTGATGTGTTGTGATGCTTTTTATGTGTATATTGGAGTGATATTATTTCGTGAACACAGTTTTGTGCTCGGGAACCGGCTTCTGCATGAGGCTTTCGCCCTTAGCCACGCAGGTATATTCAACCTACCGCCTGCTCCCTGCAGTTCTCGAATGACATCATCCGTTAGAGTGAACCAGATCTTTTTGCCCAGTTTCTGGGTGACGACATTGATGGGCTCCAAGCATTTTCTCCGATGCAGGACGCTTTGCCTGATTCGGTCACGCCATCTTACTTTGTTGATAAGCAGAGAGGCAGTGTTCTGGATACGTTGGAGCCTTTTCATCGAGGTTTTATTAGCCGCTTGGGACACCACTGCGGGTTAGATCAGCATAGCCCGGACATATATCATATATAATTTCCTGATGTTGGCCGATCTAAGATCTCTAAATCTGTAGAGCTTGGAGATTTCTCTCTTCGCCAGGTTCCGCCTCTCCCTGTGGTGTCTCGAGTATCCATGGTCGGTGATTTTAAGGCCCAGGACGGTGCCTTCGGTGGAGTAGCCGAAGGCTACTCCGCGGTTCAACGGGACAATTTTGAACTTGTCCCTGTTGGTCCTGATTTTCCATCGTCTCTCGAATCGGCTGATGTTGTTGATTTCCGCTATAGTGCGGGCCGCCTGCGCCCTTGCTTTCCTCTCCGGGCACGGGACAATTTGTGTGACGTCATCTGCGTATTGCAGATACATCGTGTCCCTGTGCACCGGAGTTGGGAGGTCGATGGTGAACACCAAGTAAAGCAGAGGACTCAGGCAGCTTCCCTGAGGGATGCCCGACTTTAATTCGAATTCGGGGCCTCTGTGCCCTTCAATCATGAGACACGCCCTTCTTTCCATGATGAAGTCACAAAGGATCCTTTCCAGGATTGGGTCTAGCTGGAGGTTCAGGATCTTGTATTGAAGTCCTTCCAGCCGGCCTTATCGAAGGCCTTTTGCACGTCCCTCAACACAATGTCTACATAGAACCTGTTCGCTTGGGTGTATGCTACTTTCTCAGTTAGGAGCGCCAGGGCGGTGTCTGTGTCCCTTTTTTTGTGGAACCCGTGTTGTTGTGGGTTGTGCGCTCCTAACTCGCTAAGTTGAGCTTGTAGCCTGTTCGCTAAAATCTTTTTCAAAGATTTTACCCTGCATCTCAAGAAGAGAGATGGGGCGATAGCTTGCCACCTGGTGTGGGGGCTTGTTCCCCTTTGGGATAAAGATGATTTTGGCCCTCTTGTATCCATCCGGGAAGTAGCCTGTATTCAGGGCGGCATTGATCGTGTTTGCCAATCCTTGAATAATTTGCCTTGGGGCATTTACGAGGTTATTTTTCGTAATCCCAGACCAGCCTGGAGCACTCTTCTTGAAGGACCTTATGATGTTTAAGGTCTCTTCTACAGTTATCGGGCATCCGTGGTCAGCCATCACTCTTTCCTGTGATACTTGCGGATGGGAACGGGTTCAAAGTATCATTGTGCCGAGGTCGTCGAGCAGTTGGTCTTCGAAGTCCTGGTCGAAGTCGTCGTTCTCCTCCGGTGATATAGCGAAAATCGTTTGCCAGGGCGATCTAAATCTTCTTTTGAGAGACTCTTGGTCCTCTATGATGTCGTCTCCTTCCTTAATTTGGGTTCTGGGTCTGGGAGGTAATCCCCAAATTCTCCGGATGTTATTCCAGAATTTTACCGGATCACTCTTCCTGTCCAGTCTCCCAATGATGTCATTCCATATCGTTATTTGTTTTTCTATTATGATGTCTTTCATTTCCATGCCTAGATGCCTCATTCTGGCCGTCCTTTCCCTATTGGTACCTGTCCTGCCGATCTCATCATATATTGCTCTATGTTCTCGGGCGATTTCTCTCATCTCGTCCGTCCACTCAGGTTGTGGGAGCATTTTATAGGAGATTCTGGGAACACATCTCTCGTCGGCTTGAATGAGGGGATCGGTGATCTTGTTGATCTCCTCATCAATTTCTTCGAGATTAGCGTCCCCCAGTTCAGTTGGTTAGTATGTAATGAGTATCTGTCTATATAGCTCTCAGTCAGCTTTCGCGTAACTTTTCCTAAGTGTAACGGCTTGAGTATTGGCGCTAGCGAGATGGTAGCGAGAATCGGGATGTGATCGCTCGGAACCAGTGGTCCGGGCTCATTGACAATGTTGAAGGGGAAGTTTTTGGATGTCAACACAATGTCCGGCTTTGTTGCCGAACGTTGTGTTATAAAGGTCGGGACATCTGGCCCGGCCCTCTGAAGTCTGTCTCTTACGAGTAGCATCCCCAGGTTTCTTCCCTTTTGATCGGTGCTTCCGTAGCTTGATGCACGGCATCTGGCATTAAGATCACCACCAAGCAATGTCAACTTCCCACGCCTGAAGAGGTTGTAAAAGTTAGGGATTGGCAGGTAATCTCGTCGCGGTGGTTGATAGGCCGCCGCTACGGTCAGGTCTCCAACTAGGGTAGGTATTGCTACTGCCACGAAGGATTCATCTAGACCTGGAAGTGTTTTATATGCTAGGTTGTCCCGGATCGCGATGGCAGCGCCATCGAACCGTTCTTGTGTATGTTTTTTGCTGATGATTGTGTAATTGGGTATTTTTATGCTGTTCATGTTTGTATTAACGCCATGTTTTGTGATGAGGATTAGGTCGGGATCCACTTTACGAAAACTGTTTCCGTAAGGAATGTGTTTCCCTACCCATCCGTTGACGTTAATTGTTAAGATCTTTAGTGTGTTGTTGTTGTTCTCCATGTTTATGTTCTTTTGTGTATTTGTGTGTTGGTTTGTCCCGATTAGTGGTTTTCGCTGTGTGTGTTTTTCCCGTTCCGAAATCTTTTGAACTCTGCTTCGCTTACGGCGAGGCAGGAGTCCCTGTATATTTTGATCCTGGCCTCCATGAGCGCCGCTACTACCAGCGCTTCACGGTCTAGGGAGCCATATGACCATTTCAGTAGTCCCGTCTTCACTCCTTCGGAAAGGAAGTTTCTTCCATTCTGAAGAATTTGATGCTGAGTTCTTCTTCATCAAATTCCCTCACTTTCTTCAGATTCCTACTTCTGCTCCTATTCTTAATGGGTTGAGAGATCTCCCGTTCGTCCTCGGATGACGTGGCCGAGCTTAGGAGATTTCCTTCCGCCTGCTTGAGACGTCTGGCTGCTCTCTTAGCACTCTCTTCCCTCTTCTTCATCGCAGCTAGTCTTTGGGTCCTTGTTAGGGGACCTCTGTGGGGTGAGCTTCTTTTCCATTTCTTTGGTGCTACCTTCTCTCTCCTCGGTCTCCCGTGGGAAGGGGGTCGCGGGCGCCTCTTTTTGTGTTCCGATCTGTACTTGAAGGACATCTCCTGAAGGGGGGTTCTCCGGGAACCACATTTCTGCGAGGCCATTGTTTTTCCACATATTGTTGACCTCTCTGGCGAAGCAGCCTGGGCTGGTCAGATTTTCTTACGTGCGCATAGAGGATGCACGTAAGTATTTTCGTCGCGTCTTTGTCGTCCTTATCTACCTTGACGTAGGTTCTTGGGGCCTCGCTGTTCAAGGCGTTGCTGAGGAAGTGTTTTTTTCCGCTTAGGCATAGGAGGTGTTTGCCTTCCTCATACCTTCCGCCCTCTTTGCTTCAGTCTTTTTCCTGATAATATCCTTCTTCTTCGGGCATGACATCGCCATTGCCCCATGCCTTTGGCCACAGTTTGGACACTTTTCCTCCTTGGCCTGGCATTCGCGCCAGCAGTGTCCTTTTTGGCTGCACCTGGAACAGGTTGCCTTCTGCTCCTTGCACTCTTTGGTCGTGTGATGCTCCAGGCGATAGCAATTAATGCAGATCTGCACGGGAATGTACTCCTCGCGTTCGATCTGCTCCCTACTGATTTTGGCGTTAAAGAGAAGTAAACCTCTCTCTTTCGCCTTCGACGCCATCTCCGTGTCTATAAAGACAACCTTGAAGACGTGGGAGTACTCCGAGTTGTCCCTGTTGTTACGGAACTTTATGACCTCGGCCACTTTTGCACACTTCTGGTTCTTCTCTACTTCCTCCTTGATTTCGTCCTTTGTGTGCTGGCCGACCCATGGGTCCAGCCTTCTGCAGACGACGCTCCTGTGCGCCTGTATTCAGGGAGGCATGGTTGGTTAGGGGTTTATCTCCATTAGATGCCTTATCCCTTCTTCTTTTGTGAGCGTCTCAATATCCTTTTCTTTTCGCACACAGCGACATAACCGACTGGGGTGTCGATCAACCTGAGCACGCCCACGCTGAGCTTACCGAACAGGGTCTTATAGACAGTACCCTTGTCCGGTTTCTTTTGTCCGCTGATACACCTAAGCAGACCCTTGGTGCATCTTGTGCCGTCATAATTCCGGGTGGGCTCCCCTTGAAGAGGGGGCACACTTTTCCTTCAGTAGTGGACTTTTTCTTTATTTGGGACTCTCCATTATGTGTTTTAATTTATGGGGGAATTGTGGTTACTTTTCCTAAAAAATGTTCGGTTTTTCCTTTTTGGGAGAAGAGGGCCCCCCCCTCGTAAAAACCGCCGCCTGGATGTAAAAAGGGATTTGCCTTTGGGTGGATGATGAAAGATGGATGAGATGAGTCCGGGTGGGATCCTCTCGGGGGTGTGATTGTATGGCGGACTTATTGACAACGCCGTCCCCCCCCCGAGGGTTTTGAATCGCGACCGCTTCCCAACATACCATAGAGACGGTTGTATGTCCCTCTATGGTCCTGGAAGGGGCCTTCGCCGTAATGGGCACCGAAGGTTGCAGTCCTTCCCTTGTCCGGAATATTTCTGACATTGTTCTCTACTGTGGGCTAATCCTCAAACCAGCTTCCTCCAATGCCCCCAATTATACCAATGCAACTGCTAGTCATAGTTGGGACAAAACATGAATGGCAAATCCCCCTCACATCTGACATCCGTTCACGCAGGGGGGCGGGGCCGGGGACTTAGGCAGTCATCTGCTTAAGTGGGGCCGCTAGAAAGAAAGATGTGAAATTATTCACAAATTGCTATTCTATATGTAGTCTTTCTACATGAACATAAGTATTACAAAAATTGGCCAATCATAACGCGGGAATTTTTTAAGGGGAAACTAAGCGCTACAAGAAACATAAATTTGAAAGGCTCAGATTGTTTGACTATTTATCGATCTGATTGAGTGAGTGAGTGTGAGTGGAGTAGTACCTTACCATTTGATAGGTCTAAGTCATCATGTCTGGTCGTGGCAAATGAGGAAAAGTTTAGAAGAAGGTGTACTAAGACGCCCTCACCAGACAATCTCATATTCGAGTCTCGTGATTCGGAACAAAAATATCCTCTAGAAGAAGATGGATTATACGTGCACTAAGAGTAGTAAAAAGCCCAAAGGGGGCCATGGGGCCTCCAAACCGGGACTACAAAAGGGTGCCCCTTCGCACTATCGGTGTAGCTATCAACGCACCAATTTCAACAGTCATGCAAACTATCTTCGGCATGTTCAATATATCCCTAATTAGGCTTATTGATACCCCCAACGGCTACGCAGCAGTGTGCTGGAAGACAAAGATATCGAGAGACTGGTATCGGAGGAAGCCAATGAGCCCCTACCTACGATTGGCCTCGAAGCTGTTATCCCCAAGGAAATCCTCGCACCCCGAACCATCATACCTAGGAGACTCGACCCGTTCTTCACGGAAAACCCTTTTGAGGACATCAAGGTCGAGCTAACTAAACAACAGAATTGGGCAAAATCGAGAAAGTCGAAAAATTCGGTAAAAACATCGAGATGGCTCCAAGGGCCATGAAGGATGGACTCCTGGGATTCTTCCTTCGTATCGCCACAGAACAAGTTGAAGCGGAAGAGTTTATCCAACTTGAGTTCTGCCAACGCTGCCTGGCCGTGGAACAACATCCCACTAAAGAATGTATGGCAGCTGACGTCACTTGCTCCATCTATTCCAAGTTCGAACGGAGACTATGAAAGAAATAGAAAATTAATTGAGAGATATTATATACATTTGTTTATTTACCACGCGTTTAACTATTCCTCATTTATTCTTTGAATTCCCAATTAATTTTCTATTTTTTTTTCATAGTCTCCGTTCGAACTTGTGAAAAGTGTTCCTTAAAAGCTATTCTATTCAGAGAATTTTTTGATTCTCTGCGTAGCATAGTGGACTAACGGCATACTTGTAACTGTTATCGAAGCGGTGCTCGCTGCCTCCGTGTGAATGGTTTGAATCACTTCCCTGCACGGATTTTTTCGAAAAAAGGTAATAGATATTACTGTAAGAAAAATTTATTCAGTTTTCTCTTTCAATGTGGTTTATTGCATTCATCTTCATCATTCTCTCGCGCTACTTTTAGAGATATTATATATATATATATATATATATATATATATATATATATATATATATATATATATATATATATATATATATATATATATGCAAATTTTGTTGAAGACCATGGTGTATTTCACCTTAGTTAATTTCCTTTGGCAACTTTCTATTCTTCTAACTGTATTTTTTATTCCATCTTGTGGAGGGTAGATCACTTGTCCTGTATTCATCTCTCTTTTAAATGAATGGATTTGGTAAAAACCAAAGTAAATTGCTCAGCTTTCGATCGTTTTCGATCATCTTCGGAGTGTCTTGATATATTCTTTCCTCCTTTACCAATGAAATGTGGATTTGGAATCAGAATGAATGAAAGAAATTACAAATTAGGTTAAAGTGTTGAAATTGTGTGGTAGGTATATAAAGGTGTGAAAATGATTTCTAGTTTGCCCTGGTGTTAGGGCATCACTAGCATTCTTCTCATTTTATTTTTTAATATTAAAAATTTCCACCGTCATTAAAGTTGCTGACTGTCGTTGACAGCCAGTTTCCTCCATTATAATATATATATATATATATATATATATATATATATATATATATATATATATATATATATATATATATATATATATATATATATATGTATTTGATTAGTTGTATTTTCCGTCGAAGCATTCGAGCCTTTCAAAGGTGTCTCTTATGCTAAATCTCATAAGTTCTGAGTTTTAGTCTGTCTCTTTTATTTGGGCACTTCGCCTCTTTTCATCGTTTTTAGTTGTTTTGGTTTTATTTTCAATTGGGAATTGGGCACTTCGCTTTTTTTTATTCTAAAATTTTAATTATTTTTACAATCATTTAGTTTAGTCACTTCGCCTCTTTTTTATTTGTTTATAATTATTAAATTTTTGCTGTCACTATTACATCAGTCTAGTGTAATACTACTACGTGTACAAAGGGAGAACCACTTCTTTCGCGCAGGTTCTACTGCTAGGGAACAGAGCCGTTCTACCTATTGCGCGTCTTCAGTTTGCACGTATATTCAGGTTAAAGTTTATAGTCGGGAGTATCACTCGGTCTATTTTACCCCATGTCTTTCTCCCTAGTCTTTGGATCTCCGTATTGATCGGCTTCAGTCCGATTCTTTGGTGTAGAACCGATCGCCTAATACGGTCGATCCTTCGCGTGCCAGTGATCAGCAGAGTGGCTTTATTCTGCACCCTCTGCATCATTCTGAGAGATGTGCAGCTTGCCATCTGCGTGATCACGGCCGGGTACACTAGGACTGAGCGTACCAAGGCCATATACAGCTTTTTGATGTTTGTCACGCTTAGGCCTCGGAAACGGTAAAATTTATTCAGCTCTCTTGTGGCATGGGAGACTCTGGTTTTTATATGCGTCTTATATCCTGTTTTGAAGAGTTGTAAGCCCAGGACTTTACCCTCGTTGGAGTACGGATAGAGTTCGTTATTGACGATGACGTCGTCTACTTTCCGGCGGTTCATTGGAATAATGGTGAACTTCTGGCTGTTGGTTTTAATTTTCCACTTCTTCTCATATGGGTTGATATTTTCGATTTCGACAGCTGTCGCCCTCGCCTGACTTCCAGAGTTCCTGAATGGACTCAGGACGATTTGGGTGATGTCATCTGCGTATTGCAGATACATAAAACCGTACCTCACTGGAGCAGGCAGGTCAATCGTGTACACTAGGTACAGCAGAGGGCTGAGACAGCTGCCTTGTGGAACTCCCACCTTGAGTTCGAATTCGGGTCCCTTGCAGCCCTCGATCGCAATTCGGGCTCTCCTATCAGAGACATAGTTGCAAAGGACCCTTTCCAGGAGTGGGTTAAGGTGGAGGTTAAAGATCTTGAACTATAACCCTCTCAGCCAAACGTTATCGAAGGTCTTCTTTACATCTCACAGCACTACGTCTACGTACCTCCTCTCAGCTTTACTGCAAGCGAGTTTTTCCGCAAGGAGGGCGAGGGCTCTTTCCGTTCCTCTTCCCTTGCGGAACCCGTGCTGCTGAGGGTTGTGGGCTCCTAGCTCGGCTAGTTGTTCTTGAAGCCTGTCAGCTAGGAGTCTCTCGTAGACTTTCGCAACGATCTCCAGCTTAACGCTTGGCTATTGATGGCGCGCTTTTCTTCGTTTATTAAAATGGCTTCTAAGATGTTCAGCCTATCTTTATTTCCATATTTTCTTTTAATTACGGTGTTGTCAACTATAATATCTCTCGTTAGATTGATGTTATGTGCGCTCTCCATATGATTTTTAGTTTTTACGTTTTGCAGATGCATCGTTAACCGTCTCGAAGGTGTAGTAGTTGCCATGTCAATATATTTAGAGTTATTATAAAGCTTGCAGTCTTTATTGGGGCAGATGAAATCGAAAATTATGTTGGTTGATTTGAGATTCAAGGAGTTTTGGCAGCTGTTGTTTTTCATAAGGAGATTGTTAACTTTTGTCGTTTATAGTATATAATCAGCGTAATTTTGATGGTAGGGTTAACAATCTCCTTCATGTTTTTTTCGTTTATTTTATAGGCCGATTTCTCTGATACAGTTTGATGTTATTTACTGCTTCCTGATTACTTTTCGTTTTATCCGTGTCTATTAAGTGCATACTCAAAAATGATAGAATTTGTTTTTAAATCATTCTGTTCGGGAAACCGTGGTTAATGAGGGTTTGTTTTACGCGTCTCCACTTACGAACACAGCACCCATCATCGCAGTTCAAAACGGACGACTCTGGATCAAGACGAGAACAACGGATGAACACACACCATACGTTCGGGTAAGTTTTTAAAAAATTAATCGTAAGAAGGGTTTCGGATACCAATAATGTGTATAAAGATCCCAGTGCAGGCCAATTTAACAGCATGAATTCAGTGCCAATTAAGTTTAAAAATGTTAAAAATTTCAAAATCCAGTCCGGTATTGGGAAGAAAAACATTAACTTTAGTAGAAATAATCAAGTGTACAAAGTATATAATTTTTTTATATAAAGTTATTCCATAGTAGATGTTAAGATATTTTGTAAATGTCAATTTAGAGTTGACACAGTATTCTTAGTTCATTCTGGTTAAAAGAAAAGTAGTTTGGAGCGTACACAAATTAATGTATATAAAAGAAGGGAAAAGAAATATGTTTTGTTCGAAGATTAGGATCTGCAGTTCGGACATCCGAATCCCCAAATGTTAACACGCTTGGCCTTACATGGTTTAAACAAAAAATCGCAGATTGCTGCAACTTTACAATTCATATTTTGCAACCAAGCATAACAAAATGAAATAAGAAAGTAGATGTAATGTTGTGGTACGTGTGCACAAATCTGTAAAAGTTAACAATAATAAAGAGGTGGCGCGCGCGCACATGCATTCGAATTTTGTTCGCATTAAAGTAACGCAAACTACCGTGCATAATTATGGATATAAAAAAATAAAGTATTGTAAGACTCTGAAAGTCAAAAGAATTCAAATTCAAGGTAAATATATGCGTAAAATAAGAGTTTACCCATCATTCTTTTATTTCTAAGAGACCAGCTGCATTGTATAAAAATAGGTTGATCTCAAATTATTAAATGAACGCTTTCATTCCGTTGCCACGGCATACTTATAATAAAAGTAGGCAGATTGGTTGCACGCGTTAATATTTTTTTTGTACATATGCCTATGTAAGGTTAATAGACTTTCGCCTGTAGAACGAATAATACACAAAATGTTTCGTTAAAGAAATTACCTAGAGGTGCAAAGGATTCCTTTAAATTTAAACAAAAGAAGAAAGAAATATTTGAGCTGTGTAAAATATTGTAACAATTAATAAAGTGACAAAATGCTTAGTCCCAAAAGAATGTATTAGAGTTAAAAAATAGCATTTGTAAGACTCCGTGTTCTTGAGGGGAAATCTTTGTAGCGCTCAATTACAAGGTGAAATAAAGCCAACAAGGACCCTCACAAATTGAGTTAGCCCTATGAAATCTTGAAATGTGCGCACAAATCAAACACTAAAATAATATGCTATTCGTTAATAATCAATTAATGCAAAGCAACCAGTATATTTGTAAATAATGCTATACCTGTACTCAATAATTAATCTATCAATGCAAATCAAACAGTATATTCGTAAATAATGCCAAACAAACACGAGGCAATGAAATTGCTGTGCTCCCACGGTAAACACAAACATTCACATATTAGAAAATAGGTGCGAGTCGATCGTTTTGTCCGCGCGGTGATGACGAATAAAGTTGAAACAGATGTGCATACAATTAAAGGTAGGGAGGTCTGACCGACCAGCGTTGACATAGACACACGAAAGACGAAATTGTATGTTACTACAAATATCGGCCTGATAAATAAATATCAGACTTCCAAATTCGAACACTTTCTTGGCGTAAACGCATCTACACTAAATACATGCACATACCCTCTGATCAAAGAAGCTCTTCCCAGCTCTCAGGTTGAAGAAACAGAGCGACGCCCATAATATTTCCTTAGAATAAAAAGGCTTGTAATAAACAAACAAACAGTCTTACAGAGAGAAAGACAGTCAGTCAGAGAGAGAGAGAGAGAGAGAGAGAGAGAGAGAGAGAGAGAGAGAGAGAGAGAATAATCAGTAACAATATCGAGACCAACATTTAATATCAGAAGGGACGTGTCTCACTCCAGGACATTCAGACAGCCAGGTCGTCGCAAGGACATTCTCCATAAACATTAAGTAGGCCTGAAGAAGTAGGCCTTGTCACCGGTTATGGGGTGCTCCTCTCCCCAGGAGGTAGACTCATAGGTGGTCATTATTGCGATAAATTATCGCGATAACGATATCGGGTTATCGGTTATCCGATATTTTTACGCATTGTCGATTCATCGGTATCGCCGATAATTTGGGTTCCAACCTAGCAATAGTCGATAATTTCAGTTTATAGTTCCAGTTTAGCACAGGGGCGAGCCGCGCGTGCCTTGGAGTCAGAAATAGGTAGGTCCGAGCTGGGAACCGAACGTATACTGAACGGAGTGCGGGGTGCCCGGTCTTTACGTCCTCTCATAACGTTCGCTTAGCTTCAGGCGCTCACTTTTCTATTTTTTTTCTAACATTTTTCTAAGTTTTCTAAGATAAAGATAAAAATAAAGATAGGATTTATCGATTTTTTTATTTAAAATATCAATATCGTTATCGCTAGTATCGGAATTTTGGATTTATCGATTTATCAGTTATCAATTTATCGGGCGATAAATTTATCGCCAGTTATCGATTATCGGTTATCGCCGATAGGGTTAAATTTATCAATTATCGGTTATCGCCGATAGGGTTATCGTTATCGATTTATCGGTTATCGTGATACATTTTTTCGTTATCGCGCCGACCTATGATGTTTAGAATTTTTTTGATGGGCGAGTAACTCTCCTGGGGGAGTGGGGTAAGTAATTGTAGCAGCGCTGTAGCTATATATATATATATATATATATATATATATATATATATATATATATATATATATATATATATATAACTAAAATTTTGAATCATTTTTTAAAAATATTCTATACTTGTAAAAAGTCTTCGAAAACAATTGAAGTTTAGCACAGGGGCAGGCCGCGCGTGACTTGGAGGCAGAAATAGGTAGGTCCGAGCTGGGAACCGAACGTATACTGAACGGAGTGCGGGGCGGCCGGTCTTTACGTCCTATCAAAACGTTCACTCAGCTTCAGTCGCTCACTTTTCTATTTTTTGTCTAACATTTTTCTAAGTTTTCTAAGATAAAGATAAAAATAAAGATTTTTATTTATCGATTTTTTTTTATTTAAAATATCAATATCGTTATCGCTAGTATCGGAATTTTGGATTTATCGAATTATCAGTTATCAATTTATCGGGCGATAAATTTATCGCCAGTTATCGATTATCGCTTATCGCCGATAAGGTAATTTATATCGATTTATCGGTTATCGTGATATATTTTTTTCGTTATCGCGTTGACCTATGATGTTTAGACATTTTTTCATGGGCGAGTAACTCTCTTGGGGGAGTGGGGAAAGTATTTGTAGCAGCTCTGTAGCTACAAATATATATATATATATATATATATATATATATATATATATATATATATATATATATATATATATATATATATATATTTTATATCATTTTTCTTAAATATTATATATTTGTAAAAAGTCTTCAAAAACAATTGACGACATTTTTGGCAAACATTTACATGCACGTACTAACGCTTCCAAATATTCCGCATTGAACACAAAATTTTCACTTGCTCTTTCGCCAGCTCCAAATCAAGGTCAGTTGAATTCTTTCTTCATTTCATCCTTAAGTTTTACAAACAAAAACACTGTCTAATTCCTTATATTTCTTTTCCAGACTCTCATACATTTCCCCTTTTAATCATCGTGATTTTAATTACATTTTAATTAGTTATAATTACATTTACCTGCACTTCGTGATCTCAATTAGTTAAAATTACATTTCAATTAGTTACAAATACATTTCAATTAGTTACAATTACATTTTAATTAGTTGCAAATACATTTTAATTAATTAACTTGATACCATTACCTGGTTTGGTTACCTATTGCCAGTACCTTTGTTACCTATTTTAACATTACCTCGTTGCATATTTACCATTACCTTGTTACCTATTTACCATTACCGTGTTGCCTAATCACCATTACAAATCTACCTTACACCAAGTTTAGTCACGACGAAAATTCAGTATTAAACTCATGCTCAGTTGTATAATTAAATTCAAATTCAACCAATATAATTTCAAATATGTTCCATTCTTGTTAATCTATAATAATATATATTTTGTTCTATCCTCGTTGTATTTCATCCATTCCTTAACGATTTCGTGTCCAACCATTAAGCCTAACTTCGCCATAGGCTTAGCCGCTCGAGCCTTTTTTACGATTCAATACTCTCCTCAAAAACTTATAGATATAGGTTTGTTGTGAAGTATCTATCTAGGTTCATACCGCGATGGCCCTATATCTATACCTTAAAACCATTTCTCCTAACATTACGCAACAAAGAAAATAAAATTTGGTAGCGTATGTTTGGACTTTACACGAATGGGATACGTCGCAGTGAACAGAAAGTTGGCGGATCTCTGCATGGCAGAAGGAGTCTTCTTCGTGGACCCCTATCGTACCTTAATGGGCAGAGACGACATCTACCCAAGGGACGGGGTACATCTCTCCTTTAAAGGGAAGGCCTTTCTCGCCAACCTAATTCAAGATGTCGTGGAACGCACCCAAAGGAGCGTTCGAAACAGAGCGAAAGCGGACGTGCGCCAGCACTCCCGTGTCCCTCCTGGAACGACCTTCTCGGAGGTCGTCAAAAAGGGTGTGACCACGAAAACAGAGAAGCGGGGAAACGGAAGAGCGTAGGGAGTCCTAAACTAGGGGACTCCCTCAAAGTTCTTCTGTTCAATGCGAGGCCAATCAGGAATAAGTTTCTTGAGCTCCGTGGCCTCGTAGAAACAGAGGAACCTGAGATGGTGGCCATAACGGAGTCGTGGATAAAAACCTCAATCCAAGATTTTGAAGGTGAATTCACGATTCCCGGTTACCAGCTCTTCCTGAAAGATAGGCCAGACAGAGAGGGTGGCGGTGTGATGTTGATGTCAAGAATACTCTCAACTCGACGGATTGCAACATCGTATCCGACCATGAACTACTAGGTGTTGACCTAGAGATAGGTCTTGCCAAATACAGGACTCTGGTGCTTTATAGACCTCCTGCCCAACTCGTTGAAAAAGACAGAGATCTTTACAAGCTACTAGGAGAACTTGTCGAAGACAGAGTGTGTATCGTTATGGGGGATTTCAACACACAAGTTGACTGGGAAACCAGAGAACCCTGTGGCGAGAACGCACTAATCCTGGAGTTCACGAACAACGAGTTCCTGACTCAATGGGTGAGAGAGCCAATGAGAGGAGACAATATCCTCGACTTGGTTTTCACTTCTGAGGATGACATCGTTGAGGACCTCTCTGTTGGAGAAGAGCTCAGTGGCAGTGACCACCGACTAATTAGATTTGTAGTCAAAGTCCCCAAGGCAGAGCCTGCAACTAGTAAATCGAGGAAACTTGATTTGAGAAGAGCAGACTTTGCAGGTCTGCGCGCTGGACTGACTGACGTGAGGCTAGAAGAGTGCGGGGCTTTTGAAGACTCGTTGAACAGTTTCAAAACCATATTCATAAGTCTTCAATCGCGTTTCATCCCTCTGAAATGTCCCCGTCGTTCTTCTGTTCAACCAAAGTGGTTTAATCGAGAAATCGGCCAACTGCTTAGGGAGAAGAGAAATGTGTACCGGCAATCGAAGATCTCGGGTGACTTTAACGAATACCGGATGCTAGCCAGGAGAGTGAAGTCCACCATAAGGGCGGCTAAGCGGTCTGAGGAACTCCGAGTGGAGAGACTCTGTAAAAAGAATCCCAAGGAGTTTTTTGGATATGTAAACAGCCGTAAACCAATTCGTCGAATGATTGGCCCTTTGAGGAATGAGGAGGGGACATTAAATCACTCAGATGCAGAAAATGCTAACCTCCTCAACGACTACTTCTCTTCAGTGTTTACTGAAGAGTGTGGTCCCATCCCCAAGCCAACGAGTTCCTACTCGAGGGGAAAGCTGGAGGATATGGATTACACCGAAAGAGAAATAGAAAAGAAGATCACTGACCTAATGACGAATAAGTCACCTGGCCCAGATGGGTTTCTACCTAAAGTGTTGAAAGAAGTGCGCGATCAAGTGTCACAACACCTAAGCGCAATCTTCAACATGTCAATCGTGACCGAATGCGTTCCTAGAGACTGGTGTGAAGCGGAGGTGACTCCTATCTTTAAGAAAGGAGACCGTAGCCAACCGTCAAACTACCGACCTATCAGTCTGACTTTGATAGTCAGTAAACTCATGGAAAGCATGATGGTGGACAAAATGACTTCGCATTTAGAGTCAAACCTGCTACTGAGGAGTTCCCAGCACGGCTTCCGAAGGCAACGGTCATGCCTGACGAACCTTGTGGAATTCTTCCACTTCGTGTTCAGTGAGCACGATCGGGACAAGGCGGTGGATGTGGTCTACCTAGACTTTCAGAAAGTCTTGGATAAGGTACCACACCGCCGCCTTCTCCGGAAAGTGCGAGCGCTGGGCATAGACGGAAAAGTAGCCGGTTTGATAGAGAACTGGCTAAGTGGCAGACGGCAACGGGTGGTGGTGAATGGACAAGCTTCTGAGTGGGTGCCCGTTACTAGCGGGGTGCCTCAAGGTTCTGTCCTGAGACCACTACTATTCATCATCTACGTCAACGATATGGACGGGGACATAGTTGCCAAGATTTCCAAATTTGCCGACGATACCAAGCTTGGTATGAACGTTGCAAAGGATGGAAATACTGCAATCCTGCAGGAAGATCTTGGGAAGATTGGGGAGTGGTCGGACACGTGACAAATGCCTTTTAACGTGAGTAAATGCAAAGTGGTGCATATCGGCCACCTAAACCCCTAATCTCAGTATATCCTCAAGGGCACTGCTCTTGAATCCACCGACACTGAGAAGGACTTGGGTGTAACAATCACTAGTGACCTCAAGTTCTCGAAGCAGTGCATTGAGGCGGAGAAAAAGGCCCAAAGGATGCTAGGCTACATAAAGCGCCAGTTTGGATATCGGAACAAGGAGATTGTACTGTGTTTTGTACAACTCACTTGTCCGACCGCACCTGGAGTATGCCGTACAATTTTGGAGTCCTTCACTTCGAAAGGACATCGCGAGATTGGAACGCGTGCAAGCCAGGGCAACCAAACTGATTCCCTCTATCAGACATTAAAGTTATGAAGATAGATTAAGGGAATTAGATTTGTTCTCGTTGGAAACCCGTAGACTGTGTGGTCAGCTCATCGAAGTTTTCAAAATACTTCGAGGGTTCGACAATGTTGACTACGGGGATATTTTCACACTTGTTGAGAGCAGAACAGGAAATCTTGGCTTTAAAGTTGAACTGAAGCGTTACAACCGCGATCTGAGTGCAAAAATTTTCACGTACAGTATCTGCGGTAGTTAGAACGCACTTCCAGTGGAAGTTGTCAACAGTGAATCTGTTGACCAGTTCAAGTCAAGACTAGACAGGGTCTTGAAAAATGGCCGTTAAAGGACGTAAAGCTTCGGAGCAGAGATGTGTCCCCTCGACTGTTAGTCCAAAGGTACCCTCATTGAATGGACCGTAAGGTCTTTTAGGGTACCTTCTTTCCTTGTTACTCCTTGTTCATGTCTGTATCAGTTATTTTCGAGACCCCAGGTCCATAAATCATTCAAAGTTATGTATTTTTCAAGCACACTTTGGAGTGCATCGAGTTGGGCTTAACGATCTGACACAGGGGAATCCAGATATAACTCCTGCCTTGATTCTTTGAATAGTGTATCTCGTATAGGAGACATTTTTATAAGTTTTCCAATTCCGCGTGTTACTTCCAGAGCATCTTTTAGCAATTTACATTTTTTTAAATGGTATCCGAGAAAGCTAAATTGAGGGCGTGTCCATAGCAATGGATACACTGGCATTGTTTTTGAGATTCCTTAATAGTTATAGCCACACCAGTTTTACTTCCTGACATAGCTGAAGCTCTATCACAACACTAACCTTTCTCACTCGTTAAAGTTAGGTTCATACTCAAAAAGACATCTTTAATAATTGACACAAGAAGTAATATTCCCTGCGACCTACATACCAATTAATTTTTCATGTGCTTCAATTCATCATCTACTCACCGAATACATATTGTGACTTGTTCTATATTTGATGCATTTTTTTGTTTCATCAGCTATAATTGAAAAATATGGAGAAGTTTTGACTAATGCGCAATTCCACGTAGTACCTTTATAAGCCATAACTTTCAGCAGTTCATTTTGTATTTCACCTGAAGTGTATTTTACGCCTTTGCTATCCAACCATTTGAGAAGATCAGGATTGTCTTCAGCTCTCAAATGGTACAATTGCATATAATTTGAGTCACTTTGACCCCATCATCTCGCACTGGCAAACCTTGTCTGGCCAAGAAGCGTATATATGAAAGTACTTTGAGAATATTTCTCCTATTAATGCATTTCTCATGTTCATGTGATGAAGACAAACTTTTACTAATGTCAATAATGCAATGCGATAGTTTTAGAACACGTCCAATGGCTTGTTTGTGGCCATTGCTTTACTCGTGTTTCCAAAGCTTTACACAGGCATCTTTCAATTTATGGTAACCAGATCTTATGAATGCCAAGTCAAGGCTAGATACAAAGAGCTTCCGTTCTTGGTATGCTCCGGTGCAAGTGTGACACTAAACCTTGTCACAGTCTTCTGCATAGTGAAGCCGGCACCACTGCTAGAACCACTATGATTGGTAGCTCTTTTTAACTATCCTCTTTTTTTCCAAATTCTCGCATTATGTATTTAAAATTTATCGGTTGATATGGAATCAAAGGAAGGTACGAACCTGCTCTGACTGACCGAGAAAACGGGACACTCTATGCCTAACTGACTGTTTCCTGCTTACGAGACTGACTCTGAGTAGCTTTGGAGACTGAATGTTCTGGTTGACACTGTTTTGAATGGCCAACAGGATACTCTGGTTGATATTGGCTCGGAGTGGCCTTGGAGACAAGAGGATCTGGTTCATATTGGCTTTGAGTATTCTCGGAGATAAGATGATCTTGATTAAACTGGCTCTGTGTGGCCTCGGAAACTGGACGGTCTGCTTAAGACATGCTCTGAGTAGCTTTAGAGACAGGATGTTCTGATTGAGAGTGACTCACAGTCACCTCGGAGATCGGTCGTCTCGGGGTGGCCTCGGAGACTGGACGCTTGGATTGGGAATGGCTTTGAGGGGGCTCAGAGACTGGCCACTCTGGTTCAGATTTGCGTTGAGTGGCGTCGGAAACTAGACATGCTAGAACAAAATGGCACTCATTGTTGGCAGGGTCTGATCGAACTGTTTAAAAGTAATCAAGTTTTTGCGTTAATTTTTTTTGTGTGTGTGTGTGTGTGTGATGATAGAAATAAGTGTAACAGCTAATTTAACTATATTTAACACAAATATTTACCTTTGAAGTAATGGTGAAGTGTGAATTTCTTTTTGTTTGATTTCACCCCTGACTGTATCAGTTGTTTTCTATTTGTATCAGTTGTTTTCGCTCCTTTTATCTGAAATTTGTAATTTCAGTGTTAAAAGTGGTGAAAAATACAATGTATGCCGCCCTCCCCTGTGTAAATGTAATTTTGGGGGACCCCAAGGGTGTGGTAGGTGTGAGTTCAATTCACAATTTTTCACTCACTTATGCCCGTACCCCCCCCCCCCTTTCCTCCTCCCTTCATCCCAAACCAAAATCATGGATCCATCCTTGGCTCTACTTAGTTACAAAATTGTACATATAGTCTTTTTCAACATAAATATTCCCTAATACATGTATTAGTAGATCATAAATTCCCAATTGCAATGTAATGATAATGTCGGTTGAATTAATACAAATTTGCCAACTTAACTCACCCTGAACAAACCGGACAAGATTTTCGCAGATTTCCCATGCCATTTCTTGCAAAGAAGTGGGGGAAAAAAATCTGACTTTGTGGAGCAAACCGCGATCGAACTGAATAAACAGTCTCCATCATATGGCACATATTGGAACAAAGGAAGATGTGTGGAAGCATTCGGAAGCAGAATCTTCAAACGTTCTTCTTTATTCTTCTTCTCTGTGTCAGCCATAGCTTTCGACATGACAAGTACCGCAGAATCAGATGAACTAGTATCCATAATGACGTATAAGCAAAATCTTTCAAAACAGGCAATACGAAATAACTGAATAAAGCAAATGATATAAGTATACCAGGTCTTCTTCTCCAGCGACTGATCTGCAACTTTGGAAAACAAACCACTTGCATTTCTGTGATTTGAGTACCAGATACCCCCACCCCACCCCACCTACAAAAAGTGACGACCAAAAAAACAAATATTTTGGTCTTCCCAGTTCATTAGATTGCAGTAAAAAACAAATGATCCACAACAAAACTGAACTAAACAACTATCCCTAATTATCATATTTCCCCCCAAACCAACAAAGATCCCAAAATACATGCCTCTGACCCCATAATGGTTCAAAGGCATTTCAAAGCTTACATACAGAGGAACCTTGGCCTGGAGGAAGGGGATGCAATAGATCTAAACAAAGATCTGGATATATATGTTAATACTGCATAGTGGTGACTCTACGTCACAGTCTGTTACCTGCTAACACCCCATTCCCCCACCGCTACCCAAGTCCCTCCCGTCCTCCCGCTTTCTAAAATGCAAAACCAAGCTTGTTTCTTTTGATATGTTAGAGATAATTTTTTTCCTACAAATCTGGAGTGACCATGGCCTCGGCAACTGCCTCGTCTGTTGTGGCTCTGTCAGCTGATTTTTAATCACTAGCCTCGCATCATAACCTGTCCAGGACGACTTGCATGGAGGTTATCACTTTCCCATCGTTCTAACACCTGTTTTTCCTGGCCCTCAGCTCTCTCTTACTCAGCAATGGGACTTAAGAAGGCCGATTGGGAGGGGTTTAGAGAGGCTTCGTCGTTTAGTGACGCCTCGTAGTTAGATTTTACGATTCTAACTAAGTGGTGGACTTTTTAACGTCTCATTCTGTGATGCTGCTGAGCGTACCATCACAAGCCGGTCCACCAGGAGATCATAATTTTTTCACGCGACCTAACCACATTTATGCAATCTCAAAATTAATTATCTGCATAAATCGTTCCCGTTTATATCTATTTGCCTCAAATAATTGATATTCTCCTTCTATGACTCCATCAGGTTGTAGTGACATTTTCCCTCTTTAAATAAATTTGGAGCATTCTTAATATATGTAATCTTATCGCTAAGCAATAATTGTATTTAAAATATTTCTTTTGCCCTTTATATTTATATAGTATTTCCCAAATTGCTAAATATTTAATAATATAAATTACATCTCATCTCGTACAATATACATTCAAAGTTATTTATATTCTAATTCTTGTTTTCTAAAAAATACCTTTATTCTTTTTATTTCGTCTCGTCTCATTTCAGCGGACTTCTATTCTCCGTTCATGTGTGTGTTTTTTTTTATAGAAATGTATCTTCTTTCATTCTACATCTGATTAAAAGACCACAGTAAAATATTGTGATATAATGACCCGTCAAAGCAGCAGGAGCCTGCATCATGGAAAACAAGCAAGAGGACCTAGTTTTGGCTCTCAGAAATTGTTGACCACATCAGTTCAAACATCATCTGACCTCCTAACTCCCCAGACTAAGAGATAGATATATAAAGAGAGAGGAGAAGGATATATATATATATATATATATATATATATATATATATATATATATATATATATATATATATATATATATATATACACTTGAATAACTCATTCAAATGCAATTGATTAGAAAAGGAAATTTGTATGCAACTTATATGTATTAATTATTTCTGAAAAAAAATCAGCAATATAAGTATAATATCATGGCTACAATTAAAGAAATAAAATAGTCACTCAAAAATTTGCTCCGACAAAGGTTAATGTGTAAAAAAAAAAATCAATATACCTTTATTGATATAAATGATCGATATGTCCACCTTCTTGGTCACATACAGCCATTAATCGCGTTTGATAAGAAGAAATACATTTTGTGACATCAGATAGCGTAATGTTATCTCATGCAAGAAGAAATTTTCCTTAAATTGAGATTCACTAAATATATTTTTTCTATTGCTGTAAACTTTTTCTGGAAATAAATTCCATATGGAATAGTCCATAGAGTTAGACTCAGGGCGATTGAGTAAGCCATTTATCCTTTTTGATAAAATGAGGACAATCATTATTCTGCGAAAAGAAATCTGTGTTGATTTGGTAATATGAGAGGGCAAACCATCTTGCTGGAAAAATGACGTTTCCTTTAGGATAGAGCTGATGAAAATCAGGAAGCAGACCGATAGATAACACTGGGGAACAATGTATTTGGTGAATTGACAAAAAGTACATTTTCCTACCTAATTCGGACATACTGAATTTAAATCTGAAATCAGATTCTCTCTAAATGCTACAGATTTTTCGTAATATCAATAACTAATATCATACAATAATTTTCATTTTACCACGCCTATCATCATGCCGTGAAGTAATTTTGAATCATCCTTTTGAGGTATTTATAGTAAAGCAGGTTTTTTGGCACAAACATTTTATTGCATATGAGAAGAAACTTGAATTACACATTAGGATTACAAATACTGTAATCAAATAGATGCTAATTTATTAATGACCGTACATCAGGCTGGAGGACTCTTCTTGATTTCAATCGGGCAAAAATTTGCGTTTGTAACTCTTTCCTTTGTAAGTCTTCTCTGGCTGATCTCTTCTAATTGTCCAGCAGTAGTCCGCCATCATGTGTCTATCCCAGTGATCTTGGTAGCGCTCTTGCATCGTCATCAAATCCTGATGGAAGCGTTCCCCTTGTTCGTCGCTCACGGCTCCCAGATTCTCTGGGAATCGGTCATGGCAACTATTTAGGAAATGCAGCTTCACACTCATGTTGCCTCCCAAATCACGATATGCTAAAAGCATATTAGTAACCAGATCCTCGTAATTATGCGTTTTTTTGTTTCCTAAGAATTTACGAACAATGGCAGAAAATGAGAGCCAGGCTGCCTTCTCTTTTTCATTCATGGTGTTCACAAATCTAGAATCACTCAGAAGTCTTCGGATTTGGAGACCATCAAATACTCCTGCTTTTATTTTTTCGTATGACAAAGCAGGAAACGCCGATATTATGTACTGAAAACAATCATTGTCAGTGCTCAACGCCTTGACATACTGCTTCATCAACCCCAGTTTTAGATGAAGTGGAGGGAAAACGATCTTCTCTCGACTTACGATTGGCTCATTAACAATGTTTAGCATTCCTGCTTCCAAATTTTCCCGAACTGGCCAATCTTTTAGGGACCAGTGTTTGTCACGGGCTCGACTGTCCCACATACAGATATAGCATGGAAACTTTGTATATCCCTTCTGCTGGCCAAGGAGGAAGTTGACCATCTTAAGGTCTACATATATGAGCCAATTGTGTTATTCGTACTTAAGTAAATCCATGACCATTCTTATGTCATCGTGAGTTTCTCGCAGATGGAGAGAGTGACCGAGAGGAACTGCATCAAATTCATTGCCATTATGCAAAAGGACACACTTGAGGCTACGCTTGGAGCTATCCCAAAACAGTCTCCACTCAGCAGGGCTATATGTACCAAGTCCCAACTCGGTAAACAGACCAGTGACATCGTGGCAGTATACAAATTGTTTGTCCTCAGAGAAATACTTAACAAATGTACTCTCCCTCGTTTAGTAATATGATACCCGTACCGACCTGTCAAGCATATGTCTTTCACCTAACCTGGAAGCTAAAAGTTATGCAGCCTTCTTGGAGAGCGCCAAATTAAGAATCAAGTCATTCAAATCCTCTTGATTGAAACATTGAAAAGCTAATGACTGTTCAGCATCTGATGATGAATCTGCAGACTCTGGATCCATTCCATGGACGTCCATATCAGCTACATCATTTTCATCCTCGGAGGAAGCATATCAACTGAAAATCGGAACTGGTAAAGACTCAGAATGAGGTACTGGCCGGATCGCCGAGGGGATGTTGGGGTAGTCGATCTTGTACCTATTTTTCTTGCAAATCCCCTTAGTATTCACCAGACATAAATAACAGTCCGATACATGATTCTTTGGCTCTCGTCACACCATGGGGATTCCAAAAGCAAGACCATTTCTCTTTCCTTTCGTCCACTCACGAAGATGTTCCACACAACTATGGCAAACAGCATGTGGGGCCCACATCTTATCTTGATCGCCAAAATATGCCTTATAAGTGCAATTACAAAGTTTGATATATTGCACCTTTGACGAACTAGCATGTAACAGCCACATATGTAGCAGAAGGTGTTTGGATCATTAACGCAATTTCCTCTTGACGAAGCCATCACTCTAACATGAGACCTGGAAAAAGAAACAATAATGTCAATATTTTGCACAATAATACTTATTACTATCTTACTACTATGTACTGTGAAGTATTTGCTATCTACAAGCACCTTCTCTAGCTGTTCGGAGGGAAGTTTTCGGGGAAACGAGAAAATAGAAATTACAGAACAACTATAGCATGTATGTAAAAATGGATGACATATTTGAAATCAGCCTGAAAATACGAATAAAAATTAGCAGATAAATCTAAGTCACCAGAGAATGTGATTAAAATTGTTCCCCTGTGTAATTTTTTTAATTAAGAGGATACCACATTTATCTTTTCAACTTTATACTACGTCAGATTATCATATATGAAATTAAAGCTCATTAAAAGCCCTTTTATTTTTGCCAAACTTATAATAACCCCGGCGCCGTTTTTGAGATACAGAGGGCTCTTTCAGAAACCACACCTTTGAAACCTGATATCATATAAAGGGATATAGAGATACTCATAATTAAGCATTCGAACTCAATTCACGACCTAAAGATGTACATAGGATTTAGTTATCATTTGAAATAAGTTTTCTTTAGTTCCAATAAAATTTATGTTGATGGTGGACTATAACATATATTTTTCGGACAAGGTCAACTATAGACTTTGTTCTAAGTTGGAAAAGGGGGTGTTAAGTGAATAGCAGGTGTGTTCTGAATGCTCTGGAATTTAGTTCAATCTATATTGGAATGATACTAAAAATATAAACCAGTTCTTATGCGCTGTTTTCTTTTAGCAAATATTTAAAATCGCATGGTATAGTTTTGCATTTTGTTCACAAATCAATTTTATAAATCCACGGAAAATTTCCACGAATGTATAAAATTTTGCATTATCATAAATTTCACTATGTTCTAGTCATATTGCTAAAACAAAATATATCTAATATAAAAACGTGCATCAAATTTGCAATAAAATTCTAGAAAAATTAATTGGGTGGGTTTTTTTTACAAATTAACTTTAAATATCTAAGAAAAATTTCCACGAATATATACAATTTTGCATTATCTTAATTTTCACTATATTCTAGTCATATTTCTAAAAAAATTATTATACCATAAAAAGTGCAAAAATCTGCAATAAAATGATATACAAAACCAAAATATGCGAATTTTGAACGAAAGAATTTGAAAAGTGACTAATGAAAATATGTGGTATCCACTTAACTTTGAATTTTTGTGTGTCAATAAAATGTTTCCTCGTTTTCCCAT